>OZ020620.1:21860744-23060744 GCA_963971575.1 Liopterus haemorrhoidalis
AGAGCACGCGGAGAGCAGCATTATGTCGAGATACGTACCTCGACGCTGCAAGAGATGGACAAGCAGACAGAATGTGCATAATCGTTTCAGAATGGTGGTGGCACAACCTACAGAGTGTGGACTCCGCTATTTGGAATATGCGGGCCCTGTACGCCAAAGTGTTTATAACACCATCCTGACACGCAAACACAAAACCTTCTATTTCCGATCTTCCGACCAGCAGACTTAAGAAACGAGAACGTGAGTTCGGTGGACAACTCTAGACTTTTAATATGTTTGAAGAACACAGAGTGCATACTTTTACTCATGTGTTCTTTTGTCAACATGTCTGTCTCGCCTCGTTTCACCGAACCGGTAACCCTGTTGTACTCCTCCCGAGAGAGTTGTACTCTAGCGTTTTCCCTGGCGGGATTCAAGTCTGCCAGGTTAAATCTCGTTGCTGCTCTTCGCGCTGCCTGGTAAAGAAACGCCCCTTTGCCACTAAATTCGTGCTCACTAACGAATTGTAATAGTGGGTCCTGACTTCTGAGGATACTGTTAGCTGTAACCAGGACGAGTCGATCGTGCAAACACTCCAGATTTAGTAATCTCCGACCCCCATTTTGACGAGGGAGGTAAATGCGCTGCACAGAAGATTTCGGGTGAAGACTTCGGTTGATGTTCATGATCTTTCTGGTTCTTCTGTCGAGATCCTTAAGATCATCAACATTCCATTTCATTACACCAAAAGTGTATGAAATTAATGGGACAGCAAGCATGTTTGTGGCAGCGACCTTGTTCTTGCCAGACAGACATGATCTCCATATCTGCCTAAGTCGTGCCACATACTTGCTGCGAAGGGCCTGCTTAATAAGAGTGACATCTTGGACACCTCTCTCACTGATGCCTAAAAATGTGTAAGTCCCTTCGGCATTAAGATGTTTTATAATGCTCCCATCAACCAATTGAACGCCTTCACCGTTGTCTAAACCTTTTCCTCTGTAAATATGAAAAACAGCGCATTTTTTCAACCCGAATTGCATATATCGCGGCAGTGTACTCAGCAACAGCATCTAAGGCGGCCTGAAGGTTTCTCTCGTTCGAGGCGTAGAGCTTTAAATCATCCATACAAAAAAGATGGGTAATTTTGTGCTTACGCCTTGACGGGGGACCCGCCATGTAGCCACTGCCGCGTCTGAGCTCGATCGATAGGGGAAGAAGTGAAATGCAAAATAGAAGCGGGCTTAGGGAATCTCCCTGGAAAATGCCACGCTTGGCATGTATCCACCCTGTCGACACTGTGGTTGATCCGCTTGGAACAATAAATTGTGTCTTCCAGAGGGACATAAGTTGTCCAATGCATCTCTCTATCTCCGGGTGAACTCGTAATATTCGTAACAATGTTAGAATGAGAGCATATGACGTAGTGTCACATGCTTTTGCGTAGTCCACTCAAGCCATTGACAGGTTCCGTTTGAAATACGCCGCGTCATGACAGACTGACCGGTCGATAATAAGATTTTCTTTGCAACCTGCTTGGCCCCTCTTCGATCCCCTCTGTTCGTAGAACTTATTATTATTATTATTATTATTATTA
This sequence comes from Liopterus haemorrhoidalis, assembly GCA_963971575.1. Taxonomy (NCBI): domain Eukaryota; kingdom Metazoa; phylum Arthropoda; class Insecta; order Coleoptera; family Dytiscidae; genus Liopterus; species Liopterus haemorrhoidalis. Next base: position 21,862,321 of record OZ020620.1, read on the forward strand.
TTAAATAAGCGCGGCAGCGCTATTAGTTTCAAATGAAAAAATAAGACAACCTTTGCAGCAACAGTAAATTTTTGTGAAAATTTTCGCAAAATTTAAATTTTTTACTCTTCCGGCAAAGATTAACTTATTTTTCCATTTGAAGCTAATATTTATTTGGAATTCTAAAAGCGGCGTTGTCACCATGTCCAGACTGTTATAATATACAGTGTCTGTAGTAAACGCATAACACAATTAATAAACTAAACTAAAAGAAACGAAAATGAAATAAAATTATTAACAGAAATTTTTCTAACAACTTAATCAAGAGAAAACAAAGTGACAGAAAAGAACGTTCAAGTGCCACTTTTGCCTGAGGGCTACAACTTGCGCATCACTGGTCTACGTAGATTCGGAAAAGATGTCGATCAATAAAGAAATAATTACTGCAAGTGCAGTGTGTGTGTTATTGGAGTCTCTTTTGTACATCGGATATCTTTGTTCTCATTTGTGCATTTCACGACTCAAGCTCTGTTACACGAGCTGTTGAAATCACATTTATAAGCTTATTCTGAACATTCATACATCGATGTAACATTAAGTAAATAAATTAATGTGCGTGTTATGGGACTAAGCAAAACAGCGCCATAAAACGTAATATATTTTGTTGAGAATAACCATATTAGTTTGTGTTTGATTATAAGTTTTACAATTTTTAGGTTAAGAGTAGAGCCCTGTGTGGAAGTGTTTGTCTGTATCTACATCCGAACCACATCCGATCCGTATCCGCAGCTATTGTAACTAAAAGTATCCACATCCGATTCGCATCCGCAAAAATATCCAGGAAAAACAACAGGATTCACTATGAGTATTTTTGAATTTGGAATAAAACGTTTCAGGCAAAAGTTGCTTAGTAGTGCTGCATATTTTTGTGAGCCGACGGAGTGGCTGAGCGCATTAAATCGCAGCAGTTTGAGCTGGTTTAAAACTGTATTGTGCGGTTGGTAGTTCGATTCTCCGTCGGTGACATTATTCGGGCGAGAATAATATGTTTACATTACTCCCATTTTCACAATTATTCACCCCTCATCCAGGTGTAGGAGCTCGCCCCCTGGCATCGGCGATTAGCCTCGTTGCAGAAATAGGCCGATGTAAAATAAATAAATAAATAAATAAATAATATTTTTGTGACACAGAAATTCCCTCAACGCATTCCGCGTATGCGTTAGGCAATACAACTTTAATTTTTCAAATGGCAACGTGTGTTAGTTTTAAATTTTTTGGAATTAGCAAGACTTTTTATTTCAGGTACTATAAAAATGTTGACGGGTTACATAATAAAAGTTTTCAGACAAATTTATATAAATTTTAGTATATAAATTAAATTTACTGGTCAGTTTTATGTAAAAAGCCTTTATTAGATAAGTACCTACAAGTACAGACACTGTATACCAGCGTTTCCCAACATTTTTTCATGGCGGACCGGCAAGCGACCTAGAAAAAATTCGCGGACCGGCAAGTTTAGAAAGTAATGTGTATCGCAAAAGTTTTATATATTTTATTGCACTGATTACAAACACAAAAAAACACAAATAAAAAATCAAATATAATTAGTGAAAAAAGAAATAAATTATTACTTAAGCAATTAACAGATTAAGGACCGAGATTTTCATCTCAAAATTAAGTGGATTATAACTTATTAGGAGAATAGATGCATAGCAAAAAAAAATCTCGCGGACCGGCGATTGGGAAACACTGCTGTATACTACGACAGTCTGGCTAATAGTGACATCGCCACCATTAAGAGTCAAAATAAATATTAGTTTCAAATGAAAAAATAAGATAATCTTTGCAGAAAGAATAACTTTTTGGCAATAGTTTCTCATAAATTTATTGTTTCTGCAAAAATTATCTTATTTTTCCCTATGAATTTTTAATATTCCCAATATTCTGTACGTACAAGCAAACAAAATCAATATATTAAATGTTCATATTAATACACACATTTGAACATGTTTCATACTCCTCGTTATGTTCCCCGTTTCATATTCCCCATTAGCCATTAAACAGTAACCTAATCAAACCAATAACCTTTCTAACAAGTTAGATGTAATTCTTCCTACCTCTGCTCTAATTCTGGCTTTAAAATCGATTTTATATTCACGTGGATATTGCGGATAAGCGCATATGAATTTTATCCGCATCCGCACGATTGCAATAATTACTTATCCGCACCCATAGAGAAATCCGCGGATAATCCGGATACGCAGGGCTCTAGTTAAGAGTTATGATATTTAATATGACGTAAACGCACTGTTGACGACTCGGGTATATAGTATGACGTCTTTAATCCGAACATGCCCTAATCCGAACCTCCAGTAATCCACACAGCGTGTATCCAAGGCACAATTCGAACAACACTTCCTTAATCCGAACAGCGAAGTGATTCCCGGTGCATAAATGGGGGAATCCCCAGAAAAGATTGAGCTAATTAAGAGTTTACAGGCGGGTTATACAGTGACCACCTTATCAGAAAAATACAAAGTGGGAAAATCAACGATTTGCAAAGTTGGAAAATTAACAAGAAGAGTATTCGGTTAATGTTCCATATAAGTCCACCACACATAACTCGTTAGACAGAACGTGTATGCTAGTTGGAATGAGATTTGGTCTTGCCGAAGCGCCGCCCCTTTCTTTCAAAACATAACATTTACGATTCACTTTATCTTTTCCAATATTTTTATTCAAAACTTAAATCGGAATAAGTAATTGATAGTTATCCGTTCCGAAATCCATGCAATTATTTAATAAGTGTTTACATTTAGCTCCTCTTAACGTTTTTAAAGAAAAACTTGAATGATAAAATTTCAGTATTTATACGCTTTAAGTCACATTTAAATGGTTTAAATTAGATTTATACTATACATATTTTGAAGAATATTAACATTATTAAAAGAGAGGATCCTCAAAAATATCAATATATTCCGACCTACCAGTTTTATGTCTGAAATAGAACATTCCGTTTTTCGTCGCATTCATAGGTGCTAAATTATGTAAATGTATTAAAACTGTATAAAGCATTTATATATCTTCACTATATGCAAACAATCAATGATAAAACTAATTAGGTTTGGATTAGTTAGCAAAAATTTTAGACAGAAAAAACTTAAACTTGCTAGACGTATATAAACAGGTACTCATAAGGAATTTTTATCTGTTTCCAATGATATTTATAGGATACGTATTTTGAAAAACATTAACTTCATAAAGAGTTCCAAAATTATCAGATACATATTTTCCTTGTTCCTTGTGTTAAAAACCGTATTTTTCTGCCAACTACAGATGCATGAATGATTACTCTTGGCTCCCCACTCTTACGACCATGCCGACTCGTTTCTAACGTTATAATATACTTCATTCTAAGTATACAAGCCTAGTTGCGGTGGACTAATACGGAACATTAACCGAGTATTCTATCTGATATTGTGATCGGATTAGCAAAACCATAGGAAAATGTGAGGCCAGAGCTAATTAAAAGTCTTGGAGTAATGCCTCATTTTCATGCGGGTGTTGGAAGTGTGGAACAAAAAATTGAACCAATAGGATCGCTTTATTTTGAAAAAACCCGTACCATGGTATCGTAGGCGCGGTGTTACAAGCGCGGTGTCGCAAGTTAAGAAATTTCAACTCTAGCGCCGGCCGCACCGTCGAAACCATAGAAACAGATATATTTTTTCGGAATGGTGAATTGGTTGGTGTCATTCTCATGTAATTTAAATAACTCTCTGTGTCTGTTAGCCTCATTTCTTGCAACAAGTTAAAATAATCACCCTGTTGCCGTCTGTTTTTATATATGGGGCGTACCCACCATTGATTTTCTTCATATCGCATTAAATCTAAATATGCATAAAAAAGAGCTAGACGTCTCCTTCGATTTGACGACATATTTAATGAAATTGAATAACCGTTTACTCCAAACACTTGTATAAACTTTTAGGTTAAATTTGGGTTATATACAAATGTCAAAACCGAAAACGTGCCCTTATCACGCCTCCAACCCCACCATGAAATTCGAACTTGTAAATATAACACCACGCCTCTCACCCCTGTCACGCCTTTGACACTACCATGAAAATGAGGCATAAACTTCTAACACAAGTTGATGATGGTTGGGATGAAGATGATAATCTTCCATTATCACAAGGGAAGGAAAAAAAGAAGTTAGGGGGTTTAGAGAAAGAAATAAAAAAAGTTACTACACTGATAAACCACATTTCAAGATGTAACAAGACAAGACGTTATTGAATAGGTCACGACAAGAAATTATTGAATAGGCCACGACAAGAAGAATCGTGGGAATCCATAAATGATATTTTAGAGCATGTTCAAAATGAATCAAGTTTCGATGAAGAAGTAGAAGCGATGCCACGACGTGTAAAGCACATAGAGGCAGTCAGAAGTTTCAAAACGTGTTTGAAATAGGCTGAGAAAAATGCTGAATCGGAACATCACATTTTAATTCTATCAGAAATGAAAAAACAAGATCAAAAGGCAGAAAAGGCTAACATCAAACAAAGCAAAATCACTCAATTTTTTACAGCTTCTTAGATTTATACAGGGTGGGCCATGGGATCCTGACGATTTTTGAATGAACGTTACACGATGATTTCTCAAGACAAAATTTTTTTATTAACCTAAATTAATAGTAAATTATATGCCATTTTTTTAAAAATTATATCAGTCATGTGATGACCATTCTGCTCATAACATGTTTCAAGTCTGTTCATAAATTCTTGGTGAACGCGGTCCAGTAGAGTTTCGTCAATCGCCCGGACTTCTGCGCGAATGGCATCCTTTAGTTCATCAGGCGTAAATACGGCAGTTTTGTCGATTAACAAATCCATTCAAATGGAAGTGAACTTCGTCACTCATAAACAACACTGCATCTTCGTTTACCTCAAGCATCGCGAGCATAGCCAAACAAAAAACATTGCGTTGCGGATAGTCGTTTAGTTTCAGCTCCTGGACTAAAGACAACTTGTATGTATGAAACTTCAGATCTTGTTTAACAATACGACGGACTGTGGAACGACTTACTCTTAAGGCTTGAGCGTATTTTCGTGCAGAACGCCTTGGGCTTTTTTGGAAAGCCTCCCTCACCCTCTCCACATTTTCGGGGGTCCGTACCGTACGAGACGGTCCAAGCGGCTTTTTATTCATGATGTTCCCGCTTGTTCGAAAGTCGTTGACCCATTTGAGAATTGTGTTTCGGGTTGGGATACTTCCACGGCGCTCAACATTAAACTCAATTCTAAACGCTCTTTGCGCAGCTATTACTGATTCACCGTTTTTAACAAACGCGTCATACACAAACACACGATGTCTTACACCCCATTCAGCCATGATGTACACTAAACTGCACGAACTGACGGTTGGAATGGAACCTATCGCTTGCTTCTACCCCCCACCCCCTTACCTGCAGAGTACTACCCGTTTCAAAAACGTCAGGTTCCCATGGCCTACCCTGTACATGTAGTCATGTTGTATAATTACATATAACAAAATATGATAAACTCCATTCACAATAAATGTGAGATGACGTCACACTTGGTTAATTTAAGTACCAACGTTATGATATGTTTTAATCAACATCAATCCATAACTCAGTTAGTACATTTATTTATTTAATGTTGGTAATTTTTTCCAATGTTGTCAGATTGTTCAATCGTTAATTGTCAGGTTGACATTTAAGTGCTTATTTAGTGAGGTTATATTTTATTATTTTTCAATTTTACTGTAATAAAAATGTCCAAAGCTCTTAATAGCCGTGCTCAAAGGATGGTTTTGTCTCTTATTAATTATTTTGAAAGATAATTAATTTGATTTTAGGAGAGCATGTTACTGTCGACACTATTAATATAAAATTACATGAAAGGGGTACCTTAGTAAACTACCATTTCTAACAGAGTGATTAAGACTAAAATTTAAGGGTTTTTCAAAACTCATAAAAGAGTATTAGATATCAAATTTTAGCTTGATCGAAGCAATAGTTTTCGAGATATTGGTAGATTCAATTTTTTAAAATTGCAATGGTACCTTAGTAAACTACCATTTCTTACAGAGCGATTGAGACCAAAATTGTAGGGTTTTTTAAGACTCATAAAAGAGTATTAGATATCTAATTTTAGCTTGATCGAAGCAATAGTTTTCGAGATATTGGTAGAGTAAATTTTCGAGATATTGGTAGATTCAATTTTTTAAAATTGCAATGGTACCTTAGTAAACTACCATTTCTTACAGAGCGATTGAGACCAAAATTTAAGGGTTTTTTAAAACTCGTAAAAGAGTATTAGATATCAAATTTTAGCTTGATCGTAGAAACAGTTTTCGAGATATTGGTAGAGTAAATTTTTAAAATTTGCAATGGTACCTTAGTAAACTACCATTTCTAACAGAGCGTTTGAGTCCAAAATTTAAGGGTTTTTTAAAACTCATAAAAGAGTATTAGATATAAAATTTTAGCTTGATCGTAGCAATAGTTTTCGAGATATTGGTAGAGTTAATTTTTTAAAACTGCAATGGTACCTTAGTAAACTACCATTTCTTACAGAGCGATTCAGACCAAACTTTAAGGGTTTTTTAAAACTCATAAAAGAGTAATAGATATCAAATATGATGGGTGATATTTCTATAACGTACTTTTATCTGTATATTGTGTTTGTATATTTTAAAAAGTTTCATAATTTGTAATGTAACTGAACAAAATCAATATTTAATTTTGTATCTTGGTTGATAAACAAATATTATATATGATTAATAAAATATGTTCTATTTACATTTGTTACGTTCTTTTTTTTTTGTAATTTTAATCTACAGGTCTGTTACGCAGAACGGTTTATTATCATCGAAAAGTAATTTTAGTATACTCATGAAATTTACATTTGCAGCTAGCGGCAATAAACTGTTTGACTGGAAATAATATTTGAATATTTATTATTCGAAACAAGATTGTATCTAACATCTGAAATTCAAAAATTTCTATTTGAATAATAAAAATTTGACTCTTTATCATTGCTTTCCGATATCATTTAGTGAGTTCAGAAAGCAAGCTTGGAGCGTTCGAGAAAAGGTCTAAACGCGTTTATTCGAGCGGTCTGGAGTTAAACATTGTGACTCGGAACACTCCGCGTTTGCTTCCCGAACCCGCTGTTTCAATGTGACACCAGGCGAAAAATTAAAGTAAATTGTATAAAAAGTATTAAAAGAACACGACACATTTTTAAAAACAAATATTTCTGATGATTCTTATACACTGAAATTTATTTATTTATTTAAAAATACTACATTACACACTTAATATAATATAAACCATAAATTTCGCGACAAATCGGTTAGAAAGAACTACTGTGCATCATAATTTATATTAATTCCTTTCCTCCATAGGAAATATAGGTTTTCAATATATTTTTAGAAGTTTTTCGATATAACCTAACTTTTTTAACAGTTTACGAATTGGCAACATGGTGAGATTTTCAACTGTGACGTCATTTCAAAGTTACGGTAAATGGACTTTATGTAGTACAGTTTTTAATTTTTAATTTGAAAATAAAGAAATTTTTCACTGTGGGAATGTTGAAATTCGTAGATAATTAGGAAGATGGATATTGTCTTTTTTTTGATAATCCGAATATTTCGTTTATCCAGATCACCTAGTGCAATTATTAGTTCGGATTAAAAAGGTCATACTGTAATGAATACTAGTGGCGTGGTGGTATTTTGTAGTCTGGAGCAGACATTGTAAATTGCGCCTATATTCTATATTAATGTTTAATCTAATCGGCTCCGGTACATAATCAAATCTGCCCCAGCACTTTCATACTTGTGGCACCTGGAGCGATCGTCCCATTGCTCTATTGCACCGAACGGTCGTGATAGATACTGCCTTTAAAAGTAGAGGAAAATACAGCGGTACTAACAGATTTATTAAAAAACTGCGAACCTGTCTGTTCTTGCAAGAAAATTCACTGAAATCTTAATATGTTTTCTTATTGAATCCGAACGAACACGGATTTTATTTCATGTACCAACACCGGCCAGAATGTAAACGAAAGTGAACGAATTTTCGTTTACCGTTTACCAACAACAAATTCACTGTTCATTTACGTTTCTACATTTGTGTTTGGTATAAATAAACCCAGCATAAAATAAAATTTGTAATTAAATATTCATTTAAAAATATTTTGCTTCCAAATAATTAATATTCATATATATAACATGTAGAAATTGTTTTTTCGCTTATGCTGTCAAATATGTTTCAGGTAAATTATTTTAAGCAACAGTTAGAGTAATTCATGTCATTAGTCATTGTTTACATGTTTTACGTTAACAAGTATAACATAAAGCACTGGCCAACATTTACATAAATTATCATCTCTATGAATAATTCACATCATTACCTGGCATTTTATTATTTTAGTAACAAAACTGCGTATTTAAGTTAGGAAAAACATTTTAGAAGTTAATTTCAACCGTTTTTCTTGCATACATAAGATGGGTTTGTTAATTCACAACTATGAATAGTCTATCATGTGCATGGGAAGCACCACGTGACACCCTTTTAATTGTGCAAGTTTGTACAATCAAACGCATTGTGCACAGATTTTAACGTGATTTTTACAAAAAATGTACAAAAAGTTGTCCCATACCTACGGTGACCATACGTCCTTTATTTAAGAGGACAGTTCTTTATTTCACTGCTCCTTCCTCTAACTTTATTTATTTTCTAAAATAGGCGTTTTGTCCTTTATTTTGTAAAGTCGTCGCAAAGTTATTTTTTTTTAATAACAAGCTCTGCCAGCAATTGTAGGATGAGATTTTTGAACATTTTGCAACAAAAGAAATTGCTTTTAAAAACATTTGTAAAATCGTAGAATTTTCTTTATGTCTCTCTGAATCTAATGCCCCCGTCGAACGAATATTTTCATTGGTGAATAATATGTGGACAAATGAAAAAAAAAAAAAGTTAAAAGTAAGCACACTGGAAGCATGTATTTCCGTCAAATACAACTTTCAAATGAATTGTATGGAATTTTATGACTTTTTAAAGCGTGAACAGGCGCTATTAAAAAAATTTAATTCTACTTAAAAGTATCAAAATTAATTATTTAATTTTTACAATGTGTGTACTCAGCCTTACACCGAAAGGTAGAAAGGCTTAGGATTAAGTAAGTAAGTGTATATGTATAATAATTAAGATTGTTTAAAATTTCAATGTATGCGTTGTTGTATGCTACTATTTTCGTAATAAATGTTATAAACTTATGAATTTTATAAGGTATATTTTTTTTTATTTTCTTCGGTATATCCTTTATTTTCCTAAAAAAAATATGGTCACCATACCCATACCCTATAACCCAAGGCTATTAATTTAAAATTCTGAAAAAAAAATCTGAGTTATGTACATTAATGTGAACCGTAAGGCCGCGGTCTGACTGATCGAGTGCTGTCGATCGTTTGCTGTCGAGCAAATTTCAAACACACGTTAACTAAGGGCATGAGTCGCACTGAACCATCGTTTGCTGTCAAGTAGCATCAAGTTGTTTGTATTTCAAACCGGTTTGATATTCACACGACGCTCGACGCAATAGCACATGCGCATTTAAGCATATACAGTTCATAACCATATATTATTTGACAGTTGGAACGTCAAAAATAAAACAAAATTACAATATAGAGTAAAATGGACTCGCTAATTAGTATTAACTGTTTGATAGTATTGTAATGAACTGTCCTTCTAGGTCATCATAAATAAAAGCGATGGGTTTTTACTACTTCTTTATTTTACCCTAAGTCTTCTTTACAACCAACATCAACGCTATCTTACTTATATCTAATGTCTTAATTACAAAAAACACAATTAATGTATGTTATTGCAATATGTAAACAATTACCATACGCAATATTCTAACTCAGCTAAATATTAGCAAAGGTAGCGTATTACGCATAACCTACATTTATACATTACAATTAGCAATACATTACAGTATTATTTTAGGTTGGAATATGCACTATTTGGCAAGTGAGAAACAAATTTACTTGACACTGAATGATCGATAATACTCGACAGTACTTGATCAGTCAGACCAGCTTTTAAATTTTTAAATGACACTACACGACTCGGCGCTACGTTACACGACGGCGCTCGATCAGTCAGACTGCTGCCTAATAGTACCACCAATATTTTTGATTAGTTTGATTAGATTAGTTTTGCAACACCGTGCTTACAATATTTATCTGACTGACTGGAGAAGTTTTTAGATGAAAGACGTGGTTTATTCTTTCTATATTATCCAAATTTATGGTTTTTAGGGTTTGATAAATATGACCACAAAAAACTGTGTCTGTCTGTCTGTAGAGTAAAAATTTTAGCCAAACGGCTGAACGGTTACAGTTGAAATTTGGCATTGTTGTACAACTCTTTGACCCACATATAGGAAAAATATAGTTTAAAAAATTCAGTGCGGGTTAAATATAAACAAATATGTATTATTTATTTAATTTATTTTTATAATTACAGCTGTAATGTATTTAATGGAAAAAAAAACATATTTTTTAAATATTTATGTGGGGTACCAAATGAAACCTCTTAATGCATGAATAAACAGACAGATTTTTATTTTTGAAAAATCATTTTTTTATGGTATTTTTGCAAAAAATGTGAAAAAAACAAAAACTTTTATCCCCCATCCTATTTCCCAGACAGGTTAATCGAAAAGTCTGAAAAAATCTCCATAATGTAAATTGATGGGAACCGGAATAGTGCAACAAGAATTTTTGATCAAATTAGTTTTTCGAAAAATATCGTTTTTTTTGTCGTTGAAAAAATAATTGAACCCCAGAATTGCTTGGAGAAAAACGTGTGCGCGGATTTTTCTGTTCTTTAAAGAAGTCATCAAGTAAGTTTTAGAATTGAGAACCTTTTTTTTTTTTGCTTATCACTTATATTTTAGTGGTGACGACCTTTTTTTGGTCATCATTTTTATTTTAGTAGTGATGACCTTTTTTGCCCAACACTTGTATTTTAATGGGAAAGACCTTTTTTTTCTCACCATTTGTATTTTCACCTATCTATTAATCCATTAATAACGATAATTAATTTTTTAAATTTATTTATTTTACATCGGCCTATTTCTGCAACGAGGCTAATTGCCGATGCCAGGGGGCGAGCTCCTACACCTGGATGAGGGGTGAATGATTGTAAAAATGGGAGTAATGTAAACATATTATTCTCGCCCGAATAATATCACCAACGAAGGAGGCTCGTACCACCGACCGGACCGGTCATACTGTTTCCACAAGTTAAACCGCACGACTCAATGCGCTCAGCCACTCCGTTGGCCATTAATAACGATAAAAGATGATGATTCCCTCCTCAAATATTTCCTGCCCCCCCCCAAGATTTTCCTCATATATTTCCTGGTCCCTCCTAGATTTTAAGAACTAGCGCCGCCCCTGATACGACATGAATTTTTGATGAGATTTCATTTTTGGAAAATATTGCAGTTTTTGTAGACTTGGCGAAATTAATTATTTTTTAATTCATGGCTAAATTATGGTTAACAATGTTACGGATTTTTTTTTGTATTTATGACTAAGGTAGTGTATGACGCTTTTTTAAATTAAAAATATAATAAAATTTTGTTAACTGCTAAGAATTGATTTCATGCGGTGGTATTCAGTAGGCTCCGTCTACTATTATGATAGTCATACTCATGATTCAACCTACTGTTTCAATTACTTTAGTTTTTACCGGCCGCCAACATATACCGGGTGAATTATTTAAGGAACAACATACCATACATGTTTCACATATAATGTTAATGATGTGAGTTATTTCATTTGCAGCATAGCAAATTATGAAAGCAAGCTCATATCCATGGCAACAGATTATGCAATGGTGATTAGATACAATAATTATTTGACATGATAAAGTTCCTAGACGGCTAAAAAATAGTAAATTAGAAACAATAAATGAATTTTTATTAGTTTTTTTATTATTTACATACAAACAAAAATAATAATGTCCATAGTAGCTAAGGGCCGAGAGTTCCAGTTGCTAATAAACTGTCCTATAAATTTATTGGCAACATAATTTTTTTTTCCGAGCGTTCCACCCTGACATAGTTATTAGGTTGCTAATAAATAGGCTTATTTGTCTAATAACTTATAGGCAACATGAAGTGCTTAATAAAGTGACATATAACCAAAAACATGTTCGCAAAATGTGTTAATATATCAATTTTAATTGAAAAACAGTATAATTTTAAAAGATTATACAAATGTGTAGTTTTTATACATCCATATTTGTTCTATAATGGTGATTTTAGTGTTTTATATACATTTTAGTTGTATTTTGGCGAAATCGACGATCTGTATGGATGAATTTATAAATTATAGACAACAGTTTTTAGAATATTTTGGACATTTATTGTAAATGTGATATAATCTGTCTCAATTTGTAGTACGAATCTGGTGACTTTGGTGACTATTGTGGTGTAAATAGACTTTTATGGAAATATGTGAACTTGTAAATCTGACTTTTAAAATCATGGTTAAGTATTATTATATCGAGGTTATATTCAATCAAAAACTACATATGTCAGATAACAAACTGACATGTCAAAATTGCAATTGACATGTCAAAATTTTGATTGACATGTCAAATATTTGAAAGGTGCCATTTCAGAATTACCACCCTAAGATGATATTTTAAATATACAACATAAAAAATGAAGTTTCCCTATTAGTTTCGTATTACAAAATGAGACAGATAATATATAAAGAACAATATATAAATATATATTTTTAAATAAACATTGTCTTATATTTTCACATATGTATTTCTTTCAATTACGATTACAACACATTACTCTTTATATAAAAATGATAGAAAATAAGAAGATATAAGCTGTTCACTTTTGTAAGAACAAACTAAATCTGGTTATTTTGGTTACTTTTATAGTGTATTACTGACTTAAAATGTCAATTAAAAATATTCCTTACGCTGTAAAACCGACTTTAGGTTGATAAGGTTATGATCATAATAATTAAGACATCATTTTTCAATATGACATGTGTCAAATGGATCGACATTTTAAAAAAGTGACATTTTTTAATACCAACATGACATAAAGCTTCAAAGGTGCGAACTATTGAAAACAAAATTTCCTGTTAGTTTGTTCTTACAAAAGTGAACTGCTTATAGACGCAATTATTGGCAGAATAATATAGATGTGTGGCTGAAAATTGCTAATAAGTTTAATTCATATTGTTTAAGGAATGTAAAATAAAGCAAAATATTGCTGTCTTCTTATTTTCAATCACTTTTTTATTATAAAATGTTATATTTATTAACTCCTCTTCTATTTATATTATCTTCGTTTTCTGTGGTAAGATTTGTTGAACGCCGTTTAATTGTCATTTTAACAGTAATACAAAAAATATACGTAACGTCATTGAATGTAAAGTCAAACTATTTAATCTCAAAATATTTAATGTCAAAACATTCATTGTCAAAATTTCATCTCACTTTACCTCTACATATTTACGTATAGCTCTATCCCTCTTGCACCGTGTTACTATCTTCATAAGAAATACCAATACAAAAACAAAATATTATGTTGCTAATAAACTATTAGAAGGATTTTGTAACTTAGAAATCACCAATAAATTTATTAGCTTCATAAATATATTATGTGTCTAATAACTATTAGGGAGTTTATTAGGAACTGGAACTCTCGGCCCTAAGTCCAAAAAATATTTTAAAAAATTATATTTTGTCATTTCTATGGATATGATAAGCATTTGTTTTATAGCTGTTGCTTTTGAAATAACTCACTTCTTTACATGACCTCTTAATTACAAAATTATCCTGTTACAATATTGGCCCTGATAGTATTAACTTATTGAAGTCCTATCTATCAAATAGGAAACAATACGTATGGGCTAATGGTAAAAAATCTAAAGAGCTGGAGATAAATTCTGGGGTGCCACAGGGTTCAATTTTAGGACCACTGCTGTTCATAATTTATATTAATGATCTGCCATTATATATGAATCAAGTAAATACTATATTGTATGCAGATGATACAACAATTTTGAATAATGATTCTAATTATGAACAGCTTATAGATCAAAGCCAGTTAAACCTGGAACGTATTAAAGAGTGGTTCAGAGCTAATATGTTAAGTATCAATGTAGCTAAAACACAACATCTGTTTTTTTCCTTGAGGGCTCCCGACCCTGTTAACAACGACTCAGTAAAGTTTTTGGGTGTTGTCATAGGTGCTAATCTAAATTGGGAGAAACATATAGAAGTAACATCCGCAAAGCTTTGTAAGTCCATATATTGTATCAGGAATTTAAAACAGAAGGTTACTCAAAGTGTTCTATTAACAGCATACTATGCATTATTTCAATCTCATGTCACCTATGCCTTATTAGCCTGGGGGCATTCCTCTCATGCCGAAAGAATTTTTGGTTTGCAGCGACGTGTTGTTAGAATTGTTAGCGGTTTAGCATACAGAGATGATTGTAGAAGTTCCTTTGTCAATTTAGGTATTCTGACGTTTCCCTGCCTGTACATTTATTACTGCTTGACACATGTCCACATAAATTATAAAGACCAAAAGCTTCAAAAAGATGTTCACAGCTACAATACCCGTGGCAAAGAACTAATCAGGCCTGATTATACAACACTGACCTCAACTAGATACTCGTTGAACTATTATGCCACTAAATTTTACAATGTTCTCCCTTATGAAATAAAAAAATTACCATTGAAATCATTCAAGATCAAACTAAAATCCCTCCTAATTAACAAGGCATTTTATAGCTTTGACGAGTATCTTAACGGACAATTTTGACAAACTTTAACGGACAATTTTGACAAACTTTAACAAACCTTCTACGTGACTGCAGCTTTTTCTCGCAATATATGCCTCTTAACTTTTAATTTGTTATTTTAATATGTCTTATTTTATTGTTAAATGTACTAATATTTTTTATATTTTAATATGTCTTTTTTTTATTGTAAATTGTAATAATATTTTTTATATTTTAATATGTTTATTTTAAATTGTACTAATTTTATTTTATATTATGACGAATGTAAAAAACTCAAATTTTATTAACATGAATAAATATTATTATTTAACATTATATGTGAAACATGTATGTTGCTCCTTAAATAATTCACCCGGTATAAGGGAGCTATTGTGATCATACTGATTTTGACATTTCGAGATTTCGATGGATCTCCACGAATTGAGGTCCCTACATAACGTTTTGACTATTTTTAGCATGATGTCTGTCTGTCTGTGTACACGTGCAGAGTAAATTCGGCTGAAAGGATTTTTATGAAACTTCATATTTAAGCTTTTGACATCAATGGCACGAGTTGATCGACTTTTGGTAAAAATCGGTTGACTAGAAATGGGAGTTTACTCGTGTCGATTTTAAGATTTTTGCGAATATTTCACAACAGAGATATGTTTCGAAAAAATGTATTCAACAAAAGTTGCTATAAAAGCAATAACTAACAATTTGAGACATTTTTCAATAAAACGAAAACAATTTAAATTCTATTTTTCATACTTATATGTAACGTTTCCATGGTCATGATAAATAATATCTCTGTTAGAAAATATTAGGCCAAGTTATTTCTACTCTGCTGCTAGAACGTATTTTATACAAGTACTTTGTGATGGCGGTCGGTCCTGTCGTGGCCATAGCTGTTTTTTTGTTTTTAAGGTATCAAAGAGGAATAAAATATTTAAATTAGTGAAATTTTTATAAATCAAATAACACATCGTTAATAGTGAGAAATACGTTTCTGATCTGAAAAAAAAATAATCAATTTTTCAATATATTTCTTATTAATTTCATGAAGGCTTGAATTCGAAGCAAATGCAGAAAAAAATCTCTATGATTTTTAATTTAAATTTTGTTTTGAAAAATGAAATTGAAGCTCTTAGTACTAGTAAAATGACAGTCAAAAAACTGTTGATTTTGATGTGATTATAGAAAAAATATTCCTAGACATCCAACATTCTGTTGGCTTCTTACACTTATTAAATACCTACAAAACCCAGAAATGTGTGAAAATTCACACTTCACATCAATTTTCTCTATTTTTATATAAAAACATGTTGTTTATAAGATTTCATGCACTATTTATCTGAGACAAAATAGGTAATTGACCTGACGATAAACAGAGATAAACTATATAAATAAATATTTGTGTATTTACTATTAAATACCACCTGCTATATCTAGCGTATGATTTCATATTAAAAATGAGAAAAACAATATTCATGAACAAATTTGTTAAAATTCCTCATTATTATTACAAATTAGTTTTACTTTCAACCAGTGATGTTCCTTATACTTTACGAGTATGTTTACATAATTTTCTACGCGTAAAACATGTATTCCCTTCCTAAGCTATAGACGTGTAAAAACGTAAAAAATGCAAAAAAAAAAACAAAAGATATTTTAAAGTTATTTATTTATAAATTATCATTTTTTATGTGTTTCGACTACACTGAACATAAGTTCGTCAAAAATCACATTGTTCGGTTTACTTCCAGCCATAATGCGAAGCAACTGACAGGTGTTTCAAAATTTTGAAACAATGGCTTCCAAGAATACCGCTAAAATTTAAATGAGTATTACTGGGTATTGCTCATTAATATATTGTATCTTTATTTCGCTGACCAGTTGCGCTCATTCGACAATCGTCAGAGCTAGGTTGTAGTCCAAATTGTACCGTTCGTTGTACCTTGTTAAGCTTATAAGTATGGCATCCGTGGCAATGCAAATGATCTCATTAGATCTTATTTTTCTAATAGATAACAGTTCGTGTCAATGAATGACGTAGATTTCTTATATAGGAAGGTCAATTTTGGAGATTGTCAGGGCGAAATTTAGTACCCCTTGTTTTTTTTTCTTTCTTTGTTTATATCAATAACCTCCCAAATTTGCTTACTGAAAGTGTCAAAGTTATACTTCACGCTGATGACACTACCGTCCTGACAAAACATGTCTCTTAACGATGTGGTAAGAAAAATAGAACTGGAAATGGTGAAAGTTAAGGATTGGTTCATTTCAAACCGACTTTCCCTTAATAACAATAAAACTCAACAAATTATTTTTTCTCTTAACCGCAATATTAATATTAATATTCAGTTTGCGGTGGGGGGGGGGGGATCAAATTTCTTGGGATTTATATCGATAGGAAACTAAGCAACATGATCACATAAACTATTTGGCAAACGTTCTTAAAAGGGTAATCTAAGCGTTCATCAGGCTGAAAACGTCTGTGTCTTTTGAAATACTGCGTATGTTTTATCTTGCTGCTTTTCAGTCGCGCTTAACTTCACTGGGGTATAAGTTCGTCTGTCAACAGAATTATTTTACTTCAAAAACGTGCTGTAAGTGTCATAAATAATGTCGCTAACGGGTACAATTTCCGAGAGCTCTTTAGAAAATTAGCAGCATTATATCTATTTATAGTTTATTCGTTTATGTTTTTCTGGTATACGTTAAAGAAAACCCGAACAAGTATCTAACCGTATCCTCTAGACATGATTACAATGTTCGCTCTGGTGGCAACATCAAACTACAAAGACTTAGATTGTGTAAATCTAGGAATGGTATTTTTTTTTTTTGGTAGCCACCTTCTTTAACTACCTACCAGATTCTATAAAAAATTGTCTATTAGATTATTTAAGCTCAGGCTCAAAAAAATACTTATTGAGAATTGTTTTTACAATTTGGATGAATTTTTCAATATTAATTTCAGTAGTAACACCTAACATGAATGCTATTTTTTTCTATCATTGTTAGTTTTATTATTTTTTTCTCGTATCTATCACATTTAATATTGTATTTCCATTTTTCAATGTATTCAAATGTATTTCAACTTTGGTTCAATGGATTTATCATGTATGTACTGACAAATGTAAACGTCGTAAGATGTCTAGCATGAAATAGTTTAAAAAAATTGCGCACAGCAACAAACCTAGCATGAAATAACAATAATTATTATTATTATTGTCTTCTCCATAAAGAGTTCCGGGTGAAAGAATTTTTTTAGGGCCTCAACAATTTCTCAATTATAAAAAAAAAACATCCCCGAACACTTGTATAACGGGAGACAGATTGGTACTATTCTACAACTGCAAACCCACAAGGCAGTCTTGTCAACTATAGTAAAATTAAAACAAGTAAACTTAAACTAAAATCACAATAAATTAAAATTATTTATATAATAATGCTTAACTTTCAGTTAAATAAATCTAATTTGATATATATACCGGTATTTAATAACAATAAAAAATAATAATAGTACTTTAACAGTTTATTAAAGAAAAAAGGGGGACTATAATTTGGCATCCGACACCACCACTTTATTATAAACGTATGAACAATGATACACAATTTTAATTGGGCTAATGTGGGGGAAAATAAAGTACTGAGCACAAAAAATCTGGATAAATAGGTTAGGTTTAGTTAGTAAAAGGCTAGAACCAAAGTAGACGAAGCAGTGGCGCCCCAGGGGGGTACCCCCCCTACTAGAAAATATTAAAAATTGAGATGATGACCTTTTTTTTTAGGTCGTCACTTGTATGTTAGAAGTGAGGACCCTTTATCCTTTTAGGTCATCACTTATTTCCGTGCGGACTTTTTTTTTAGATCATCGCCTGATCCTTATTCATAATTTAAATAATTTTCTCTTTCGCCCCCCCCCCAACAAAAAATCCTGGGTGCGCCACTGAGACGAAGTATGCGTAAAACAGTGTGTAAAAAAAAAAAATGCGGCGTAGGATATAATTCTGTAAATTTACCTTTATTTCTTTGTTGTTTTATTTTATTGTTTTCAAACTAACTCCTTTAAGCTTATTTCGATCATTTTGGCTTCTGTTGTCCTAGATTTTTACTAACTAAACCTAACCTAATTACATTGTTTTTCGGTGCATAGTACTTTATTATTCTCCATTTTAGCCTAATAAAAAGTGTGTATCATTGTGCATGTGTTTATAACATAGTGGTGTACGGTGCCAATTCATTGTTCACCTGAATTAATATTTAAAAAGACTACAACAGAAAAAAAATAAAATAAATAATATTATATTAAATTTAAACTAAATTTCTATATTAAAACTACAATCACAGGAAAAATTAAATGAATATTGCTGATTTCAATATTTCTTATAAATAAACTCATTTAATAAATTGATATTGAATTTAAATTATTAAAACTGATATATTATTTTTACTATCAGCAACACGCAGGCGCAATAAGGTGAGTTTGCAGTAGTATTTGAAATATTAGGAAATATTTGAAATAATTACTAAGGAAATATTTGAAATACTTCTTAAGTATTTTAAATACTTACATTTGCAGACAACAAATATTAAATACAAATACCACGGAGTAAGTATTTGTAAATTCAAATACCAAGAGATATTTTTGAAGTATTTGAAATACAATATTTCAATTTCCAGAAAGTAACTGAAATACTTTTTCAAATACTTTATTTCAAATATTCCCAACTCTGGCTGGGAGTATCATGGACAAAACGACGTATCTCTCTATTTTAAAACTGAACTTCTGTCTTTGAATCATTCATTTACTCTTGACCTTATGGCATTTATTATGCAAAATATTACGACATTAATGCTCTTTAAAATTATTTCTGTTGAATCAGGAAATTGGTTCATACATATATTTACAAACACCTTACGCAGTCACAGCTTATCATTTTTTATGGATCATTGCACACAATAGGTAGTTAGTAATTACCACTTACTAATCATTACGTAACAGTAATGTAGTTTCACATGCATTTGTGAGGTATTTTAAAAAATGAGTTATCAGTCACCGAAGTAAAGATGTCATACCGCACTTACATGAAGCATAGGGCCTCATTAAATTTGGAATTGTAAAATTTCTTGAGATTTCCGAGGTATTTTTTGATAAAGTTTTTAAATTTTGCAATGCAGAAAAATTATATATTAAATTTTTTTCTGTGATTGTCGCGACAGCCTGATATGAGCCTAGGCCTCATGTGTCCAGGTTTCATGACAATATTCTCAATCTGTATATATTCAGGAGTATAATAGTCAGTATTACGTTTATTTTTTAGCGTACAGAGAAAGACACCTATAGTTTAAAGCCGGTTGCAAACGGCTATGGAGAAACGATCAAACAGCATGTATAATCGATTTAACGCTGGATGTGACCGCAGCGTTAAGTCGTAAGGCACTTACACGTATACTTTACTTTCAAGTCGTTATAGAGAATACCATTTTTTATAAACCTTAAAAGATATTGGAGTTTTTGCAAATCTTATAACGCTATAATAATCATTAAAATCACATGACAACATAACTGCATGGTTACGATAATTTTCAACGTAATACAAATGACGGAGTATGTCTTTGTTTTAAGTTTGTCGTACAGCTTTTACGTTATATTCCATAATCTAAAAGAGAGACATTTGAAAATATTTACAATGGTAGGTGTACCAGACGTACGTCGGGGGGCCGCGAAGTCATACAAGATCGAAACATGTAAATATAATAACAATGTACTCAATCTTGCAAGATACAAATTTTATCCATATTTATAAATATCTTACATTTATATTCATAAAAATATACATTTCATAACATAAATAAAATAAATATTTCATTTATTTTTATACATAATTTACTTATTTTGACAACTAATTTAAATTACAGGCTATTTCAAACGTTTAAGTTGTCACTAGCTAACTTTATAATGAGTAAATGGGCTTTTATTAAACAAAATGATCAAAAGTTTCATTCAATTGATAAAAATTACTAGATTAAAAAATATAGTTCCGCTTTAACCAAATAAACAGACTATAAGTAGACTATATCAAGGTAAAATAAAATGTATGTGACGGTTGATGGGATTCACTGACAATGGTTCGCGTTGGAGGTACTTCAAGTATTTTCAAGTTGTACTTTGAAGTAGGTACGACTTGAAAGTGCAATATTGATTGTATATATTTTTTTAATTGCTCTCCGAGCTACAGATAACTCAAGAGTAAGGATGCGAATGTATTTAAATTAAAATGAACTTTGAACACTTGTAAATAAAAATACTTTACTTTCAAGTTGTTATAGGGAATATAATCGTCATTTAAAAATATCACAGTTTTTTGTCAACCGTAAATGATATTAAAAAAATGTTTAAGTAAAAGTTGTTGAAAAGCTCTATCCAAAGATATCCAATATGACATACGTTCCCATTTAAAAATTCGAAATTGTCCTTGATACCTGTACTTCCGGTTTTTTCTGGAAAATTTCAATACTACCATTCAATTTTGTGGATAAATTTTAGTTCAAAATTTTTACCAAATTGCACACCCGTCGATTTTTCGAAAAAAATCGTGTTCCCATTATCTTGATACACCAAAGTATAGGGGGGCCGCAGACAATATTTATATAACTTCGGGGGGTCCCAGGCCAGAAAAGGTTGAGAAACACTGATCTAAACATTCAAGGCTTACTACACGAGGCGTTCGTTTGCACATCTGAATGAAGCTATGGGGCGAAACAGTGAGTTATCTGTTAAAGATTTTTGGAAACAATTCAATAATTTAGATGCCGTAAGAATCATTGGAAAATCTTGGTATGAAATATCCAAAAAAACTTTGAATGGTGTCTGGAAGAAACTTTGTCCATTTTTTTTTTCAAAAACGAGATGGAAACAACGCTCGAAACAGATATCGCTCATGTTGTAGAAGAAGTTGTTAATCTTGGCAAGCAATTAGATTTGGAAGTCAATGCTACGATGTTAACGAGCTGTTGGATTAATGCTTGGTTTATATTCGGAACAAGAATAAGGAATAGGAAATAAGAATAGTACACAAGATGTTAAAACATGGCTGCGCCGTATATCGGTTTATGTAGGAATGAAATTTAACTTAAACATAAGAATAGTTGGTAACATTCAACATTTTTATTCTTATTTCAAGAATAAGACACGAAAGTTTGGTCAACAGATGTTTTTCAGTTGTGATCAGAGGGTTGTAAACAACAATAAAATGTTTTTAACGGTAATAAACGAAATTTTTTAAAAGGTTTTATGAATCAGAACCTTTCAAGTGACAAATGTTAAACACAGGCCAACGCAAGTACGCAGGCGCAGCGACGAAATGTTATGTCCTATATAAACGGTTTAATATTTTTTATTCTTGTGTACTATTCTTATTTCCTATTCCTTATTCTTGTTCCATATATAAACCAACCATAACTTAGTCAGGAGCTAACAATCGATGAGATCATAGAGATGCGTAAGCTAAACAACGATGCAGATACTTCAGACCCAATTCCACCAGAAAAGCACATGGCAATTGCAAGCTTAACAGAAGGTCTCAGCTCAATTAAGAATGGCTTAAACATTTTACAAAACATAGACCCCAACGAAGAACGCGTAAGAGCTACAAAGCAAGGAATAAAAAAATTATTAGCTTGCTACGAAGAAATTCTGTGTGAAAAAAAGAAGGCATTGTGTCTTCAGATGAATTTGTTAGATTTTATGAAACTATCGATCGAAATTACTTTTTTAAATAAATCGTTTATTTTATTTTTTTATATGTACATACTAGCAGTTTACCCGATGCTTCGCTACCGGAAAAAATACAGCCGTAGCCGGTTTAGACCGGGCCCATGTCGGTATGGGTTCAAATTAGATTTGGTGCGAATAGTTTTAGTATGGTCTAATTATATATTTTTTGTTTTACTCTACCATTGTATAAATATGTGCTTGTTCACAAATAATTTAAGTGAGATAATTCTTTAGCGTTTTCAAGGCGAAATGTCATATTTCTAGAGGCCACAAACTGTTTTAAAGATGCCTATACTAATTCTCCCATCGATCTCCGTCATATCCCGTGAAATCTTAAAATTTTGGTAAAATAGTAGACAGAGTAGGTACTATTTTTTCTGTTGTATGTAGGTCTAATATAGTTTTCTTTAAAACTCCTTTATCAAAATCGTATATATTTCTTTTCGTATGATCCTTTTGTACACTTTTTCTAGGTGAAGAAAATTTCGAGGGTTGACCTTGCTAGATTTTGTTTTTTTTTTTTTTGAAATTCTTGTTACGCCTGTTGCAGCAGCCACTCAAGCAAAAACTGATTTGAAAGGAATAATAGGTTCCCCAGCCTCATAAAAGCCCCAACCTCAAAATATAAGAAACTATTTCGCGACTTTGGCTAGTAATAGCGCGACCATTTAACTTACTTTTAAAAGGCACATTTACTATTGCTAGATTTTCTACCGACTGTACTCAGAGCGATGTTGCCCGCACGAATTACCGAGATTAAATGCGTCCCCACTCCTACATATTTGAGCCATTTACGATTTTGACCGAACACCCCCGATCTCAATACAATTGTACAACCAACTATTGAAGGGAAATTCCCGTGTTCTCACTGACGGTTTAATAGATATTCCAATGGTCCAATATAATTAAAAACAAAATTATTAATTTCTCGTTTCTGATGGGACTTTTTTGAGATTTTCGATTTTTCTAGTTATGATGAAGGCATTTACTACCTCTATGCAAAATTTCAACTCGGTAGCATATCTGGAAGTGGGTTAGAATTTCCGGACATAGCCACAAATCTTCTCTTTTATATATAAAGATTTTGTATTAATATGTATAAAGAACTGCAAATTCATTAAATATTTTTCTTCTAAACTAATGTTTTTGTTAGTCCAAAGTCCTTTATCTAAAGATAACCAAGACGCTATACATTCCCATTTAAAAAATTAAAGTTGTCCTTGATATCCTGTGCTTCTGGTATATTCTGGAAAATTTCAATACTACCATTAAATTCTTTGGTAAACTGTGGTCATCAATTTTGTTTCCCAACTTGCTAACACATCGCGGTTTCGAAAAAAATGGTGTTTCCTGTACCTTGGTACAACCTTCGAGTGGTGAGAAAATAGGAATTTTTCAAAACTGTTCTGGAAATTTTCTAAAACTTTAACAATAGGTTCGCAACACCGTCTTAACAGTCTTTTCCCGTCGTATGAACACGTGGACGAGTGAGGTTAAGTTTTATTTTAAATTGTGTCATTCTTTAAAGCCGCGCCCAAAGGATGATTTTGTCTCAACAACAAAAATTTCTAACATTTGAAAATTAATATTCAAATGGATATATTTGACTTTTTTATAACTCTTTATTATAATTCACAATAGTCCCTTCACTCCCTTTTGTAAACAATTAACTGGCAACACGGAAAATATTTCAACGACGTCATTTTATAGTTATCGTGAATGGGCTTTACGAACCCTGATTGTGTGAAAATTCACAATTTTTTTAAATAATATTATATACGCACTTTCGAACATTGGACTCTGCTTCGCTACTTCCATGTGCAATATAAAATTTTATTAATTTATATTTAATTATTTTCGAGAAACCTCGTAACTGCAATCTTGTAAAACGAGAACTCGTAAAAAGATAAACAGTTGAACATTTAAGCAGTATTCAAGTTGAATATTACTCATAATTGATTGCACCTGAAAAAAGTATTTAATATGTGCTTACCATAACATCGATGTCATTGCCCATGAGATACAACTGGTCCTCCATGCTGAGTTTTCGATTAAAGTGTTGTAGTACATAGCTGATAGCTGGCAATCTGACCGGGCTGTTACTCCGAACACATTGCCATATACATGTGTAGAACCATGCTGCACCAACACCATCGCATACTTTTTCTAACAGGGAATTCGTTCTGGAAAAGAAAAAAGAATATCTTAAAGTAACGCATTTAACTGAAATGGTCTGTTATTTCTTTTTCTTTTAAAACTCTTTAACCCTTTCGCCACGAAGAGCGTACGTATACATCTTCGTATATATAGGTCAAATGAACGAAGACCCTTTTTTTGGCATGATTTTTTTCTGTGTTACGTGATTAGAAACGTATATGTTTATTTCACTGCATATTGTATATATGTTACGAGGACCATACGTTTGTGTACACAAACCTGTATAGATTGGCGTAGGTTACAAGGTCCGTATGTTTTCATGTATTCACCCTTGAGTATTTTCTATAACACCAAGAAGGATTATAAATGAAACTGAACATTATTATTTATTATTGTAATTCAAAATGTAAGCCAATGTTTTCTAGATAGAACGGTAAATTTGTTTATTCTGACCATATGGTGTACACTTTGTTATACTATTCATAATCACTTAAATACAATAATATTGTTAACAACCAACCCGATATAAACAGAAAGAAAAGATAAATGAAAAAAGATATCCAAAACATACAATTACTTATATTTTATATTTTCCCAATTATTCCCATTCCCTTTCTTTTTCTCAAAGTTTCTTATAGCCAGTCCAGACCCTCTCCGTTCACATTTAAGATCCCTGCTGCGTTTTGCATGTCTGGTAGAATACAGGACAGTTTTTTTTCTTCTTAAAATTATGGATTATGGATTTCTACTTTGCCAATAGAGATTTACAGTTACTTTAGAGTTACAGAATATGATTTCGTATCTAATTAATTGAGCAAGCTTTTAATGATAATTTTTAATAACCTAATCTAATATTGCTAAATGTTCATATTTGTGGAAGTCAAATATAAGGCTAAATTTTCATAAATTTCTTTATTGTTCTGACTCAGTAAAATGTAAATATTTGTTGGTAACGGTATACCTTCTGATATTAAATGTGTTATTAATTTATTTTGTTCTGATTCAAACTGTTTACAAGACAATATCAATATCAAGTATCAGGACAGTTCGTCAGCCAGTGCTTCACTGAGTCCTCTTCTTCTTTGCAGAATTGGCATACACTCTTTTCCAGCTCTTTCCAGAATCGGCATACTCTCTCTTCCAGTTATTTCCAGTATTTGTTTGCTTCTTCCTTGCTCTGAATTTGGCCATGAGTTTTTGGTCATGTCTGTTTCATATCGTTTCTAAATAAATAGGAGCCAGAAACTTGTGAATTTCTTTGTGATGGCGCCCGAGACTTGTGTATTTCTGTGTGATTTTTGTTATAGTTTACTTTTGCCAATTTTTTCTATAATTGTATTGTTACAATATTTGTATATTGTTCGTTTCCCGAGATCTTTATATATAAACTAGCAGTGTACCCGCTGCTTCGCTACCGAAATAAAGTAGTCGTAGCCCGCTTAGATCTGGCCCATTTCGAAATCGGTTCAAGACTGGTTGCTACGAATCGTTTTACATTCAAATATATTTATTTGTTTTAATCTACAATTGTGTTAATATGTGCTTCTTATACAAATAATTTAAGTACGAATTTCTTTGTAAACATTGGTAGTACAGACATTTAGTATCAACACGTATAAGTATCCCGATGTGCTAACCTAGGAAAATGCCCATGTGAGAATCATTGCCAAAGGCAGCGCCGGCCACGTAAAGCATTTTATCTTGCACCTTACGAAATTATTTATTATAATTTTTATGATATTTATTATAATTACTTCGTGATTATTCCTGATTTATAAATCGTACCTATATAGATCAGAGCACTTTTTTTCGTTAGTAAATATTCTTGCCACCGAAGTAAGTTTTCTTCGTATTGCTTTAGGGGGTTACAATAATGTTCAATAGCGAATTTAACGTTACAATTGTCGTCTAAAATGAAAATAAAGAAAATTGTGATATATATCCTCGGGAACATTTTTGTTGCAATATTAAATATTTCTTAATTGATCGGAAACCTGGTGTCTTACCGCGATGATATATAGCTTAAAATCTTTCCAGACAAATTTGGAATACGCTGTTGCAAATAGCACTAAAATCGGTTTATCCGTTTTTGAGTTTTAATACATATACCGATTTTAAACAGACGCCTATGTGCCAAAAAGAAATGAAACAGGTCACTTGAAGGGTTTTATAAATATCCTTGAATCTAGATTTGCCTTGTATGGGTTGATCAGAGCAAAATACTGAACCTCGTTTTTGTACATGTGTATGGGTAATCTTTGTAACCAAAGTCGATATCTCATTATAGGTCTGAGATATTGAGGAATCCGTGAAAGAAACATTTCACCACATTAGGGGTCGAATTTAAAAAAAATCTTTCTTAATAGGTGCTCACATCATGGAAGGAACATTCCTTCCTCCACGAATTTCATGTTTCTATGTCCAGGGGACGTTCTATTGAATAAAAAATACCAATTTACCCTTTTAGGCGTGAAAATTTAGAAGAAAACTGTCAAAAAGATTTTAAAAAGACATCTATATGCCAAAACACAATGTTATAACTCAACATACATAGGAAATACGAAGGGTTCTATAATTCACTCCGAATACATAATAAATGTATCCCTTTAAGGGTTGATTAGAACAAAATCCTGAATTTAGTTCTTAACATTTGTATGTGTAACCTTTTTAAGCAAAAACTAAGTCAATATCTCATTGGGCCTAAGAGATATTGAGGAATCCCTGAAATCACGTAACAGCCCCTTAGGGGTCGTACTTCGAAAATTCTCTTCTTAGTGATCGCTTACGACATGGAGGAAATATACTTCTCGAATTTCATGTTTCTAGGTCTAGTGATTTGGGCTGAACGTTGATGAGTCAGTCAGGTCATGTATTTAGGTATATACATATATAAGAAAATTTTATAAATGATATACCTATATACAGAAGAAGATTAAACAGAAAAGATTTGTTTATTTATTTATTTATATTATTGATATTGTAACAACTTCTGTTATACACATGTTTAATGTTAAGTCAATATTAAGAGATATTTCAAGTTTATAAGTAGCGCTCCTTCTGTCCCCCTAAATATTCAGAAGCTACACTAAACAGAAAATAATCGTTCTTCAATCAAAGTCTTTATAAATTATCTTTATAAATTGTTGATGTAAAGTAAATAATAAGCGAGATATTTCCAGTATTTTAGTTTTAGCACCTCCCCCATCTCCCTTCCCCTGCTTCTTAACCAATTGAAAAATTTATAGGATAACATGTATTTGTATTTTTATTTTAAACAGCTTTTCTCATGTGCGTTTTTGCTGTTAAGTCAAAAGTAAATGAGATATTTCAAAAGTTTAGTTTTAGGTTGTCCCTTCGTAACTCCCGTAAATCAATCCAATAAAATAAAAATCATTAAAAAAAAATATTTGTTTTCTTATTACAGTGAAACCTCTATCTATCGTTCCTCGAATAATAATTTTCCCGTATATATCGTTATTTCTTGCGGTTCCGAATTAATTTCATACAAAACACGCAAAAATAGATCGCATCGATCATTTCTCTCTGTATCATTTTACCGCATTCATCGTTTAAATTACGCATTCGATAACTGATGCCGAAAAAAATTTAATTTGTAACACCGAAAGAATATTGATTTCTTACGGCAATATAAAAAGCCAAAAAGCAAATGACGATGAAAGATTATATACAATACAAAGTATAATTTTTTTTGTCGGCATGCAGCTTCCTTTTTTATTTTGTTACGATATTTTTTATTTAAAATTTTATTTAGAATATATATGTACGTACATATTAAACATTTAAATATGTATTAATGTGTTTTTTTCCTATATTCCCGCATTAATTGTTTTCCCGCATCCATAGTTTATTTCAATAGGTCCCTTCAAAAACGATAGATAGAGGTTTCACTGTATAAGCAATTTTTCTGTTAAGTCTACGTCTTAAGTGATACCATTTTTTTTCTTCTGATTTTCGATTTGCCTCCTTATATTGACTACATTTCCTACCTATATACCAAATTCCAACTCGGTACACACAGATTTTCTGTTCTATATATATATAAAAGATTTTACTATTATATTTAAACATTTAAATAAAAGAATAGAAAAAAAAAATAAATAAAAATAACAAAGTTCATAAAAATGCCCTAAAATAAAAAACCAGAAAACAGGTGCTCCACTTTAGTCTCGCTCTGCATACACTAATCAAAAATTTTACTAAATAACAATATATAAATCTTATCAGCTAGAGCAGAGTAATGATGAATCGCGCCGAACGACATTGAACGATGTTTCACGAACTTACTATAGTTGTCCAAACAACCATTGAAACGAAATTCCCGCGATCTCGCTGAGCGCATCATACATACTTCGATGGTCCAATATAATTAAAAACAAAATTATTAATTTCTCGTTTCTGATGGGACTTTTTTGAAATTTTCGATTTTTCTAGTTATGATGAAAGCATTCCCTACCTGTATGCAAAATTTCAACTCGGTAGCATATCTGGAAGTGGGTTAGAATTTCCGGACATAGCCACAAATATTGTCTTTTATATATAAAGAAGATACATAAGTATATTTTTCAAAATACGATACACAATATACGATAATAACCGTATTATTTCGTTTTTTTTTTAAACCTTATTTCCATAAGACCGCCCGCATACAAAATTCACTTAAAACTCTGTTCGTGGGGCACTATATCCTTAAAAATAGCTCGTATCGAAAGGGTTAACACAATAGCGTACAGCCTTATATATAAAGTGCTATTGTAGCAGTACTAATCTTTATTTATTTACTGCGTTTCGGCTTGAAAACTACATTCTATTTACACATTTAATTGAGCTTTAAAACTAAATGTATTGAATAGTTGATAGTTTTACTTGTTGAAAATCACATATAGTTAAAAGGTTTTTAAATGAAAAGTTTTGTAAAGTTTCAGATTTTTTTTATTAGTCATGCCTATTACACTTACTGCGTTAACCATTATCAAAGCTACAATAATACAAATTAACGCGTACGAAAACAAGACGAATTTTATACTTCCTAATACTCCCTGCCATATATATGGAGAACAATTTTGAACTTATGTGACACTATTAACTGAGGCCTTGCGTTGTCCAAAATTCTTTTGTACACTCGTCCCCTGCTTTTACTAGGATTTTTGTCTCGCTGTAGATGATACAGAGTGTTATTGGTATCCTGAATAATTTTATGCAGTCCACAGGAAAATAAATAAATCGTTTGGACTAGTCTAATCAGGGCTATGGATAAGGTGATCAGAAAGTCTATTTTAAAGAGAACATGTTCTTATTTTCAATTCGATCTTTCTTTCTCTTTTTTTTTAAATCGAAATATTTTCTTTCATTCTTTATTTTTAATTGAGAATTTTTGATTTAATCCTGATATCGTATTCGTACTTCATAACAATCCAATAATTCAGAATTTTATTCTCATTTTATGATTCAGAATAAAAAATATTTTTCATATTTACTGCATAGAACTGTATATGAATACCAAATATCAACTCTCTAGTTCCAGTCGTTTAGTCGCACCTTCTACAGAACGAAAAGGTGGACAGACATATGAGTGATGTTATAAAGGTTTCTTGATTATATCTACGAACAACCCAAAAAAATTGTAGGTCTTAGTAACTCTTAATTCGTTATGACACTCGCTCAAAAAAAAAAAGGGTGATAGGGCGCTCTGTGTTATAGAGGTAAGGGCGCTCATATCTAAACCGACTATGCTAGTCAAATTGATTGCCAGTAATTAAATTATTTGCTTAAAAGTAGGTAGTACACAACTGGACTTCAGGTATCAATCGACGTGAACAAATAATCATGACAAGACCAGCCTTACTCACGAATACCTTATGAATAGACTTGAAAACAAAATTTGCGAGACATGTGACGAACAATTGACTGTTAACCACATACTAACTGACTGTCAACTATATACTGACATACGTACTAACTACAACCTACCACACGACATTAAAGACATACTAAAACCCGACCCAGTAATGACCAACAACGTTTTGCGTTTCTTACAGTCAATTAATATATTTAAGCAAATATAGTTAGAATGTAAATACATGTACCTACTATAACAGTGTAAGATAGTAACAAAGACACCAACGGCCTAGTAGATGACGTGTCCATAAATAAATAAATTTAAAAAAAAAGTAGGTAGAAAATAAAATCACGAATTTAAAAAAATCGCTTTTGTAAGTTTAGTAATCTCTCCTCGAACAGAATATTTTTACACTTAATGTGCGATTAGGTTTTTCGGAGGTTACCTACGAAATCCTAAAAATAAAGTGAAATTTACGTTTTGTTTATACAGATTTAAAATTACTATTCGTAAAGAATTTTATTATGTTTCTTTTACCTTGAATCTCTTGAAACTCTAGCTTCATCTAAATAAATAGTTCTTTGTGGTGTCGATTATACAGTTAATGTAATAGTTGGGTTTTTCCTGGTGCAGACAAAAAGGAAATGCTAAACAGGACAATTAAATAAACTGACGCAATTTAATACAACACAATTATATAATAAGTGATTTTACGTTCAAGTGTAAACCGTATTAAATACAGTGGAACCTCTATATTCGTCATTAATCTGTTCCTGGGGGTGCAACGAATATAGAATATGACGAATATAAAAACAATTTTTCCCATAAGAAATAACTGAAATTCAATTAATCTGTTTCCAACTCCTAAAAGTGGTATACAATTTTAAAAAAATTTATGTTAATTGTGAATTTTCACACATTTCAGGGTTTTGCAGGTATTTAGTAAGTGAATGATGATAATTTGGGATGCCAAAACATATTTTATATTAAAATATTTTTTTTGTTAATTTTAATTCGAACGCTTAATATTTTTTACGCAGTATTTTTTTTTATATAGCAAGGTTCATTAAGAATTTTAAAAATTGCGCCTATGGCTTCCATTGGTTGTTATAAGCTCCGCCCCTCTGATTTCGTGGACATTGAAACAATTAAATTATAATTTAAACAATTTCCACTGGTTATTAAATTTACGCTTTTAAAAATTACATGCAACATTTGCAAAAATATAACTAGAATTTTGAAAAAATAATTTAAACAATATAAAAATTTAAAAAAAAAACAAAAAATAATATTGTCTCTTCTCGCAGGGTTCGATCCCTTTCGATCGAGTTATTTGAGTGAGAAGCCAGCGTCATAACCGCTACACCAGGATATACCTTCCAGTGTAGCGTGTTACAAAGCTATAACTTGTGTACATTATTAGCCAAAAAAACACAAATAATGCGTTTTTTTCCAAAACATAATCTGATTAAAAATTCCTGTTGTACTATTCCGGTTCACACTAATGTACATTACTTAGAATTTTTTTAGTTTAAACCATCTAGGTTACAGGGTGTGGGACAAAAATTTTTATGCACAATTTTGGCAAAAATCGCTTCAAAATAATTCATTTTGCAAAAATAAAAATTTGAGCGTTAATCTACGTACCAAGGGCTTTCATTTGATACCTTACTCCTACAATTTTTACTGAACAGACAGACAGACATACATACAGACAGACAGACAGACAGTACAAAACCCTAAAAATGTTGTTTAAACTTTAACTTTATTGTATTAAATAAATAAACATAGTGGTAGAAGTGGAAAAGGCGAAAGGTTAATGTTGAAAACAAGAGTTGCTATCAATTAAAACAAAACAGTCAACAGTAATTCCAATTCTGATCATGAGCTCTTTTTGTCGATGATTTAGCAGCACTCGTTTTAACAAAGAATTTCTCCAATGTTGTCTGTTTTTGTCTGCTCTGTAAAACCTTCCTGAAGTAGCCAATCACATTATCGTTAAATGCATTTATGTTTTGGTTGACTGTAGCAAAATTCTCGACATATTCGGTGCCATTCTTAGACATATTCTGCACTTTGGCCCAATTAGATAGCATTTCATTGATGTCAGCGTTAGGTATGCTTTACTCGATTCTTCCTCTCCAGACGAATTCATCTTCTTCGTTGAGTGACGACGAATACGGAAAATACTAACGAATATGGGGGACAAAAATTGTCATCAAAATGTGACGATTATCGAATATTACGAATATAGAGGTTGACGAATATAGAGGTTCTACTGTAGATAATATTTAAAATTTAGTTTGATGTGTAAATTTTCACACATTACAGGATTTTATAGGAATTTAGTAAGTGATGAAGCAGGTTTGTCAGATTCGCGCGATCTGCTTATTAAATTTTCATGATTTGCAAGCCGGTTGACGAACTCGTTATTACGTACTTATTCGTTGAGCCCTTCATCCATTTCTGAAGTCGGGCTTTATGAAAGTTTGAATGTTACTTGTATTTGTTTTTTCTTTCTTTCGGGGGAGAACGTCGCCACAGTTTTTTCCATCCACTCCTATTTTGTGTCCTACATCTTGCTTCATTTTTCTCTCTACTGCATTTCTGATTTCGTCACTCGATTCTTTCCTAGGTTTTGCTCGGTGCCTTCTTTTAGATTCCCTGGCTTCGTAAAACTTTTTTTTATCTCTACCATCATTCATCTTTTGGATATGACCATATCATCTTAGTTGTCCTTCTTCTATTACTTCTTCTATTTGTTTTTTTCCTAGTTCATCCCTATAGTCTGTGTTTTTTATTCGGTCCAATTTTGTCTTCCCCCTGACTTGCGGTAGGAACCGCATTTCGCTGCTTCTTATTTTGCTTCTAATTTTCTCTGATGTTGTCCAAGCTTCTGATACATGTCACTATAGGCATGGGCCATGACAACACTTGGACATTAGCCGCGGTCAGAATTTCCCGTTTTGCTAAGAAGGAATTCTAAATAGCCTACTAGCAGCAACACCTCGTTGGCGGACTGGCCCGCCGGGACACCGGGCAATATTCCGGTAGAGCGGTACTAATAGAACCGATTCTTGGATCAATGGGGCCGGTCCTTGATCCAATGAGGCTGGCTCTTGATCCTATGGGACCGGTTTATTTCAATTTTCCAGGGCCAGAAAATTTTTCCTGTCTATTTCTGACCTGTTTTATCAATTTTCCTTCTAATTTTATCATGTGCCCAGTCTTGTACTAATGATCATGCTTATATCTATAACCCGAGGGGGTTAATTTAAAAATCTGAAAAAAATCTGACTAATGTACTTTAATGTAAACCGAAATAGAACAACAGGAATTTTTGATGTGATAATTAATTCGAAAGTTATCGAATTTCTTGCAACACCGTGCTAACAATAATTATCTAACTGACTGGAGTAGTCTCTAGATGGAAAAAGAGGATTAATCTTTCAAAATTTATCGAAATTTATTATGTTTAGTACGTACTCACAATTTGTTATCACTTACTAAATACCAACAAAAACATGAAATGTGTGAAAATTCACACTTTACATAATTTTTTTACATGTGGTATACTCGTATATGTCTCAGTATGCTAAACGGGGTTAACAGTTTTATTTTATTTCATTAGTTGTTGTTAGTTGTCCTGGAAAAAGTTATCTTTACTGTAGTAATTTATTTTTAGATATAATTTTTATTATATTGTTTACACATCTTAAAATTTACATTTATTTACATACTGAGTTTTAGGAGGAACTTTTGGCGGAATATTTATTCGTCAATATCTCCGGGTCGAACTTTTGTCCTTTTCCTGAAATAACTTCGTGCTCGACTGATTGGTAAAAAGCACGTGTGGCTAAAACCGATCGATTATGCAAATTTGATAAACAGATGGTCTCTACTTACGTCCATTCGGATTTACGATGCACTGTGACCGAAATATTAATACTACAGTGGTATATTTATTTGCTCATTTGCATCTTTATTTATTTACTTTCTCATATATTATTTACTCAGTTGGTTGAAATGCAATTTAATTACTTTTTTAATATCTTATTTCAGATTTAGATAGTCTATCTAAGAATAGCTGGAGTACTATACTTCATAGGTACATCTAAATATGTAGATTTTAGTTTTTGAGTGTCACCCCGTAACTCCCCAAATACTCATCTATGTATATTTATATAAAAAAAAAATGCATAAATATAAAATATTTATTTTCTTATAATAAACTAATGTATCATTAATGTATCATTAATTTGTAATGTATCATTATGCTGTTATGTCAGTAAGGGAGATATATGTAGATTTTAATTTTAGGGTGTCCCCCCGTAACTCCCCAAATATTCGTCTATAGTTCTAGTTTGTTTGAAACGACGCACCTCGAATAACTCCTTTATTTTAAGAGATACAAAAACTTCTTCAGAAAAAAAAGTTAAACTAAGCAAAAGGGCCCAGTTAAAGACTATAATAAGAATTCTGCATCACTTACGGTTTCAGCAGATTATTATTTCAACTTTTTATCTAGCATAGGGAATCGGTACTTTAATTTTTTTCTTTCTTGAAAGTACGTCAAATCAGCTTTACAAGGATATCAAAATATCATACTTTAATTTTAACCATTTCAAAATGGCGACCATTTATTTACAAAAGAATAAATAACATAAAAATCGTAGAAACTAAATTATAAAAAGATATAATATCTACATAACATTATGTAACTAGGAAAAACAATAAACAAAATATGACTAAAGTTACTAATAAACTAAGAAAAATTTATAAATGTTCAATATGACCGCCGTTGTTATCCACACATTTTCTCATTCGTAATAAAAACTCTTCCATTACATTTAGGGCCGAGAGTTCCTGTTGCTAATAAACTGTCCAATAAGTTTATTAGCAACATAATTTTTTTTTCGAGAGTTCCACCCCGAAATAGTTATTAGGTTGCTAATAAATAGGCTTATTTGTCTAATAACTTATAGGCAACATGAAGTGCTTAATAAAGTGACATATAACCAAAAACAAGTTCGCAAAATGTGTTAATATTTAAATTTTAATTGAAAAACAGTATAATTTTAAAAGAATGTAGGAATGTGTAGTTTTTAAACATTTCTATAATGGTGATTTTAGTGTTCTATGTACATTTTAGTTGTATTTTGACGAAATCGAAGATCTGTTTGGATGCATTTATAAATTATGGACAACCGTTTTTAGAATATTTTGGGCATTTATTGTAAATGTGATATATAAAGAACAAAATATAAATATATATTTTTTAATAAACATTGTCTTTTATTTTTATATATGTATTTATTTCAATTACGATTACAATACTTTAAGCATTACTATTTATATAAAAATGATAGAAAATAAGAAGACAGACGCAATTAATGGCAGAATAATAAAGATGTGTGGCTGAAAATTGCTTATAAGTTTAATTCATATTGTTTAAGGAATGTAAAATAAAACAAAATATGGCTGTCTTCTTATTTTCATTCACTTTTGTATTATAAAATGCTATTTTTATAACTTCTCTTCTATCTATATTGTCCTCTTTTTCTGTGATAAAATTTGTTCAACGCCGTTTAATTGTCATTTTAACAGTAGTACAAGAAAGATACGTAATGTCATTTAATGTAAAGTCAAACTATTTATTGTCAAAATATTTAATGTCAAAATATTCAGTGTCAAAATTTAATCTCACTTTAGCTCTACAAATTTACGTATAGCTCTATCCCTCTTGCACCGTGTTACTATCTTCATAAGAAATACCAATACAAAAACAAAAAATTATGTTGCTAATAAACTATTAGAAGGATTTTGTAACTTGGAAATCACCAATAAATTTATTACTTCATAAATATATTATGTGTCTAATAACTATTAGGGAGTTTATTAGGAACTGAAACTCTCAGCCCATAGAACGATATACTCTTGAATTTCCCTGATGGCTGTTCTTACCCTATGTTCTAAATCTTCTAACCTTTACCTTCAGGATACCTTTCTTGGTAGAGTTGCTGGGCCCTGACAGAATTTATTTGACATTCCCCGAATGTCAGAACCATATCTGTCATTTCTTCATTTGAATAACGTACGTCAGCTATAATTACAAACGATTTGATGTTATCACCTTTAATATCAAACTCGTACTAACAGGCAAGAAAATTTGCAGGTTTTATTTAGGTTTTTATGCAACAAAATCATTTTCAAAACTTGCTATGTTTAACTATGTACGATTTATGTTATTTATTATTTTGTAAATAAATGGTCGCCAGTTTGAAATGGTTTAAATTAAAGTACGATATTTTGATATCCTTGTAAAACTGATTTACTGTTCTTTCAAGAAAAATAAATTAAATTACCGATTCCCTATACTAGAAAAAAAGTTGAAACCGGGAGTGATGTAGAATTCTTATTATAGTCCTTAAGTGGGCCCATTTGTTTAGTTAAACTTTTTTTCTAAAGAATTTTTTGTATCTCTTAAAATAAAAGAGTTATTCGAGGTGCGGCATTTTCTTATTATAAACAATTTTTGTAATGTATAGTTTTGCTGTTAAGTCAATAAAAAGCCAATCAGAAGCCAATCAGTGTAAGTCAATAAACATTGAAAATGAGATAATTAAGTCTAAAGTAAAAAAATACCATTGCTTGTATAGGATACAGAAGAACATTTTTATTGAAAGATAACGTACAAATAAAGTACAGGATCGCTTTGTTAACTGAAAGTTTTAACAACCAAGAGGATTTTGAACTACGTAACTCATTTTCAGGGAAAATTTGACTTACACTGTTTGGCTTCTGAACCCTCCATATATAGATTTTAGTTTTAGAGTGTCCCCCCGTAACTCCCCAAATATTCATCTAATTGAAAAAATACATTTACCAAAAAAGATATGTTACTGTTTGTTGTATATATTTTTCTATTAAGTCAATAATAAGGGAGATGTTTTAGGTTTTCTGATAAACAGTTTTAACCCCGAAACACCCCCTAGAATAAAAATTTTAAAATGCCTTATAACCTATGTTCGAATCCTGATTCTACTCATCATCATACCAAATTACGTGAAAATATGTCCAGCCGTTTTTGTGTGAATCTCGGACAGACAGACATATTCAAAATTAATTCAACTCTAAATTTTCCCAATATTACTATAGATGGCCGGCCCTGAGTGGAAGGCGCTGGACGAAGGACAGCACAAGAATGAAATGTGAAGAACAACGCTATAAAAGAAATTAACTCAGTCACAGACATCACAAGGTAGAAACGCGTAAGTTTAAAGCACAAAAAATAAATATTCTATTTTGCCTTCATAAGAAAATCATTATGATACTGAATTGAGTATAATAATGAACTTCATTATGTCACTAAATAATTTATTTCATAAAATTGGTAAATTTGGTACAATAACCTGCAAATTTTACAGAACATAATTGGTAGCTACCTTGAACAATATATAACTGTCAAACCAGTCCGAAAAAACACTACATTCACATAAATAAAATCCTTAATCGTGGATGTACAGACTCAGTTACAATTCTGTAACTCAGTTACTATGATCATAGGAACTAAATCTGTCAGTATGAGCAAGGTCAGTTACTATCATGAATGAAAGTCATTATACTTTTTATAATATTTTATCTTGTAGTAACGTTACTACACAGTAAATTCTTACAGAATTGATTTGGTAGTTATTATATAATGCAAACTTATTATTTTAAAAGGTATTAAAATGAAAACTTGAATAAATAGTATAAATAAATTCGTTACATACGGCTTTTTGCCGCACTGGTCTATTAGAAAACTCGTTGCTTTGCGACTCGTTTTCTAACCTCAACACGTGCCACAAAATTATGCCTTGAGTTTTAATATACTATTATTGAATATTTTAACCCCTATGCAACTTATGACCTACACTGTACAATACATTTTTAATTGGAAAATAAAAATATTTTATGCTTTCTTGTTTTAATTTCCATTTTAATTGCTGAGTTAATTTCCAAATTTCTCTTTATACTTTTTGTTGTCACCTTTTGTAGTAGCATTACACAAAAATATTAATATGAAGTCAAAACAATCATATTTTTAAGTATTTTTGTTTTATATCCTCTGCCAAAATTTTTAGAGCAAAAATAATAGTATATAAGATTTTTACTGGTCTAAACAGTGAGTTATAATTTGGTACATCAGCGAGAGAATAGGTGCAGCAGAATATACAGCAAAAAAACTGAAGAAACGATACCCAGAAAAGAACATTTCAACTCGAATATGCAATTCATATTCAACCATACTTTTGAAGCAGTCAATATTTAAAGTATGTACTTAGGAGCGAAGAATATTAATAACATGCTGAGCGTCCCCAATAGCCCCCCAAACAGTAGTGTGCTGGTAAATAGTTAATACTTGGATGGGAAAATTGCAACATAAGTGCCATATTTAAAACGTACGTTTAATCAGATAACCAAAAAGGTAAACAGAGTTATGATAAATCTTGAAATACAAATAAATATAGGCTCAGATCACGTTTTGTTTACATAAAAATAAAGAACTAGGGCTTGGATCATTATTACACATGCGTTTGAAGTGAACACTGTCATTTTCATGTTTTATTGAGTTCAAGTGAATATTTTTAATTATATTATGGCTAAAAAACGTGAAGTTACTGTGGCAGAAAGGAGTCAAATTGTATTGCTCCATTAACAAGGACAATCGCAGATGAATTTAATAAAAAATGGAGTGTTCAAGAAAAGCCGTGCAAATTATCATCAAAAGGTTTCAAGAGACTAATACTTATGAAAACAGACCAAAAACCGGAAGACATCGTACAACCACTTCCAGAGATGGTCGTTTTATAAATAGAAGTGCTCTTCGTAAAGGCTCAATATCGTCAAAAGAACTGGCTGGTGATCTGTAGGAACATAGAGAAGTTAAAGTTTCTTCTAGAACAATTAGAAGACGTCTAGTGGTATCTAATTTGCATGGAAGAAGAGCTCGCCGAAAACAATTGTTGACCAAGCGACACAAAAAACTTCGCCTTGAGTGGGCCAAAAGACATTTAAATTGGGTACCTGATGAAGGAGCGAAAATCATTTGATCTGATGAGTCCAATATAGAAGTAAACATTATAATGGTTTAATGTACTTACGAATTTAACAGAAAAATAAATTTCTAAGCAATTATTGCACTAAAATAAAATTTAATTTACTATAAATTTATAAAATTAAGGTTCAATTTTTCTTTTGTGGATCAGCTTTTTGGACAACGTGGAGCCATCTTTGTAAGGCGTAGGACTTACAAAGTTAGTGTTAGCCTTACAGTAGGTGAATCTGTTCATCCTGACAGCATCATCCCTACGGTCAAATTTGGTGGTGGTAGTATCATGATCTGAGGCTGCATCTCCGCCAGTGGCTTAGGCGAAATCTTTTTGTGCGAGGGACGCTATATTCTGCTCGTTATATTACCACGCTTAATGAAGTTTCGGAGCCATCAATACTAAAATTATTTGATGAAGACAATTCAGAATATGTTTTTCAACAAAATAATGCCCTCTGCCACAAAGCCAAAGCAACAAATGAATGGTTTTCCAAAAACAATGTGCCACTTTTTGCATCTCCCCACCAGTCATCAGATTTATCGCAAATTGAAAATGTATGGTCTATTCTGATAAACATGGTGTTTTTTTACAAATGCAAATCAAAAGAAGAATTAAAAAAAATATTTTGGACGAATGATTCAATATACAATCCGATGTACGTAAAAAACTTGTGGACAGTATGCCTAGAAGGGTACGTGCGGTAATTAAAGCACAAAGAGGTACCACATAATATTAATAATTTTGATTAAAGTTGTCATTAAAAGCTGTATGTATTATTTTATTTACCATTTTCCTGTAATAATACTAAAATCAATAAAACGTAGGGTGCTCCATACATTTGTCCAAGGCTGTAATTCCCACCACTCCAAATTTTTTTATTAATTGAAATTGGTTATAAAACCTTTCAATTTTTTTGTTTTTTTTTATTGACAGCAGCGGACTAGGACAAGAATTAGGCTTTGGCACCTGCAGTACCACTGAGATTTGCCCGAGTTGCCCAATAGCCAATTCGCTCCTGATGATTTCTCAAAATTAAAATTCAATAGGTAACATGTTTTATTTGTCTTTATATATTTCATCGTTGAATATTAAAGGGAAACTTAACCCATTCATAACAATTCGTACTAATTCTTTATTTAGCCAAAAAGATCTTGTAAAAAGATCACCATTCATTTTCATGGCGTCTAAATGCCCAAATTTAGATCCCCTGACTCTTGTAGCTTGTTCTTGTTGTTCCAAATTAATAATAGGGAGTTAAAAGTAAAACGAATAACCTCAAATCTGTCTATTGTTTGTAGTACAGACTGTACAGCAGTGTACATTTGTGAATACAGCGGTGTAGTTTAGTACGTGTCTAAACATATCCTAGATACATACAGTACTCTATTTCGTGTTTTGTTCATAAACAACAAAATGTTATTTTTACCTTTCAAATTAATATACATTATAACGCATTTATTTTCTTGTAACAATATAGTTTATTTTAATATTTCATATGATTAGATTATGTTGAAAGTCGGTGATATATTTAAGATTGTTATGATTGTTTTCTACAAAAGCTTGAAGATTATTGAAAGAGACTGCAGAAAAAAAAACTTATTTATATATTTATTCATTTATTTTATTGACTAATTTTATCTATCCACAACTAAATATAGTCTAAGTACTAAGTATAGGCATAGAATAACAGGTCAGTATATATGGCTTTAAACATTTTTTTCCAAATTTTATAAAAATGAATAGAATTTCAACAGGTTGGGCCGGAAGAACTTATTGTCCCGTCCGCCGGCAACAATTTACTTTGCCGGCTGACGGCAACGATTCACTTTACCTTCGTCGGCAATTTTTTTCAGACCAACAGTTGGCAATCCTGTGTGGTATTGCCAAGTTATTCTGACATTCCTGAATTCATTAAAATATATTTATAATTGTTAAATTATCAGTGGCGCAGCCAAAGGGGCGGGCAACGAGCCTCGATCCCCCCCCCCCCCCCAAGGCCAGCAGATTTGGCACAATTTTTGTACGATACTAGCAGATTACACGGCGCTGCCCGGGGAGTTGAAGATAAAATTTGTTAACCACACCAGTAATTAATTTCTAAATTACTTCATTGTAAACAATATTGGTATTTTTATTTATTTTTTTGTATAAATAAACATTTTTTTAAGATTGCCTACTTTTGATAAAGCGATATAATTATTGTTCAAGTGAAAATACATCACTTTCCAAATATGCTCCAACGAATTATATGTAGTTGGGAGTGTTGATCCTTTTTCCCCCTTGACACATCGACTAAAACATTCGCCCAGTCAAATGATAAAACTGTTTCAAACAATTACTAATTACTCGATTCAGATAAGTTAAAGTGGAAATCTGGCTTCGTTATAACCTTTAGAATGTAATTTTAAAACGACACCTCAAACGTGAAATAGAGTAGAAATATAATAAAAAGATTGGTTTTGGAGACAATCGCGCTCTAAAAATCGGTATTTGCCTTTATTTTGTAGATAAATGTAAATATCAATATCTTCTTAGGTATTTTTGAAATTATGATGCATTACACACAAAAAGGACTGATATAAGTTGTACTGAACAACAGTGGCATATTCAGGGGGGGCACCCCCCCCCCCCCTTAAGGTTCAATGAAATGAAAATTTAGCAAATTTTACATAATCGTACAGCAAAATAACTTATGCATTTTACAATATAAAAGCTATATTTTATTATGATGAGTGTTGAAATTACCAGTTTTAATGTTATTTTTAGTCACCTTATTCCGTCACATGAGTCTACGGTAAAATATATCCTGCGAAAAATATGTATTTATTGAAAGAAAAAAGTTTGTAAAATTTTGAGGGATATGAAATGAAAGTTTTTGATACACGGATTAACAAATTATTTTTTTTTATGAACAAATAATGGAATTATTATTTGATATAAACATCGGTCGCGGTCTATTTTTCATACAAAATGATAAGCAGTGACGGAATTTTAAATATCCCGCAGGGTTTCTTCAATTTTTTTCATAAACAGAAAAAGAGAGTATGTTTTACATTAATAAATATATTTTCCCCTAAATAAGCTCAAGTGTTTTTCATTAACGCTTCAGGGGCCACAAAAAATTAGGTTGAGAGTCGTATGCGGCCCGCGTGCCCTCTAAATTTGATTCGGCCCTCCCCAAGACAAAATCCTGGCTGCACCACTGTAAATTATACTTTAAATCATACAATTGTATAAGTAAATATAATACAAAAAGTACCAAAATGTGTTGAGGGATACTGCTCGAGAAGGGGTACAGTTTCATTTTGAAAACCGTGACAACATTGCAGCACGTGATATTTTTGCACAACTATATTCATAACGTAAATACACTATATAACTTATTAATTACGTTACAGCAAAAATGTTAACAATAAAAAAATTGATGTGAAGTGTGAATTTTCACACATTTCTGGGTTTTGCAGGTATTTAGTAACTGAACGATGATTATTTTGGATGCCAAAACAAATTTTATGTCAAAATATTTTTTTATGAATTTTAATTCGAATGCCTAATACCATTATTTGAGTTTCTAAATATATGCAGTATTTTTTTTATATAGCAAAGTTCATTAAGATTTTGAAAATTGCACCTATGGCTTCCATTGGTTGCTTACATCATAAGTCCCGCCCTTTGATTTCGTCAAACATACAATTAAATTATAATTTCAACACTTTCCACTGGTTATTAAATTTACGCTTTTAAAAATTAAATGCACTATTTACCAAATATAACTAGAATTTTAACAAAATAATTTAAACTAAATAAAAATGCAAAAAAAAAAATAAAAAATAAAATCAACAGGATTCGA
Organism: Liopterus haemorrhoidalis; assembly: GCA_963971575.1. Taxonomy (NCBI): domain Eukaryota; kingdom Metazoa; phylum Arthropoda; class Insecta; order Coleoptera; family Dytiscidae; genus Liopterus; species Liopterus haemorrhoidalis. The sequence continues at coordinate 21,905,922 of OZ020620.1, forward strand.
ACCCTAGTTTGCAAGTTAACTTATATTATTAAGCGCATGACGAATCCAACCACGCCACGAGAGTTATTGTTGTGATATGTTACACAACGTATTAAATAGTTAACATATTTTAGTTAAAAACACAAAAAATGCGTTATTTTCCGAAAACATAATCTGATCAAAAATTCCTGTTGTACTATTCCGGTTCACACCAATGTACATTACTTAGAATTTTTTCAGATTTTTAGTTTAAACCATCTGGGCTACAGGGTGTGGGACAAAATTTTTTTTGCACAATTTTGGCAAAAATCGCATCAAAATAATTTATTTTGCAAAAATAAAATTTTGATCGTTAATCCACGTACTAAGGGCTTTCATTTGATACCCTACTCAGAATTTTAAAAAAATATTTTTTTTTTCGATGAGCACATATTTGTTTATATTTTTAGAGGGATATGTTTTTTAGATGTTTTAGTATTTTTCCTATGTGCGGGTCAACGAGTTGTATAAGCATGCCAAATTTCAACTCTCTAGGTTTAGCCGTTTGGCTACAATTTTGACCGAACAGACAGACAGACAGACAGACAGACAGACAGACAGACAGACAGACAGACGACAAAATGACGGTATAAGGGTTTTTTGGTCATACCTACAAAACCCTAAAAAGTACGAAGATCTAGGTTCTGCAACTAGTTTCTAATAATATTATATCTACATTATATTGTAAATAATATAAAAACATATTTAAATCTATGTTAATAAATAAAGATGTAAGTAAACATAAACTATGGAACGAAAATTGATTATTTTTAACTACGCCTGTAATAAAGTGGGTAAAATATATTTATGTTTATGATATCGTGGCTCTGATAAAAACAATGTGATTACTACTTAACTTAAATGTCACTTAAAATATTTTAGATAAATTTAACAAATTTCATACCCTGATTATTTTGGACTGACCTAATGGACTGACACTGTTTTCACCATGTTAAATTGTAATGTGAAATGAGAAAAACTACATTGCCGTAATAAAAAATATAATTGGAACAAACTCGAATTTTAAATGTATGATCCGTGAACTGTGTTTAGCGTTTTATAGTTTTAATTCCAAAATAGGCGAAATGATTAAAAATTACTCATTACTTTCATGAACTAAATTAGCCTAGACCAGCGGTCGGCAACCCAAATGTGCTCGCGTGCCACTTTTTGCATATAATTCTATTTGACAATGAGCGCGTGCCATCTCTAAAAAAAAAAAAGGTCGACCTAACGTATGGGCCCGATAGGTTTTTTTTTTTCAGCTCATCACATACGCCCGTCCTTGGCGTATACTCTTCTTACAGTTCATACCTATATATCTTCTGATTTTACGATTACAGCACTGGGTCAAAATTACAAAAGCGTGATTTATTTTTGATTTTACAAAATAATCACAGATTTTATTTTATAGAACATTAAAAGTTACTACATTTTTCTGAAGATCCATTCGATTTCTCTGTTTGGTTTTTATTATTGACATGGTTGAAAAAGTCTTTTTGTAGGAAGTTGTCATTATTTTCAATGTGTTTATAAAGTTCATTTTCTTGATAAAAGATGGCTAAGAGGTTGAACTTAGTAAAAAAACAAAAAATAAAATTGGGAATTAATTCCCAAATTTTGGCGTGCCACCCAAAAATGCTTCGTGTGCCACTAAGTGGCACGCGTGCCATAGGTTGCCGACCGATGGCCTAGACTATCTGACGTTGTACTTCGAACGTTTATTGTTGTAAACATTTTAACTGTAACGTAAATAATAAGTGAGATATTTTATTTTCAGGCAGTCCCGACAATTATGGGCTGGAGGGGGGGGGGGCATATTAATCTTATTAAAAACTGCATTTAACAGAAAATAATCGTTTCTTCATTCTAACCAACTTTTTACATATATTTTTGCTATTAAGTAAATAATGAGTGAGATAATTAAAATTTATAGCTAACGCTCCCCTCATCCTCCAACTATTCACACTGAGCTCAACGTTTTACAGACAGTGGAAAAAAGGAAGAATTGAAAATCAAGTATACTTAAAACAAAAGAAAGAATATCAATAGTTTTGTCAAAAGAAAAAAGAAATGCTGAAAAAGAAAGAAGAGGTTGAAATAAGAAACATAAGAACAACAAATGAAGCATGGGCATACATAAATAAAGAACGGAACCAGAAAGAACTACAGCTGATGAAAACATAGGAATAGAAGAATGGCAAGAACTCTTTCAAAAACTTTTATAAGAGTCTGAAGAAATGGTACAACTAAGGTTTGAACAAGGGCAAGAACAAAAGGTATAGCAAATAACGTTAACAGAGTTGGAAAGAGCAATTGCAAAAAAAAAAAAAACGTCGTCTGGCACTAATGGGATACCTGACGAAGCATGGATATATACTAGGTTTACGGTCTTTTTATTTGTTTTTTAATGGGTGATACTACAGAAGAAAGCGAAAAACCTTAAAACAACTTGGTAAAAGTTTGATAGAAATATAGGCTCAGATCTGTTACGTTTTGTTTAGAAAAAAATAAACAACTAGGGCTTGGATCATTATTACACATGGAAGTGAACACTGTCTTTTTCATGATTTATTGAGTTCAAATGAATATTTTTAATTATATGATGGCTAAAAAACGTGAACTCACTGTGGCAGAAAGGAGTCAAATTGTATTGCTCCATTCACAAGACAGTCGCAGGTGAAAATTAAAAAAAAAAAAAATGGAGTGTTCAAGAAAAGCCGTGCAAATTAGCATCAAAAGGTTCCAAGAGACTGATACTTATGAAAACATACCAAAAACCGGAAAAAAACATGCAACCACTTCCAGAGATGATCGTATTTTAAAGAGAAGTGCTCTTCGTAAACGCTCAATATCGTCAGAAAAGCTGGATGGTGATCTGTGGGAGCATAGAGAAGTTAAAGTTTCTTCTAGAACAATTAGAAGACGTCTAGTGGCATCTAATTTGCATGGAAGAAGAGCGCGCCGAAAACAACTGTTGACCACAGCGACATAAAAAACTTCGCCTTGAGTGGGCCAAAAGACATTTAAATTGTACACCTGATGATTGAGCGAAAATCATTTGATCTGATGAGCCCAATATAGAAGTAAGCATTGTAATTGTTTAATGTACTTAACGAATTTAACAGAAAAATAAATTTCTAAGCAATTATTGCACTAACAATATAAAATTTAATTTACTATAAATTTACGAAATTAAGGTTTGTTTTCTTCTTTTGTGGATCAGCTTTTTGGACAACCCAACCTGGAGTCATCTTTGTAAGACGTAGGCTCGGTGAAGCTTTTCATCCTGACAGCATCATCCCTACGGTCAAATTTGGTGGTGATAGCATCATGATCTAGGGGTGCATGTCCGTCAGTGGCTTAGGCGAAATCTTTTTGTGCGAGGGACACATTATTCTGCTCGTTATATTACCATGCTTAATGAAGTTGGAGAATGGAGCCATAAATATTAAAATTATTTGATGAAGACAATCCAGAATATGTTTTCCAACAAAATAATGCCCTTTGTCACAAAGCTAAAGCAACAAATGAATGGTTTTCCAAAAAACAATTTGCCCCTTTTTGCATGGCCCCCAGGCACAGATTTATCGCAAATTGAAAATTTATGGTCGATTCTGATAAACAAGGTGTCTCTTAACAAATGCAAATCAAAAGAAGAATTGAAGAAAATTACTGTGGCCGAATGGTTCAATGTACAATCCGATGTACGTAAAAAACTTGTAGACAGTATGCCTAAAAGGGTACGTGCGGTAATTAAGGCACAAGGAGAAACCACAAAATATTAATAATTTTGATTAAAGTTGTCATTAAAAGCTGTATGTATTATTTTATTTACCATTTTTCCTATAATAATCCTAAAATTCAATAAAACGTAGGGTGCTCCATACATTTTTCCAAGGCTGTATTCACCGTTGAGATTCCTAAATGAATAGATCCATCCAAATAGAGGGAATATATTCATATGTCCATATATTGGGGGTACGTCCTATATACAGGGTGTTTGTTTGAAACGGGGCACCCCGAAAATCTCCTTTATTTGTAAAGATACAAAAAATCTTCAGAACAAAAGTTAAACTAGACAAAAAGGCCCATCTAAAGGTTACTATAAGAATTCTGAGGCACTTCCGGTTTCAACGGAAATTGTTTCAACTTTTGATCTAGCATAGGGAATCGATAGTTTTATATTTTTTTCCTAAAAGTACATTAAATTAGCTTTACAATGACACCAAAAATTCATATTTTTATGTTAACCATTTCAAAATGGCGACCATTTATTTACAAAATAATAATCAACATAAGTTTTACAAAGTTGAACGTAGCAAGCTTTGAAAACAATAAAAAAAGAAACAAAATATCTCTAAAATAAATAAGTCACAGGGGGCCAGATCTGGGGAAGACGGTGGCTGCGGCATTATTAGTGTGTTGTTTTTGGCCAAAAAACACGACGAATTTTGGTACGAATTTCGCGGCGACCCGTCTCATGCCCAAATCATTGGTAAAAATCAAATGGCACGAGCCAATCGATATGTTTAGGTCCTCAGCAACTTCTCTAACGGTGATTCGACGATTGGCCAATACTATTTTCTTCACTTCATCAATGTTTTCGTCTGTTTTTGACGTGCTCGGGCGTCCGGCACGCTCTTCGTCGTTCACATTTTCTCGGCCCTCTGAGAACATTTTGTACCACCGATAAACGTTGCTTCGGTCCAAGGTAGCTTCACCATATGCCACAGTCAACATTCGGAATGCGTCCGCGCACTTAATTTTGTTTTTCACACAAAATTTGATACAGATTCTTTGATCCATTTTTGGTATAGGCAAAAATCGAAGATAAGCTAAAACACGTGCAAGCAAAGCAACTGTCAAAAATTAACTGAACATTCAAAATGGACGAACTTGTCGGCATAAGTGAGAGACATGAGTACCAACATAACGCCACAAAAAAATCGAAAGTCGAATATACGTAACCCGCGGAAATTCAAAATTCGCGATATTTTTTGAACAGACCTCGTATATTTGGTTTACAATTAAGTAGTAACAAAAAGTTTGGAGACCACTGGTACAGGCAGTGGTGTGTTGGAGACAGATCGCGTAAACCGGTTGTTAAATTTTTATGAATTTTTTGAGCCCGTTGTTAAAAATATTTCGAGCCGGTTGATAAACATAACTCATGGTTAAAAATGACATAAAATTACATTTATGTATTCAAAATTTATTTTATTACATTTATTATCTACATTTATATATTATTACACAGTATTTTACAATGAAGCGTTACAAGAATGTGAAATAAAATACAGTTTGTGTTTCATTTATTGCTTTTGCAATTACGATAGCGATTTCGATTCAACGTAAATCGAATAATGTGCTAAGCGGCGGGGGGCTGTCTGGGATTTTTCATCCGCGATAACATCTAGTGAGAACAGAATGGTTATATAGGCCGGTATTTACTTTTTTTAGCGAGCCTGTTGTTGACTGTTTATTAACACATACACATATACAGACAGAAGTTCTGTACGTATGTATAAGGAAATATTGACGAAGATTAAATATTCAGGTTCAGAGGCCAAAGTGAAATCGCTTACTATAAGATAGGGATAAGAATTTAATCATAAGAACATAATAATAATGGATAATTTTTTATTAGTAAGTTAAAAGAAACGAAGAAAAATAATCAATCTAGCATTCAATATAAAATATTTAATTTTCTATTACTTTGAAATCAAGTTTACCCGTTCTAGTTTTCTACACAGGGCAAGCGGTTTACAAGGAGACTTGTTTTGATACATTTTTAACAACGTAAATACAGAATTGGACGACTCAAAATTAAATGTTCTGTTCAAAGTTTTAGAACGCAACTTACGTAAAACAAAATAACTTAAGCAAAATGACGCAATATAGGATCTGGGTATTATTACTTTGATACTCTTTCGGGTGTAATCTCTAAAAATGCGTTTTAATTAGCGTCACGACAAATTTTTTATTTTAACACCATGTTTAAGGCTTTTTTCGAAAAATTCAATCTTTTAATGGTACGTACTCAGCTCTCCGCTCGATGGATCCGTTCGTCAGACTAACCAATCAGAAAGTCAGCAAATATTTCAATTCGTACGGCACCCGTGAAAAGTCGGATCGTGTTCAACTTGGAAAAACGGACAGTTTTCTCTTTCTAGATTGTCGCGATCCTTGTCGAAGCGAAATGTCATATATATATACTTGAGAAGTTAACCTCATTTTTGGCTCCACTATCCTCACTAAATAATCAAACTGGTCCTTATTCATGCGTAAATAATTATAAAACAATTCCACATCCTTTAAACCAGCGTTTCTCAACCGGGGGGCCGCGAAGTAATACAAGATCGAAACATGAAAATATAATAAAATTGCACTCAATCTTGCAAAATATAAATTTTATTCATATTTATAAATACGAGTATCTTATATTTATATTCATAAAAATATACCTTTCATAACATAATTAAAATTGTCAGAATTTAAATTCCGACAATTTTGTAATGCTTGTTTTAACTACTTGACATGTTAAATTTAAACATTATTATATTTTTATACATGTGAACTTACTAAGTTATTAATTCTATATTTCTATATATTTTAGTAGCTCTGATGAAGATTTAAATTAAATCGAAACGTAAGCGAAGTTAATAAATTTGTTTTATTTTCTGACTGGTCTGAATTCCATTACCTTCAACTATAATTAAAATTAATATTCTATTTATTTTTATACATAATATACTTATTTTTACAACTAATTTAAACTACAGGCTCTTTCAAACGTTTAAGTTGCCACTAGCTAACTTTATAATGAGTAAATGGGCTTTTACTAAACAAAATGATCAAAAGCTTTATTCAATCGATTATTCAAAAATTACTAAATTTGAAAATCTAGTTCCGCTTTAACCAAAGAAACAGACTATATAAGTAGACTATATCAAGGTCAAATAAATTGTATGTGTCGGTTGATGGGTTTATCTGACAATGGTTCGCGTTGGAGGTACTTCAAGTATTTTCAAATTGTATTTTGAAGTAGGTACGACTTGAAAGTGCAATATATTTTTAATTGCTCTCCGAGCTACAAATAATTCAAAAGTAAGGATGCGAATGTGTTTAAATTAAAATGGAAGGCACTTTGAACACTTGTAAATAAAAATACTTTACTTTCAAGTCGTTATAAGGAATATAATCGTCATTTAAAAATATCACTATATCACTATCAATATCAGTTTTTTGTCAACCGTAAAAGATATTAAAAAAATGTTTAAGTAAAAGTTGTTGAAAAGCTCTACCCAAAGATATCCAATATGACATATGTACATTCCCATTTAAAAATTCGAAATTGTCGTTGATATCCTGTACTTCCTGTTTTTTCCGGAAAATTTCAATACTACCATTCAATTTTGTGGATAAATTTTAGTTCAAAAATTTTCCCAACTTGCTCACACGTCGCCTTTTCGAAAAAACTCGTATTCAAAAGATACATTTGAAATGGTTATAATATAAGCTTGCGTTTAAAACTGCTCAAGGAGGAGTAAATTTTACTCTGACGTTTGAATTTATATTTAATCGAGTATCACATTACTTACCAGTGATTTTAGAACAGTTTAGTGTACATTAAATATTGGAGTAATATTAATCAGACAATATGTGAGTAATTTTGAACTCAACTAAATTGTATGTTTGGGTATGAACATGTAGAAAGATTGTTTCGGGTGCTTATTAAGGTATGCTGTTGTCGGCACATATTGACACCGTTTAGTGGACACGTAGAAACATTATTACCAGTGCCTGTTTACCAAAATTTCTTCATTAAAAAGTGGCTTGGTTTACAATAAATGTTCATGTAGTTGTTTTGGGGAGTAATATATCTACTAAAACATGGACTATACGTTGAAAAGCAAATTCAGAACAAAATAATAAAATTAAGTCTGCCAATAAGTATTTGTAAATGTCGGTAATTCGCAACATCAACGAAATTTTATTAATAACTATCAAAAAATCAACAAAATATCATAAAACTGATTATCAGCTTCTTGTAAGCTAATAAATAATGTTTCAAAGATTCCTGTTACTCATCGGCGTATGTTTCAAGTGCCAACAAGCGTTCTACGTGCCCGCGTGTAATTGAAAGTAAAGCAATATTTATTCTCGCTGGTCGGTTTCGTACCCTCAGTTTGCATGCTTTGGTTTGTAGCAACAGCACGACACATCTATCACTTCAATGTTGTTCGTATTTCTACTGCAATGCAAGATCCGTATCCGTATCCGCGGATCAGGACGCACATAATCCTTATTCGTATCAACGGATCTGGCTTTATGTGATCCGGCACATCACTATTTAGGATTCACTTACTGTCTTTGGTTAATTTTATTATTTTAAATTTACTACCAAATTTAAATTTATTTCCAAATTTATTTTTTCTTTTCTACTACCCCACCTAAAATAGTTAATTTAGTACGCATTACAATAGTTATTGCCACTTATTTGCACTGGAGAAAATAACTTATCAAATTGTACTTCCCATTATACATTTTTTTTTAATGATCAAATTAACAAATTTTGAAACCTTATGTAATAAAGTTTCATTCTGTTGTTTTTCGTGTAATTATCGTGTATATTCGGAACTCATCGTATAAAAACTACAATGGGTGCGTTTTGTTGGTGGCTGGTTAGAAGTACTAGAATTGATGTGCAAGAAAATGACAATTTTGATCGTGAAGTAAACATGGAATGACATTTGCATGGAGGTTAAGTCATATGGTTCTAGAACAAATAACAAACATATTTCACCTAAATGGATAATCTAAATAATAATTGCAGAATAAGAAAACTTTATATTTGAAGCAAATATTCTAGAACGTGATGTTTTAGAACGAATAATTGAATTGTCCATACATTTTAAGTTTAGATTTAACAATACTATATTAAAATCATATAGGTATATATTTATTTTAGGACACAAAATGAGAAAATACCTAAAAGTAAAAATTATTTTGAAGCAGTAATACCGAGATTTAATTATAATACATTTAAAAACGAAATAAAAACAACTGCATTCAAATATTACTTTTCATCCCCACCACACTTATTCATTCCAATCGTTCCACCTCGAGTCATCGAATGAGTAGAATGAATAGAATGAGAATACAGTCGCAACAAAACGCGTATTCTGATTAAACCGAAACCAGAATTGGCACAACAAAACGCACCCAATTAGAGAAGCGTACGGTACGGGGGAAACCAGTGACTTACGCTGTTATTTAAAATAAGAAAACAAATCTTTTTGTCTTATGCATTTTTTTTTTCAATTGTATGCATATTTGGGTAGTTGCGAGGGGATACTCTAAACTAAAATCTTGAAATATTATATACACTTATATTATATATACCGAATAATTAATTCGAATATATATTTCTCTTTTATTATTTTCCCACAGACATCGTGGGCTGCAAGTATGGCGGCCTATAGGCCACTAATTCCCATATATTTCGGAGTAAATTGCTGTGTAAAATTCATTATAATTGGTTTCCACTATATATTTAATAAAACTTAATATAACTATATTTATTTTCTTTATCATTGCTATCAATGATTTCTTCAAATAATTCATCATTAAAATGTACTGCGATATTGTGAATCACAGCACATGCATAAGTGATTTTTTGTATCTTTCGCAGGATTATAATTTTAAGTTCTGCGTCTCAAGAAAACCCGAATTTGCTCTTCAATACTCCATTTACTTCCTTTTTTTAAGAAATTGTATCTTAAACTTGCGTCTGGTTACTTAAAAAGATTACTTGTATCACGAAGATGACGATGGATCATTCTCAGCTCTTCTCTAAAGAATACACTTGAAAGAGTAATATAGAGTTTGTATTTTGTCTTATATTCATACCATCTTTCATTTTATTCAATTTCTTTTAGTAACATGATATTTACTAAAGTAGGACCCCCATTTTTGCCAACTAAGCATCAACGCTAACGTTTAAAGTCGTTTTAGTAGGCGCTTATTGTAGAACGTTAATTTGAAATTTTACCTCTGCCGCATTAAAATTTTAACACATACTTTTAGCATTTACGTTTAAAATTGTGTTTAAAAAAATAATGTCAGTTTTTGAAGTTAAAAATTTAACGTCTTGCTTAGAGAATAGACCCCTTTGTAGGATAACAATCGTTCGTTTTATAAAACCCATCTTTAATTAAATACAATATTTTCAAATAAACGATTGACTACATTCTTTAGACTATCCTGGCCATTGCCCCTTATTTGATATTCATAATGGAATATATGCATTTATATTATAAATTTTGTTTCGGTTAGTTAAATATTAAACTTGCTATTTATTTATTCAGACCAAAATATTTGCATAATGACATGCCGAATTGATCTATTTCTTCTTTCGGGTTCAACAATTATTTAGATAGTTTTCTTTTTAAAGAGAAATTTATTTTTTATTTTTTTTCCGTCTTATTTTTTCTTTAAATTAATTTCTTCAAGTTTCATTTCATGGCTAAAAAGCATGGTTTTTATTGTATCATAGGCAGTGTTCGGATTATCTAGATAAAATTATCTGTAAAAGTATCTAGTGCAAGGATCACCCATCTACGCCCCAGGCCCTAGGCTTTGACAAAATAAAAACTAATTTGCTAAGAATTAAACGTCGTACATAAAATGTGTATACAGGGTATATAAATGAAAAAAAAAAAAAAATGTAAAGTTCCAGTATTTCACTCGGAAAATAAGTCGCTATTGCGATATTCGAGCTCAGCGACCCCAAAAACCCCCGAGTAACGTGATTCAACTGCTTTTGTATCAAATTTGCATAAAACTCTAGGAGACGATGTACGTAGTGTCCACCCTGGGCACCAGGTACCTCGGACACTTCTCTCGTCCCGATATTCGTGTTCAGCGACCCCAGAAACCCCCGAGTATCAATATTTGACTTATTTTAGTGAATTTATACCGAGTTATAAATTTTTGATTTTGCAACTCTGGAAAATGCACTTTTCCAATGCATTTTTCTTATGCACAAATGCAGTTTTTCATTTTGCATTGATCGCGTTGGTTCACAAAATTTCCTGAGGCTCTAACGAATCGAATGCACCAAACCGCATGTAAATCCATCTTACTGCGCCAAAAATCGGAAGTTGGGCTGATTTTTGTGCTTCATTGCCTCGCCTACATTTGCAAAATAAATAGTACAATAATACAAAATAATAGACATGAACCTCATAATGGAACATGTAAATACATTCAAACTGACTAAAAATTTTCTTGATACAAGTGTGAAATGTACTTTAAATTGATTTGTAGTCATGTTTGGAACAGTACTCTCTGTATATTCAAACACTGGTTTGGAAAATTCTGCTGAATTTTCTTCCTTATCAAACAAAATTTCTTTTATATTACTTAAAAGCATCCCAAAACCTTCAAGCGTCATTTTTATATTATCGTACAAAACGTAGCAGGAGACAGGACTTCATGTAATCAAACACACATAATTTCTTTGTTTACAAAAAAAAAGGTTAGAATAACAAGAATAACTGTACAATCTGAACAAAGCGTTTGTCTTTGACTTTCTTGCACAGTATGCACAGTGGTCACGTGACAAAAAACTTGCACCATACAGAGTTAACACTGCACAGTTATGCCAAATACACCTATTAAAATGGATGTCATGGAGATCACTGTTGTTATTCTTGCATAATCGTTTAAAAAAAAAAAATGTCAGAAAAAGTAGAAGAAATATTGGTGGTACAACTTTATTACACGAAAGTTGTACTCCTTGTGACAATTTTACAAACGTATTGTCTCTGCAGTAGTAGTCCGAAATCTGAAAACGCGTATTTCATTACGTACGCATCTCATTATTCGCAGAGACTGTATCGTCTTAAGTGCGACGCCCGTGTTTATGCAGTCGATAGCGACACGCCAGGCTCACTTACAGTATTAACAGTTGTCAATCCTGTACAGTATTTTCTAGATGTTGTGACATTTCGGCTTTCATTAAATATATGTTTATTGTTATTAAATTATACTTTATATCATACAATTATGAATTTTTATATCATACCCGCTGAACACATGTATCGAGCAGAGCCGTAGCAACGAGTTGGCATAGGTGAGAGGAAATTTAAACGAGATATGAAGATGAGGATGCTCATGTTCAATTCCATAATCAAGAGTATAATGATGTATGGAGCGGAAATATGGGGTTGGGAGGACCAGAAGAAATTAGAAGCGGTGCAAAATAAACATAATATGTGGACATTGGGTTTAGAAGAAGTAAAAGTTGATAATAGAAGCTACAAAAAGAGCAATTAAATTTGAAGAGTAGATAATAAGACATCCAGAAAAAAAAATTGCTAAACCAATGCTGGGCAGAAATAGAAAGAAAAGTGGAGCAAAGAAAGATTGAATCCAGATGGGAAGTAAAAAGAAGAAAAAGATTTGAATATAACGGCTACTCAACAAAGGAGATGTCTATAAAGAGGTAGGGAGGACAATATGTGACACTGGAAATAAGAGATAGAATGAGGGATATCCAAGGACAAGAAAGAAGCGAGAGCCTAACAAATTCGAGATATATGTAACTGCAAATACGTAAAGACTTGGACGACACAGATACCAGAGTACCTAAAAACAAAAATGAACGGAGATAAGAAGAAAATAATAGCGAGATTTAGGTGCGGAAATGAGGAAAGGGAAAACGAATACTGGAGAAAGGATGAACAAAGAATGTGCAGGTTGAGTGGAGAGGAAAGAGAAACCATAGAGCACATACTGAAGAATGGCGGAGAAATGAAATTTAAAGAACAAGAGACAAGAAAAGATGTGCTGTGTTATTCAGGCCAATGATGGGCATGGATGGAAGAGGTCTTGGACAGAAGAAGGAATTTGAAACGACAATACCCTAGTTAATAATAATTATAGTTTTTATGTGAAATATAAAGTTAATGAATGTAAATATGTAGATTTAAATAGATAGTAATAATTTTTTCTAAATTAATTGAAAGCTTTCAACCTTCATAATTAAATTATTATAATAAATTAATAAACCTTAAAAGTTCCACGACCCCTAAGCATTTTGCCTATTATATCTAATGTATAAGTTCGCACTGCTTTGTGCATATTTGAATTACAGTTATCCCTCAAAATGAACGGAGAGCTACCTTAAAAAAAAAAAAAAAAACGCAGTACGAATACGCCCAATGTGAATCATAATTAGATTATTTTAAACATTTAATTAATATGTATGTTTCCAATAAATATAACTCTTTGTACCGAGGATTTGTATGCAGGATGATTTTAAAATGTTGATTTTATGTCATAGTCATAGCGGTACAAAATATCTTGAACCGAGTTACGCTATCTGAACTTTCGGTATTTGCCTTTTTGGATTCTGAGCAGTTATGATTTACGACTTCAAGCTGGTCTCAATGCAACCCCAAAGACAAAACGCATAAATGATAAACTAGTGGAAGAGAACTTTTTCTGAAAAAAAGATAAATTTCAATCTATTGTGCAAATTTTTGAAATTAAACGAATGGATGACCAAAACGCACATAGATCTTGAAGTTTAGCAGCAGTTGAAGAAATGTAATGTACACAAAACCACTCGAGAACTTGGCCAAGAACTCAATAAAGCAACTCGGAACAAATAAAACAAGAACATTTGACGGAAATGCAGCATGATAATGCACAATTGGCTCAGTAAAAACTGAATGAGTTGAAGTATGTAATTAAATCCCATCCACCATATATTTCCACAATCGATTTTCGTATATTTAGAAGATTCGATAACTTCCTAAAAAAATTACAGATAATAAAGAAATCATAAAAACGTATTTAGTGATTTTTTCTTTCAGAAACGCTAAGTTTCTACCTTGGAAATGTCGGGAATCGGTGAAATTATATTTTCTTGATTAAAATTATTTATTTATTGAAAATGGTAAACGTAGGAAAAACACATTTCGTTTTTGTTCCGAACCGAAACGATAAAAATCCAAATTGTGGTTTTATTATGGGCAAAACATTTTCCCCTTGCCGCTGTCAAAACAGATAAAAAAATATTAATAGAAAATTTGCATTTAAAAAAAAATAAAAGAACTTTATGAACAAACAATTAACTGGTGAAAAGAGGATAAAAGAAAACATTTATTGTGTTTATAAAAACTATTAGGGTAAAATGTAAATCTACTTTTTACCACTATGTCACCACTAAAACAATCAATTCATTATAACTTAATACCTGTAAAATGCTTCAAAACTCGATTTAGTTACAACTATGCTCTATGTCACCTTAGAAAAATGTGTGTAAGAAGATAGGAGCTGTTTGTCCTTGCTTCGGATTGGTTTAGAACGTCATCCCTATTACACTGTTAAAATATTGTTTTTATTCCAAGTTGACAGATGTTCAGTGTCGTACATTGGAAATATTATATTATTTTATATTTTTCGTATATTTTGTTATTATTTACATATTTACACTTTTATTTATATTCTTGGCGATTTTATGGAGAAAAATCTCCAAACACAAATTACTTGTTTTAACGCAGTTATATATTTTTTAGGTTATCTGACATATAAATATTTTTTGACGCTTGACAATTAACAGATCAAGATAGAGGACTAATGTGAGGCCAAAAGACAGCCCAGCTGATAGTGCCCAAAGAAGAAGTTATTGATATAATTTTTAGACCTTCATATATACATATATTTTTAATTTTTATTTACAATAAATATATAAATAAGAAACTTTGAAGACATATTGTTTGTTTTATTGCTTTATTTAAACTCTTTTAGCCAAAACTCTCTTTTTATATATAGTACATAATTTTTAAAAATGAATATTTTTTTAACTTTTTCAAATTTCCCATTAAACTGAATTTATGTCGTATAAATAACGTAAGTGTTTTATCTGTCTTGTTTATTTCAACATCTTATTAACCTTTTTTATATTTAAAAAAAAATCAATTGCTAACCCAGTTACTACGCCCATTCGATTGATGTATTGATAAATACAATATTATCTCAAAAAAACAATTTGGTTTCATAAAAAATAAATCTACAAACGACGCAATTCTCAAGCTTGGGACTGAAATCTACAACGCATTTAACATGTCCTGTCCATGTATGGCAATATTTCTCGATTTATCAAAGGCGTTTGTACAGTTGATCATTCTTTACTTCTAAAAAAACTTAACTTGTATGGCATACGCGGCACAACGTATAATTTATTAAAAAGTTATTTAACTAACAGATATCAAACAGTAAGAATCGAGGAACATCATAATATTAAAAAATATGTAAAATCTGGCGTCCCCCAAGGCACAAGTTCATGGGCCCCCTACTTTTTATAATTTATATTAATGACTTGTTGGAATTAGATAATATCACAGGCAGCATTACTTCTTACGCAGATGATATATTACGCAGCTATATTTCCGAGAGGTGATAATTGGGATTACATTGAAAAATGTGCAAAAGAAGATATGGAAAATATAAAAGCTTGGCTAGATATTAATAAATTAAATTTACCAGGTCTACAATTTACCAAATTTACCGTATAGGTTATAATAGGAAAAGTGATCATATAGTTTTGTTTTACTGTGTTAAAAATGTCAAATTTTGTGCCAAATAAAGAGCATTCGCGGACAGTACTACTGTTTTGTTTTCATTTGAAAAAAACTGCTGCTGAATCATACCGACTGCTTTGAGAAGCTTATGGTGAATATGCTCCATCGCAATATACGTGTGAACGATGGTTTAGGCGTTTCAAAAGTGGTGACTTTGATCTTACAGACAAAGAACATGGAAAACCTTTAAAAAAATATGAAGATACAAAATTGGAAACATTGCTACAGGAAGACGATAGTCAATCACAAAAACAACTAGCAGAGCAGTTAGGCGTTAGTCAACAAGCTGTTTCCAATCGCCTACGAGAGATGGGTAAGATCCAGAAAGTCGGCAGATGGGTTCCACATGCATTGAATGAGAGGTAGATGGAAAAACGCAAAAACACTTGTGAAATTTTGCTTGCACGATACAAAAGAAAGTCTTTTTTGTATCGCATCATTACTGGCGATGAAAAATGGATTTATTTTGAAAATCCCAAACGCAAAAAATCATGGGTGAACCCAGACTCACCATCCACATCAACTGCAAGACCGAATCGCTTTGGCAAAAAGACAATGCTCTGTACTTGGTGGGACCAAAAGGGTGTGGTCTATTATGAATTGTTAAAACCTGGTGAAACAGTTAAAACCCAACTCTACCAACAACTGATCGAATTGAACCATTCGCTGCTCATAAAACGACTAGAATACGAAAAAAGACAGCACAAGGTAATCTTTCTTCACGATAACGCATCATCACATAAGGCAAAAGCAGTTTGCAACACATTGGAGGCACTCAAGTGGGAAGTACTACCCCATGCCGCTTACTCACCAGACTTGGCCCGTTCAGATTACCACTTGTTCGCATCGATGGGTCACGCACTTGCCGAGCAGCACTTTTGTTCATATGAAAATGTGAAAGAATGGCTAGATGAATGGTTTGCGGGGAAAGGGAAAGAGTTCTACTGGCGAGGTATTCACAAATTGTATAACTTCTAATGGAGTATACTTTGAATAAATAAACTTTTACTGTGTTTTATTTAAAAAGAAAATCCGCATTTCATACTTGTAGACCTGGTAAACGTACATAAATCGGTGTTCCTTACATTTACCTCATATAGTAATACCCAACCTCACTTTTCAGAAATGACCATACATGAGTCTAATTGTACTAATATAATAACTTGTAGATGTAACCTTGTTATCAAAAAACAAGACAAAGTCTTGTTTTTTATATCATTATCTTGGTGTGGTTATCGATTATCACTTGAAATGAGATAAACATATTGAATATCTAACATCCAAAATACGAAAAACTATTTTTGTATTTAAAAAAATCAGGAACATTTTCACTATAAAATCCCTAAAAGTTTTCTATTACGGACTGGTCCAATCACTTTTGACATATGCAATCATAATGTGGGGCGGAGCATCTAATTGTTATATAGCCAAATTAGAAATTATTCAAAAATTAATATTAAAAATAATGCTACATAAATCTGAGATATTCTATAGTAATTTTATTTAAAGAATCAGGAATTTTTACGTTAAAAAGTTTATACATACAACAAATACTATACTATATTATAAAAAACCCTTCAGCAATCGAAATTACCCAACATTCATATAACACAAGAAATTTAATTAACAAACAAGCCTAGCCTCCTAGGTTTCACAAAACATTAACAAAAAATCATTTCATGAGACACGCTAGTAAACTATATAACTTATTGCATAAATACATAACTGACAACAATATAAATGTTACTTTCATTAACTACAAAATAGTAGTAAAACTTTGGATAAAAAATAACACTGAAATAGAACGTATTTTGGATAAATAAAGAGGAGAAAGGAGTGAAAAGGGAGGAGGAGGAGAGAAAGACAAGAAAGAAAGATTTTTTTTTCTCCTGCCTTTTTCTCGCACCTCATCTCGCCACTACTCTAGATGTTACACACTTTGGTTTATGTTTACTAAATTTGCAAACTGTTAAATCTTTCATATTATATTATTACATATGCTAATGTGACATTCATTGTTTAAGTTTTAACTTGCTTCCACGCACAAAACTCTTTAGAGTTTTATGTGGAAAATATTGTATTGGCTACAAAGTAGTCACCTTAACTTTATTCATGTTTCTTATATGTACTGCATTTATTATCCTTAAATTTGTAAAAAAAAAAATGAATATTTGTTTGTAATTTCTTATAAATAACGAATAAAGTGTTTATTATTATTATTATTATTATTATTATTATTATTATTATGCCCTAGTTGTAACTTATTTTAAATTTCCCGCTATATTGTATTTGTCCAGTGTAAATCGTACTTGGTTCGCAGCGCTCTCTACTTTTTTTCTAATTTGAAATAGACCATAAACTCAATTTGTTTTGAGTGGTTTTCAATAAAACTAGATATAAGAATGTTTTATGTAACCAGGCATAAGAAAGATAATTCACACGATAGAGATATATATTAATGCCTATCCACACCGCACGTGAATTCTGTACTTTCTGTAGTCTTTCCATAGGCAAATTGTAGACCATCTATGAGTCACAGATTGAGAATAAATAACTTCGAGAATAATTGTACCCAGACAATGCAGTAGTACAGAAAGTTGTCTCTGAGTGGTTAACAAAGAAAAGACGAATTTCTACCATACTGCAAATTTAAACTTTATACCACAATGACACAAATGCATAAATCCTCAGGAAGAACATAGGCAGAATACTTTGTTTCAATATTCTCCTTTTATAACTTATCAACAAAAATATGTAAAAAAAATCAGCTGTGGCCACCACAGGACCGACCGCCATCATAAAGTACTTCATAAAGTAATACATTCTAGCAGCAGAGTAGAAATAACTTAGCCTAATATTTTCTAACAGAGATATTATTTATCATGACCATGACGCGTTGGAAGTGTTTTGTTGAGTTCAAATGAATATTTTAAATTAATTTATGGCTAAAAAACGTGAACTCACTGTGGCAGAAAGGAGTCAAATTGTATTGCTCCATTCACAAGGTCAGTCGCAGGTGAAAATTAAAAAAATTAGCTGTGGCCACCAGAGGACCGACCGCCATCAAAAGTACTTGTATAAAATACATTCTAGCAGCAGAGTAGAAATAACTTGGCCTAATATTTTTTAACAGAGATATTATTTATCATGACTATGGAAACGTTACATATAAGTATGAAAAAATTTCGAAAAATTTTACAAAAATTATTCGAAATTTTTCGTTTTATCAAAAAACGTCTCAAATAAAAGTTATTAATTAATAGAAATATTCATAAAAATCTTAAAATCGAAACGAGTAAACTCCCATTTTTAGTCAACCGATTTTTACCAAAAGTTGATCAACTCGTGCCATTGATGGCAGAAGCTTAAATATGAAGTTTCATAAAAATCCTTTCAGCCGAATTTGCTCTGCACGTGTAAATAATAATAATAATAATATATTTATTGACTAAATTACAATATCAAAGACTGTTTTTAGTCAGTCAAAATTTCAAATATATGAAATTTATACAATGAGGACATAGATATAAACATAAATATAAAGTATAATAACATCAAATATGCAGAGATATAAGAAATATAGTCAATTGGATAAAATATTACTGTTGTTTAAAATATTCTAGGATCTCACTTATGGAATACATCGGGTTTTTTGTTAAAATATCTTTTATTACTTTTTTAAAGTTTGTAAAATTTTGAGTTTTGAGCTTGCTCGGTAATGTATTGTAAAACTTAATGCCATAATAATTTTCACTATTTTTAGATCTATCAAGACGTAAAAATTTTGGGTAGATGTTACCTTTATTTCTTGTATTGTAACTATGATTTTCTTCATATGTAGATAGATCTGAATTTTTTTTGTGTACATAGAGTAGACTTTGAAAAATGTACAAAGAAGGCAAGGTCATAATATTAAAATTAACGAAATGTGAACGGCAATCAGCCCTATAGGAAATGCGTGCAATTATTCTCAATGCTCGGCGCTGTAGCCTAAAAACTCTATATGACAATGACGCATGTCCCCAGGCTAATATCCCATAAGACATGTGTGACTGAAACAACCCAAAATATGTCATCAGGAGAATAGGATTTGAAACCGAATTAGCCAGTTGTCTTAGCAAGTAAATTGATTTACACAAAGTACTACATAAATGATACATGTGTTGCCCCCAAGTTAGTTTCGGATCTACGTAAATACCAAGAAATTTTACGCATGCTTCATTTTCATAAATGTGCTTTCTACAGCTGATGAGCATATTTTGAGTTTTGTCGTCATTCATAGAGAGTTTATTAGATATAAACCAGAGCTTAGCTTCCTCGAAACACTGACCAGTATCATTTAATAGCTGATCATAGTCTGATGACCTCAAAACAAAATTAGAGTCATCTGCATATAAAATAGATTTGGATATATATATACAATATATATAGATATAGATATATATATACAATAAACACACGGACAGACAGACAGACGGACAGACAGACAGACAGACGGACAGACAGACAGACGGACAGACAGACAGACAGACAGACCGACAGACATCATGCTAAAAATAGTCAAAACGTTATGTAGGGACCTTAATTCGTGGAGATCCATCGAAATCTCGAAATGTCAAAATCGGTATGATCACAATACCCCCCTTATATATGTTAAAATAAGGTGCGGTCGGTAAAAATAAAGAACCTTATTTATATGATAAATAAAACTTTAAAAACCAAACAATACTAGCCTTTACATATTAATAAAAAGATAATCTTACCTTTCAAAATGATCTGATCCAGATTCGAGCCCAGGTAACACGCCACTTAAAAATCCACTTAACGCAGGCCTTAATCTTTCTCCGAGAGGCACAAAATGTGTTTCATACACTTTTAATAGAAAAGGTCTCACATTCATAGCAGCATGGCCCAGTAATGGAAATAAGCCTTCAAAAATCAATTTTCAAATAGTACAAATAGTAAAATATATATATAAAAATATATATTCAGTAAAATAGTTTGGATTATTTACAAAATATCTTAAAACGGTAAAGTTAAGACATGATGGTAGGGATTGTAAAACTTACAAAAAATTAATTACAAATTCTTGTGTATAAACAATGTAATTATACCAGTAATTTTGCTACACAACTATATGAAATTATGAGCAATCTGCAAAGATTAGAATATAATTATTTCTTTTTTATTAGAAAAAATCTCTTTATAATTATTGTAAAAATACATTTTAATATATTATTTATATTATAATAGTTAATGCAATTTTAAACATATTTTAAGATGAAAAACAGAACTAAATAATATTTCAAATATCTAAAGTCCGTTCAAGATAACTATGAAATGGTCTATTCGTTTCGCTACTTTTGGCGTCTCCGGTTTACGGCTACGTCAAAATTTTCTATTCGTTTGAATTGGCAGTTTACTGAAAAGTCACTAGATGCTGTTCACGTCGTTAAAACAACTTATGGCAGTAAGACAAGAAATACGACAGTTGAATGGGAACAAATCGGCAGTAAATTAAAAATAATTGAGATTATGCGTATTTATGATGGACATATGTACAGTATATGAATGACTATAGCAAAGCAATGTATATCCAGAATTTCTTGTTGGGGGTCGGAAACCAAAATTTTTTTAAGAGGGTTCAAATGTTGAAATTTTTTAAATGCGTCAAAAGCTAACATTTTTAAGTGGGGTCAGAAGCCAACATTTTTTAGGTGGGTCGGAAGCCAAAATTTTTTAGGGGGGTCAGCAGCCAAAATTTTATTAGGGGCGTTAGAAGCCAACATTTTTTTAGGGGGTCAGAAGCCAATATTTTTTAAGGGGGGTCCGAAGCCAACATTTTTTTATAAGGGGTCAAAAGCCAACATTTTCTAGGGGGGTCAGAAACCAACATTTTTTAGGGGGGGTCAGAAGCCAACATTTTTTAGGGGGGTCAGAAGCCAAAATTTTATTAGGGGCGTTAAAAGCCAAAATTTTTTTAATGGGTCAGAAGCCAACATTTTTTAAGGGGGGTCCGAAGACAACATTTTTTAAGGGTGTTAGGAGCCAAAATTTTATTAGGAGAGTTAGAAGCCATTTTTTTTTAACCCTTTACCGCATAGTGTGCCATATATGGCACATTCCGATTTTTATTTTTTATTTTACTTTTAAAACTGAATCAGAACATTACTTCATGAATGTTCATATATGCCACATACACAGCAGTATCTCAAGTAATGGGCTGCAATAGATTTGAGGATATCAAGCGGAATTTGCACTTCAACGATAACTCTGAATTTATTGAGAAAGAACAACTAGAATATACGACCTTTTCTTTCAAAAATTCGAGGGCTACTGTTTTTAATCTCTAATGAAGAACACCTAGCAATTGACGAGCAAATAATACGGAATCACTTTCTTTTGTAACATAATGTAGAATTATAATGTTCCATGTATGGCACAAACCCTAAATTATTATTTTAATTATTATTTTTTCATAAAAATAATAATTAATATTTTAAATATATTTTTTTAATTAATTTTTCTATCAATAAGAACCAATTCCTAATGCTCATGAATTATTTCAGCCAAAAATAAAAATTCATGCAGTAAAGAGTTAAAATTTTTTTTAAGTGGGGTCAGAAACCAAAATTTTTTTGTAGGGTCAGAAGTCCATATATTTTAGGGGGGTTAGAAGCCAACATTTTTTTGGAGGGTCAGAAGCCAAAAAAATATTTGGGGGGCTCTGGAGTCAAATTTTTCCTTTGGGGCTCACATTCTATTACAAGCAAAACGTGTCCCTAAAAAACGTGTTCTTGAATATTGCGGGGTGAGAAGAGAATCTAATACCTTAGATTTTAAAGATTTAATTGAGAATTGTGTAGCAGCTAAAGCTACAAGAATAAATATTATGTAATTTTTTTCTGTGTGGGGAAGCGCCAATATATAAGTTTTCACAAAGGCGCCTCTCACCCACGCAACGGCCCTGATTATGAAAAATATGAAAAAGATTAAATTAGGAAAGATGAACTATTTTATACTACAAATAAGAATAATGAAATGGAAAAACTATTGACCACTTTATTTTTAGTTAAAATTTTATTTTTTTTGTATCATAAAAAGTGAATTTTTAATGATTAAAAAAAAAAATAATAATAATAATAAATTAAACAAAATGAACAGGAAGTCTCACTTAAACGTTAAAAGTTACTAGTCCAGTTAAATCAAAGAAACAGACTATATGTATATATTTTTTATTTTTATCAATAATATGATGATAATTTTTGATATTTTGTGTAGAAAATTAAATATTGTTACAAAATGAACGGTATTTTATTTTATCTTTAGTGTACAAATATTTATATTGATAAAAAAATGTGTGTCCCCACTAAATATTATTTCTTGGTGCCCATTGGCCCCCAAATTTAAAAAACTAGCAGCGCCAGTGGGATTATTTTTGTTTTACTTGTGATTTACTTAAATCTTAATAACATTTATTAGTTTTAAACAGTTAGTGCCTTCATCATTTATTAAAGAAAAATGCACTTTCTTACATCATTTTTTATTTATTTATTTATAAGTAATTAAGACTTGGTTTTTAACATTTAATTCAACTTGGTAAAAAATGAAACGTAGAGATTATATTTTTTTTACTTGAGATATAAATGTTTAATCAAGACTTAATAATATTTTTAATATTGGGTTTAGACTCATAGCGTCCTTATGATTTATTAAATATATATACAGGGTGTTCAATCTAAGTGTGCCACCATTGCTATCTCGAGAACTATAAGAGCTACGAGGTTGGTTAAATTAGCAAAGAAATACAATTTATGCCTCATTTTCATGGTAGTGTCAAAGGCGTGACAGGGGTGAGAGGCGTGGTGTTATGTTTACAAGTTCGAATTTCATGGTGGGGTTGGAGGCGTGATAAGGGCGCGTTTTCGGTTTTGACATTTGTATATAACCCAAATTTAACCTAAAAGTTTATACAAGTGTTTGGAGTAAACGGTTATTCAATTTCATTAAATATGTCGTCAAATCGAAGGAGACGTCTAGCTCTTTTTTATGCATATTTAGACTTAATGCGATATGAAGAAAAGCAATGGTGGGTACGTCGCATATATACATAAAAACAGAAGGCAACAGGGAGATTATTTCAACTTGTTGCAAGAAATGAGACACAAAGTGCACAGACAGTTACTTCAATTACAAGAAAAGAATTTAATACACAATCTTTTTTACTGAAATAAATTTGACATCACAGTTTAGAATGAAGATTTTGTAGGCCCCTGCTTGGGGGTGTATTATTAGTATACCCACTGCATGACATTTCTGCAGACCAGATATTTGAAATCGAATCCATAATAATAAACTTTATGACTGCCGACAACATTGTAAAAGTCGCAATTTCGCTACATCAATTTACGTTTTTTTAATTTTTTTTTATGAAATTAATATAAGTGTCTCGCTAAAGATCTCACCATTCCGAAAAAATGTATCTGTTTCTATGGTTTCGACGGTGCGGCCGGCGCTAGAGTTGCAATTTTTGAACTTGCGACACCGCGCTTGTAACACCGCGCCTACGATACCATGGTACGGGTTTTTTCAAAATAAAGCGATCCTATTGGTTGAATTTTTTGGTCCACACTTCCAACACCCGCATGAAAATGAGGCATTATAGCACGCTGATTCCTGTGCGATTTGATTTAAATTAATGTCAATTTAATATGCATTTTTCTCAACATTTTTGTGATGTAAGGGTACTAAACTGAGTATTCGTTGAATTCAGAATAAAATTCCCTTCCGAACAAAAATATTAAAAAAATATGTTCTCATTTAAAATAAGAAAGTTGAGGGAAAAAAAAATTGTAAATAGTTTTGTAATAGACTTGTAAACAGTGGCGGCTGGTGTAGAGAGGACAATGGGGTAATGCCCACCCAATTATTTACTTTTGAAAAGGAAGAAAATCTTTAATAAAAAATAATAATAGTAACATGTATTATTTTCATTTTACCCATTTTAAATAATATTTAGTTATATTGAAATGTTTATAACTTAAATTCGCATCGCGTCGCGTTTCGCTTCCTAAAATAAATGTTTTTAGAATGGACATACGCCAGGCAGGGCAAATGAGCAAATGTCTCATATCTTTGTACGAGTGTAAATGCGGGGTACAAGCGGGGGGTGAAGGATGAGCAATAGTATGTAACCTGTAGCGGACATTGCAAGAGGGTCAAAACATATTTTGTCCGTAGTTTTAATTATCATTCGGAGTGCTTTATTTTGACATTTGTTTGTAGTACTGTGTTATTAGAAGGTTATGTATGTTTGATGTTTTATTAATTACCTTATTAAAATAGTGTTTTATTAGTATATTTGATAATAATTTACTTGCTACATTTTCTAAAGTTTATGTGATTGTGTTTTATGTAAGTGGCGAATTTTGGAAAAAAAAAAAAAAAATGATAAGTAAATAAATTTTAAAAATGAATGAGCAGAGCCGCAGTAAGGCGGGGCGGAGGGGGCGATGGCCCCTAGCGCACTAAGGAAAAGAGCGCCGACGAGCTTGACTAAGGGGCGCCACATTGCGAAGGTGAGGACCTTTTTTTTTTTGCTCATCACTTGGATTTTGGGAAGTGAGGACCATCTTTTTTTTGCCAAGGGCGCCAAAACACAGTTTTGCCCCTAGCGCAAGTTTTCCTTACTGCGGCTCTGTGAATGAGAATGAAAATATCGTGAAATCAATTTTAGAACTGGTTTCCAAAAATAATTTAACCTATGATATAAAAATTAGACTTAAAACTTTAGAACCACCAAGACCACAAATAATTTTAACTAGTTCCCAAGAAAATAAAAAGAAAAACAATAAAGTTATTTCAAGGAACTTTTATTCAAAAACCTTTTTGATAAGCTTTTGCTGTCAAAAAGGTTTTTGCCCCACCAGAAAATAATGGCACGATCTGACACTGCTTGCATAATGGTATTTCTTAGCTAATTTAACCAACCTCGTAGCTCTTATAGTTCTCGAGATAGCAATGGTGGCAAACTTAGATTGAACACCTGTATATAATATATATATTTTCTATGCAATAAACTATAATAAAACAGGATATTCAATTTATAAAAATGCATTTTTTAAATAACTTTAATGGCCAATTGTATTTTCAATTTAATATTCTTACTTGTAGAGTAAAATACTTAATTTTTCTAATTTAGCATCCTTTGTATCTCTTATAATAAAGAAGTTAAGAACTCTTTCCACAGTTCCTAAGGACACTTTGTGTATTTTTAAAGTTTTCCCAGACTGGTTAGAAACACTGGTATAGAAGATACCTGGCATTTATCAGATCAAGATGAAAGGCTTAAGTGAGTGAAACCAAAAGTCAACTTGACTGACAAGGCCCAAGAGAATGAAAAATTAATTTTGAAAGTCCAATGTTTATTGTCTAATTTGTACCAAATGTAGTATTAAAAATTAATTATAAATACTAATGGCTTCCCAATATTTTTAGGGCTTTCATATTTTTAATGGTTTTGCCAGTTTGAGAAATGTTTTTGAGTATAAATTGTTACTGCTTTAAGAAAATTTCCTTATTATAATCCAAACTACTCATTTAATTTTTTTAACAATTCATAAATACCTGCGCTGTAAATAAACAGTTCGTGAGACAAACGATTTGTGCCCATACATTTAAAAATAACATCGTAAGTTTCTAAGGCTTTTAAATGAACACCTGATGGTAAAGCTGGGTGCATACATTGGGCTAACCGTTTACTTATTTTAATTCGCCGAGGAATTACAGGAAATTTCGTGTAATTTAATAGGACCTTAAAAATAAAATTTTCATTACCACAAAGAAATATTTTTTTACTGAATAACTAAAACCTTGTTTAATTTTCCTAAGGCAGATATTAAATCAGGCCATTCTGATGTATATTCAAAATTTTTCAGAGCTTTATCGACAGCAGCAACGTACATACGATACTTCGAGTCTTTCATTAGTTCATATTCTTCCATAGCTATTGTAGTCATTTTTGGACTTTAAAAATACACAGATTTTAAACAAAAACTTTTACACAATGGTTTAGTCGTAGTTTATGACATAAACAACACTATTACCTTTTATAAAAAAATAAAATTACACTACATCACATTATTTACAAAAGTCCTCATAGTTAAATTTGTTTATTTGGAATGTTATTTCATTTAAATAAACACATATAACAGTCTTATTCGACGCAGAAACCATTGCAATCATTGTAATCGAACGCGGATAAATTTTATAGATAAGGTTAGGACACTACACGTCACTAATTACATTTCACATATATTATGCGTAGATGGTTCTCCTATTTGCACTAAACTTATAAATAATTTTAACTACATTAACATCGGATCTAGTTTTTTAGTCAAGGAGAACATCTTGTTTACTTGACATTTTGACATATACCATATAACCACATTCCATAAATCTAGTAAGCACTCACAATACACCGTAACAAGTTTCCTTGTTATGAAAAAGAAAAACAATACACTCTTGTGCGTAATGAAACGAGACAGAGAACAAAAAGCATGTGATGAAACTGTTAACTAACAGGTAATCAAATTTCATTTTAAATAAATCTGTTTGATGTTAATTTTAATATAAATCTAAAATCCAAAATACGCTTGAGTGAAACCTTACAAAAAACTTACTAAGGTTTTATTTTGATTATTGTTTAGAAGGTAATTTAATATGTGTGGTAGGGCAAGAGAGTTGGAATTAGGTTGTAAGAGAAGATTCAAGGTCACTATTGTCAAAAGTTTAATTTTATGGCAAATTGCCATAATAAAACAAATTGCCAGAATTTGAAAACAATGCTTTAAATTGTAGTACATATAGGAATAAATATATATTTTTATACTATAAAATGATTTTTCGTTTAAGGTAATAAATTACAAGATAGAAATATCGATTGTTTATGTTGACATAGTTTCAGTTTTATTTTACACAGTTAATTTAAACAATTATTAGCACTCAATACATTTTAAAAATGTTATAGTTTCTAATTACACAATTGCACAAATTATAAACAATGATGTAATGATATATTTACATTTTATTGCAGCAACCTTTTCAAATTACTTACAATAACAATATTATGCAGTGTTGTATACATTGAATATATTTCATATTTTATAAATACAATTGCCTGGGCAAGATTGAGTTGTGACAATCCGAAAACATGCATCAAAGTATTATTAGTAGCTGACCCGCAGCTGATAGGAGAAGATAACGAAATTTTACATTTTGCTACACCTTTTTCGATTTGGGATAGCGATAGGTAAGATTATTTACAGATTAGTAAATCAATATATTTGTTCGGCAAAACCTAAATTTTGTTTACCAAAATCTGAATTATCAATGAACTTTTAATGATAATTGTTACGATCTGACATTGAATAAAAATGCATACCTATAATAATAATAATAATAATCTTTATTACCACTAATATCTATAGTACAAAATTACAAGATTAAGATAATTACAAAATTAAGTATAAAGACAAAACTACCCAAAATGCTCATAGTTGTGAGGGATACCCTTCCAACTATTAACAGGGTAGTTATACCACGAAGACTGAAAAATCAGTCAGTGTGTGGTTTTCAATAATTTATTTTTATGATGATTATTTGGGATGCCAAAACAAATTTTATATTAAAATATTTTTTTTTGTTAATTTTAATTCGAACGCCTAATATATTATTTAGGTATCTAAATATGTGCAGTATTTTTTTTTTTTTTTTTATATAGCAAGGTTCATTAAGAATTTTAAAAATTGCGCCTATGGCTTCCATTGGTTGTTATAAGTGCCGCTCCTCTGAATTCGTGTACATTGAAACAGAATTAAATTATAATTTAAACAATTTCCACTGGTTATTAAATTTACGCTTTTAAAAATTAAATGCAACATTTGCCAAAATATAACTAGAATTTTGAAAAAATAATTTAAACAATATAAAAAATTAAAAAAAAAACAAAAAATTATATTGTCTCTTCTTATAGGGTTCGATCCCTTTCGGATCGAGTTAGTTGGGTGAAAAGCCAGCGTCATAACCACTAGACCAGCATACACCTTCTAGTGTAGCGTGTTACAAAACTATAACTTGTGTACATTATTAGCCAAAAAAACACAAAAAATGCGTTTTTTTTCCAAAAACATAATCTGATCAAAAATTCCTGTTGTACTATTCCAGTTCACACCAATGTACATTACTTAGATTTTTTTCAGATTTTTAGTTTAAACCATCTAGGCTACAGGGTGTGGGACAAAAATTTTTTTGCATAATTTTGGCAAAAATCGGCTCAAAATAATTTATTTTGCAAAGATAAAAATTTGATCTTTAATCCACGTACCAAGGGCTTTCATTTGATACCCTACTCAGAATTATAATTTTTTTTTTTTTTTTTCGATGAGCACATATTTGTTTATATTTTTAGGGGGATATGTTTTTTAGATGTTTTAGTATTTTTCCTATGTGCGGGTCAAAGAGTTGTATAAGCATGCCAAATTTCAACTCTCTAAGTTTAGCCGTTTGGCTACAATTTTTACCGAACAGACAGACAGACAGACAGACAGACAGACGACAAAATGACGGTATAAGGGTTTTTTGGTCATACCTACAAAACCCTAAAAAAAAGATACTTAGAAAATATTTCAAAAATTTTTTCAAAAATTTTTCGTTTTATCTAAATATGTCTCAAATAAAAGTTGTTAGCTATTGCTTTTATAGCAACTTTAATTAAATAAATTTTTACGGAATATTTTTCTGTTATGAAATATTTGCAAAAATCTTAAAATCGACACGTGTAAACTCCCATTTCTAGTCAACCGATTTTTACCAAAAGTCGATCAACTCGTGCCATTGATGTCAAAAGCTTAAATATGAAGTTTCATAAAAATGCTTTTAGCCGAATATGCTCTGCACGTGTACACAGACAGACGGATGGACAGACAGACAGACCGACAGACATCATGCTAAATATGTTGGAACCTCAATTCGTGGAGATCCATCGAAATCTCGAAATGTAAAAATCGGTATGACTACAATACCTCCCTTATATATGTTGGCGGTCGGTAATAGCTAATGACAACTTACAAAAATGAAAATTCTGGTTAGTTCCGCCTAATCGTTTGGAATAGACTGTAATTGAGAAGTGGCACGCTTAAATATGCCAACTGATGGCCAAATCTTTGTACTAAGTACAGCAGTACTGTTTGTCGTTATTATTTGTATTTCAGTGTTGAATTTTTATTACAATGTCGATAGAAGTTGTAAAAACTATAAAAGCAGAACACATTCTAGTGTTTTTAGCTGTCATTCAAGATAGTAGACAGATTTTTTTACTTTTCTTAAGAAATTGGGAAATTATTTGGTTATGGACAGAAGGAATGCATGGGAATATGTTTAGAATTACGGCATAAAAGTAACTGATACTATGCGAGTGTGTTAATTGCATTTTTCACAAGATGATTGCAGAAAAACAAAACTGCATACTATGCTTGCGCATATTGCTTGCGCCTACTTTACATGTGCAAGTTGCAATTTTAACTTTTAGTTGCTCTTGACCAACTAAAACTAATTTTATTTCATGAGGCACTGCAGATAATGCACTTATTTGCAAACAGAATGCGTATATTATAAATTTAGATGACTTTAGTGTTTGTTTGAAACGCCACACCTCGAATAACTCCTTTATTTTAAAAGATAGAAAAAATTCTTCAGAAGAAAAGTTAAACTAGACAAAAGGGCCCACTTTAAGACTATAATAAGAATCCTGCATCACTTCCGGTTTCAACGGAAATTGTTTTAACTTTTTATCTAGCATAGGGAA
This sequence comes from Liopterus haemorrhoidalis, assembly GCA_963971575.1. NCBI lineage: Eukaryota > Metazoa > Arthropoda > Insecta > Coleoptera > Dytiscidae > Liopterus > Liopterus haemorrhoidalis. Next base: position 21,936,462 of record OZ020620.1, read on the forward strand.
TCGGTACTCTATTTTTTTTTTTTTTTTTTCTTGAAAGTACATCGAGTCTGATTTACAAGAATATCAAAATATGATACTTTAATTTTAACCATTTCAAAATACCGACCATTTATTTACAAAATAATAAATACCATAAATCGTACAAAGTTAAACATAGAAAGCTTTGAAAATGATTTTGTTACATAAAAAAACCAAATAAAACCCACAAATTTTCTTGCCTGTTAGTACGAGATTGATATCAAAGGTGATAACATCAAATCGTTTTTATAATTATGGCTTATGTATGTTATGCAAATGAAGAAATGATAGATATGGTTCTGACATTTGGGGAATGTCAAATAAATTCTGTTAGGGCCCAGCAACTCTACCAAGAAAGGTATCCTGAAGGTAAATGTTAGAAGACAATCAGACCAATTCTGTAAAAAATTATTGTCTAGTAACGTTACTACAAGATAAAATATTATAAAAGTATAATGACTTTCCATTCATGATAGTAACTGACCTTGCTCATAGTGACATATTTAGTTACTATGGTGATAGTAACTGAGTTACAGAATTGGTCTGTTAGAATATAGGGTAAGAACAGCCAACAGGGAAATTCAAGAGTATACCGTTCTAAATGTAATGGAAGAGTTTTTATTACGAATGTGAAAATGTGTGGATAACAACGGCGGTCATATTGAACATTTGTAAAGTTTCCCTAGTTTATCACTAACATTAGTTATATTTTGTTTTATTGTTTTTCCTAGTTACATAATGTTGTATCTTTTTATAATTAACGGGGTTTCAAACAAACACCCTGTATTTCTTGCTGGAATTTTTTTTTTATTTAAATTTTTTTTGGCTAAATTTGCAAAAACAAATTGTTAAAATTTATTTAAAAAAAATTAAATGGTAGCTCTTAATACTCAAATGAATTAATGAATAAAAGTGATTATCAAAAAAGTGTAGATTTTGATGTGATTATAGAAAATATATTGTACTAGACTTCCAGCATTCTGCTGGTCTCTTACACTTACTAAATACCTACAAAATCTTGAAATATGTGAAAATTCACACCACATAAATTTTGTATATTTGATTAATTTTGTATATGGTATAAATAACACTTTTTTTTTAAATGTGTACTCGAGCTTCCAAAAGATTTTTCAAAATAGTTCAGAAAAACTGGACCAGCCTCTATAATTAATTATGTATCCATTACTGACATTGATGGTTTTTAATTTTGTTTAAATGTATTTTTTATATATCCTTTTCTTTTCAGATATCTGTCTAAAACATATTTTTGGGCAGCACATCATATTAAGCCAGATGTAGTTATATTTTTGGGTGATTTATTTGACGAGGGAATACGTTCAACTGTTCAGCAATTTCATCGATATTCCAAAAGATTTTTTAATATATTTGATACTACATATCCTATACAGGTAAGCAGAGTTATACAGGCAATACAGAAGCATTCCATACAAACCAGTACGCGTATCACTAACGGTAATTGGAAAGACTTGACGGTACTTAATTAGTTAGTTAAAATTTTTGGCTCACAGCAAAGATGGCTATTTGCGCCTAACGCAGCCCATCTAAATGAATACAGTATATATTAAAATAAATAAATAAATGAAATCTTATACACATATTCAATACAAGAAATCTTACACGGATAAACATAAATAAATAGGATAAAAGTATTTTCGGAAAATTGAACAGACGCAGGGTGATAGTAATGGGCTGTAGAGAGGCCAATTCAGTCGGTATGCGCATACCAGTTGTTAAAATACTGAAATACTTCGGTACCAGTTGTTATAGGCTTCCTTCGATGTAAGAAAAGTACGGGCGGAGTTACGAGTTCCCATGCGTTGAAACCAAATTATGGCCATTACGTTATCAACAGTTAGTTTAATACATTTCAATGGCGTCGCTTACTTTGCTTTCTTTTTGACTGCGCGTATTGTGCAATATTTTGCTTATTTTCGATATTATTTATTTCTCGTACGTTTTCAGCTATGCCGTGTACTAAAATGAGTAAAAATTAATTTGAAATATATAATTTTGTTTGTTTGCTCAAGAACTGTTTCAAGCCCTTATATACGCCAATGTGTTCAGCTGTTTTCTTGCGCAGGATTGATGACATAATTTATTATACTTTTCATTTTTACATCTTTCTTGTAACAAACGACATTTAAACGACCTCGTCGAGCTTCAAAAAGACGAAACCTAAAAATTATTATTTTTAAAATATGTATGTTATAACATGCTATAACATACAAAAACAAATGATTTTAACTTGAGTTAGAAATAATTCTTACTTTAGCAACCGGCCATAAGTCGGATTGCTGATAGGTGACTGTTACATGTATGTATCAAGTAGTGCATTCATATAATAATCTAGTTACCATTTTTCAGCGATTTTAAAAATGTTTTTTGTTATTTGTCTTAACTGTCAGTATCTGGTAATAAATATTAATTAAAATACGGCTTGCGGCCAATTATTAAATTCACAAACTTTAATTTTAAATCTGCTGGAATAAACAACAAATTATAATCCAAAATTTACGTATGAGTATAAATTTTTCCTTATTTATAATTATTACCTTAAAATTAATAATTTTGTTTGTTTGAGTACTGCTGTAAAATTATTTTCGCGCTCTTATTAGTAAATATATCTACGAATCATGCCGTTTCTTTCTAATGCTTTGTTTTTTATCCAAATAATTATAATAGGTTAGTTGTCAACTTGGGTCACTATACGTTACTATGGGTATGCAAATAATTATAATGATATAGACAGAGAAAGCATATAGTATTGAATATCGATACTTGTAGCAATGAACAGTCACTTATCAACAATCGAGACGACTATAGGATCAGGACTAGTTCTTGGACGTCCTAATGTAATATATTACGATAGCAACGTTAATATGATGACATATATGTGACAGATTGTAAATAGATAATAAATTCTTGTTTGTGCTTGGATCTGTGTGTTTTAATTAATATTATTACAAACGCTAGAAAGCGTTTATCATGTATAATATTTCCCGACAAAAATTCTAAAATTTTTCCAAAACAGCTTAACATTTAACCTTAATATGAGAAAAGTCGTATTTATGTTGAAAACTTTATCTTAAAAGGCGCAAATAGCCTTTGTTGCTGTGCGCCAAAAATTTTAACTCTAAAACTTTATTTTAAAAGACACAAATAGCCTTTGTTGCTGCGTGCCAAACGTTTTAACTTTAAAACTTTATTTTAAAACAAACTTTACTGATAAATGTTAACAAAACATCTTTACCCGTATCCGTATGCGTATCCCTACCCGTGGATATGACATTTTTACGATCCGGCATATCTCTAGTAAAAAACCGACTGACGTTAATTATCCATGGTCTGCTGTGTTTTTTTTTTTTATGAACAAGCATTATAATTTCTTTTAACGTGTTGATGTTTTAATAATTTTCTTTTTTGTTTATAGCATATCTGGTTACCAGGAGACAATGACATTGGTGGAGAAACGGAACCCGTTTCAGACGAGAAGTTAAGACTTTTTAACAATACGTTCCGACAAGACTTCTACTTAAATGTTAAATTCGTAACTTTTACAAAAGTAAATCGAATGGAACGCATGTTCAAGAATGAAAAAGATAAACAAAACATATCTGTTGTAGCTAGCCATATGCCTCTTATATTAATTCCATCTTTACTTGTGGATAAAGTAAGTTATTCTCAATTATATAATATATTTTGTGCTTACTTAATGCTTGCGTATATGGGAATAACTACTAGGATTTTATGAGGATTGATCAATAAATAAGGCTTCTTTTTTTAGGGTTTTGTAGGTATGACCAAAAAGCCCTTATACCAGGGGTATCAATAACGTCGAATGCGTTCGACCAGTCGAACGTGTAATGATTTTTGGTCATAAGACAAAAGTTTGTCCGATTTTTCTATCTGCTCTGCAGGTTGAGTAAAAAAAGTTGACACTTTGGAGTTCAAATCTTATTTTTTTGGAAAGTAGAACACCTTAAAAATTTACCAGCAAAGTAGAACTTTCTTAAAAATTTATTGACTCCTCTCTTATCACCCATGTGTCTGTCTGTCTGGCAAAAGAGATATTTTGTTTCTTTTTTTATTGTTTTCAAGGCTTGCTACGTTCAACTCTGTAAAACTTATGTTGATTATTATTTTGTAAATAAACGGTCGCCAATTTGAAATGGTTAACATAAAAATATGATTTTTTGGTGTCATTGTAAAGCTAATTTAATGTACTTTTAGGAAAAAAATATAAAATTATCGATTCTCTATGCTAGATCAAAAGTTGACATTATTTCCGGTGAAACCGGAAGTGCCTCAGAATTCTTATAGAAACCTTTAGATGGGCCTTTTTGTCTAGTTTAACTTTTGTTCTGAAGATTTTTTGTATCTTTACATATAAAGAAGATTTTCGGGGTGCCCCGTTTCAAACAAACAGCCTGTATATAAGGGAAGTATTCTGATCATACCTATTTTGACATTTCGAGATTTCGATGCATCTCCACGAATTGAGGTCCCTATATAACGTTTTGACTATTTTTAGCATGATGTCTGTCGGTCTGTGTACACGTGCAGAGCAAATTAGGCTAAAAGGATTTTTATGAAACTTCATAAAAATGTACTTTGTAATGGCGGTCGGTCCTGTGATGGCCATAGCTGTTTTTTTTTACAATATCATGCTAACAATGTCTACCTTTTCTTTTTTTTTTCTCTCTCTCCGTCGAGGAACTATTGTTAGACATGACCTCTCGATAGTGGGCTAGATTAAATGCTCCTTTCGTCCTTTCTTTCTTGACGAAACCTTTCGTCGTCCTCCTTCTTTGTCATGATGGATCGTAGCATCCGTCGGACCTCTTCTTAGTTGCTCCTGGAGCTGAACATCCGGTATTCGGACCATCTTGCGCAGCCGAACAGCGTGTGTTCAGTCGTGTCGACTGCGCCGCAGTAGAAACAGGAGTCGGCCGATTCCTTTCCTATTATTTTGGTAACAATTTTTGCCTAATTAACTGGAGAACTGGGTAACTATAGCTGGTCTTGATGCGCGCCAATCTCGTAATTAAGTACGTTTGTAAGGATGGGAGAACGTGGATTGGTTTTTCAAAAGTTATCGAATTTTATGATTTTTTTATACGTATCCACAATTTGTCGTCATTAACTAAATACCTACAAAACCCTGAAATGTGTGAAAATTCACACTTCACATCACTTTTTTACATTTTTTCAGTGACAACTTGTAGGATAAATAAAAAGGACAATGTTAAAACAAAATATTCGGACTATTTTATGAATAAACGCCCGGATAATTTAAACATTTGTGCATTTGTAACTACTGCATTATTTGTAACCGATTGTCTGTACAGTTCTTCGTCGGTCATCCCGAATAATTTCCTCATTCTTGATGTATTCCGGTCAGAGAATAAAAATTGGAGTGTCCACCAAATTATATTTCCATGTGTAGATAAGCGTTATTCAGTTCGAACCATTATGTATTGATCGTCCCTTCTATATAAAACAATAAACTGCCCACAACATCGTAAATACTTTCAACAACTATATATTTGTTTCTTTCATTCTATTGTATTTAAGTTTCAACAAAATCATTTCCAGATCTTAATGCTTTTAAATCAGATATTAAAAATTTTATTGATAGGCGACATTGAAGCTATTCAGATTTTCTGTAGCTAGAGAGCAGAATTTCTCCAAGGTTTTAGTCATTCTTTGATTACCTCGGGAGTTATGTTTCGAAAAGAACACCGCGCAGTACGAATTTTAGTCGCGTTGAATGCCCAATTCTAATATACAATTTACATTCGTTATCAGTAAAAATACATTTAATTTTAAGTTTTGTAACTATCGAAAACATACGCTATTTTACCGAGAAGTTCTAATTTTAACTCCTCATTTCAAAATATTATTATTTGTAACTATCCAACCACATAATTGTAAAACCGTACAATAGGAAACCTCGGAAATCGAGAGATTACTGTATGTAACACTAAAAAATCGAAAAAAGAAAAACATTATGAGATATATTTCAAAATATTAATTATTTTTCTACATAATGTCCTTCTAAATCCTAATATTTATTATAAACGGAATTGCTCTTAATTAGATCGGATTATCATTTTTCACCCGTTTTATACAACCGGTTATTAGTGAACCAATGGCGTAAAACCTGGTAGGAGTGGCTAAACTCTAACACAATACACTTCGAAAATGACCTTGGTCAGACCTCTCTTAAATACTTAAGTGTATATACATCAGTGGCGGCTCGTGGACTGCAGAAGTGTTAAGAAAGATTCGGTGACATTTTCGCACAAGAACCGGAACCGGACATTTATACGGAAATATACCGTCCGCTTAACGTACGTTCGATTAACGTACGGGAATCTGTGTACGCACTGTGTACGTTAAGCGGGCGATGACTGTATTACATATTTCTACTTTTAATTTATTATTATTTTTACTACTATTAAAATTAAAATTATTATTATTATATTACTACTTTTAAAAACGCAGTCCATTGTTGCTTTTCAACTAATGCGAAATCTAATAATTATAGCAAAAATATTTTTTGTGGGCATTGGCCATGTAAGGAATTATAAAAATGGGTAATTTTCCTTGTGAGCATTTTTCCGTGTGTGCAGTTTTCGTGTGAGCATTTATCACTGTGCGTTATTTTCGGTGTGGGGAATTTTCTATGTGAGCATATTTCTGTGTGAGGAATTTTCGTGTAAGCACTTATGATTGTGCACACTTTTCTATGGGCATTTTTCTTGTGCGGATATGTCTGGTCACGGTTAAGAAGACCCCACTCAATGCCAATCACCGCGTTGCCATGACAATTCGAACTGCCAATGTCTGCAGCACATTGTACATAATACCTTGTAGACAAACTACTTGTTTTACGCATGGTTCACAACAATAGTGAGGGGGGTTATAATAAAAAATTAAGTAAAAGTAGAAAAAAAGTGAAAAATATTATAAATATTAGCAGCTCTACGGCTCTTATGTACCAGCTGCCACTGATGTACATCTTTTTTTTTGCTCATCATTTTTATTTTGGAGGTGAGGACTTTTTTTTACTCATCATTTGTATTCTGGAGGTGAAAACCTTGAACATTATTTATATCTTAAATAATTCTGTTTTCCGAGCCCCCTCCAAACAAAAATCCTGGCTACGCCACTGGTGAGAAAAGTTCTTCTTAACTTACACTTTTTAAAAATAGACTAAGAATAATCCTCTCATAATAAAATTTAAAATCTTTCAGGATAAATTGCGAGATGAAATTGAAAATATTTATGACGATCAAATTATAGATACTTTGCCAAATATAAAAGTAAAGTCTACGGTAGTTATTTGAAATATATTTATAAAATAATAAAATTAAAATAATTTTCAAATATAGGCCATTTATTTAATAATCCCTCGGGCCAACTTGGGTCCTCAGTCCGCCCCTGATGTAGTTATTCCCAGCTTTATGTGTTACGTCTAATGCTTGTGTTCTTTTGAAAATGCAGCTCTTAAATGTGATGAACCCAAAAATTATATTTTCCGCTCATGAACATAGATCTATACTTGTACAAACGAATAAGTACCAAACATTTCGAAATCTTACAATGCTCAGTGGTAATAGAGTTTACAATTTTCCTTTGAACATTGATATGATACATGAGATTATTGTACCTACATGTTCGTATCGGATGGGTTCGCCTGATGTTGGGTATGGTGCTGCTATTATTGGTAAGTGTTTGCTTGCTAGACTATAGTTACGGTGACCATATAAAGGACCAATTCGAAATAAATTATTAGGGATAAAATAGTTATTTGTGTACAATGGCCAAAAGTGGATCTTTTTCGTCCGTATCTGAATTCATTGGCCGATACGCACTCGAGGGCTTTAATCAGATGAAGTTTCAAAAAGAACTTTTTGGCAAAGGAGTACAATATATTTTATTTGGGCGATCAAAAGTAATTTTTATTTAAATTGGTATAAAAAAGAGGTTTTCATTACTGATGATGAGACCTACTTTACGAGCTTCGACATCAATAAGGTCAGTAAGGTATATTATGTCTTCAAACTTATTTGAAATAATATCCATGTTATCTGCATACCCTAAAAGCTTGTGGTATTCATTGAGTTGTAGACCACGGTGGTTGGTAGCTTGGGCTTTTCGTAATACCATCTCCAGCACGAGGTTAAACAGCAAAGGTGAGATAGTGTCTCCTTGTTTGACTCCAGTATGAATTTCAAAAGGCTGTGACAAACGGTTTCCTACTTTCACTCCGCTTATGGATCCCGACACACACACTATAGTCATCTTGATAAGTTTACTATGGATGTCAAATTCGTCCGTATTCGTTTGTAACGTATATTGCTGTCATAGACTTTCCTGAAATCCATAAAAACACATATTCGGTGTCATATTCCCAACATTTTTCAAGAATTTGTCTTGATAAAAATATTAGCATTTTTAATTTATTAAACATCAAAGTATTGAAAATTTTAATGAAGCGATATTTTTGTCTGGGAATGTATATTCTAAGGCAGTGTTTCCCAATCTTTTTACTCTCGTGGCACATTTTCCAAAGAAGAAAAATTTCACGGCACACCTACGTAGTCATAAAAAAAGACATTTATAACGCTAGTTTTTTACCGACCGCCAACATATATAAGGGAGATATTGTGATCATATCGATTTTGACATTTCGAGATTTCGATGGATATCCAGGAATTGAGGTCCCTACATAACGTTTTGCCTATTTTTAGCATGATGTCTGTCGGTCTGTCTCTGTTTGTTTGTCTGTCTGTCTGTCAGTTTGTCTGTCTGTCCGTGTATACGTGCAGAGCAAATTCGGCTAAAAGGATTTTTATGAAACTTCATATTTAAGCTTTTGACATTAAGGCGGCGCACAATCCTATAGTCCTCAATATTTTCTAATACAAAACTAATAATCGGCAATAAAATTAATAACAATCTATATATCAAAATTTGCAGCGAATTTTTATCTATCTAATAGGATATTTTTAATTGTAGAAAAAACTGTTAGGTAGTTATAAATAAGCAATTTGCATTATAGACGCCATGTTGTAAACCAATCGACGCATATTTGCGTACGATGCGGCAAATAGTACCTAAAGCATCATTCTACAAATATGATTGTAGCTATTTTGTTGTATTGTGAAAATTACTTATAGTTACTGTACTTGCTAATCTATTTTACCGCCCTCTTGAATCTGCCGCGGTTTTCAAAATTGGTGCTACGGGTAAAAATGATTTATTTTTCGTGAAGAATACGTGTACCAAGTGGCATTCTATTATCTTTAAGTATAATATTTTTCGACGAAGGCTCTAAACTATAAGTAATCAAGTCGAAAAAAAATTGACGTATTATTTGAACATTTCTACACAAAACTATATAAATATAAAAGTTATTCGAAACCCACAAATAGATTTAAAAAATTACAGAACAATATCGCTGATGTCTATTTTTAAGTTATTGACCGATAATATTTTTACTATAAATGTTTCTACAATTAAAACTATCATATTAGATAGATACAAATTCGGTGCAAAATTTGATGTATAGGTTGATACTAATTTTATTTCAGATTGTTAGTTTTGTATAAGAAACTAGTAACCTCCGGGGGTTATACGCAGCCTTAATGGCACGAGTTGATCAACTTTTGGTAAATATCGGTTAACTAGAAATCCTGTCGGTTTTAAGATTTTTGCGAATATTTTACAACAGAGTAATATTTCGAAAAAAAAAATATTTAACAAAAGTTGCTATAAACGTAATAACTAACAACTTTTATTTGAGACATTTTTTGATAAAGCAGCATAAATTAAACAAGTACTTTGTGATGGCGGTCGGTCCTGTGGTAGCCACAGCTGATTTTTATTATTTAAGATTGCGCGGCACACTTGGGAAATTTTGCGGCACATCCTTTGGGAAACACTGTTCTAAGGTGTTAAATTAAATACTACGTGTATATCGGTTCCTTAAAATTGTGAATATGATTGTGTTACAATTGTCCAAACTTAGTAACTGTCTTGATATGTGTCTAGAAATTAAAGTATAAAGCTTTACTAATTGGTTTAACCTATGCAGAGACAATTTTTTAATGAGATAGCCTAAGTAATTTCGTATATTTTTTTAGACCGAAAAAGATTTACTTTTTGGCTAGTACTAGTTGATGAAAAAGAACTGTTTTTGAGATGTCAAATTTGATATTCAAAAACTGCGCTTATGAAGACATATTAGACATAGTACAGAGCCAAAATACATTCTAACACTACTTATTACAATCAATTATCTTTTAGTTTGAATATTTCGATAAAATTCAAAAACTAGAATTTGTTCGCAAATAAAAGATTTTGTATAAGAAGTAATTTATGGTCACCGTAGTTATAATAATCTTTGTAATAAACATGCGTCCTGTGCGAGTCAGCTTAGCTGGATGTAAAGTTCATTTCAATTAAGAATGCAGTGTGTAAGAAAATAGTAGCTTTCCTTGCTTCTGATTGGTTTAACACGCAACCAAGTGTGCAAGTACACTTGGTTGCGTATTTACATATTTTTGAGATTTTTTTGATCACATTAAATATTTTATTAAGTACTATTTTTTGTCAGTAAATTAATATTAATTAAATATGGCAAAAGAGACTTGGAGCTGGCCCTACTGGTATTACAAAGAATACTCTGGGGAAGCATGCTCAGCATATAGTGAAAATATTTTTAATTCAAAATTCTCTCAGTACTGTATTCGCTGTATGTAAATCGAACTCGGTTTGCAGCGTCACCTACTGCACTCTTACGTGAAATGGACCATAGTTTTCTTCGTTCACCTGAAGTTTTTCGCAGAAGACAACGCGGCCAATCAGTTTTACTCTATAAATCCATAATTGGATATGTTTCTGAACATAAGCCTCAAGTTCAAGTGATTCAATAGACAATCTCCGAACATTAGAACGTACATACGTACGTAGCGTAGAAACGTGAAAATAACAAACGTTTCCATAACTTGTTTTAACGTTTCTACGGTTTTACGTGCGTTACATTACACGTTACAGGGTTTTCGGAAATTGACTCTAAAAAGACGTATCTGTCGAAATACTAGCAAGTATCGAATGATATCTAATAAATCTCTGAGAAATCAACCTAGGGTTGATTTAATGTACCGTATGAGTCCACCAGAACTAGGCTGTATGCTTAGAAAGAAGTATATTACGTTAGAAACGAGAAGACATGGTCGTAAGAGTCAGGAGCCAATAGAAATCATTCATGCATCTGTAGTTGGAAGAGAAATTCGCGTTTCTAACATGACTCAACGTCCGAATATACCTGATATTTTTGGAATTTTTTATGAAGTTAATGTTTTTCAAAATATGTATACTATAAATCTCATTGAAAACAGATAAAAATTCCTTATGAGTACCTGTTTATATTCGTCTATCAAGTTTCAGTATTTTCTGTCCAAAATTTTTGCTACTGCTAAACCCAAACTAATTAGTTGTATCATTAATTGTTTGCATATAGTGAATATATATAAATGCTTTATACAGTTTTAATACATTTACATAATTTAGCATCTATGAATGCGACGACAACGGAATGTTCTATTTCAGACATAAAATTCTTTATTTTAATAAAGTTAATGTTTCTAAAAATATGTATACTATAAATCTCATTTAAACCATTTAAATGTGACTTTAACCGTATACATACTGAAATTTCATTATTCAAGTTTTCTTTAAAAACTTTAATACGAGCTTAACGTTAACAATCACTTATTAAATAATTGCTTGTATTTCATAACGGATAACTATAAAGTACTTATTTAGATTTCAGTTTCAAATAAAAATATTGGGAAAGGTAAGTGAATCGGAATGTTATGTTTTGAAAGAAAGGGGCGGCGCTTCGCCAAAGTCAAATCTCATTCTAACTAGTTTACGCGTTTTCTCTGACGAGTTGTTTGTTGTGGACTTATACGGAACATTAACCCAACGTAGTATTTGTTTTTTTTATTATTATTATTATTATTTGCATTTTATTTCATCGTGAAATTTAAGATATTTCTGTTCAACATTCGAGATTTTATAAAAAAATTCACGAACTAGCTTCATAAAACTTTATTTTACATTTATAAAATTGCTACATAGTACCCAATAATTTAAAATGTCACGATATTAATAGGTTTGTTCGTAGAGCCATTTCTAAACGTTTATTTTCATTAGACGCAAGCGCATAGTTAGTTTAACTCTCTCCTATGAACTCTACGCTTGCGTCTGTCGATAATAAACCATTAGAAACGGCTCTACGAACAGACCTATTAATAACGTGACATTTTAAATTATTTTAATGTAATACCATCATAACATACGATTCGAAGGTGCAAGCTCTTGATACCAAAATTTCCTCATAGCTTGTTTTGGCTGGTATTTAATTGAACAGAATTTAATTCAGTTTTTTTTTTTATTTATTTAATGGCCTTTGCTGCTTTGGCAATTAGCCAGGACAATTTTTATTTGTGAAAAATTCAATGCCGGAACGGCATTCGAACCCGAGACCTCAGTAACGCAGAGTATATGTGTTACCACTACTCTAGGCCGGTCGGCTAATTCAGTTTTTGATCAGAAAATTGTGATATTGATCAGGAGTATGTGAACAGTTATAAATTATGTTTTGACCAGAAGAAAATAATGAAATATTTATTTACTTTTATTTTCTATAATACAATAGATATCGTTTATAACGACATATCGTTTACGCGACGAAATTTCAAAGTCCTGGCTAGAAAAATATCTTTTTATTCGTAAGACTTATCGCTTATAACGACATCGGATATTACGACGAAATTAATATAACGACGAAAATTGGCTTGAAATTTGGGTCAAATTATCTTTTATAACGACGTATCACCACTGACTGACGCGAAAACGGCGGGGAAGTACTGAATTGGTTAGGAAAAGTACCGAATTATGAAAAGGCAAGACAAAACGCGACAGATAAACGTATTCATTCAGTGGTTAACTACGAGTTGAAGGTGCGTCATTGACGTCGATGTGGCGAAACGAAAAGCATTAATTTAAATTTTTCAAATATTGATACAGAACTCGAAACGGAGAAGGATATGACTGAAGATTAAATTTTAGCTGGGTCAGATCCGAATTTGGTGTTAGAAATAAATAACGACGATGTGGAAATGGAAGAAACAACTGAGTTCCAAACACCTACTATAAAGGATTCATTTTCAGCAATTGAAACAATTCAGCATTTTTTTGCGTTTAATTAAAATTTAAAAGAGGCTAATTATACATTACTATGTTTGGAAAAAAATATTGAAAAACTTCAGAAAACCAAAAATCACAAAAACAAACCAAAATGACAGATTTTTTTTGTTAAAATGAAAATATGTATACATATATACATAGGTATGTAAAATTATGTAAGTGTTAAGTTGTTTGTAAAACAAGTTGGATTGATTTTTTTATGTTTTGTAACACTTGAATATTGTTTTTGTTGCTTAAGCTTCTTGCACTCTTTTGTAAATGTTCTCATTTCTAACATAAATAAAATGTACATATTTTTCAACATTGCATTTATAGTGTTTGGAAATAGCGACCTACGGTTATAACGACCGAATTTCATTGGTCCCTTCAACGTCATTATAAACGATATCCACTGTATTTACTTTTATTTTCTAAAATACTTTTTCTACAATATTTTTTTGAGCAAGTCATTATTTTTTTTGTTCAAGTAATTATTTTCTTTTTATCAAGTCATTATTTTTTCTGAATAAGTCATTATTTTTTCTGTTCAATTTATTTCTATCAAAAAATTTTTTAGCTGATCAATTCAATATTTCGTTTTCACATTTCGTTTTAACAAAAGTGAAAACAGTATAACTGATAAAATATTAATAAAAATACCGTCTTTTTGCCTTAGATTTTGCAATACAATAATTTTATTGTCTTTATTAATTATTTAAGACAATATTTAATTTATTATTGTTTTATTATTTATATTGTCTAAAACTGAGTGTACCGAATGGATTAATTCTTCAAAAGCAAAATAAACTAATACTACCTCCGTTCAAAAATGATTGTCCATTTTGGTGAAAATTTTTGTTCAAAAATGATTGTCTCGTTAGTTTTATAACAATATATTAACTTCAATTTCGCTTTAGACAACTTTTTTATTTATGAAATAAATATTTTATTACAAACTACTTATATTATTTTACAAATCTCATTATACATTGCGAGCAGTTTCAATTGCTTCCAAATTGCATGTTAATGTTTCTGGAAGTTGATTCTTTCTTCGCAATGCTTCTTTCCCAATATGGGCTAGTTGATACTTATTGCCCCCTCCAGCTAACATTGAACTTTGGATTTCCATGATTTAAGATTATTTGGACTGCAAAGAAAATAGCAGCGGATTATTTTGGTACACGGCCAAAAATTACAAATTTCAGAAATTGTTAGTTATTTATGAAACTATTATAAACTGAACGTTTACTTACCAAAAATTATTTTATGATTCTATTGTTCATACACAAATGACATATTGTCATCTTATATTGTTAAGTTAGTAACAAAAGTCAAATGAGACAATCATTTTTGAACGGAGGTAGTATTAAATAAGCTTATTACTCTTTGTATTGAAAAATGTTGTTAAAATATCTCATATTATGCACAACTTTATCATTGTTTTTACACATGTACAGTGGTGGCCATAAGTATGGAAACTTTTGTTATATACATATAAATTTAACTTGAGTTATGCGCATGTATTTAATATATCAAAATTAATTTAGAGAATGTCTTTAATATATATTTACTGTACAATTGCTATGTTTGAAATGAAAGATACAATTCAACATAAATGATATTTATTTGGTCAAAACGTATGGAAACTTATACAAAAATAAATTTTAACTAAAAATTAAAATAATTCTTTAATATTTGGTGGCGTAGCCCTTTGCTTTAATCACAGCAAAACATCTTCTTTGCATCGAATCTACTAAATTAGCACACATTTCTTGAGGAATGTTTTTGCACTCTTGCGCTATAATTATAAAATGTTGGTCATTGTTTATAGCTGTATTTTTGCGAATTTGCCTGTGTAAATGCTCCCAAAGGTGCTTGATTGGATTCAGATCAGGACTCTGAGATGGTCATTTCATTATCGGTACGTTTTTATGTAAAAACCAACACGCCGCATCTTGGTTTGGACGGGAATAAATTAACGTTAAATATTGGCAGGACTAAATTAACGTTAAATATTGGCAAAACCGAATCAATGATGATTTCCACCAAGAAACACGATTTTTCAAACCCCCCGTACGTTAAGATTCTTGGTATCCACATCGAACCACAACTTCGCTGGGATCAGCACTGTGAATTCTTAAGCCGAAAACTAAGGTCTACTGTATTTTTAATTCACAATTTGAAAGCGGAAATTTGTCAAAAAGTCGTGCTAATGACCTACTTCTCGTTATTTCAGTCACACCTGAACTACGGCATTCTTGTCTGAGGACACTCACCAGCAGCCCATATAATTTTCGCTCTTCAACGCAAAGTTTTTAGGGTCATAGCTGGTGCTCCTTTTAGAGCTGACTGTTGTAAGATCTTCATGAAATTAAAAATAATGACTTTACCTGCTTTATTTATCTACCAATGCCTAATGTTCATGCACAGGAACTTATGTAACTTCCCCTCTTCCAACCACGGGCATGACACATGAAAAAAATATATATATACGTAGTAATTTCCTTCGTCTTCAAAAATCAAGAAATAGGGCAAACTACTACGCCATTAAATTTTTCAATATAATACCTGGGGAAATAAGATCCCTACCAATCAAGACATTTTCTAACAAACTTGAAGAATATTTATTGACAAATCCTATTTATAAAATTGATGACTTTAATAATGTTCATTTTTAATTTATATTATTTCATTATGTAACTTAGACTGACTGTAAACATATTTTATGTAATGTGGTCAATAAATGTATTATTATTATTATTATTATTATTATGATTTTTATAATGTTCAAAAAATTTGACAAATGTTTCGGGTTATTGTCTTGTTGAAATAACTATCTCAGAGGCATTTCTTCTTCTGCAAATGGCAGCATCACACTCTCTAGAATATGTTTATGTTTAAATCGATCCATTATCCCATCGATTCTTATTATTGGACTAGTTCCAGAAGAAAACCATCCCCAAACCATGATGTTGCCGCCGCCAAGTTTAACCGTGGGAATCTGGTACTTATTGTCCTATCTTGCACTCTTCGGACGCCTCACATACTTCTTTCCATTACTCCCGAACAATTTAAATTTGCTTTCATCACTCCCAAGGACCGTTTTCCATTTATTAATGGATCACTGGGCTCATTGGGCTAAATTCAATCGAGCCCTTCTGTTTTTCTTAGAAATAAATGTTTTTTTTACCGCTACTCTACCAAATAGTCCCATATTATTTAGTCTTCTTCTTATAGTATGACTTGACCATGGAATATTAAAGTTTTTTAAGATTTCCTCAGAAATGTGTCTTGATGTATTTTTCGGATCACATGTTGAAATTCTTTTAATAATTTTATCTACCCTTGACGTGATTTTTGCGTCGGCCACTTTTTAATTTAACGTCCACGGTGCCTCTATCATTAAATTTCTTTATAATTTTTGAAATCGTACCTTTTGGTATCTTTTAGTTTAGAAACGTCACACTGTTTATTGCCACTGTGGTATAATTGAATAATTTTTGTTTTTACATTGCAAGAATAATATTTTTTTCTGAGGCATGGTACTATAAAACACGACAATACAATAATGCAGAGTTTCCCAAACTGTGCTCCGCGATGAATTATTTTCGTGAAAAGTGCTCCGCGGCTGAAAAAGTTTGAGAAATTCTGCAATAATGAATAAGTTTTATACTAAAATCATCAATTCTACTAGCTGGTTATTGCACAGTAGAGCATGTTTGATAAGGTTTTCATACTTTTTGGCCAGGCACATTTTATAATTTCAATGTAAAATACTGAATATATAAAAATAATTTATACTAATTGTTGCAAAATATTTCTCTTTTCTCTTGAATTATACACACATTACAAGAAAGAAAAAAAACTATAATAATTTAGTTTTTATTAGGAAAAATAAAATGTTTCCATACATATGTCCAACACTGTATATTAAAAAATGGAACACTTAATGCCCGGGCCACCACAACGTCGGAACCCCCGGGGAATGTTAGGTTAGGGTGACCATTTTCTTAAAAAGGCAAGGCGTCCCGCATTGCCGTCCCGGAGCAAACAAAAGGTCCTCATCTCCCAAATCCAAGTGAAGAGCAAAAAAAAAGGTCCTCACCTCCCAAATCCAAGTGAAGAGCAAAAAAAAGGTCCTCACCTCCCAAATCCAAGTGAAGAGCAAAAAAAAGGTCCTCACCTCCCAAATCCAAGTGAAGAGCAAAAAAAAGGTCCTCACCTCCCAAATCCAAAATGCGGGACAAAATGTTAAAATGCGGGACTTTTGCGGGACGCATCTTAATGCGGGACAAAATGTTAAAATACGGGACGAATGGTCACCCTATGTTAGGTCAGTCCAAGCTGGCCCGCTAAGGTAGTTATACCACTGAAGATATAACAACTTTTAATTTTTTTGTGGCGATAAGCCACTCGTACAATCATAGGGCCTGTTTAGTGAACACAACTGTTGAGTAGCAGCGCAAATTTGTTACTTGGTTATTACAGTCAACTGCTGACTGTTAATTTGTCGCTTTTCCCTATGATTTGAGGTTATTATGAAGGAAAACAAAATTTACCGCTTAGAAAATTGGGAAGCTGTTTACAGTAAGCGTTAAGTCAGCGGACTCCTTCAGCGAACCTCGGTTAGTCAAAATACTCAACAGTGGCGTTCGCTAAACGCGCCTATTTTCTTGTAACATGTATGCCAATTATGTACAATTTATTCATGTTATTTAATTATGTTTTAATTTTTCAGATCAATCTGGTTTTATGAATTATACAGTCTTATGGTCACCATATCGTTTTAATTATTTATATGCATATCTATGCGTACTTATTTTTGTATTATCAATAATATTGTGTATAATATTTCGAATATGTCACAAAAATAAGCAGAAAACCGTTTCAAAGTATGGAAACTTTTATTATAGATACAAGATTTTAAAGAACGGCGTTTAACTGCCAAACTGAGTGTTGTGCAAAGCTTTATTCTGATAAGGTAAGGTCGTATGGTTTTTATATAAGTCTGCAATATATTTCGTCCATTTTAATCTATATTGTAGGAAAGTGTAGAGGTAAATTTATACAATATATAATTTAAATGTATAGCTAACTTTTGCTGTTTAAAAATCTGTTATCATTAAGATCTTAAACAATTATTAAGGTCATATAAAATCTTCATATATTACAATTCAACATCTACAAAAAATAATTAAAACTAAATATATTCTTTTCATCATAGGATTATTAAACTCGCATTTAGTTTGTCATAAAGTATGGAATTCTAACCCACAACCAACAATCGATACGCTTCTACAACAAAATTACCCAATACTCTACCGATACCATCACTAAAGTTCCAAAAATAATTGTAGTAACCCGTGGGTGTTAAATAAACCAACCTTCAATCTGTCTTTAACGTGATACCAAAACCGCCAGTGCCATTTTCATTGATGGTTCAACATAAATAATAAAACCGGTGCTGTGTTAACAATCGGAGACAAAACATACGTTTACCAACTACCATAAAAAACAGTGTTTTTATGGTCAAATTATATGGTTTATTCCAAACTCCGAACATTCCTTTACTCAAAATAAATGAAAAAAAACTTTTTAATCCATAGTAACTCGTTAAGTGTGATTATTATTATTATTATTAATCGAGCTTAAGAGCGGAAGCCTAAGGTTTGTATTGCTCAAATTTATTAAAAATAAATATAAATACAAAAATAATTTGTAAGTTCACAAATCACTAAAACTAGCATCTGACATAATCCTAAATTACCAAATAGACTAATATCTAATTGTATTATTTAATATCACTAAGAAACTTACCTAAGTAAATCACCACGCAGTCGTTGCTATTCCAATATTGTGAGATTAAGCACAGAGAGTCTTCTTTAGTGCGACATGTTTCTTAATTTACGATAGAGTTTGGTGGCACGACGTTGAACATTTTCCATTAGGTTAATATGTCTGTGTAGACAAGGGGAGTCCACACGGAAATAGCAAACTCCATGTTCACTTGACTGGACCACTGCAGTTTGAATGTAACTACTACTGCCAAATCAGTTTCCTCAGCAACTTTCTTTGTTGGTACACCGTTCATCATGTATTGACGTCTGGGGTTATTGTAGCTAATGTGTCATTTAAATACAGCGTTGATGTTGCTCTCTATGGTAAGATAATTCTTAAGCGGATTTCCAAAGAATTTGGTGGTATCCGCAAACTTACAACTCAAGAACTAAGTATGTAGTAAAAGATCCACCACAAATATCAAAAATAATAAAGGTCCCAACACTGAACCCTGTGGTACACCGCTAATTATTGTCTGAGATTGAAAAATGAGTTACCAATTCTGATGTGGAAACTCGTACATGGATACTCGTTACCAATTGTGAAACTGGAAGAGAAAAGCTTCAATCCATTTTAAGAGGTTATAACAAATCTAATTTCGACTATCAAAATCATCGTTGAAGTCAAGGCAAATAACATCAATAGGTTCAGATCTATCAAGTAACTGCGTCCAGATATTAGTGCAGTATAACAAATTTGATGTTACTGACCTACCAGGCAGAAAACCATCTTGCTCATCCAGAAGAGCATTGTTGTCAGATAGAAATTTTAATAGCTATGTTTCAAAAATTCGTTAAAAAAAAATTGTATTATTATTATAGTATTACGTTCATCCAACAAACGTATCAGCCAAATTCTAAGACAACTTTCACGAGAAAGGTTTATTTGTATACTTTTTCAGTTGGTATAACAGGAAACGAGAGCGCTGATGTCTCCGTAAAATAAGAGTTTGAAATAATTATAACAAATATAAACACACAAACAGTGTTCCCTCGATATTCGCGGGTGATGCCTTCCAAGTTTTACCGTGAATAGCTCAAATCCGTGAATAATTGATGTCCATATCTCTGGATACCTAATACTCAGCAAAGCATTTTTTTAAATTTTAGTATTCAGTGAGAGTTATTATTGTTATTACCAGTTTATAACGCTCTACGACATATTTCGATTTTCAATCTCAATTTTTGTCTGTCCTGCTATTACCATTCTCACAGTCTTCTTTCGTTCATCTTTTCTTTTTTTTTTTTACCTATCTTTTTCCAGGCTTGCTCATTTTTCTCCACTGTTTTGGTGCCTATTATAAAAATTGTTTTGGTAAGTTTCCATTCGTTGATATATTACCTTGCTATCTAAGTTGAGTTGTCCTTACGTCTTCAACTATGGTATGATTAACACTCATAATTTCGCAAATTCTTTCGTTACTCCCATTATCTCTTTGTAATATACTCCCTGCTTTTCTCCAGCATGTCCATTTATGTCAAAATTTGTCATATTCAGTGGGATTCTGAAAGCTGGCGTTAAGTTACGTGAACGGTAAATATCTCTCACTATAGTTACGATCTAATGTCAAATCGCTATTCTTAAATCTCAGAGTGACCTGTCTACAGTTAATTCACGCCAACATAAATACGTTCTGTAGATCTTTGTACATATTTTACATTTAGCCAATTAAATGAGAGTATTTCCTGACAAATGAAATAATTCAATTTATTTGTAATTATATTAATTTATATAATTACTGTCATATATTTATACTCTCTTGCAGTGGTGTTTAACAGAATACCTACAGTATCAGGCCCAAAAATAACTTTTAAATGGCCTAGACTAATTTTTTTTTTTTTCTCCCCAATTTGATATTCTGAATTTTATCGCCCATTGATCTTTTGAAGTGATTTGTTTTTAAATTTTGTCACCTCCCCGGTTTTAGTGATTTTTAGAATTTTTGTCCCCCCTGTCCCAACTTATTTTCTGAATTTTGACCTCCCCCATTCTCAAGTGATTTTTTTTTGTACTTCTGCTCTCTTTTAAAGTGATTTTTAGAATTTTGTAGCTGGGGCAGGGGGCCCCAGCTTATTTTCTGAATTTTAAACTCCTCCGCCCTCAAGTAATATTTCTTTTGTACTTCTGCCCACCTTTCAAGTTATTTTTAGAAATGTTAATATTCCGATTTTTTCTCTTGTCCTCAAGTGAGTTTTAAAACTTTTGCATAAGCCCCCCTCCGCCCCGGTTTATTTCCTAAATTTTACTTCCCCCGTTTTATGCTCAACGTGATTTTATTCGTCAATAAAATAATTTTTCTATAAGGATTTTTATTCCTTACTATTTTTTTTAAATGTAATTTGTAGTAAAGTATAGTCAGATGCGTTATTTGATAAAAATTGATGTAATTTTAATTATAGTATAACTTCGAATCTAGAATTTTAAAGGTTAGAATAAGTTAATGTTAGTACAAGCTACCTCTTAACGCTGCGATTCATCTGCCGTTAAGTCACTCCAACTTTCAGCGTTAATGTGCACGGAAACTTCCGTTCAGAATCGCAATTCGACAAAAACCGTTAACGTTAACGCTTATATTGACTTGACACCGTCTTTCGGAATCGCACAGATGATATTGTTTATTGAGTCGTTATAAATTGACTGTGGTCTATCAAGTCGAAACTCTTGCGTACATAAAGGATCAAATCGTAATTTTTGAAAATCTCTTTTGCATGTGAAGTAATTAAAAAAACTCAATGCGATATTTATCAACGATACAAACTCTGTAAACCAGAGGGAGTCGATCTAATTTTCTGAACAAGTTCATAGCAATGCAAACTGAGGTGAACTAACAAAATTGAAACGAAATTTTTGTTGAAATTATTTTTTCGAAAGATACAGAATTTTATGTATTTTTGAAAACATTTTGTTTATTATTTCATGTAAGGCATTAAATTAGGGTTCTTAAAATTCAAATTGATTTATGAAAAACATTTAATTTTGATACGATTACAGCCATAGTTAAAAAAAGGTTGTGAAATTTTACACTTAATATCATTTTTTTGTTGTCTACTCTCTTAACGTGTCCGTACCATATCATTATTTTGTTTTCTGAGATTAATGGTATAATCTCCTTGAAGATTGATAATGTTTTAAATTAGGAAAAAGGTGACATATCATAACTGCCATATCTTATACTATTTTAAAAATTTACCTTCGGTCAAAATCTATTTTATATTAGCTGTACAGACTTTTTAATAGTTGATTGTTAACTAAATTAGTAGTGAAATAAAGTTTTGGAAAAGAAACAGATTTCATTTTCGTAAATCTATACTCAAAATAAACAACTGTCAAAAGTTAGCTACATGTTTAAATGATAGTTTATAGATCTTAATATTTACATATTTAAAAATGCTATTATTTCTACTTAATGTGATTGTAGAAGAGATTATTTAGAGTAGTTTTGTTCATTTTTGAACATATTACAAATAGATATAGTTGGTCCTTTAACACTCCTTTTACGTATATTTTTGGAAAATTATTATATTTTTAAAACTTCAAAATATGGATTTATTATATATATATTTTATATATATTAAGAAGTGTATATTTAAGTCCGTCCTTTTTATCTTGTTGGTTTTTATTTGTTTTTTATCTTTTATTATACTTAAATATTTTGTTGAGAATGTCAAAAATTTATTATTATATTTGATAATATTTAAATTAATAAATCTAATCTATATAACTCTAATAACGAAAAAAGCAAATTTTGTTTTTAAAATTTTAGATTTATTAACTGATATTTTAATATATACAGTTTTAAAAATGATAAAAGTATTATTTATTTTTATTAAATGTGTGATTACATTTATGACTGATAAAAAGTAACATTTCAATATGAATTTAGGTGTGTCAAAATTATATAAGAGCACTTACAGATGAGTGACTGCATTTTGTAGTCGACTACAAAAAGTACTTGGGTAGTGGCTGAAATAAACCATTGTTCCTCTGTAAAATATTGTATTGGGTTGTTACATAAGTCCGTTCGTTTTTTTTTTTTTTTTTCACCTCTTATTCAATCAAATATATAGGTATTCTAAAAAAAACTTCTATTAACAGTTGTACTGTCCATTATTTTCTATCACTTTGGACAAACGCTCAGGCAATTTCATAACGCCATCTCTCCAGAAGGTCCCGTCTTTGCACTCGAAAAATCTGTCCAGGTGAATTTTGATATCGTCCACAGATGCGAAATTTTTTCCGTTAAGGGAATTTTGTGTTACCCGAGTACAGTCAGAAAAAACGCATTTATACATTGTATACGCACAAGGGCCTCCCAATTTTCTCTGAAAATTCATTTTTGTGCGACTGTACCGCACGACTATACAAATACTAACGAAGCCTCCTTCTATTTTTTTCGCTACTGCGCAACCGGTCAGCTTATGTTAGCCAGATGGTATAACAATATTCCATGAAATGACGATGTTAAAATTACTAGTTTATTATTGTTTTTTTCTATTATCAATCTAATTATGAATTTAAACCAGATATTTTGAACAATGCACAATTCTAATAATTTTGAAACCCTAAAATGTAGATTTTCGACATGACAAACGAAATTTTATATAATGAATTGACCTCTGAATTTTTAAACGTTTTATTAAGGTGATCAAAGGGTTTTGTTACGGCAACACTTGTTTGGTTGTAACCTTCAAAGTTTTCAACCTTTATTATAAATATTTAATTTAAAATACTGCAAAAAAAGTTTGTTCAAAATTCTTGTATTTAAGACATACTTTCATAAAAAATTCCAAAGCCAACTAGAGTTTTTATTTTAAATGAACATGTTATTTAACTTCTATTTGCTAATTTCAACAACTTTTTGTTGTCGATCACACAAATATACCCGTCTGTAAGAGCTGTATAATAATGTTTGATTTGCATTTTATCACAGAATGTATCGTGTCGTTTTTAACTTAGTTTATAGATATTAGAGTTATATAGATTAGGTTTTAGTATTTAATCTAATTGTCGAATTAAAGTTGACGACAAAGTACAATGAATGTGCTAAATACTTGCCAAATATCAAGATTTTACATGAAATGTTGTAAATATATAAATCATTTACATATATAGAAATATATAGAATAAAATTATAGAGCATGTTAGTAACAGACATCACATTTGTTTAAAGTTTTGATACATTCTTCATTATTATATGTGAATTGTTTCATGTAGGGGTTATAGTATATTAGACTGAAATTTAGTACAGTTTAGTGCTCGTATTATTTTAATAGTATATACTAGTTTCCAGTTAATTGATTCAGGTAAAATTGTAAAACTTTAATTAAAACAGTGATTCGGTTTATATGTGAGGTTTACTCGCTTTGTTGAGAATCATGCTTCGGAGCCATAAGTATTGGGCGTATAATACCTGGTAGTGCCTAATCTTGGTGAAAGGAATTTGTTTTGAAAATGGGGCTTCACAAGATATTTTGGGATTTGTTAGATCTTGACAATCGTTCAGTGCAGATAAGGAAAAACAGCGCCCGTACTATTCGAAGAGATCCGAGTAATATCGTTTTCTGCATCCTGCAAATTAGAAAGTCAGTAGACGGTTTGCAGTCGGGAATGGTTTCGACTTCTCTGTTAAAAGAGTCCTTGAGATAGGGTTGCCATCTGTAAAATCATTAAACCAGGACGAGTTCGAAAACCCCGGATTTTTTAGCTTGAAACCCGGACAATCTTGCCAGATAATCAGACCAATTCTTTAACTCAGTTACTATGATCATAGTAACTAAATTTATGTTTTAAAAAAATTAAGCCAAAGTTGATTTGCCGTTAAAAGCTTAGATTTTGACTGAAAGTTATTAAATTCCCCCACTCATCTATTAATTTTGTATCATCAATTTCGATGTTCTTGTTTTGTAAATATAAAACCGTATTTTCAATTACAGTCCATGGAGCATTCTCAGTTATATTAGGCAAAAACATCCAGACAAACTTATCAAATTGCTGTAAAGGTTTTTTCCAGTTTTCTATGCATGATTCCATTTCGTTGTAGAAATCGGTAGAACATTTCTTAAACTCGATATAAACCACTCGAATTTTTTTCAAAAAATGTCGTTATTTATGTAAAAAAAAATTAAAGTTTGTTGTGAGATATCTAATGAAATCTCTTTAGACAGAGAAACAAACGGAACAGAATATACAAGGGCTATTTTTTTCAAGTTCCGTTGAGTTAGTAAAAACAAATAAGGATAATAAGAAAAGTTTTAATATACACAATAGTTATAGATACATCTAAATTAATTTTCAACGTAGTCGCCACCAATATTAAGGCATTTGTCGTAACGGGAAACCAGTTTTTGTATACCCTCCTCACACCATGTTGCCGCCTGGGTTCTCAGCCAATCTTGCACACTGGTTTTCATTAGTGGCTCCTCATTAGTGCTGAACCGCTTCTTTCCCAACCACACTTTCATCCTGATGAACAAATGAAAATCGCTTGGTGCCAAACCCGTGCTGTAGGGCAGATGGCCGAATATCTCCCATCCGAAATTATTGAGCAGTTCAATTGTTTGTGCTGCGGTATGAGAGCGTGCATTGTCAAGAAGAAGGACATTACCTGATGACAACATGCCACTCATTTTTTTCTGTATTGCTCTCTGTAGAAATCCGAGTTCAGAAATTCTGAACCTTCGGCACTAACTTTGTTCACTTGACAACAGACAATGTCGTCTGTTGCTTCGGACTTCCTTCTCTGACCTCCTTTATCAAAGACATCAGTTCGTCCTTCGCGAAAACGCCTACACCATTTTCACACTGCACAATCACTCTTAATGTTTTCCCCATACACAGTTCATAATTTTCGATGAATTTGTTTTGTTGCCTTTTGCTTGAAGAAAAAAGATCACAGAACGAATCTTGCATGCGGCGGGATATTCGATTATAGTAGCTAAGATAAAACAACGCTTACATCAAAACTACGGCACGTAATGGCCGAACCGGTTGGGAGGTACTGACAGATAGACTGCTGAAAACTACTGTGCAAGCGTGCTTAACAATGGCAACTGAGTTTTCATTGCCAACCTATCGCAACTTGAAAAAAAAATAGGCCTCGTACTTAACCGCTTAAGGACTACGCCGGAGTATGCTTGGGCGGCTATTATGTGCGAAAATTCCCACACCCGAGATAACTCGGGCAAGCTTTACCTGCAGAAAAGATCACTCCCGAATGTACTTGGGGAAAATAAATACGATTCATGGTATGTGGAAGCGAGACGAGGCATAATTATTAATTATGATGAATAAAAATGAATATTTTTTTTAATGAATTTCTTTTATTTCTCGATCCACACTATGCACCATAATATCAACTTTCAATCCCATTTTGGGCCAGAAATGGCTTTTATGAAGGATATATAAAAAGTATATTTTGAAAAGTACATATTAAACTTATTTTCCTACATAATGGCCTTGTTTTTCAATACATTTTTGGTATCGTGGTAAAAGATTTTTTAATCCAGTGTCATACCATTCTGCCGCCATACTGGTTAGCCATCTTTCAACTTCTTGTTTAAAATTATCCTCGTTTGTGAAGCGTCTTCCCCCATGATGTTGCTTCAGCTGCGGAAACAGGTGGAAGTCACTTGGCGCAAGGTCAGGGGAGTAAGGCGGATGTCCGAAAACATCTCATCGAAACTCCTCAAGCAGGTCTTGAGTCTGACGAGTAGCGTGCAGGCGAGCGTTGGCCTTGACGTAACGTCTTCACCATAAACACTACATAACTCGCGAAGAATTTCAGTAGCATTTTTATTTTTTGTCGTCAAAAAACGAATAACACCACGATCTTCGTAATCGGTGGTAGGAGCAAGTGGAGTCTCCATAGTGGCTGGAGCCTGACTGCCGGATCGATGGACGCACGCGCATAGAAATTTTACAGTGCTGCCACTACACCCAGACGCAAATTCCCTGAGACTCCCAGACTTTTCCCGCCAACCACACGGATTAAAAAAAATAGTGTAACTTACTTTTGGGACAACCCTCGTATCTACCAACCTATCAGCCAAAGAGTTGTAAAAGTAGTTCTAAAAATTTTAAGTGATGCAAATTGGTATGAACCAAAACAGAATTGTAAGTTTTTTTTTTTAAGTTGGCTGTTTAGTCCTAATGGAGGGAACCTTTAGCAAGCTACCCTTTTCATTTTATTAAAACGTAATATTTTTCGCCAGGATTCGTACCCGAGTTGAGGCAACTCGGGTTTGAAATTTAAATTAATTTATTAAATAAGTAAATCAAATTGGTTGGCACTGTATGTTTAAGAATATACCTAAAATAAAATCATTACAACAGATAAAAGCATATATTAATTTAGTTTCAGATAAATCTTCTGACGTAAATGCGTTGATCCATTACTGGCGTCTTTAAATTTACAAATTATTTAAATTTACCTTATACTTATATTTATATGTAGCTGGAAATAGATACTGAATCTTTATACCCACGACGCCCAAAACCCGCAATTATATAAAAACTTGGCGATTTTGTTTTTTCAAAAATAATCCCATGAGCATCAATGTACTATAGTGCGTTCAAAGGTGAGTTTGCAGTACAGGGCATATGGAGTAGTTCTTTTTCATACTCTCTAATGGGTTTACACATTGACGCTATCCTTTTCTTGATTGTCGATGTTGCCAGCTCTAAAACGCGCTGATCTGTGAAGACGCAGTATTCTACAAATGGCCATTTGTTTTTGTTGAGTGTTATTTTGAGTTTTATAAGAGTTGATTTTTGTAAATCTTACGAGTTTTTCATATTATTATAATTGACACTTTTACAACATTTGGCAACACCGCTCCCATTTGCCATAAGAGCTATACTGCAAACTCACCTTTGAACGCACTATACTTGTCCTATAACCGCCATTTTTAAATGTCCGTTTGACGGTTGTGACCTCACACTAAATGGTCTATAAATCCAGAGGTCAAATGTTACTATTATCTTACTCTTGTGCTTTGTTAATGGCCAGGCTTCGGAGCTATATATGGGAACACTTCACAAAAATGCTATAAATATCTGTTCTAAATAAATGCATGTGCCAATTACCTAATGAAACAATTATCTGGAATACAATGTATTTTTAGAAACTCATAACAAGCAGTAGATGAATGTATTTGGAATGAATACATTTGTTCATAGTTTGTATTAATTCTGCTCAGAATAAACAGAAACTGGCAATTCTCTACAGAAAACTGTATTTCATCAGTTCAGTTTAATGTGATCAGAATATATATCTTCTTAGTATAAGAAATAAAATAATTTGTTTTTAATTTAGTTGTAGGAACGTGAGTACAAGCTATTGTTATTGATACTATTTGACAGTTCAAAATGTAGTTATATACAAAGTAACATAAATGCGTTAATTCGCAGGTTCACAAGAACAATCAATAAGGGCAATAAAATTGGATCTCATTCTAATAAATGAATAAAACTAACTAACTTAACTAACATAAATGTTAGATGTAAATAAATAGAACACTGAACATTGTGCTTCTAATGATAAAAGTGTATATACTAGTTTTAGAATTATAAATCTAGATCAAATGTAAGAACTTCTGCTTAGCTACTTTATTAATTAATATACAACAAGAACTATCTAAACCACTTCTCATATGTATATTACTGTCTATCAGGACGACCGGTACTCGAGTACCGTGCCGCCCCGGTTCTCCCGAATCCCTCATGATCCTGCTGCATAGTGGCGCCGCCAGTACATAACAATGGTGAGGTTACATTACCCAATGAACAACTTTTTTATTATTGAAGATACAACCACAGTATATATGAGTAGTTTCACTTGTCGGTTCGTTTGATGTTGATGGGGCAAATTTTCGTGGCCTTGGGACAACATATTCACTAAGAACAAACGAAATTGGCTTCACATGTTTCAGCAACATTTTTGCCTTGTGGGAACTCGAACCGAACGTAGTGTCGAATTTACAGTTTTTTTGGTAAAAGATTCTTAAATGAAGTGTTTGGTAAAATTTCACAAAAATATTTATTCGCCGACTGCAGTTTCGGCGTTTTATTATACAGCGTGTTAACGGTATTTTTATTTATTTTTTAATGGGCGATACTACAGGTCAAAAGAAGGTGAAATACCTTAAAACACCTTAGTAAAAGTTTTATAATAAAAGAGATATTAATTTTATAAGTTTTTATTTTTATGGGATCAAAAGAGAACGATAAGCACTTTTAGAGCAGATGTTCGTAGTTATCACCCTGCTGTTGTATACAAAGTCTTGCTCGGCGTATCCGTAAATCAGCATATGCTGCAAGGCCCATACCTTGTCGAATTTCCGCCGCTGCTGCTTTCACCCGATTACGGAGATCCTCCAGTTCCATAATTTCGGTGGTGTATACCAGTGATTCTCAAAGTGGGGGTCGAGAAAAATATTTAGGGGGTCACGGAAAAATTTGGTGACAGATCATTTTTTTAAATAGTCGTTTGTTTGCAAATTTATGTAAGGATATGGGAGCGAATTACGAACAACTTTTACTGCATACAGAAGTAAGGTTGTCAAAGGGACGAGCCTTAAAACGACTAACAGGGTTGAAAGATGAAATAATGATATTTTTATCAGAAACAAAGTCCAATTTTTATAATCTCTTCCACAATGAAACTTGGGTTTGCAAATTGTGTTATTTGTCAGACATATTCGAGAAACTAAATGAAATGGATATGTCCCTGCAAGGTGATAACACGAACATATTAATTTTGTATAATAAAATTCATGCGTTTAAGAAGAAGATAAACTGATGGAAATCAAGTGTGGAAAATGGCACGTTCGTAATGTTTTCAAGTACATATGATTTTATCACTGAAAATAATTTGAATAATATTTTAATTAAGAAAATCATAATTGATCATTTGTCATGTATGGAAGAACAATTTAAAAAATATTTTCTATTAGATTTAAATACTGAACAGTTTATCTGGGTGCAAAAACCATTCCTTGTAGAAAAGGAACAAGTGAAGCATCTCCCATTAAGTGCCCAAGAAGAATTCGCCGAATTTAGTTGTGACACAAAACTTAAAACCGAGTTTAGTAAGCAAACATTGAATTCTTTTTGGCTTAGTGTGAAAACAGAGTATCCACTACTTGCTGAATTAGCAATGGCAGTTCTCTTACCATTTGCAACCACTTATTTATGCGAAATGGCATTTTCAGTAATGACCAACATCAAAACAAAGCAGCGCTCTCGTTTTAGTAACATAGAAATCGCTATGAGACCTGCACTGACCGTTATTAAACCCAGGTTTAATTTATTGTGCCAAAATAAGCAGGCTCACTCATCACATTAAATTTAATTTAAAACATGTTTACTAAACTCAATTAGGTAAGTTAATGTCGAAACATACATAGAATATTTTGTTCAAAGATGTACCAAAGATAAGTTGTTCATTTTTATTAATACTAAAAATAATTCTGCTATTAATCAAAATTATAAGTGTTTCAATGCAATTAAACAAAAGAAATTAACTCCTTCTGAATTTAAATCACCCCCCCCCCCCACCGGGATGTTTTTCAACACATACCCATTCTTCGGGGGGGGGGGCTTTAAAATGTTTAAGTGAAAGGGGGTCGCAGACCAAAAAGTTTGAGAAACACTGGTGTATACCACCGAAAAATGCCCCCACAAATAAAAGTTAAGTGTTAAGTCTGGTCATCGGGGAGGCCAAGAAACAGGACCGTCCAACCCACTTATTTTCAAATACATTGTTTAAGTGTTGACAAAAGAAATTGCTGAAATGCGCGGGTGCACCGTCTTGAAGAAACCATATTTCTTGACCTACATTTAATGGAATATCTTCTGAAAGTTCTGGCAAATTATTCTAAAAAAATAAATAAATAATTTT
The DNA here is from genome assembly GCA_963971575.1 of Liopterus haemorrhoidalis. NCBI lineage: Eukaryota > Metazoa > Arthropoda > Insecta > Coleoptera > Dytiscidae > Liopterus > Liopterus haemorrhoidalis. Next base: position 21,967,504 of record OZ020620.1, read on the forward strand.
CAGCATTTAATCGATTTGGTAACACAAAGGTACCAATCAACTGTGAGTTTACCGAACCGGCCCATACGTTCACAAGAAATCACAGAAAATCTGTCCTGAAAATGACCACGGCAAACAAAATGCGGATTTTCGATGTGTGTATTGTGGCAGTTGTTTATGCCGTTACGCGTAAACGTAGCTTCGTTTTTGTTAGTTCGCAGGTTACTAACTAAGGTGTTTTTCTAACATTAATTTATCGCTTCCCTATAAAAACTTAATATCTCTTTTATTATAAAACTTTTACTAAGGTATTTTACGGTTTTTCGCCTTCTCTTGACCTGTAGTATAACCCATTAAAAAAGAAATAAGAAGACCGTAAACACCCTGTATATGTATGGCTAATTAACTAATAAAACGAATTTATCTAAATCAAATTTTGTGCCAAATAATAAGCCATTCTAGAACGAAAGGTGTTCTATAATCTAAGAGTTACATATTGATCTAGTTTTATGTTTTATAAAAGTTAAAGTAGTTTTGTAAAAAGTGTGAAGGACGTCTTCAGATTAGTCTGTTAATGATTGTTACAGTGTTCTTATTTTAAGCTATAAAAAATATATTGTGAATTAATAAATAAATGTGATTGTCTGTTTACTAACTATAAAATTAAGTATTATATATCAACTAGATAGAAGTTCATATTTAGGAAAGATATCGTATATTACGTATTTTAATTATGAACTCATTTCTGTAAGTATCGTAAATGGAGAATATCTGTAAAATTTTATTACGTACAATGACACTGGAAGGCTGAATATTTAATTGTTGGACTTGGCTATTGCTCAAAAAAATTATTTGAAAATTCAAGTCATAATTTCAATTAGTTTATATGTTTGGTAAATATATTTTTGTAATTTGCTTCCTGTCGGAATCAAGTTTTCTGTGTCTAATGGTGTTATTTGGAACAGAACTTATTCACTTTAGCAGAGCTGTAAATGATTATATCGAAATATGTTTTATCTTGTAACAGGTATATACTAGAAATGGGCGCAGGTCGTGATTTTTGTGCCACGATGTGACCCGCGTAAACGTGAACCTTAAAACCACTCGACTTTTACAGGACAAATCGGTAAAATTTTATTTGTTTTTCTTTTTTATAGGAAAAAAGGATAAAATTTCAATAAAATAAACTCGGCTGGTCAGTTTTCACTTAATTTGTTCATTATAATGAATGAAACGCTTTTTTTTTCTTTTCTGAACCACCTTTTTACCCTCCGTGAATATAATCATGTCATGACGCACGGGTTACGACGAGCGCGAACATTTTACTTTCGTGAGTGGAAGGGAACGTGACAAAAATTGTTCATGGGTACAAAATTTAGTATAAATAGTTTGTCTCGGACTTTAGTGGAATGACTTAACTTCTTAACGAGTAGAGTAAACCCAACGCTGCGAGGGTTTTATTTTGTTATGTGAAAGATCCGGATTAATTAAAATTTTGTAGAGAGCTGTACAGTACTACAGCCTAAGAAAATATTCAACATTTCAAAAAAATTATGTATTACCCTGTTTTACTACCCCTATAATCCTCTTTAAATCCACCTGCTATGAAGCTCGGATTAAGTCATTCTCTTGTAAGTTGATAGACTTGATTCAAACAGAGATGAGTACACCAATAAAAGTGTGCAGAAACCATTTTTCGTCTGGACGGGTCTAATTTACTTATAATAGGGGTGTTAGGTTTGTTACTCATAGCCAGTGGCGGCGCTAGTGGGTGGTCCGCCCCCCAGAATTTTTAGGTCATTACTTCTGTTTGGCTCTCTAAATTTTACTACAAAATTTCCTGGCCCCCCATATTTTAAGAGCTGGCGCCGCTACTGCTCATAGCCATTCATAGCCGTAGAAGTCTTGTATGAGTTAGGAGCTTTCAACGTGTTTAAATCGTATTTTTTAATACGAATTATTTGATAGTGGAAGACGTAAGTAGAAAAATTTGTAATTTACCTTCCGTCATTTATGACTGATATATTTATATTAAACAGTATTTTTTATATTATTTCATTTATATTTTTTGTTTTATTTATATTATTTCATTCATATTTTAATATATAGCTTTCAAATCGTTCGTAACTAATTCAATAAAAATTATTATTTATTTTAATAATATTTTGTCCCATTTGGTTTAAAAATATTTTATTTGTGTCCGCCAATGGCGTTATCTTGTTTGCGCAGTTTTGTAACGGTCGTATACTCTTCTTTGTTTGAATCATGTCTACAATCTATACCTATGCTCCGCAACAGTATTTCACGAGACGGTACTAAAGCCTCTTTTATAATAGTCCCATAACTTAGTGCATACGCATACCCATAAGATTTCACAGTTTTACTGCTTTGAACATTTGTTTGTAATAAACAGAACAAAGAGATTATTGTGATTTTTATGCTACGGCTATGTTATGTATTTATTATAAACGAGGCTTAGACGCTGTGCTGTGCGTAAAAAAAAAAGAAAAATGGCAACATTCTGCAGGCCTCTTCCATTATATTTTGTTTCTTTGTGTAGAAAATCTTTTTCATTTTCACGATACACGGATTGTTGCAAAAAATTAATATTATAAGGATTTTTATTGAAATTTTAAAACTATTAATTACTGTCCATGCGCTTATTTATATATTTTTGTGGTGTGCCGCGGAATTACGGGAAGAGCTATGGTGTGCTATGGGTAAGAAAAGGTTTCGGAGCGCTGATATATACCATTATTTAACCTTGGAAATTTACTATGTTAACATGAATAAGTTTCGTTCTATTTTTTGTAAATAAATAAAATAATGCCATAAAATGTAGCCTGTACAAAAACAAGAGATTCAAAATTTCTACACAAAATTTTAAATAGATAAGAAGTATGTGTTTCTAAAACAAAAATTTATGTATTTATCATATCTTCAATTAATTTTACCTATTATTTTCTTTCCGTTTTATCTGTTTTTCTAACTAGAATTAAAATATTTATTAGAGCAATTCTGATAATCATTTATACCGACAGGGGGTAAATTTAGTGTTACTTTACTCTTTCGCTACGAACAGCTATTATAGCTTACGTATACGAGCAGTTTTTATCTGTCAAGCGGTTACGGTTTATTAATCAACTTGAATCGAACATATCAGTGATATTCCTTTTACCACAAATATTATTACCTTATCTTAGTTAAACTAAGTTTTAAAAGCGTTCCATTTATATAACTAAACATAAGATAAACTAATTTCTTTCGTACCCCTCTGCCTTGCCAAGGTACCTGTTTCAGTATAATAAGCGCCAACAATATATATATATATATATATACCGTGAGTTTATTTTATCATAGAACATAGAGCAGTGATGGCGAACCTATGACACGCCAAGACATTTTGGGTGACACGCATCTTTTACGGACGGTCTTCGTACAAGAATAGTGAAAGCATCTGGCCTCAAGTATTTGTCGACTTCAGGTCCAAACTTGAGAATCTGGGAAGAAATCGTTTGGAGAATGAAAAATAGTGCCACTACGAACAGGAAATTTGGAGTGCTTGGAACTAGAGATGGGAATTTCGGCTCAGTTTGCGGAACCGGATCAGTGGAGGTCGTTCAGTTTGTTGAGCCGGTTCATTGATCCGGCTCAGTGATCCGGTTAAGTAAACATGTTTTCGAGACACAGGTCGGTCGTTAGTTTCGTAGGTAGAACGTCGATTAGAGCCGGTCAGTTGTCGGTCGTTCGCTTGTAGGTAGACGTCGCTTAGAGCCGGCTCTTTCTTAGACCTGGCTCTTTCTTAGACCGGGTCAGTTGTCGGTCGTTCGCTCGTAGGTAGAACGTCGCTTAACCCGGTCAGTTGTCGGTCGTTCGCTTGTAGGTAGACGTCGCTTAGAGCCGGCTCTTTCTTAGACCCGGCTCTTTCTTAGACCGGGTCAGTTGCCGGTCGTTCGCTCGTAGGTAGAACGTCGCTTAACCAGGTCAGTTGTCCGGTTCTTATCTAACATTTTTGAAACAAACAACTCACTTTATGTAGCTACTGTATTTTAAACCAGATGTGTTAAGTTTATGGCGATGTTTATTGCCCTTATAAATCGGACATCTGGGATTTGGGCAATATTTTTAATATTTTTATATAGTATGGTTGTAAGAAAATACAGACTAAGCCTATTAGTTTCAAATAAACTGCCCTACAAATTGATGACAATAAATAATACACTTTATGATAATACATTACACGCCGAATTCTCGCGAACTTCAACATGACATGGATCCAGATCCGGATCACTCCGGTCACAGCTCACAATCGCCCGACCACTCGTATCCTTGAAACTATGCAGTGAGCCGTGAGCCGGCTCATTTCAATTTGGTGAACCGTGTCACTTCGGTCAGTGTACTGAGTTGGCTCAGTGAGCCGGTTCGTTCATGAACGACCCATCTCTACTTGGAACCGGTTACCGGACGCTTTTAGCACTATGAAAAATCTAGCGATGGCTTTATTCATAATTTCAGTCAGTAATGTAAAGAATTATTTGTTCTTGCTTTTTTAACAAATACATATATCAAAAATATAACTATTTTTTACTAGGGCTGCAAATATCACAAAATTATGGAAATTTCTAGACGTGACAAGGCACTGAAGTTAAGCTAGGGTTTTTCCGAATTCTGACACACCGAGGTTAAAAGGTTCGCCATCACTGACATAGAGGTTTATTTTCTATAACAACCGTTGATTGACAGCAATGTAAAATGCGTTTATTTTAAAATAGAACAAAAATTGTAAACTTTGCCGACCATCGTAGCGAAGTGGTAACACACGTGCCCTGCGTTGCTAAAGTCTCGGGTTCAAATCCCGTTCAGGCATAGAATTTTAGATAGAAATTTTAGTCCTGGCTAATTGCCTCTGTAGCAAAAGCCATAAACGTGAAATAAAAAAAAAATGTCAACTTGTCACTAGTTAAACTATACTTAGTATCAGTTTTAAATTATTTTTGTGTTAAAGTAAAAAGTTTTGAAATGTATAGCACTCGGGAGCAAGTACAATTAGTTAAGTGGTACAATAGAAATGTACCACTTTAAGGTACATTTATTGTGGTACCTTAGTTTAAGACAAGTTGGCGATTTATTTACCAAATCATTTCATGATCATTCTTCTCCTAGTGCTTCAACAGTCTTCATTTATGTAATACTACCAGAACACAATAGCCAGAAAAGGAGAACATCTGACAGATTTGGTAGGAAGGCATATCATTGGTCCTTTTTTTTAAAGACGAAATTTTACTGCCCAAAAATATCTGGATTTGTTAGAAAATAGAGCAATACCTGAATTAAATGCACTAAATATTCCAGGTGAAGTGTGATTTCAACACGACGGTGCCTCAGCGCATAATGCCAGAATAATTAAAATATTTTTAAATCATACATTTCCTCGATGTTGGAGTGGACGTGACGGCGAAATAAAATGACTTGCTAGGTCGCCGGACCCGAAATATTTGTTTTTATTGGGGATATATGAAAAGCAAAATTTTTAATGGTCAAAATTTAACTATTGAATAACTAAAAGTTAGAATATATAATGAACAGTAGCGGTCGGTGAAACATGTTTGGGTATGCAATTAGTATGATCGGACAAGCTCGTACTATATCGCTCAACAGCAGTATAGCAACGACAAAGCACGAGCGTGTGTATTCTTTGTAATTGCTTACCCAAAAATGATTGACCGACCGCCACTGATAATGAATCCCACAGGACAAGACCGATGCAATTAATAAATGTTATGCAAAAATTTTAAGAACTTTTGAGGCATTGTTTGACAATGTATGGATGAATATTTGAAAATTTGTTGTAGACTATTTTTATTTTGTTTTTTTCCAAATTTAAAATTTTATGTTTAATAAATATATTTGAAATTTTTCATTAATATTGATTTCCTAAAAAAAATGTTTTGCGTTTATTTATTTCTATAGTCGAGTAAGCTATGTAGTATGTTTTTTTTTATGGCCTTTACTGCTTCGGCAATTAGCCGTAATTAATTTTTATTTTTGAAAAATTCCATGCCTGAACGGGATTTGAACCTGAGACCTTAGCAACGCAGAGCACAAGTGTTACCACTACGCTATGCCGATCGGCATGCAGTATGTTCTATTTTAAAATAAACGCATTTTACATTGCTGTCAATCAACGGTTGTTATAGAAATGAAACCTCTATGTTCTATAATAAAATAAACTCGCGATACAATTTAAACTATTGTAGTTGTTTAAATTGTGAAGTTTTATGTTTTTCTATTGTTAACAATTAATAGTGGTTGTCAACCAAAATTCATTGTTTATTGACTTGTTCGTATCAGATTGTTGTTATTTACATGATCTTCAGCTATTTTTCCCCTCATGCGCTTACTTAGGCTGCGGTTACAGTGGAAGCGTATTCGCCCGAAGTAACTTCGGGCATAATCGCAGGTATTCGAGCGAGTAGATAAAGTGGTTTTTAGTTCTAACAGTTTTTTATAAGCTTCTACTGTAACCACACATGCGTATTTCTACTCGTTGAAGCAGTCGACCGAATGCGGTCGAGTACGGGCGAACACGCTTCCACTTTCGTCGCTCTGGCCAAATAACCGCGCGGTTAACAAACTGCTTGTGTTCGCTAGCCCTTATAGCACAAGTTCGCTGTTAGCGGTTTTCAGATAGTTCCGCTGTATTGAAAGGGTTGAACTTATTAGCGCTACAAATTGAAATGAGCATCACAAATAATTTGTAAAAGTTGTAAAAATATTAACAAACGACACAAAACAACATGATAGTTCTTGAAAATGATCAAATGACAATTAAGTATGTGTCATAGAGGGCGATTATAAAATGTTATTATTGTGCTACAAAATATGCTGAAACGAACTACCATAACCTGGCATTTTGATTCTTAACATGTTTACAAAATATGTTATGTTAATGTTATGATCTTTTCATATTGCTTAAACTTGTCTCCAAAATTAATTAACATTTAATACTAGATATAAATTACTACATTTAACATTGTTAATGATTTTGAAAAGCATTTTGTAATAAGTTTGTCATTTTAATTTTAGTTCAAAGTTTAAGCGTATAGCACAGAACATCACGTATGGCGTATAGATCGCTGTAGAGGTTACATCTCCAAAATAAGTTCATTTGAGATCTCAAGCATGTGGAATATTCAAATTGTACTATAAATAACGGGTGTCCCATAATGTTTTGCTGTTTTAAAACTTAAATTAAAAAAATATTTGTGAATAAAAAATAATTAATTTGAAACCAAAATGTTAACAATGAATGTGGATTTTTATTTCTTAAAAATAATGTTGTCAAGATGTCTTCCGGTACGTGCCACGCATTCTCGAAGTCTGGACCTTAATTTGCAAAAACGGCTGCTAGCATTTATTTGGGTTTGCGTTTATTTGGGCCTGAATTCGCATTTTTAAAGCTCTCAAAGTGCGTAGTGCTGTCTTATACACATTGGAGTTTAGATAACCCCACAAAAAGAAATCGAGAGTAGTCAGGTCAGGGCTTCTTGGGGGTCATCGGCCACACGGTGAATATTCAAACTATTGCAAAAAAAGCGGCGTGCCGCAACGTACGATTCTTAGTTTTTTAAATAAAGCTCAATGAAGAGCGCGCGATTTTCTCCCGTCCACCTCTCCATTCTTACTAAATAATCCGCAACCTTCCTCTAACTGGAGAATACCGAGTCGTGGCGCTACTATAGAACATTGCCAAACCAGCGCTCTGCAAAACATTATGGGACACCTTTATATACTCATGAGATACTTACAGTGAAATACTTACTCACGAGTGATGCAATAAATTAGCATAAACCACATCTAAGAGATTTATTTAAACTATGTATATAAAACAATATTTTATATAATGAACAATAAACCCTCGATCTGCGTGGTTGAATAATAACTACTAATAATTCGGATTGCGCTGTAAAATTGCACGATTTTTTTGATAGTTAAAATGTTTCTTTTAAAATGAAATGTATTTTTACTGTCAATTTTATTTATTTATACAAATAGTTACATTTATTAGTAATGTACATTTTAATTCAATGCTTAAAACAGCGTAACTATGATTCGCTATGCGTGGCGTTTTCTCGGAACGTAACACCCGCGCAAATTGAGTGGAGACTGTAATAGGGTAGATAGAGTAGACTGTAATTGTGAGACTGTAATCATTTTCATCGGCTCATTACCAGCAGCAGCAAGTGCAGAGTAATTTTAACACACTTTTGCTCCTTTACTCATTACTCGCGTGCAGCTGATAGTAATAAATAGTAATTATTGCTCAACCAGCGTGGCGTACGAAATTTGGAAGCACATAAAAGTGACAGAAAAATAGTAGTGGTGACACATTTAGTTAACGCATTTAGTGTCATTCTCTTTCGATGTCCCTCCTGCGCAGACCTTTGTCCGATCCGCCACGGGTTGCTAATTGAGGTATAAGTTGTGTGTCGTTTGATAATATTTGAAATATAAAATGTAGTAAGGAAAAGGAATGAAATAATGAATCTTTATTTATAACTTTTATTTTATTGCTATAATTATGTAATATACAATGACTGAATCTATGTACTGACACCAATTGTTATTCTATTTACATTGCAATCTGTTGACAAATGCCGTCCGTACTGAAAATCTTAAAAACCTTAAATAGTTAAGCTCAGTTACACCAATAAATAATTCATATCTGCCGGTTGTTATTTGCATCAAAAGGAAGGCTGTTAATCTGCCTAGATATTGTGACAAAATCTAGCAAATTTCACTATTCTGCCAGACAAGGTGTTTTCTTAATTTATATAAGATTTATATACTTTTTCATATTTTGATCATTAACTTGTTCGTAAAATATGGGTAAGGCAAGGGTTGCGCAATTTTTGAAAAAATCTTTAAAAATCGGTTCCCATTAAAAGCATGTAACAACCGGTTCGTGCGAACAGACTCCAGCCCTGCACTGGTAGCAGTATGGTACAAAACAACACAGGTCTTATGAATGTACCAAATATTTAATACTTCTATATTGCTCATCTTAAACAAGAACACTTCTTCGCCAAACGGAGATAAATTTCGTTGACACGTAATGCGATACGCGCATGTCTCAGTTTAGACCAGCGTATCCCAACCTTTTTTCTTGAAACCGGCAAGCGACCTAGAAAAAATTCGGGGACCGGCAAGTTTAGATCTAATGTGTATATCAAAAGTTTTATATTTTTAATGTACTGATTACAAACACACAAAAAAAACAGCAAATAAAAAATCACATATAATTAGTGAAAAAAGAAGGAAATTATTACTTAAGCAATTAACAGATTAAGGACTGAGATTTTCCTCTCAAAATGAAGTGGGTTATAACTTATTTGGCGAATAGTTGTATAATAAAAAAAAAAAACGGTTCCGGTCCACGGACTGGCGGTTGGAAAACTCTGGTTTAGACTATAAGAGATTGTTACCAAATAAAAATACATTTTGAAATATTATTTTTAATAAATTCAACAGTTAAAACCTAAAAAAAATAACTTAATATTTTAGGAAACAGATTTTAATCAATGTTTGTAGGTTAGAATAAACATTTTCATTTCCTCATATATGCTGCTCATTTTTGTAAAAACAAACCACGAGGAAATTTTGATTTCGATAGTTTGCACCTTTCAAATTGTATGTCATATTGGTATTAAAAAATGGTAAAAATTGTCATTTTGACATATTCAATAATAAAAAATGATATCTTAATCTCGTATAATGATCATAACCAACAAATTTGATATCTGATTTACATCGCTACGAACTTTTTATGACATTTAAAGTCAGTAATACACTAGAAAAATAGCGAAAATAACCAGGTTTAATTTATTATAAGCAATGAGGTAGTAATAATATAGAGACAGAACGAGGACGGCGTGTTTTGAAGCCAACACCCTCTTAAGCGGAGAGCGGGAAGATGCACCGAGGAGTTGTGCATGTTGCATATATCCAATGACGTCATATAAACCATACGTCGTAAAACCTCATTGCTAACATCCATGTTTTGCTGATAAGAATTGAAATATGTTTTTTTGAAGCTGATAAGAATTGAAATAAGTAAAAATATGTTTTTTAAAACAGTAAACTGCAAATTTTAATAAAATAAATTTCATAAATAATATTAAATTAAACTTAATTTATTAGTATATTTTTAAGATAATAATGAAAAAAATAGTAGTTTTTTTTTTAATTTCACGTTTATGGTCTTTGATACTTAGGCAATTAGCCAAATATATAGGTTTTTAAATTCAATACATTTAAAATCTAGTATACCTTAATTTTTTTTAATGTACGTGGACAATTCTGTTAATTTCTAAATTTAATGTGGGCAGATATATAATTTATTCAATGATAAATTATAAATTATCTGACAAATTATAAAGATATACATCTGTTGATATACATGTAAAATTATAATTAAACTTTACTTTTTAGTATTTGAAATATATTTATAAATACTTGTTGGAGTTAGTAACGAACAACAAAACAATAGTAAACATAAAATGGCGATCAAAGAACATCTATGATGACGATTGCTCCTAGCGGTAATTTAACAAAATAAATATAAGTTAGGTAACTTGTTAGACTCCTGGGGGGCAAATCCCCTTTCGTCTCCACAGGGTCTTGGCGTCATAACAAACAATGTTAAGGTATAGAGCGTGCTGCGTCTATATTATATGACGTCAATGGTTATAAGTGATGTTTTTGTAGAACTAAAATGTCATTTGTCATTTTGATCATGCGCATACATTCTTGGCAGTTTTAACTGAAAAGCCATTTTTTCCGTTTTACTTCGTCACCAGACATTTTGTCAATGTAGTAAGAGAAGAAGTATGCAGCGCACCATAGAAGTATTAAATATATGGAATTTATTATAGAACTTTTATATACTAATAGTCAGGGCTCGACAAATCTGGTCGCCTTGTCTCCAATGGCGACTAGAGTTTTTCACCTGGCGCCTAGCAAGTACAGAAGTGGGTTCGATTTCTTTACTAGCAAAGGCGAGTAACTTTTTGTCTGGTGACTACGATTCGTCGTCATTTGTCGAGCCCTGCTAATAGTAATATATTGACATATTTCGAATAGTCATTTTGTTTTATAAAACGCTTATGAAAAAACTACTAGTGCAGCCTGTTTTGTGAAAGTAACCAAAAGAAATAAACCTACTTCTTACAATAATATAAAAAATTTACCATTCATTTATCATTACCATTTTTCAGTCACTATTCAGAAAAATAAGTGAAAATTTTAGTGCACAATTATGCCCCAAAAATAGAAATGCCTTTGTTGAAATAAAATATTATTAACTTTTGATTTTATTGTTGTAGCTGAGCATAGAATATATTTTTACAAATTCTGGCAATAGTAGGGTAACAATACAAACTTAATTTTACTAGCTCGTTATATGCATTTAACTCTGTTTCTTATAAAAAATAGCATCCCTTTATATGTGTAGCATGATATTATTATTATAATAAAATACTTTATACAAGCTAATAAAATTTTATTGGTATCAGCAAATATACCTTTTAATATAATTATAGTTTTAAGATCATCCATAACACAATCAGTCTTAATTTTTCCAAACGTAACACAAATATAAAATATTTAAACTTACGTACATATATTAAACTAATTTTACATGGCATGTTTTAATATACATTTCAAGTTATATAAACTATTAATTACTAATATATATTCAAGGTAGGTATTAACATACTTTATGTGGGTTAGGACGCGCCGTTGGCGGGTTACAGGTATATGGCGCGGGCGATACGTCACGGTAAAGGTAAATGGTTCTAGATAAAAAACCAGAAGATGTTAACTTTTTCTGAGAACTTTTTATCATAGATACAGAGAGGCATCAGAAGTCGCATGTTGGCTAACCTGCCAACAATCCCGAGAAGCTAAAAAATAGTTGTTTTAGGCGACCATATTAAAAATAGTTCATTTTTATCATCAAGTACTAGCCAGGGGTGGGGTAACCGCGGCCTTTGCGGCCTTATCATCCTTTTTATATATTTTTACAAATTAATTACTTTTTTTTACGTTTTCTTTGTCAAATTTAAAACCACAAATAATAATTCAGCTACTAGTCTAGAATAAAACTCTTCTTTCGATCGGAAATATCCAAAGAACATTTCTCGCAATTAACAAAATTATTAAATGAACATGAATCTGCATCATCTGAAGCATTTAAGGATTACACAGCTGCTTTGGATTTATTAATTGCAAAATATGCTGAAAGGTTACATACTCTAGCAATGAAATTAGCCTTTGAGCCACAATGGTTGATGTCTCAGAGGCACCCGGCGATCTACAGATTGAATTGTTGGACCTAGTTGAAGATAACATAATAAAGTCTCTTTTTGATACAAAGAAAGATCCAGTTGATATTTGGTAAAATGCAACTGAATACCAACGTTTACGTCAACATGCTCGTCGACTGCTTTCTTGCTTCGGAACTACTTACTGTTGCAAATCAACTTACCATATCTCACACAAATTAAGACCCAATTAAGGACTCCAATAACTGATTTTCATTTCAAGATCAACTTAAGTTACGTGTTACGAAGCTGCAACCTGATATCCAATTTATTTCAAGTAAAAAACAAACCAAATAGTTCCATTAAATTAGTTATCTGGATCTTTAAATTGTTGAATAATCTAAGTCATAATTGTTTTTCTTGAATGAATATACATATTGTTTAATTAAATAATATGATTTAGGATGAATATTAATAAAATTACATTTAAATAACAATTTGATAAATTATCATTTATTGTCCTTATTTTTATTTATTGTGCGTCTATAAAATACAGGTGGGTAGGTATATGTATATTGCGGAGAACTATTCCAGAAAAGACGGTAAATATTTTGCGACCTTATTACTGTCTTCGAAATTAAAATTGGCCTTTCATGTAAAAAGGTTCCCCACCCCTGTACTAGACAAAAAGTAAATCTTTTTCGGCCTAAGTTGATTCGCTTACTTTTTAAGCCGCTGGATGCCAACGCCATCTACGATAGTGATGTTTTTTCAATAAAAAGCGAAGGTTTAAATGAATGTTGCTAATTAAAATTGGATGCCAACGCTATCTACGATAGTAATGTTTGTTCAATAACAAGCGAATGTTTAAAATTAAAATATTTTAAATAAGTTCAATTTTTCTAATTAAAATTACTTTTAGTCGCCAGTAAAATGTAATGTGCATCTCTGCCAAAAAGTTCTTTTTCATCCTCATCTGTTTGAATGCTGAAGACCATTTTTTGGCCATGGTTAACTATTACAATGCAGTTACTTCTGACAAGAAAGTATTATATTGTTTTAGGGGGAACTTTATTACAACTATTACAACTTAATAGATTAATTAATTTAATTTTATTATTAAGGCCATAAATATTAATTACTTTGGTTGAAATTCTCGTGTTCTTCGTTATTTCTTAATTTTTCTAGAAATAACAAAAATTCAAATTGACTCTTTGGCCCACCACAGTGAGCCAGTTATAACACAAAAAAATAAAAAGCACAAATTTACTTTATCTACGGAAGGGGTGGTGCTTTCATTTGTAATACATACATATTTTAAAAGTACGCTTTACATGTATTATACAATACCTTCGTCAAATAATCTACCAAAGATGTCTTAGAACGATATTAAGAAACAAATGGCAAGAATAAGTGCCGAATATAAAAATATTGGCTGAAGCTGATATCGTCAGTCTAGGTGCAGCATACATTAACTGTATCAATTAAATAATTCATTTAATTGTCACATGCCTCGGCAACTGAGCGAATACTACATCAATTTAATCCCAAATACTTATCATCGCGCCCGCCTTTTTCACCCGATTTATCTCCTGATTATTTTAAAATTAAAAATGAGGCCGAAATGACATCAATTTGCAGATGTTCTAGCTATCCAAAAAACTGTAACAGGCGAATTAAAGACAAACAAGAAAATTAGTTTTCTATGAATCTTCAAACACTGTATAATTATGCTAAGACTGCATAGATGCGAATGGACCCTATTTTGAATAAAATGCATGTTTTGTTTTTCTAAATCTCGGTTTTTTATTTGTTATAATTTTTGTCCTAACTTACGGACAAAAGTGCATGTGCGATGGACTACCTGCATTACATCATGGCATAAACGCCGTTAAAATTGCCCGGTATAAATTTTCATCCCAGTCCGACACTTTTTAATTAAATGTATATTTCGACTACTATTGCTGAGGACTTCATGGCAGTCGAAATATACGTTTAGCAAAAATATTTTGAAAGAAAGGTTCAATGTTCATTCAATACGTTATTTTTTCTTTTTTTGTAAATATTAGAAAACTTCTTTTTGCTATAAAAACTATGCCATGTAGAATATTATTTAATAACTACATCAATAGTATGCAAATACTTTGATTAACACAAAAAAAAAAATATTCAAATTACAAAATGGAAGTCCACATATTAAAAAAAAGTTTGATCACAAATGTCATACACATGTACCCAAATTTACTAAAATGGTACTACGAGGATAAAAAAATCACATATTACAAAAATGTACTATTAAAAAATATGGGCTTTGTTCATAATCTTTTACTAAATCTTAGTAGCACTACTAACACAAATATACTAAGCGTTACTAAAAATTGATATTCATAATACAGAATTATTGTTAGTAGTGCTTAATAGTGTCTAGTAAATTGTAATTTAGTAATATAGATTTAGAAACGTGGAGAGGCTGTATTAACTGACATTAAAATAGAGATGTGCCCATAATACTGACTGATTTTAATTATATATATATAAAAGACAAGTGTCTGTCTCTCATATTGCCGTAACGCTAAGTTCCTGGGTGCTAGCGGGTCTTGCGGCATGCGATCGGTCACGAACTGAGTGGTTGGGAACGACGTACCCCGACAAAGCAGCTCGCTTACGCAGACTATAGCTCTGCAGTCAGTACTTACGGTGGCTTGACGAAAGAATATTGTGTCAAGGCCATGTTTTGTATGTTGAATTGATGTTATGCATCATATAGCGGACAGTGTCCGGTCCGATACTAATTTTTAAACAACACGCTTTGAGCGCCTTTTTAGGATTTTCTAGGTATAATTAGAAACAGTTATACCATTGATGACCAGCATATGGCCCGCGGACCGTATCCGGCCCGATACTAATTTTTAAACGACAATCATTAAGCAGCTTTTTAGGTTTTCCTAGGTATAATTAAGAAACGATTGTGTTTTGTTAATATACGCAGAATCATGTAAATTTTAATAATTGATTCCTGCTTATATTGATTTTTATTCGATATCGGTATGCCAACGTTGTTGACAACGGGTCTGCTGGTAATATATATGAGAGATTGGCGGGATGTTCGTGAAATGCGTAAATTACGAAATCAATTGCTAAGAAAATTTAAAACAATATTAAAATCATCAAGTGAAGAATTAAATTTACAAAACAGTTAAAATATTATTTAAAATCTCAAATGACGATATAAAACTGGCATCTTCAAAAGGTGGAAATATTTTAACTGAACTTCAAATATGTATTGCTTTACGTTATTTTGCTAAAGGTTCATATCAACAAGATATAGGTAACTAGTTAATAACATGAATAATTAGTTAGGTATCATTACATTTTTACTTGTAATTCTTTTGAAATATTCATATTTATTGTTTAAAAAAATGACAGTAATATCGTCATCCAACGCTGTCAAATATACAAGGTTATGTTTGTGTTTTTACAGAGATAATAGTACAAGCTAGTAACACATCTTTCATCTCTTCTAACATGTTGTACAGTGCATATGTCTATCTCTTTCTATCGACAACAGAAAACGTTGTCAAACGTACATCTCTATTAGTTAAAAGATTGTAGTATAAAGATGATGAACACTACTAACGTTCAGTTCGTTCTACATTATACTTTTTTGCGAAGCACTACAATTTTTTTGCGTAGTACTGACGTAAAAAGTATAATGTGAAACTCTATACTTCCTTCCAACTTTCGATGCTACAGTACAAACTACACTATTTTCAATACTACCTCCGGTCACACTTTTGTGTGACAGTTGTATACTTTTCAGTCGTACCAACTACCAACTTATTAGTTTTTGTTTACAAGTTAACTTTTAGAGTCTTGTTAATAAAAATTATACCGACATATAATTAAATATAAACTTAAATTTTTAATATTAAATTAAACAATATTTATAAATTAGTTACTATAACCAAATTTTTGTCTGTCAGCTGAACCTAGAAATTTTTAAGTTGGTAGTGAGGAGTATCACAAAGTAATAAAAGATGGAAGGTATCGCAGTCTCTTATTTTTTCCCCCACTATATTTTGTAGTATCAAAAGTTGAAATGACGTCAGAGTTGGATAGTATTGAAAAAAGTGTAATGTAGAACGGACTTTAACATCACACTTATTTTAACAAGTAACGCTTAATTGCAATATTCAGTAAGAGATTATGAACATGGTCCTATATATTTATGAATTACTGTTACAACTAAATTATAGTTGTAACGCTCCATATTAATTCTGAAATATTATATAAGAAATGTAGATCGGTACCTTTATTTACGCACCATATTGATACATATTAAAAATATTTCAATTTCTATTTTTATAATTATTTTCATAAAAAGAGATAAATACAAGTTAATTCAATAAACTGTAATCCTTGTTAGTTTTTACTAGGATATAATCAAAGCCTAAGCTAATGTAGTTTATTATGCTAAAATGTAGAAATAGTTAAGGAAGATTAGTCTTTTTCACAATCCACGATCGATCACAGAGCATAAGACCCCTAACTAGTGGCGGCTTGTGGACCTCTAAAGGAGGTGCTGCAACCAGAAGTATAATTAAGATTTTCTTTTGGGAAAGAAAATCATTATTAAGATGGACATTATTAACTATATACACGTTTACAAATAAAATCATGTCAAATATAGAAATACAGTCGATTCCGCTTAATCAGGACAGCGGTTAATCGGGACAGCCGCTTATTAGGGACAAATACATAAGAACGGAAACAAACCCGAGGAAATAACACAAATTTATTTCGCTTTTCTGGGACAATATTCCGTATAATCGGGACAGTAATCGTGTGAATTCCCGTGGCGCTGGGAAAAATTGCCTGTAAAATATTAATTTTACAGGCAATTTGTGGCTGACAGTTGGCAAGTTGTAAAAACCAGCACAATACAGAATTGTTTTGGTTATAGCGGTTTAAAATCTACAGAGATTCCAGAGCACAGCAGCGATGAAGAAAATGAAATTTCGCAAGTTGTCAATTGTCTTGACCTTTCGACTATTCGATAATTCCAAATATGGTAATACTGCTGCGAACTTGCCTCATAATTACTGATAACGATTCTAGCTGTGAGTGAAGCTTTTCTAAATCAACACTAATCTAGAACTACCTGAGATTTGCAATAAGTACCTTGCGCTTAAGAAATCTTATCATACTGTTTATAGAACAATTGATAGATGAAATAAACTAACAATGCCATCGACGATTTTGTTAGCATAGAAAAAGAAAATAACGTTGTATTTAATAGTTTTACTTCAGAAATAAATATGGTTTCTTAATTTTGTTTTAATGTTTCATGCGCATGTTTTTTGTGCGGGTGGGGTGGCAAACTCCAGGACCGCCCCGGGCGGCAGAAACTTTAGGCAATACCACTAGTAAAAGGGGTAATGATACTAACGAAAAAAGTGTCCAAAACTAGCAATCCTGACTCTAAACTATGCAATAAACGGCATATAGTGCCTAATGTTCCATTGCAGTATGGTACTAATGTTGGCTTTAATCAACATTTCAGGGAGGTATGTTTGCGTATGACTTTGTCCCCTCGCCAAACATGTGCGGCCATATTGCGTTGGCTAATGTCATTTGTTGACGTTCTGTCGTGCTACTACTTTTGTGAATATTTCCTAGAACTTACGATCAAAAACTGTTTTTTTTTTTTTTTTGTATGGACTCTTTGGAGAGCATTGTGTTATATTAATATTGTGCGGACGTAAAAAAAATAAGCATTTTTAAAATTAGTGTTGTGTTAAAAATATATATTTAGAATTAATATTTTGATATTTGACCATTGTTGTAAATTTTAACTGAATAAATACAGTGAAGTTCCATATATACTTTTAATATTTTGGCCATTTTTGGTGTCAATTATGGCGACCGGTAACTTTCTCTTGCCGCACTTGGCGACATACTGCTATCGACAAACTTAGTCGTATGTTCTCTCCCTACAACATTTAGTCGTAGTTTTAGTTTTAACCTTTAAAGATAAAACTATTATATTGTTACGAGTAAGTTCATACAATACTATATCTTAGCTTCAGTCTTCACGATCCTTAAAACCGACCTTGAAAGTTAACTATCTTTTCTTTTCTTACGACTAAAACCACACAAAGGTGCTTGCGCGCACACCAATATGAAATGTGTAGGTTATACATTACGAACTGTTAACAATTTCATTATTATTTTAAATTAAATTATTTTAAAGAATTATTCCGGTACATCAAAGTTTGTTTTATTAATCGTTGTCTATAAACAAAGATTTTGACTTTGGCGTTTAAAATTTCAGTTGGCACCATATGAGAGGGGGACTAAGAAAAACTGATTACGTAATTAGTCATGGGACGGTTTTCTAACGGTTTAATTGAGTCTGAATAGTAACTAATCTTTCAACTCTAATGCTCTGTAATCAAAACAAACTTACGATCAAGTGCTTTACAAAATAAATAATATATCAAGTGTTACTTAAACCTTCCTTAACAATTTCACATATAGATAAGCAACATCTTTAAACGCTTACTTACGATTATTTGAAGTGAAAAAAGAATAACATTATATTTTGAAAAATATATTCCTTTTATACATAAATATTGCTATAGCAACCCACAACGCTGTACCCCATAAATTCATAATCAGATATTCCCTGTGATTTTTATAACTTGGTAACCAAGCGAAAGGGAAAGTATTCTTGGTGATTGAATGTCCAATATAGAGAATAATGGCGTTCATACCGGGGTAGAAGAAGGGGCGTCCACCCCACTTACGTGTCACATCTACTAAGATGTACAGAGTTGTTTGGATTACGAAAGCCATACTGGATAAAGCAAGGGCGTATGAAAGAGACCACAAGTTTTTGTTTATCGGTATGACTCCTCCCTCTTTCTTGAAATTACACAGTGCTCCTGCAATGATACCCTAAAAAAGAAATTTAAAATTAGAAATAGTGAATTAAAATATTCAGTTTGTTGACTATAGCAGTGGCGATTATCAGAGACTAGTAGGTCACACGTATACGCAATAGTATTGAGAACTGACACGCTCGAATAGGCTGTCTGGTGGTCGAATTATTGTACTAGATACTCTAGTAGTTTGAATTTATTACGTACGTTTGAGTGTTAATTTTTTGTTAGAATGTTGATAGAATTTTCACAACTTCTATCAACATTCTTTGTGAAAAAGTTGCTATAAAATCACAACAAAGTGTAGTGTTTTTGGCTGTCATTTAAGACAGGACAAAGATAGGCATCTTAGTTTTTTTTTTTTTTTTTTCCTAAGAAAAATGGATGGAAAGTTAATATTAAGTCCAGATTGGGAACATATTTGGTTCTGGACAGGACAATATATGCACTTGTTTGCAAACAGAATGCATATATTGTAAATTTAAATGGTTTGCACTCAGCTTCTAATGCACCACATAAAATTACGTGCCCGGCACTTAACACCTGCTCACCTACTAATTACACTTCAATAAATCTACTGAATTTAAACTTTAAATACTTTAATTTGATGCCCATCTTCTGTTATACACGTCGATGCATGTGTAGCGCTTAAAAAATCAAAAATTTCGCAAATATTTACTCGCATTTTAATAAAATAAAAATGTACTGTGCTTAAATTAACCTGTTCGCTATGAGAAAATTGACGGCTGAGTATTGGAGTCAACAGCCAAATTACCTTAAATCACAGCGCCGCCACCGATAATGTCACTTCCCAATAGAACACGAATACTTAGTTTCTACTACCTGTAACCGAGAGCAGTTGAACAAAATACACAGATAAACAAAATATTCCGGGTACTACCTTAACGGTTCGAGTAGCGGGTACCCTAGTAGCCATCGTCATTCCTATTACATACTGTATTTTTACAATAAAGAAAATTAAAGAAAAGATAATGTTAAGAAGGAAATCATAAAAGAAATAGTATCATATTTACATGCTTCAACGTTGGTTATAACAATTGTGGTATTGTCAATAGCAAAGAACCCTGGTTACTTATGTTAATAATAATAATAATAATAATAAACAACTTTATTTCGGCGAAGTTTCAGCTAATGCTGGTCTTCCAACTTAACCTTTAAAAATTATAAATACAAAATACATTTTTTTACAAAAAATATTCATACAATGTACACAGCAGACATAAAGATATTATACATACATTTACAAAAAAAAATAATAATGAAAATATTTTGAAAATATTTTCAGGTGAGAATCATAGATGAATCGAAATAACGAACTTGTTTCACTATGTATCTATAAAATGAACACTATTAAATTAAAGTATATGAAAGTTAGATAAGAATCAATTACTAGATAATTTATGATAAAAATAACTGATGCTTATATCTCTGTTTAAATTTATTGTGTGAGTAGGATTTCATATGCACGGGAACATTGTTGTAAACTGTCGGAGCACTGTATGAGAAGGATCGTTTAAAAAATTCAGATTTGTGCGGCGGTATATTAAGGATAGAAGTGTGACGTAAAGGAAGATTGTGGCACCTAGTTCTGGTAACTAATTTTTTAACTAAATATCTGGGGGACTGATCATTAAGCAACTTATGTACAAAGGTAGCATAATATTACATTATGCATGTTTCTACGTTTTTCCATATTCAACCATTGAAGAGTTTTCAGCCCTTCAGAAGTCGGAGATCTCCTTCGCAAAGATAAGACGAATCTAACACAACAGTTTGGGTTTTTTGAATGCGCTGTTTGTCTATAGCGGAAAGACAAGGGCCATACAAAATATCACCGTAGTTGAATATGGAAAGCACCAGACTGTTAGCTAAAGATTTCCTCAGACTTTTTGATAAACAGAATCGATTCATATACAAGTTTTTCAAAGCATATGCGTTTCATATTTGATATGCGCTATATTTATATTTTTATACTTTTTAAGGGCTCATGAGGAAGAACAGTCCTTGTGTTCTTACAAGGACTGATCATGGGCAAAAAAATCTAATTATTTTATCTTGTACCTTGGGTATAAATAAACAAATTAAATTAAATTAAATTAAATATTATGCAACTAGCGCGGCATGCCATCTATTCCGCACGATAATGAAGTCTGAATTTATTCGGATGCGTAATATGCATTCTGCATGTGTTGCTCTCTATAATTTTCCTTCGATTACCATTTCTCAGTAAATAAAAATATTTTTCCACACCTATTTAAATATATTGCAATTATTAGCAAATTTTTCGTGAAAAATAGTACCCATAAATAACTACAGTGATTTATGATTTCATAATTAACTGTTTACGGCCAATCACAAACCTACATTTCCATAAATCACTCTCGCTGATCCAATCATATTTGATAATGCAGTGGTAGTAGGCCACGGCAGTTTGCGCTCAGATGATTTGCGCCACTCGCCTGCGGCTCGTGGGCTCAAACACATCTTCGTGAATAATGGCTGTTATAATCGCTCATGTAATAATATACTATAGTCGGATTGCTGATAAGTGACTGTTCGTTGCTACAAGTATCGATATTCAATACTATATGCTTTCTCTGTCTATATCATTATAATTATTTGCATGCCCATAGTAACGTATAGTGAGTCAAGTTGACAACTAACCTTCCAAATTATATGAATAAAAAATAAAGCATTAGAAAGAAATAGCATGATTCGTAGATATCTTTACTAATTAGAGCGCGAAAATAAATTTACAGCAGTACTCAAACAAACAAAATTATTAATTTTAAGGTTATAATTATAAATAAGGAAAAATTTATACTCATACGTAAATTTTGGATTATAATTTGTTGTTTATTCCAGCAGATTTAAAATTAAAGTTTGTGAATTTAATAATTGGCCGCAAGCCATATTTTAATTAATATTTATTACCAGACACTGACAGTTAAGACAAATAACAAAAAACATTTTTAAAATCGCTGAAAAATGGTAACTAGATTATTATATGAATACACTACTTGGTACATACATGTAACAGTCACCTATCAGCAATCCGACTATTTTAATCAAAGCAATACAATATAAATATCGTTGTCATTAATCCGCGCGCAGCCAGTATGAGAATAAAAATTTTCAGATCGCTGCACTAACGTATTGGTGTGAATTTATTAATTTCCGCACACTACACTGGCCCATTGGTTAGGGTGACCATTCGTCCCGCATTCTGACATTTTGTCCCGCATTAAGATGCGTCCTGCAAAAGTCCCGCATTTTAACATTTTATCCCGCATTTTGTAACTTGTATTTGAGGAAATTGAGGACCTTTTTTTTTTCTCTTCACTTGGATTTGGGAGATGAGAACCTTTTTTTTTGCTCTTCACTTGGATTTGGGAGATGAGGACCTTTTTTTTTCTCCGTCCCGCATTACCTTCTTAAGAAAATGGTCACCCTACCATTGGTGCGAATTTATTCAATCCCGCACCAACTGCGTGCATGAGGGTAACATGCTGAATAGGGGATAGGCATGATTTTTTTTAAATTTTTTATTATATTCCTCTTGTTGCATATAAACAGTTTTTAATTTTTTTTTTTGTAATTTGAAGGCTTAAAAAAATCATAAATGTATGTAGCGCGCGAAAACGACGTGTGACGTCATACCCCTTCTAACTGACGCATGACACCACTAGCTTACCGGCGTACATAGTGTGAACTTATTTGTTTGTATAACTTTTATAGGTTATGTAAAGTTAGAGTGATTTTAATTAAAATAAAGTTTAATTCTATAAAAACAATTTATACATGTTTACCGAATTAAATTTTATATTAAAATAGATAACTTATATTGCAGTATTTCAATTATGCCTCTAACGTTTTGTAACTTCATGTAAACAATGTAGTAAAATTCTGACATCTAAATTACATAAATATTTACATTTTACAGAGTTGCAGCCTTTGTTTACATAAAGTTATAGAATATAAAGTAAAAATTACTTTAACACCACGTATTTCTTCAGCACTGTAGCATTCATTATTTTTCATATATTCCATGAGCATAAATGCATCAATGTTGGGTAAATTATCACTCTGAGCCCTAACAAAATCTTTATCTGCCATTTTAATAATAAATGCGTGAAAAATTGTTTAAAAACAAATACAAAACTCTCGAACAATACAATACACACACGTGTAAAGATTATGTTGTAGCTGTATCTGTGATGTGAAACCCCTATCGTTTGACGTCATACTCAGACGTTTTTACTCGGCAACCTTCGCTCCGTGGTCGGCTTATTTCAAATTTACAATATTTTAATTCAAAAATTTGGCTATAATATTAATTAAAATGTAATTTTTGTTTTGTTAGGTGACATAACTAACATTAACATATCAAAATAATGTAGTTTTAAGGAAATACAAATTTTATGCGTATCCCCTATTAAGTTAATTTCGTGACAACTAAATATTGA
Source organism: Liopterus haemorrhoidalis (assembly GCA_963971575.1). Classification (NCBI taxonomy): domain Eukaryota; kingdom Metazoa; phylum Arthropoda; class Insecta; order Coleoptera; family Dytiscidae; genus Liopterus; species Liopterus haemorrhoidalis. The sequence goes on from OZ020620.1 coordinate 21,991,237, forward strand.
GAAGTGACTAGTGGCCAAATTATTGTACTAAATACTGCAGAACAGTTTGAACTTATTACCTATATTTTAGTGCTAAATTTTGGTTACCATGTCGACAGAAGTTTTTTTTTTATTTCACGTTTATGGCCTTTGCTACTAAGGCAATTAGGCAGGACAATTGTAATTTGTCGTGTTGAAAAATTCATGCCTGAACAGGATTCGAAACCGAGATCTTAGCAACGCAAGCCACGTTTGGTACCACAACACTACGTCGGTCGGAGTCTACAAAAGTTGTGATGAAGTATAAAGCACAACAAATTGTAGTGTGTACAAAGTGATTTTGGCTGTGATTAAGGAAAAAACCCGGGCTTCGAACCGGAACTGAACCGAAAACCGAATACCAAAAAACATTTATGTGAAGTGTGAATTTTCACACATTTCAGGGTTTTGCAGGTATTTAGTAAGTGAATGATGATTATTTGGGATGCCAAAACAAATTTTATGTCAAAATATTTTTTTATGAATTTTAATTCGAATGCCTATTACCATTATTTAAGTTTTTAAAGATGTGCAGTGTTTTTTTATATATAAAGGTTCATTAAGATTTTGAAAATTGCGCCTATGGCTTCCATTGGTTGTTTTTAGTCATAGCTCCTCCCCTTTGATTTCGTGTACATTCAAATATATAATTAAATTATAATTTCAACAATTTCCACTGGTTATTAAATTTACGCTATTAAAAATTAAATGCAACAATTGCCAAAATATAATTAAAATTTTGAAAAAATAATTTAAACAGTATAAAAATGCAAAAAAAAAATAAAAAATAATATTGTCTCCTCTCGTAGGATTCGAACTCAATTTCTTGGGCATAACGCTAGTATCTTAACCACTGCACCAAGAAACACGTTACTGTTTAGCGTATTATATAACTATAAGTTGTCAACATTATTAGCAAAAAAACACAAAAAATGCTTTTTTTTCCAAAAACATAATCTGATCAAAAATTCCTGTTGAACTATTCCGGTTCACACCAATGTACATTACTTAGATTTTTTTCAGATTTTTAGTTTAAACCTTCTGGGCTACAGAGTGTGGGACAAAAATTTTTTTGCACAATATTGGCAAAAATCGCTTCAAAATAATTTATTTTGCAAAAATAAAAATTTGATTGTTAATCCACGTACCAAGGGCTTTCATTTGATACCATACTCAGAATTTAAAAAAAATATTTTTTTTTTCGATGAGCACATATTTGTTTATATTTTTAGGGGGATATGTTTTTTAGATGTTTTAGTATTTTTCCTATGTGCGGGTCAAAGAGTTGTATAAGCATGCCAAATTTCAACTCTCTAGGTTTAGCCGTTTGGCTACAATTTTTACCGAACAGACAGACAGACAGACAGACAGACGACAAAATGACGGTATAAGAGTTTTTTGGTCATACCTACAAAACCCTAAAAAACGTATTTGTAACCATTTTTGTCGGAACGAAAACCGGAGCTGAACCGAAAAAAAATATCGGTTTATTTCGGTTCAGATAATGTTTATGGGAGTGCATGTAAAATACATTTTATTTAAGATTATTTTTTAAACTGATGAGCAGAAAAAAATTGATGTGAAGTGTGAATTTTCACGCATTTCAGGGTTTCGCAGGTATTTAGTGAATAATGATTATTTGGGATGACAAAACAAATTTTATGTTAAAATATTTTTTTTCGTTAATTTTGATTCGAATGCCTAATACCATTGTGTAGGTTTCTAAATATGTGCAGTATTTTTTTTTATATAGCAAGGTGAAATAAGATTTTGAAAATTGCGCTTATGGCTTCCATTGGTTGTTTTAGTCATAAGCTCCGCCCTTCTGATTTCGTGTATTTATAGGAATATAAATAGCAGTATAGCAGTAATATATTTAGGCATTAATATTATACAGACATTATAACACATGACATAACATATATTTTATATATTTTATTTTTTTACTTGTATCCATGGTATTATATATAAGTTATTTGGTTGTAAGTCCAAGAGTATTCAATTTCAACAATTTCCACTGGTTATTAAATTTACGCTTTTAAAAATTAAATGCAATATTTGCCCAAATATAACTAGAATTTTGAAAAAATAATTTAAACAAAATAAAAATGCAAAAAAAAACAGAAAAAATGAAATTGCCTCGAGGCCGGATTGAATTTGAGTTTGCAAATTAGAACGCCAGTATTCTAAGCATTAGCGCCATCGAAGCGCTCTGTTTACTGTACTACATAATATCATTAAATATTTTACATGGTCAAGCAAAAAACACAAAAAAATGCGTTATTTTCCGAAAACATAATCTGACCAAAAATTCCTGTTGTACTATTCCGGTTCACACAAATGTACATTACTTAGATTTTTTTCAAATTTTTAGTTTAAACCATCTGGGCTACAGAGTGTGGGAAAATAATTTATTTTGCAAAAATAAAATTTTGATCGTTAATCTACGTACTAAGGGCTTTCATTTGATACCCTACTAAAAATTTTTAAAAATATATTTTTTTTTCGGTGAGCACATATTTGTTTATATTTTTAGGGGGATATGTTTTTTAGATGTTTTGGTATTTTTCCTATGTGCGGGTCAACGAGTTGTATAAGCATGCCAAATTTCAACTCTCTAGGTTTAGCCGTTTGGCTACAATTTTTACCGAACAGACAGACAGACAGACGACAAAATGGCGGTATAAGGGGTTTTTTGGTCATACCTACAAAACTCACTTCAAAATGCACTTCTATTATTTCGGTGCCCCCCCCCACCGACACGGGGGGGCGGTTGAACGCCCAGAACCCCTCCCTGGCAGCGGCCTTGGCATGATAATTACAAAAACAGGAACATAATGTTCTTTTAAATTATAGCAGAAAATAAATTTCTAATACAAATAAAAGCATTTAAAAATTTATCACTCGGAACTGAACCGAAAACCGAAAAAAAAACCTTATTTTTGCCGAAACGACAACCGGTACAGAGCTGATATATTTTTTTAATTGAACCGGAACAAAAACTGAAACGAAAAACATAACGGTTCGAAGCCTTGGAAAAGACAAACATAAGCATTTTAGATTTTTTTTTTCCTACGAAAAATGGAGGGAAAGTTAATATTAAGTCGAAGTTAAATTTTTGCGAGATGATTCTGTTATGCACCCGAGTTATGTGCAGCGCTTAAAAATGCCGTTAATATTTACTCCCATTTTAATAAAAATAAAAACGTATTGTTCTTAAATTAACCTGTTCGCGGTGTGCAAATTCACGGCTAAGTACTACTGTCGCCAATCATATTTCCTTCGATCACAGCGCCGCCACCGGTAGTCTCACTTCTCAATATAGAAATGAGACAATTCCATAGCAGTCGTGAAAAATACATTTCCAGTAACTGTACTGTATTTTTTGATACTGTAAGTTTACATCGTCTGTATATACGATGAATCATTAGTTCCTAAGAAGAATTAAAAATAAAAAACTTACCGTTAATATTGCCCAGAAAATCCAACGTTTTATTCTTGAATAAACATTGGTGTATGTTGTGAAAATTCTTCCAGCTTGCACGCCCAAATAAACTGTCAAAATTGTTGTTAGAGTTCCCAAGAAACCTATGAAAATACAACATAATATGAGAAACATAAAAGGTCCGAAATAAATTGTAACTCTTTCATATATTAATATAAGAATTAAACAAATAATATTATCGAATTTGGTGGAGGTGCTTTGTATAAACTTAAAAGAATAAATTTGTAAGTACTCTGCAAATTCCATTATCTCACGCGCGTCGTATCATTAAATTCGGACTCAAGTATAGGCTATTCCAAACGGTTAACCGAAACTAATTGGAATTTTCATTAAGTTGGCATAAGCTCTCTTTTTAGCGATTAATGTGGGCTTTTGCTAAACAAAATGATCAAAAGTCCCACTTAATAATGTAAGAGTTACTAGAATTCAAAATCTAGTTCCGCTTAAATCAAAGAAACAGACTATAGTTAATTTTCGGTTAATATTCCGTACAGTTCCACCAGCACCAACTGTTTAGAGAGAAGGCGCATACTAGGTTTGAAAGAAGCGCCATCGTTTCTTTCAAAAAATAACATTTACGATTTGTCTTATCTTTTCAAAAAAATTTATTCAAACCTGAAATAAACATTTATTTGATGTGTTTGTTAACATTTAGCTCATATTAACGTATTTTTAAAAAAACTTTAATAATGAAATTTTAGTATTTACACGGTTAAATTCACATTTAAATGATTTCAAGGCTCAAATTCCATACACATACCCGTTTCGAACAGCGTTTCTCAACCGGGGGGCCGCAAAGTCATATAAGATCGAAGCATGTTTTTTTTTTTTTTTTAAATTTTTATTTTATTCTGCTTCGAGCTACAGATAACTCAAGAGTATGAATACGAAAGTGTTTAAATCAAAATGGAAGGCACTTTGAACACTTGTAAATAAGAATACTTTTTTCAAGTCATTATAGAGGACACAATTTTTCGTTAACCGTAAAAGATATTAAATAAATGTTTAAGTAAAAGTTGTTTCTTTTTAAAAGCTCTATCCAAAGATACCAACATGACATACGTTCCAAGTTACAAACTAAATTTGTCCTTGATATCCTTCATTTTCGGTTTATTCGGGAAAATATCAGTACTATTATTCAATAGGGGATAGGCATGATTTTAAAATTTTTTTTTATTATATTCCTTTTGTTGCATATAAACATAAAAAACAGTTTTACATTTTTTTTTTTTTATTTGAAGGCTTAAAAAAATTATAAATGTATGTAGCGCGCGAAAACGACGTGTGACGTCATACCGCAACTAAGTACAGCCTACCCAGTGTACTGCGTACAGCCTGGGTTATGTATAGTTAGAGTGATTTTAATTAAAATAAAGTTTAATTCTATAAAAACAATTTATACATGTTTACCGAATTAAATTTTATATTAAAATATGGAAGATCCAGGCCCCAGTACTTCGAAACATAGTCGAAAATACTGTTTAGTACCGATGTGCACAAATAGTTCAATTAGAAATCCAAAAAAATAATTTATATCATTACCTGATGGCGAAAAACAACAGAAAAGGCGAAATTTGTGGCTGAAAGCTATGAGGCGAAATAAAACCGATATTTCAGAAAAAAGTAAACTTTATGTTTGTGAAGACCATTTTAATGTGAGTACCTATATTTTAAAAATTATTTTAATAATAAATGCGTGAAAAATTGTTTAAAAACAAATACAGAACTCTCAAACAATACAATATACACACGTAAAGATTATGTTTAGTCTGTATCTGTGACGTCAAACCGCAGCAGTCTCAGTCGTATTTACTCGGCAACCTTCGCGGCGTGGTCGGCTTATTTCAAATTTACAATATTTTAATTAAATATTTGGCTATAATATTAATTAAAATGTGATTTTTGTTGTGTTCGGTGACATAACTAACATTAAAATATCAAAAAAAAATAGTTTTAAGGAAATATAAATTTTATGCGTATTCCCTATTATTTGGATAAACTTTGGTCATCAAAATTTTCCGCCAGCTTGCTAACACGTCGCCTTTTCTAGAAAAATCGTGCCCCTCTATCTTGATACACACAATATATATCAGGGATGGCCAAAGCGTCGACTGCGGTCGACCGCAAGCCCTCTGGAAGTCGACTCGAAGCCCGCGAAGCTGACTTGAACATTGACAAATCATAGTGATAAATTCGGAGCGTACTTAGATAAACAATGATAATAAAAAAGTAAAAATTCAAAATTATTCTCTGCAATTAGTAGATTTAAAAAAAAAAATATTTTCTTATATTATTAACTTATTTCTGCAGAAAACACAGCTAAAAAGAATTATTTCAGTTAATATTAAATGCGATGTACATTTAAAATCAATGGCTTCAAATGTGAGCTTCTGGAAATTAATAAGCAGAGATAAATATCCAAATATTTGGAGAGTTGTTGCATACTTCAATGCCTTTTTTGATTCAACATATTTATGCGAATCAGTATTTTCCTGCATGAATGCGGCAAAAACTAAACAGATCACAATTATCGAATCTACATTTGTTATCGTGTTTAAGAATTGGTTTCATACGAGCCAAATTTTGACAAACTTGTCGAAACTATGCATTATCAAGTGTCATCAAATTAAAAAAATTCCATTGTTTTTGTTTTTGTTTTCTACTGTATTTTTTTTTTTTTTTTTTGAAAGATTAGCTCCTAATTCATTTTAATAAAATTGTATAACAAATAATTTTCTTTTTTTTAAAACTCTGGACCAGTTCTAGAAAATAGTTATTATATGTAATTTAATAGCGTCATAGTGAAAAGTCTTCGTCATCAGTTCGTAAGTATCTTCTAAAAAGGTCAGCAATTATCTTCAAAAAAAAAAAAAAAAACGTCAATTTGTGAGTACCTAAAAATTCCCTAAAAATAACCAATTCTAAAAAACCTAGTCGACCGCGGGAACACCTTCACCAAAAAAGTCGCCCCCAACGTCTAAAAGTTTGGCCACCCCTGATATATATCGTCCCTTTAATACTACAACTGGGTAACTCGAATTTTTGATATTTTGAGCTATTTGCATCTACCTATCCAATTATTTATTATCTTTGTAATGCTAAATGTAAGTACAAAAACCCAGTAAAACAAATAAATAAGTTCATTGCTGTTTATTGCTCTACAAAACTTAAAATTGATTTGAGAAATTCTAATTTTAAGTTACCTGGTTGTAGTATTAAAGGGGCCGCAGTCAATGTGTACATAATTTCGGGGGGTCCCATGACAGAAAAGGTTGAGAAACACTGCACTAGAGCTCATAGTGACAGTACGTTATACACGCATGCACTATGATACACAATTTTAATTGGACAAATGTGGGGGGAAAATAAAGGTATGGTCACCTACATATAAACCTAGATAATTAGGTTTGGTTTAGATAGCAAAAATTTAGGACAGAAAAAGCTGAAACTTATAGTATACATATTTTGTATACTATAAGTTTAGATATTGATTTATAGTATAAATATTTTGAAAAACATTCATAAAGAGTCCCAAAAATATCAGTTATATTCCGACGTATCGTCATGTTAGAAACGCGTCATGTTAGAATTTCTCTGTCAACTACAGATGCATGAATGATTGCTATTGGTTCCCCACTCTTACGTCTACGCCTTCTCGTTTCTAACATTACAATACAGCCTAGTTCTAATTTAAACTGGTGGGATCACAAGGAACGATAACCAAATTTTCTTTTTAAAAAAATATTAGGAATTTGTAAGTTTCATAAAAAGAAATAATAAACTGTTTTCACATTTGTTATTTTGGTTACTTTTGCAATACTTAGTTTTGCAAACGTTATTTAAAAAATTCTTTACACGATAAAAGGACTTAAGAATGTGCATTAATGTTAAAAATGATCCAAGATTATGATAAAATATTTTGTAAATAATTAAGGTAGCGCTTTTCAACATATGCTAATTTACTGTAATATGACATGTAGATAATGTGGCATTTTTAATTATTTTTGTAATACCAACACGACATGCAATTTAAATGTAGAAACTATTTAAATCCAAATTTCCTCTTAGTTTGTGTCTACAAAACTGGAAGAGTATAGGCTACTCCAGCGGTGGGCAAACTTTTTGGACCTTGGGCCACATTGACCTTATAACAAGATGGCGTGGACCGCACAAAATATTTTGGTGCCCTCTCCATAAGAAAGTGAAGAGCAAGAACGGTCTCACGTCTATTTTTAAAGTGCAGAGAAAAAAACACGATCTCGCCTCCATTTTTAAATTTTTTCACTTTAAAAAGCACTTGTTTGCCGATATTGGCGGGCTGCATAAAACGCCTACAAGAGCCACATGCGGGCCGCAGATTGCCCACCGCTGGGCTACTCTAAACGTTTAAGCGGAACTAAATGGAATTTTTAATTTTGTAAATTATCACGAGCTGCCTTTTTAATGATTGAAGTGGGCTTTTGCCTACAAGACGATTAAAATCATTATTTAAAAGTTATTAGTTTTTAAAATCTAATTCCGCTTAAATCAAAGAAACAGACTATATATACAGGGTGTTTGTTTAAAACGTCGCACTTCGAATAACTCCTTTATTTTAAGAGATTCTTTAAGTGGGCCCTTTTGTCTAGTTTAACTTTTCTTCTGAAGAATTTTTTGTATCTCTTAAAATAAATGAGTTACTCGAGGTGCAGCGTTTCAAACAAACACCCTGTATAGTTCATATCTTAGCTTCGTGCAGAATTAGATAGTAATTTCATTTTTCCTGCTACCAGCCTGCATACAATAATTTTAAATTTTTTTAACGTTGGATAATATGCCCAAAACATGACAGTTTATGTTTCAAATTCTAATTTCAATTTCATGTCCGATTGTCATGCTATTCAGTTGCCAAGGTATATTTCATTTATTATTTAAAAAATCTCTAATAAATTGACATTTTAACCTAAACTGTCTTATAAAGCTCGATTTACTATGTTAAAAAAATCGGTCTCAAAATCCCATTCAATCATTATAAGAACTAAATTTTAAAATCCAATTCCGCAAGAAACAAAGAAATGAATAACAATGTCATAAAGAGAAACAATTCAATTGTATTTACACACATATGCGTAGGACCTTAGATATAAATAACTTCAAATTTATTTTTAGTTTCTATAACTTTTTTATTGAAAAAAATCATAAAAGATTTAAGACTAAACTATTTTGATGTAACTTTTTTCACTGTTGTAACATGCAAAAGCTATTAAAGGATCCTATTTGAAAATCCCATCGCTGGCCACCAGTAATGTAACAAACAGGGGGGGAGATGAATTTAGATGAATTGTAAAACCAAAGTTAGATAAAACTATGAAAATAAAAAGAACTGAATTTACTTGCTTCTGTGTTTTGAAGAACTGAATTTTAAAGTCAAACAAGTGGGAACATTTTAACATATAGTCGGATTGCTGATAGGTGACTGTTACATGTATGTATCAAGTAGTGTATTCATATAATAATCTAGTTACCATTTTTCAGCGATTTTAAAAATGTTTTTTGTTTTTTGTCTTAACCCAGCAAACATTCAACTAACGGCCGAATGCTGGCAAACTGCTTTTATGCTGGTAAATTACTGGCACCAAAAGTAAGTGCAACGCCAGTATTAATAATGTACTTCACATTTGTATTTCGCATTCCGCCTATACGAAGTACTTTACCAGCATTTTATAAGCACTCTTCTTCACTCATACTTTTTACTTAAAACCATCAGAAATAAATCTTGCAACTAATGCGATTATTTTGCACCTTACCGTTGCTGGGCCAGCAACTGATACATCAATGGGCCAGTAACGGCCCCGGGGACACTGGGGTACTAGCCCATTACTTTCAATGCCGGGGAGTATGTGCTTTACCAGTACTGGCCCGTATAAAAATGTTTGCTGGGAACTGTCAGTGTCTGGTAATAAATATTAATTAAAATATGGCTTGCGGCCAATTATTAAATTCACAAACTTTAATTTTAAATCTTCTGGAATAAACAACAAATTATAATCCAAAATTTACGTATGAGAAATGAAATTTTTCCTTATTTATAATTATTACCTTAAAACTAATAATTTTGTTTGTTTGAGTACTGCTGTAAATTTATTTTCGCGCTCTAATTAGTAAAGATATCTACGAATTATGCTATTTGTTTCTAATGCTTTGTTTTTTATTCAAATAATTTTGAAGGTTAGTTGTCAACTTGCGTCACTATACGTTACTATGGGTATGCAAATAATTATAATGATATAGACAGAGAAAGCATATAGTATTGAATATCGATACTTGTAGCAACGAACAGTCACTTATCAGCAATCCGACTATAGTAAATTTATTGTACAAAAAAAAATTAAATAAATGAAAAACAAAAATTTAAAGTTATAAATTAATTGCGTGATTATCGAATGAAGACAAACCTATTTAAAAAAAGAATGAATATGTAAAATAAAATATTGAACTTACATGGTCGACCGGACTCAGCTCTTCACTGGATCTAATGCATTACATATAGACCAGACCACAGCCAGGAACCGAGTCCCTTACAATAAATTATGACTCCTATTTATGCCACACATAATTTGCTAATGTTTTTATTTATATTCTGTCTAACCTTCGTAATAAAACTGTTATAGCAAAATTATGTATTGCACAAACACTCTACCTATTGTTATGAATAATATCTTTATTATCAAAAGAATTCTGGTGGTGCAACTGTTAAACTGTCCGGTTTTTATTGCAGTTAAAAATGGTTAAAAATATCCCTACTTTCAAATATGTATATTGATTAAAAAAATCTTACCTTCAGGATCAAAAGCTACTTTAGTTTCATACATTTTATGGCAACTTGGAGATTTATACATATGGCTACCAAAGATCATCCTGTCCAAATATCCCGCTGCGCCACCAGTACAGTTTTCATACTTCCCATCATCGGCCAGTCCGCCCGGACCCAAATAACCCACTGGGCAATGTGGTACGGGAAGAAGGAACGTTATGCAGGTGTGAACAATCACTAAGGAGGTGACAACCATCCACTGAGGCCAGGCAACAGTTAGATCTTGAATAAACCAACGAGTTCCGATCTGAAATAGATATAATCCATTAGTTTTTGTATCACGAAGCTAGATCTAGCAACATTCAATAGGCCATGGTTTCCCAAACTGTGCTCCGCGGTGCGTCTACTAGTCCTCCGCGAGCAGATTAAACATAAAAGTAAAGGTGTGTTCGTTTGAGTTGCCCAACCTACACTGAACTACACCACAGCTTCCCCCACCAATGCTATCTTATATAGTGACGTCAGCTGCTCTTGTCCTGGACAAGTCTGGTGCAACACAAACGAACAAACCTCAAATAAAATAAATGTAGTCAGATGTGAAAACAGTGTTTGTTTTTTTTTTTTTTTCAAAACAAACGTTTCACCCAGAAATTATACGCTACTGAAGATAACAAAAGCCAGTACAATAATATTTTATTGCCCCCAATAAATATTAATAAAAACACTCGAATCTCAATAATTCAACTGGTCATTGAAAAAGTTGTATCCATTATGAAATACAAATATACAGCTGAGTGACTGTTCTATTACAGCGTTGATATATTACAAGATCGGCATATAACACTATACAAATTCCTTAAAAATTGCCAAATAATAGATAATGGATGTTGTGACGTTTTATGCAATGGGAATATGAATTACCTATATTCTTTATATAACTTATAATTCAGATAGGAAGTCAGTAAGTCATAGTGGTGCAGTGTTATTTATTTGTTTTTGCTGCGATTATTTTTCGATGGATCGCTGGCTAAAATGCTGATTGTTAAAAAAAAAGCTGCCATAGTCTCTGTCTCAGAACGTCCAATAGACGACAAGTGTGTTCAAATATTATAAAGATAGTATTTCAATAGTTTTTTCTTACGCTTAAGACTTATGGATTCAGTTTTTACCAAAAACTATTAAAAGGAGAATCTCTTAGAGAAGATACTCTGAGTCGAACATAGTCTTAAAAGATGGTAGAAATTCTATCAATGATGATAAGAGATCCTTTAAAACCTCAGAAACGATATTTTCGTAAGCTTCGATCGCCGCTTCAGAGCTATTTAATTTTAATCTGCGCATTTTATCCTTTATAAAAGAGAAGAGGAAGAAGTCACAAGACGCCAAGTCGGGACTGTAAGGCGGATGAGTAATTTCTTCCACTCTTGAAGTGGTCAGGATCTCCGTAGTCCTAGAATGAGGTATGTAGTCGTGTATTGTCATGATGAAGGATTCCCCCTTTTGGTCGTTTTTCGCGTACTTTTTGGAACACATCCGGCAAACAAATTGTGGTATACCATTCAGCAGTAAATGTACTAGAATGTTCCAGTGGAACACTGTCAATATGACCCGTACGACCGAAAAATTAAGCAACCATTTTCTTGCCAGTGCTCTGTGTACGTTTCACATTGACTGGTTTGTCTTAGTCTTGGAAGATCCAGTTAACCGATTGCCGTTCACTTTCTGGTTCGTACCAGTAAATCCTTGTTTCCTCAACTGTTACTATGGTGTAGACCGCTTTTAACTAGCCTCTGTTAAATTTAATGAGCATTTTCTAGCTCCACTCCACACACGCCTTCTTTTGAACATCGGTTAACTAGTATGGTATACACGAAGCAAAAAGCTTCCTGACGGCCAGATGTTCATGTAAGATTGTATTGATTTGGGTCATGGATATGCCCAAGAATGCCTCAGTATCCCTGTAAGTACAGCGGTTATCCACCTGCAACATATTCCGGACAGCGTCGATAGTTTTCGGAGTAACAACACTAACAGGACGTCCTTCACGATCTTCTTTGAGAGATATCCTCCCACGCTGTTCCTCCCTCGTTCCTCCACCGTTCTACAGTAGCCAAGAATGGTGCTTCATAGCCACAAAAATCGCTTTCATTTTTACGAACATTATTATCAAGTTAGACCATCTTTAAAATCATAAAAAATTATGATTCAATAATGTTTGCGTGTTATTAGGTTGTCCCATAAGTTTCTTTCGTGAATGCGCACAAAGACATTATCATGCAGTGTTTACATAAACCTGTTACCTTGTAAGTTCAGTGTAATATCATCACATTCAGTAGCCTTTTAGCTATCAAGAGTGTGTTACGTTGACTTAAATTTATTTTTACGAAGCCCTTTTTTATTATTTAATGATGGAAAATCAAAGAAAACATTTCAGACATGTAATGCTGCATCGTTTTAAAAAAAGGTGTTATTGCTAGTGATACAGCAAATGATATTTTTATGGTTTATTGGAATGACGCTACAAGACAGTTCGCAGTTGGTTTAGGAAGTTCAGATCCGGTAGTTTTAATCTGGAAGACGAAGAACGTTGCGGCCTCCGATCCACTACAAACACAGATCTAATCATAGCCATGGTTGAAGAAAACTCGCAATATACTGTTCGCGAAGTAGCTGATAGAAGAAATTCCACGAACAACCGTCAATAGTCATCTGACAAAATTGAGTTACATCAATCGTTCAGATGTGTGGCTTCCTCATGAACTGACTGATCGAAATAAACTTGAGCGTGTTTCAACATATGATCTTCTTCTCCAGCGACATAATAGCCAACCTTTTTTGAAGAGATTTGTCACTGGAGATGACAGTTGGATACTTTATGAGAATATCCAACGTAAACGGTCTTGGAAAAAGGGTACAGAGCCTTTAACTGTAGCTAAAGCTGGCCTACATCCAAAAAAAGTCTTGCTATGCATTTGGTGGGATTGGAAGGGGGTAGTTTATTATGAGCAAGGTGAAAAACTTCAGCAAGATGAAACGATCAATTCGACGAAATACTGTTGTCAACTAGACAATCTAAAGGATGTAATTGCCAGAAGACAGCCAGAATTAGCGAACAGACGATTAGTTATTTTTCATCACGATAATGCCAGACCCCATGTGTCTTGCACCATGTGACTGGGATGTTTTACCTCATCCTCCACACTTTCCGGACATTGTCCCTTCTGATCATTATTTATTCCTTTCATTGAAAAATTCTCTACATGGTAAAAAATTTAATTCAAAAAATGATATAAAAATGTACCTTGATCAATATTTTGCCAACAAACCTCGGAAGTTCTGGGAAGATGGCATTACGAGGCTTCCAGAAAGATGGAGAAAGGCAATAGATCAGAATGGATCATATATAATTCAATACATTTTTATGTAACACAAATTATTGTTTATTTTTTTCTTATTATTAAAACGAAAGAAACTTATGGGACAACCTAATATTTCCATTTTTAATAGAAATCGTTTAATTTAAATGCGTTCTAAAAATCGTACAAAACTTAATTCTGTGACTTGTTAAACTAATATGAAAAAACAAGAACAATAAAAAATCAACTTTTCAAATCCAACATCTATCAAGCAACATCTAAACCGCGAAACATAAGTAGCAACCCTTATAGATCTTGGGTCGAATTTAATATAAAAAGTGATATTCTGCCACAAAAGATCAGAGCACATTGTATTAGACATTCAAGTAAAAAACAAAGTAATTATTTTTACTTACATCGTCTACGTTGGCACGTTTAGCAAAGATGGTTTCCAGAAGTGCAACACAAAGGTATGCTACACCGAGACGTTGAAGTACACCAGGTAAACGTAAGTCATCGAGGTCCGTTTTTCTCATATGAGAATTCAGTACAATGCCAAGAAAAATAAGAATGGCAGATCTCTGCAATACTTGCACAGCAAGTTGCTTTCGAGGCATAGCTGTTCGAAGTCGAGCTCTTAAGGAAATGGAAATGCTCATTCCCATTACCCACGCAAACCTAAAACATTAAATACGTCAATTATCCGATTCAATTGGGACCAAAGTTGGTTATTTAATAAAACAAATGAAAGCAGGGGGACAAAACGTTACTGTCAAAGACATGAAGCCAAAATAGAAGCTTGCAAAAAATATTAGTTACGGAATTTCGGATTAGGTATTAAAAATGTTTAGGGTTCCGAATAATGATCAGTCGGATTCTGAAAGCTGGTGTTAAATTGCGTGGACGGTAACGTTAAGACTAGTTACGACTGAATGATAAATCGGTATTCTCAAAACTCACGCCAATACACTGTTAATTCACGCCAATATTAATACGTTTTACAGATCTTTGTACATGATTTACATTTAGCGAATCAAATAAGAGTATTTCCTAGCAATTGAAATAATTCAATTTTATTTACAATCCATTTATTCCATACTACATTTATGATTTTATAATAAGCATATAAATAAATTATTTTTATATAATTTATAATTGTATTAATTTATATAATTGTAGTTATACATTTTCTTTTATAGAGTTTCTGCACAAAATTTTCAAGTGATTTTTTTAATTTCTGGTCCCCGTCCATTGCCCTTGAGATTTTTAGAATTTTGCCCTCCCCCCGATGCTTTTTTGAATTTTTACCGCCCATCCCCCAAGTGATTCTTTTAAGTTTTGCCCCCTTACCAGTGTAAGTTATTTTTATATTTTTTGTTTCCCCTGCCCCTAGTTTACTTTCTGATTTTTTACCTCCTCCGTCCTCGTGCAGTGATTTTTTTTTTGTACTTCTGCTCTCCCTTTCTAGTGATTTTTAGTATTTTTGCCCCCATGCATTCAGTTTTTTTCTAAATATTTACCTCCCCTACCTCAAGAGATGTTTATGAATTTATGTCCCTCCTCGGTTCAAGTGATTTTAGAATTTTTGATTTTTAACACTTACTACTTTTTTTTATGTAATCTGTAGCAGAATATGCAGTCAAATGTCCTATTTAATAAAGTTGATGTAATTTTAATTATATTATAACTTCGAATCTAGAGTTTTAGAGGTTATAATATGTTAATGTCAGTACAAATTATCTCTCAATGCTGCAATTCAGCTGGAGTTAAATCGTCAACTTTTAGCGCTAGTGTGCACAATAACTTTTGATCAGAATCGCAATTGGACAAAAACCGGCGTGACTTAACATTAACCTTTATTGTGACTTAACGCCATCTTTCGGAATCCTACAGGTTATGTTATGAATTCACGTTCGAACTTTCTACGTTCTACTGTATCTATAAAGAACGACTGTGTCGCTCTTTCGGCGTCTTCCTGCATAATAGACCATATTAGTAAATACGTCACAAAATGGGCTTCCATGCTGCCGCCTTGCCGTTTGTTTCCTTTTATTTGTATTGAACATGTTGCTATAAGAAAAGCTTTTTTTTAAATTGTTTTTTGAAATTATAAATTAAGTTTTAAGAGTAAGAAAATGCTTCACATCAAAACTACAAGTCAATATTTACTTATTAAAATTCTTATTTTATACATTATAATTTAAAATGTTATTATTTTTAAAAAAGAATATTAATTTGCAGGTTAATTTACGTTAATAATGGTTCTTATGATAAGTAACATAGCAATAAGTCTGTCTAACATTTCTAAATGGTTTGTGAAGGAACAATATGTTGTTTTTAATTTTCATCTTTCAAAAAACGAAAAAATTTGCAATTAAATGTGGCTGTAATGATTGCAATTTGGAGTAAAACAATACACAATTATGCATATTAAAACAAAATATTAATGTATTTTCAAGTTTGTAACTTACAATTAAATAAAAATTGATGTGAAGTGTGAATATTCACACATTTCAGGGTTTCGCAGGTATATAATAAGTGAAGGCGGCATGCTGAGTGTGTAGGACAAATTTTACTTTGTAGTAATCACGGCAAAATGAACGATATTTTTAAAATAATTTATCGTCTGTTAATAAGACTGGTTATTAAATTTACGCTCTTAAAAATTAAATGCAACATTTGTCAAAATATAACTAGAATTTTGACAAAATAATTTCAACATAATAAAAAATGCAAAAAAAAAAACAGAAAAAATAAAATTCACTCCGTACTCGAAACCCTTCGTTTCCAGCGAATTTTAGCTTACGACACCAGTGCTCTAACCACTACGCTATCGTACGCCTTGCATGTGGGTGTCTTACATTGGTATAACTTTTGTACTTTGTGAACCAAAAACCACAAAAAATGCGTTATTTTCCAAAAGCATAATCTGATCAAAAATTCCTGTTGTACTATTTCGGTTCACACCAATATACATTACTTAGAATTTTTTAATATTTTTAGTTTAAACCATCTGGGCTACAGGGTGTGGGACAAAATTTTTTTTGCACAATTTTGGCAAAAATCGCATCAAAATAATTTATTTAGCAAAAATAAAAATTTGATCGTTAATCCACGTACTAAGGGCTTTCATTTGATACCCTGCTCATAATTTAAAAAAAATATTTTTGTTTTCGATGAGCACATTTTTGTTTATATTTTTAGGGGGATATGTTTTTTAGATGTTTTAGTATTTTTCCTATGTGCGGGTCAAAGAGTTGTATAAGCATGCCAAATTTCAACTCTCTAGGTTTAGCCGTTTGGCTACAATTTTTACCGAACAGACAGACAGACGACAAAATGACGGTATAAGGGTTTTTTGGTCATACCTACAAAACCCTAAAAACTAAAGAAATTTGATTTTCATATAATTTAAAAACATTACATATAAATATATCTTCGAATCCTTATTTATAAGTTTATTAAAACATTATTCTATTATTATTTTTATTGAAGTTAATTGTATAAACAAAAAAAGGAACTGATTGCCTGTCAATCTATATTTATACCTCAGTATAGAGAATAAATCCTTCCCTCTTGTGTTGTGATTATGTATGTGACAGTGTTTTAGGATGCTGTCTTCGTTTTCCTCGACCAACATTAGGATACTCAATATATATAGACGAGACTGTCAGAATTTTTAATTGTTTAAAAATTGGCTTGCATGACGTACGCGGTTTAACAGCAGCCATTATTCTAATGACTCGTTTTTGGATTATGAAAACCTTCTACAAGCCAGAAGAAACACCCCATAGTTCAAGGCCGTGGGTTATTGTCGACTGGCACAATGAAAAATAAGCCAATCTGACAATCTGCGAAGACACCGTATTCGTCAATCTTTTTATCATGAAGTATGAAGTCTTGTATAATTTACTAGATACCTAATTTAAATGTTCCATGTTAATCAGGCATCCAAGTGATACCCAAGAAACCTTACAGTCATCAGCGTGGAATTCGTTATTATTTATGTGCCTGATTAAACTGAAAACGACTATTTTTGTTTTTTCTAATTAAGGCTTAACAAATTGGATGAGAACCACATTAAGGCTTGAGCCTGGGTGTCACTTAGATCCCACTTTACATCATCAACTTCTACTCCTTCATCAATAAATGACGAGTCAACGGAAAAGAAAAAAAAAAAACTACAGAAAGAGTACAGTCATGGCATATTATCCAGCAAGTCTTTAATAAATGTTAAAAATAATATAAAGTATTTGAACTGTATATATTAGTGATCAAAGATGTATTTTTTACTCCAAAATTGAAAATCATAAAATTAAGGTAACAAGAGTAATGACATGTATTTT
Organism: Liopterus haemorrhoidalis; assembly: GCA_963971575.1. Classification (NCBI taxonomy): domain Eukaryota; kingdom Metazoa; phylum Arthropoda; class Insecta; order Coleoptera; family Dytiscidae; genus Liopterus; species Liopterus haemorrhoidalis. Next base: position 22,009,255 of record OZ020620.1, read on the forward strand.
AATCAGCAAAAAAATTCTAAAGGAAACCGTTGTCAGATGGCAGCAGAATATGTGACGTCACACTAATATGGTGTATTATAATGCAGCCCCTTAAATAACAAACTTACCAAGGAAACACTAAATCTGCAACTGTCAGTCCATTCCACACTGAGTGCTTAAAGAACCAGTACTGGCCACCTCCAAAATCAACAAATATCATCACAATAATACACAGACCTCTGAACACATCCAATGATTTAATTCGATTTGGATGTTTCGGCCTGGTCGGTGTTTGTTCCACAACCAATGGAGCTCCATCTAGCGGGCTGCCCAAATCCTACAAATACATATATTTATTATTTAATTATTAAATAATAATAATGAATTAAAAAGATATGTATGTACCAGAGCTGTGCCAAATACGCAGTAAAAGTATTTCAAATGCCAAATACCGATCAAAGTATTTGGAATATCAAATATTTTTAAAAACTATCTAAAATAATGCATTTCAAATACTTCGAATGTATTTGAAATATTAGAAGTATGTGAAATACGAGGGAAATATTTGAAATACTAGGAAATATTCGAAATAATAGGAAATATTTGAAATATTGGGAAATATTTTAAATATTTATTAAGGAAATTTTTTAAATAGTAGGTAAATATTTGATATACTTCCAAATACTGACATTTTCAGACTACTAATATCACATACAAATACGAAGAAGAAAGTATTTGCAAATCCAAGTACTAAGAGCATTTTTTTTTTTTGAATATTTCAAATATCAGAAAGTTATTGAAATACTCTTTCAAATACTTTATTTCAAATATTTCCAGCTCTGCTATGTACCTAGCAAAATTACAGGAATACTACTGTCAATGCATAAATTCTTATAGGTACACACTAGTCTCTAGATAAAGAAACTATGGTCCGTATCTTTTAATAAATAGTAAATTGTATTTTAAAAGTTTAAATATTAAATAATGACACTGAAACTTCTTCAGATTGAATTTTTATAGTAACACTAATGCAACATTTCGGTTTGCTAAGCAGTCTCCATCAGTAGCGACAAAAAAAAAAAAGATTTTTTGGTCAAACTCGATCTGGGTTGTCTTTACAATATAATGTTTTCATTTTTGTATGGACAAACCAGAAATTAATGACATTAAACATTATTTAAAAAATTTACACTGTAAAACGTACTTCATTATTTTTGTAATGATCATTATTATTAAGATATAATTTTTCAACATGACATGTGACAAATGGTATGACATATTAATAATATGATATCTGATTTTAGTTATGCATTAGTGATTTTTCTAATACCAATATGACATACGATTCCATAGGTGCAAACTATTGAAATCAAAATTTCGTCATAGTTTGTATTTATAATATTGAAAATATAATAGCACAATTGAAATTTTATTGCAATAAGTATTGTGAAAGATAATTTTTTTAGAAAAATATATGTTTAAAATATCTTGTATAGTTTTAAAATAAAGCTCTTAGTATTTAGTATACATTTTCAAACAAAACAAAAAATCGCTATTATAGCAGAATATGTTATCCTAGACATCCAGCCCTCTGTCGGCTTCCTTCACTTATAAGAGACTTACAAAAGTCTGAAATGTGCGAAAATTTATACTCCACAGCAATTTTAAGCATAATTTAATCGAGGCTGAGTCAACCTTCAACTGATTTGCACAGTACTAAAAGATAAAAATTCCGAAAAGGGGTGCTCCATAAACAAGTAAGAGTGTTATTACGGTGCCAAGACAACTCAATTATTGATGACTCAGAATGCAATATCAATACATTTATAAATATAAATATTGCATCATCCATATCAATTTGCTATATCCGTAAAAATAAATTATATTACAGTGAATCAGTGTTTACGAAAGATAAATATATAGTATAAAAAACAGAAGAATATTTTAATAAAATCGCAACTCTATACTAAATTCATATTCAAGATGCAGTGTAAGGTATAATTAAAGCCTTTTTCTTTGGTTTAGGCAAAACTGAAGGCTATTCCAAAACTTTACGGAACTAAACGGAATTTTAATTTTCTTAAGTTGTCATTAGCTATTTTTTTATATATTGAAGCTAGCTTTTCCTGAAAAAAAATGATCAAAAACTTCAATCAGTCGGTAAAAAATTACTAGATTTGGAAATCTAGTTCCGCCTAAACCAAAGAAACAGACTAGATTTTCAAATCTAGCAAGTTTTACTGATTGATTGAAGCTTTTGATCATTTTGTTCAGGAAAAGCCAACTTCAATATATACAAAAATAGATAATGACAACTTAAGAAAAATTAAATTCCATTTAGTTCCGCCTAATGGTTTGGAATAGCCTATATTACCCCCTGAGGAAAAAACAAGTGCCTATCAATATTTTCAGTTAATAAACGTATGTATATTATTACTGTTACGGCATAATGAAACCTTAAAAAATACTGGCATATTAACATTTCATAAATAAGCTCCGACCTTCCTTTTTTTAGTAATTTTTTGTTTGAAATTATTCGTGTTGTACCATGAGTGCAAAAAGAAATTACATAAGGGTTGGCTATGGAAAATAAAAGTAATGTCAACAGCAAGCTTTAGAATTAATTAACTGTCATCACTGTTGTTGTCATAACACTGCCGGTTAGGTACTGGCGCTTGTGCTAAAAAGGCTGTGCCTAAACGTTAGTCAATTGTTATATAAAGCTTGCAGTAGACATTATTTTATTTTTCTATAGCCAACCCTTGTTTTTTTTTTTTTTTGTTGAGCTCATGTTATAAAGAGAGCAAGATTTTTTCTCTGGGGTAATAATTATACTATATGTAAACCAACAGGTTTGTTCAAAAAGTCCTTTCCGATGGTTTATTATTGTCCTGACACCAGAGATGGTAAAAGGGCTCAACAATCTATATTAAGGGGGGGGGGGGTATGGTCAGAGCAGCACATTTTATACCCATTTTCAAGATTTTTTTTTAGAAAACTGTTAATAGTAACTTGATTGGGATAATACCTACAGTAAAGAACAACCTTTGAAGAGTATCCAAAAAAAATTTTATTGAAAAATATCGAAAATTAAGCTCGTGACATGAATTTGAAATTTTCGTTCAGGACAAAGAGTTGATTTGCGGTGAGACACATAACTAATGACTGGATCATCTAAAACAAAAAAACCAAAAATATTTCGTTAGTTTATGAGTTTCTTGAGGTAACGCTGTCGAGATATTTTTTTTTCTTGCTTTTTTTTATGGAATTTTTTACAACTGAAAACAGAAATTTCGAAAAAAAAATTTCCGTTTTTTTCGTTTTTTTGACTTCAAACTTATACCAAAAATTAAATAATCTAGATATTTGAAAAAACTCGACAGCGTTACCTCAAGAAACTCATAAACTAACGAAATATTTTTGGTTTTTTTGTTTTAGATGATCCAGTCATTAGTTATGTGTCTCACCGCAAATCAACTCTTTGTCCTGAACGAAAATTTCAAATTCATGTCACGAGCTTAATTTTCGATATTTTTCAATAAATTTTTTTTTGGATACTCTTCAGGGGTTGTTCTTTACTGTAGGTTTTATCCCAATCAAGTTACTATTAACAGTTTTCTAAAAAAAATCTTGAAAATGGGTATAAAATGTGCTGCTCTGACCATACCTCCCTCCCCCTTAATAAAGTTGGAAGCTATATCTGTTTTTTTTTTCCGGCCTCATATTTTGTTTTTACACATTTCAGATGATTATAAGACAATGTCTGCAAAAAAATCACTTTTTGTTTGTCTGTCCGATATTCACGCCAAAATGGCTGGACATATTTTCACGTAATATAGTAAAACCAGGATTCGAGCATAGGCTTTAAGGTATCTCAAAATGTTTAATCTAGGAGGGTGTTTCAGGGTTAAAACTGTTTATTAAAAAGTTTAAAATATCTGCCTTATTATTAACTGTCTTGGCTGACTGGTTTTCCGGCTCTGGTTCAAACAGATGCTCGTGCTTTGGTCTTTGTGCTTTTGCGCACATGATAAATTAACAGCTAAAAATAATACAGTACTATAAAAATAAATAAAACTTACACTTGCTAGTTCAGTCCTTCTGAATAAATTAAATCGAGCTGATCTGTTACTTGTACATCTATAAATACATTTGACCATATACCACAACGTTCCAAAGCAGAAGAATACTATAAGAGCACCCAATATTGCTGAAAATATAAAAATACATCAATTAATTTACAATGCTTAATTCAATTTTAATAACATTACTATAGTCCGTTCAAATGGTACAATGCAGTATTGCTGTTATGGGAAATGGATGCGGTGTTACCAAATGTTGTAAAAGTGTCAAATACGCCACGAACCCAAAATATGCGTTTTTTTAAATTCTTTTGTTGATAATTTATTGAAATTAAATAGAAACAGTATCAGCGAAAAATGAATAATCTATGTAACGCGTTTTCAACGAGCAACGCGTTTTTCAGCTGGCAACCTTGCCAAGAAAGAAAAGAACAGTACGTAGGGCGGTAGAAAAGTTTTGAGATATGGTTGTATAAATTAAATAGCAAGTTTATTCTTGCATCATTAAATAGACCATTCAAAACATAATAGATACACTGGTAAATAAATTTTATGTAGTCTATTGTTCACAATGCAAGTGTAATCTTATCAAAATGTGTGAGTTAACGCGAAATCATCGTGTAATAATTTTGTATAATTTTAAACGTGTTTTGTCTGCAGAAGAGTGTATCTCCGAAATGTTTACTATTTTTTCTGAGAATTGTCCAAGTCGGAGCTCAGTGTTTCGCTGGTATAAACAATTCCAAAGAGAAATTTTTAAGCTAGATGATGATCCTCGTCCAGGAAGGCCCTGCGAAACAGTTACTCCAGTAAATATTACCACGGTTAAAAAACTGCTCGATGAAAATAGGCGAATTACATACAGGCAGATAGAGGAGTGTTTGCACATTAATGCACCAGCTACCTGTTCAATTCTTCGCGACCATCTGGAAGTTAGAAAAGTTTGCATGATATGGGTACCCCACAACCTGACTGATGCACAAACATCAATAAGAGTTGAATAGTATCGAAAATCTTTAAAAAATTTGAAATGGGACACTCGAAATACGTTATGACGAAATACGTTATTACTCCATTATGACAGGAGACGAAACATGGCTTTATTATCATGATGTGCCATCAAAGTCAAGAAACAAGATCTGTGTAAAAGAAAATGATTGCTGTTAACTTCGTTAAGTTAGGGATTATTACGAGAATTGTTCTAGAAGAGCAAAACTTAGTATTGTTTGCCTCAATTGATTCAGTCTCTTCAAAACTTTCGGACAAAACCGGCCACTTTCACGCCTTGACATAAGACGCTTGCATGAAGAAAATACACTCGCGCATAGAGCTCAACTAACATTTTTTTTTTTTTTTTTTTCTTGATTCATCCTGGACTACAAGTGTCAGAACATCCACTGTATGGATGATATGTGATTTTGGACTCTTCCTTTTCATCAAGGATAAGTTTAAAGGCCGCCATTTTAAGAGAAATGATGAGCTTCTAGTAGCTTGGAATCAAACCTGTGCTGAAGTACCAACTTAAAAGTGGGAAGGCCCTTTTACACGTTGTTTATATGTATGAAGAAGTGTATTGAAAAAATTTCAGTATCTCAAAACTCTCCTAGTGCCCTACGTATTATTGGGATAACCTATTAGAGAGTATGAAAAAGAACTACTCTATTTGCCCTGTATTGAATTCTAACGTTTGAACTCATGGCTGAATTTAAATGAAATATTTTTAATTTCTACCATAATTAATTTGACCGAATTTTGATTAAGTTGGCCAACAAAAAAAATAAAGGACAAAAAAAAAAAAAAAACAGATTGCTTAGTTCATAGGTAAAAGGAATAATATAAAGAATTAAAATGTATAATTTAAGTTGAACTTGAAGGTGTATTAATTAGACTAATAGAAAACTGTTTTCTTGCCTTCAAAATTATTTTAGCAGAAATGGTGTAAAGCACAAAATAAAAATTTTAGGAAGATAAATAGAGCAAGTCAAAAAGTTCAAGTATTTGGGATCAATTTCTGTAAAAAATATGAAAACAGATGCAAAAATAATAGAAATAATAGAATCGGCCGGCAAGCTTACCAACAGCATAAAATTTGCATTATTGGCAAACCCAAAAATACTACAAAAGACCAAGGTACAACTTTTCAAGGTGTGTTCATATCATACATCACTCGTTTCCAGTGCGAATAGAGTTTTTGTGGAATTATCATACATTCCGGCGTACATTGTAGCATATCAGTCATATTAATCTCTGTCGTTTCTGGCTTTCACCGCCGCTGCTAGGGCCCATATTTTATTGGGCCCGTGAAACCGTTTCATTTTAAAGATTTTTTTGTTATTTTGTAATTTATTTGACTCGTAGGGCCCACATTGAGACTCTTGCGTAGAGCCTACGATCACTATTTGTAAGACAAGAATGCCAAATAGAAATATCAAAGAAAAACCAAGACCATGGAAGGAAGAAATTTAACGAAATTTTTGATCATTCTGTTTAGCAAACGTTAAAATTCTTCAATCAGTAAAAAGTGTGCCAATGACTTAATAAAATAAAAAATTTACTTAGTTCCACTTAAAAGTTTGGAACAGGAACAGGAAAGTTTGGAACAAAAGTTTGGAGTTTATAGTATATACTTGATAAAATGGCATTACATTCGAAAGAAAATGATAATTTTTTTTCTACAGAATGAATGTTTTAACTTACGTAAGTAAGCATTATCTGCGGCTTGCTTAACATAAAACTGAGAACAGTTTCCATTAGTAATATTCCATCCATACCGAGCATGTTCATCAAATCTTAGCGTACGTCTGAAAAAAAATGTTTATTCATTAAAATGTATCAAAATTTCTATAGTTCTAGACCAGGGATTACCAGCCTTTTTTCTACTTAGACCCCTTAGCAAACTTTTTTTTCAATAGACCCCCTCAATTTTTTTATTATATTGCATATATGTAGCACCATGTATGAAGTTGAAGTTGTAAAGACAATCCAGTTACTAACATAAGAAATATAAATATATATATATTTTATTGAGCAACTTTTCAATTTTACTGAAATATGGCACTAATTATACAATATATTTTTTTAAATTTAATGCGATGGTTGTGATTGATGCTTTTCCATAATACTTTTTATGTTAGGTGTAAAATTAGTTAATAATAATCGTAAATCACCGCGTTCTGTAATATTTAATCGATTTCTAGTTTTTCTTAATAAATTATTAATGTGACTAAATCCTTCCGTAACCAAGTAAGAACTAGGAAAAGCTAAAAATAATGGTTCGGTGATATGAATTAATTTGACGTATTTTTTGCGAATATTTTTACAATTCCAAAATTTGGCATAACCACTTGTTTGAAAATTGATTTTATCTTCCAGATTCAATCAATTCTTCTTGTAGCCAAAAATCAATATTGCTTGTGTCGCTTTCAAATGGATTTATAATCCAAGACGGGATATCTAAACTTTCCAAATCTTAATAACGGGCATTGATATCTTCTTTTAATTGTAAGTGGTTAGTGTAGATTTGAATGTCAACATTAACCATATCTTTTTCAACAACAGAAATTTGCATCAAATGTTCAAAGTATCGAAAATCATTTCGATTTAAAGTGGAAATAAACAAATCAATTTTGGAACGAAACCCAAATATATCTGTTCGAGTTTGAATGAGATTCACGTTTTTTCCTTGTAATTTATTTTGCATATTATTAAATAAAGAAAATATATCTGCTAAATAAAATATATGCTTTTTTGACTCAATTAATTTTGTTGCGTAGGTTTATCAATTTCCAAAAGGAACTCAATTACAGAATTAAAGATTTCAGTGAAATGGTGCAAACAATTGCCTTTCGACAACCAACGAACTTCTGTATGAAGAAGTAAATTATTATAAAGTTCATCATTACTTTTGCATAATTTTTTTTAGGTTTAGGAACCGTGGCTGGCTCTGGCCCAACTCTGAATGCGCACTAGTTTAATAATAGACCCCTAGAATATTATAGACCCTTTCTAAACTTCCATACACCTCCAAGGGGTCCACCTGGAGCCCGTTGGGAAACCCTGTTCTAGACTGAAAATATTACTTAACAAGTAAACTTGAAAATATTATAATGTACAGAGACGTAATAAAATTGGGGTCTTATCACTAAAAGTTACATACAATTATTTGGTTCTGTTTTCGTTAAAATATGCAAAATTTAAAATACATTGCACAACATTAAGTAATCGATTAATTTTGGCTGTCGATATTTATCAATTAATATATAATTTCAATATTTAATATACAACTGTAATATATTTCTTAGTATGCATAAATTTACTTCTTTATTGTAAATAAAATACTTACACACAAGTAACGTTATCATCAAACGTAGCTTGAAACTGTAGTTGATACTTCGTATTAACTAACAATGAAGTACTATTACTTGGCCCATCAATAGAGGCCCATTCTTGAAATTTACATTTTTGACATTCTAAATACTGGGCAGATATTTCAACTTTTCTATCAGTTAAAATATCTAAACATGCTTCATCATAAATAAAATCAGGATTTGGCGATAAACACTTATTTTTATTCTCCGTTAACATTTTTGAGATTCACACAGACCTTAACACATTATAAAAACAAAAAGAGATATCTTTTGTATACACTATTCAATGACACATAATGACGTTTTGTTTTGAGAAAAACAACGTGATTTGATATCAGCAAATTTAGTTCATGATTCCGTCACTAAAAAATGCTAGTACGTCACGTAAGCCCCGCGAAATTTGTAAACAAAATTTAATTTTAGCAAAATGCCAAATAACTACGCGTTAAATTTTTATTATGCCACTTAAACTAACCTAGAAAGTAATTAGTGACTATAAATATTTGTTTAAATTATTAGATTTATTATAAAATACGACTTTACCAGGAATATTGTCCCAAACAGCTGATTGAATATCATCCGGTATTTGATCACGTGGTAAGCCAGTCCATTGTTGTTTGACAACTAAAATGACAAGTTGTGTGTTATTGTGAATTATGTTTTAATTTTATGATTCGATGAATTAAAAATATGCTATAATTTATGTAATTAAGATATTAAATAATTGTAGCTTTAATTTTACAATATGGAAGCTGAATATATTCAAACTCAATGCGTACTTGCGGATGGCGCGGATAGGTTTGGGGTCGCCGCTTTGTCATTTGATCAGCATGAAGAGTTATTATGGATGGGAAATCAAGGGGTAAATAATAATCTTTCCTGAATTAAAGTCCACTTATTTATGATTTGATTTTTTTAGGGTCATGTTACTTCATACTACACAGGTGTACTTCAAAAGTATACATCGTTTCAAGTGCATGCGAATCAAGATGTAAGGCAAATAGCGAGTCTTGATGAAGGAATCCTAGCGCTTACTGCTACATCTTTACGATGCCAGATTAGAAGAGGAATACCATTATTTACTTACTCGTAAGTTCCTATAATGCAAAACCTTAATATTTTCTTGACTTGAGCTTATTTTACTTACAGTAAAAAGACTAAATATTTATCATTGATAATTTAGTTTTACAATTTAAAAAAATACTGTAACAGTTAATTTTAATATTTTTCAATAAAAAGTGTCTACTAAATTTTTTAAATTTCACTACTGTGATCGCATACTAGAAGAGATATAAGATCGGTTAGACTAGATAAAAATCACAGCTTTTAAATATCCCACAGCTTACTAATTATTAATAAAAAAAAAAACATATTGGTCACATCATAATTATCTATAAATTTTATTTGAGATATTTTTTACAATTTTGAGTCATTTAAAAGTTATTCGTATTTAAATACATTAGACCTAATAGATTTTTTTTTATTAATATCTGGGAAGATAAAATAATATCTTAAGCTATGGAATATTTAAAAGATATGATTGCATCATTGTTCCCTTAAAAATACAATTAGTGTCTAATTTAACCTACTTTGTATCTTTTATACTTTATGAGTATACTTTACTTTATTTATTTGTTTATTTATTTATTTTTTTATGTGCATGTTTATTTGACTGGAAATACTTGTTGCTTAGAACTAAATGTATTTTTAAATTGTTTAGAAATAATTTTAATACTTTTAAACTGCATAATTTTTTTAGGATTTTTTAGGTGTATTATAAATTTTGAATTGTATATTGAAAGTGTAAATCTTAATGAAACACAGAACCTTTATTTTTTATTTAACTTTTTGAACAATATTAATTTTTGTTTTAAAATGTAAAATCATTTGTTGAAAAATGCATTCACGTTCCTATTGAGAACTGTCACGCTCAAATACGCAGACTGGTGGTCAAATATTGTACTAGGCGCTCTAGTACTGTTGAACTTATTACATATGTTCTAGTGTTGAATTTTTGCTAGAATGTCGATAGAAGTTGTGAAAAACTATAAAAATAGAACAAATTGTAATGTTTTTAGCCATTCAATACAGGACAAAAATAGGCATCTTAATTTTTTTCTTTTCTTAAAAAAAATGGAGGGAAAGTTAATATTAAGTCCAGATTGGGAAAAGATTTGGTTATGGATAGGAGGAAGGCATGGGAATATATTTTGAGTTAAAAAGTAACTGATACTATGGGAGTTTGTTCATTACATTTGTCGTAGAAAAACAAAACTGCACTAATATGCTTGCATCTGCAAATTGCATATTTAACTTTTAGCTGCTCCTGTCCAACTAAAACTAATTTTATTTCATGAGGCAATGAACATAATGCACTTGTTTGCAAACAGAATCTATATATTGTAAATTCAGATGACCGACACTCAAATGTACCACATAAAGTTACGTGCCCGACATTTAACACCTGCTCAACTACAAATTACACTTTAATAAATCTACTGAAATTAAATTTTAAATACTGTAATTTGATGCCATCCTTCTGTTATACACCTTAATACATGTGTAGCGCTTAAAAATTAAAAAATATTGCAAATATTTACTCGCATTTTCATAAAATAAAAATGTATTGTGCTTAAATTAACCTGTTCGCTATTAGCATATTGACAGCTGAGTACTAGAGACAACAGCCATATTGCCTTGGAGCACAGCACCGCCACCGATAATGTCACTTCTCAATTGAAAGTGATACGCTTGAATACACTAACTGATGGCCAAATTATTGTATTGAGTACTGCTGTATAGTTTGTGTTTATTACGCATATTTTAGTGTTGAATTTTTGTCTCAATGTCGACAGAAGTTGTGAAAAAATTTAAAAGCAGAACAAATCTTAGTGTTTTTGTCTGTGATTCAAGAAGGGACAAAAATAGGCATCTTAGCTTTTTTATTTTTCCTAAGAAAAATGGAGGGAAAGTTAATATTAAGTCAAATTTGGAAAATATTTAGTTATGGACTGAAGGAAGGCGTGGATAACGTTTTAAGATGGGAAAAGGATTCATTTTTACTCGGTGCATTACATTTATATTCTTAAAACTAAAAATGATTTGAAACGTCAATTTATGCCTACGAAACCCTAGACATTTCTGTATGTAATTATATTCGTAAATTCTTAGAGAATAAATCTGCAAAATAATGTTCATATCGGTCAAAGGATATAGCATTGTCTAGAGTTTCTTGTTTATGTCTACGAAACCCTAGACATTTCTATATATAATTACATTTATAGATTCTTAGAGAATAAATCTGCAAAATATGATTCATATCGGTTAAAGGATATAGATAGATTTTTATTTTCTAACTACTACATACCTTTCAAAATTTCAATTTATAGTGTTGTACAAATATACGAATAAAATTATTTAAATAAATTGATTATTCAAAATAATTTCAAATGCAATCTACTACAATTTGTTTTAGTCAAGTTTAAAACTGAAAACTTAAATATATTTTACATATATGTTGCGCGTTCGGCATTCTGAGTGACGTGAGAAACGAAAGTCCTCTGATGGGCTAATCGAAGTAAGCCAACCGTATATTATACGGACCGTGGTCCTACCCGATATCTCATCATATTTGATTAAATTTCTATCATCTTCAAAACGCCTAAACCACATGGAACCCGCAGTTCGACTCAGAGTATCTTCTCCAAAAGCTACTTTCCAAGTTTGAAACAAAATTTCACAAAGCCACGCTGCTCTTCGATCAAGTCCGTCTTAAAAATCGTCGAAAAAAAAAACTGATACGCCGTAAATGTCTAAATAAATAACTTAGTGTGGGATTATTATCTCTGCAGGATTTTAAATAAAATAAAGTCCATTCACGATAAGAATGAGATGACGTCACACTTGGTTAATTTAATTGCCAACATCATAATGTAATTTAACCACCATGAAAGCATTACTCAATTGTTAAATTTGACTACTACATGTTGGTACCACTTTCCTACGTTGCTACGTTTAAATAGCATTCTTCAGTCATATTTCTGCTTGACATATGTATGAAGGAGCGAGGTTAAAGTAGTTGTATATGCTGTTCACTTTTGTAAGAACAAACTAAGAGGAAATTTTGATTTTAATAGTTTGCACCTTTGAAATTGTATGTTATGTTGGTATTAAAAAGTGGTAATAAATGTCAATTTGACATATATCATAATAAAAAATGATATCTTAATTATAATGATCATAACCAACAACATTTGAAGTCTGATTTACAGGGCACGAGAATTTTTTAAATGACATTGAATGTCAGTAATACACTATAAAAGTAGCCAAAATAACCAGATCTAGTTTGTCCTTATGAAAGTGAACAACATATATATAACCTAACTTTTTTAACAATTAACGAATTGGCAACACATCAAGTTTTTCAACTGTGACGTCATCTCATTCTTATCGTGAATGCTCTTTACGCCAGTGTTAGAGTTTTTAAATGATTTTGTATTTTGATTGATATCATGTTACGTGACTATTTATAAAATATAAAACTTGTATAATAACTAAGGTTGTAAAATAACTGGAATTATAAAAATACTAAAGAAATATTTTAAACCCAACAGAAATTAACAATAAGATATTATATTAGATGGGCCATAAACGAAATGCCGCTACATTAGCGAAACAAACTCAACGGCAGATAACCCACAAATAACAGTTGCATCTTATCAAGCCGCTACTCCCTTTACTTAATAAGTATTGCACGACACACGCAGATTGCGTAAATTTTTATTAAACCTCGTATATGCTAACTATAGCCGTAATTGTGAATTTCTTCAAATAATTTTTTTCAGATCTGCAAGTATGTCCGATATGCAGTGTATGTTGCAAGTATCTCCTGAAAGAATATTAATGGCAGGCCATCAAGACAAACTGTTAGATTTCAACTTATCTCTTTGTAAAGAACAAGAATTGGTAAGCATACTAGGTAAAGACAAAATGTTACGTAATCCTTAATGTGTGTATTTTTTGCAGATTGAAGTTGGCGAGACTGGTTGTGTAATGTTAAGAGCACATAGCAGACTGATTTGTGCCGGAGATCCTTTGGGAAGGATAGATCTAAGAGATCCTATTAGTTTAAAAGTAGAACATTCTTTGGATACTCACAGTGGAAGTCTTAGTGACTTTGATGTTCAAGGAAATTACTTAGTAACCTGTGGATTTAGCAGTCGGTATGTTTTTGTTTTTTAATATAAATAATTAATATAATAAGTTTTTTTATAGTAAATTTACATAAGATTATACTTATTGTTTAACCATAAGTATGTCAACGGTTTTTTTAAATGATGTTTAGTGGTCAGTTTGTCTTTGTATAAAGTGATATTTTTTTATATTATTTTGACAGTTTTTATTATTTTAAATTGGGAGATATGCAGAGCCGTAACTAGGCATGGGCAACAGGGGCACAGTTCCGGGGCCCAGATCAAAGAGGGACCTTAAAATGAACTTCCAAAAAAATAACATTGAGTTTTTACAGTTAATTTTTTAATAAATACAGTACTGTAAGTCACCATGGGTCGTAAAAAGTTAGATGAGGGACAAGCAGATGATGGGCCGGTTCCAAGTGCTGAAATTAAGGAATGGCTGACCACTTGGGCAAAAATACAGGTTTTCAACGAGAAATTGCACCCAAACATCGCTGTAGTTAATGAGCGTATAAATTCATTTGATGACGATGTATTTGGACACTTTCGGAAAATTTAAAAAACAGTGCAAAACAAACAACATTGGATAACTTAAAAAAAAAAAACGAGTGCTGGTGAATCGTCTGGAAATGCTATTGAATCATCAGGACATCAATCACCAGAAGTGACATGACCTGATGGCATAATGGAAGGTCACTCCCCTTCCAAACAATAGCCTAAACCCTCTTAAATATTATAAACTCTTAACAACAATCATTGTTTTTTTTATCTAAAAAGTAAATTTATTTTTAAAATTTTATTTACGTATGTATTTATCTAATTAGAATGTATTTGCAATGACTTCCGACATTGTTTTTCAAGTTTTTTTTTTTTTTTCTTTAAGGTTAGATAGACAAAATTCGGGGCTGAGGACGGATTAAACTATTTTTAGTTAATTCTTATGGGGAAAATTCGTTTGATATTCGTGCTACTCTCAGGAACGGATTAATGACGAATATCGAGTTCCACTGTATTATTGAAAAATTACGGAAACTCATTCCTGAATAAATATATGTATATACCGAAATTTTACTTTGTTTGTAGTGATATAAAAAATATTTTCTTTCACATACATATTCAAAATAGATAACAGAAATAATATTGTTCCAAAATCGTACTGTAATGAAAGAAATATATAACACCCAGCAATATTTAAGGTGAAAAAGTTAATATGAATAATATTAACGGACCAAAAATTTTATTTCACTGAATCTCACTGTAATTATAATTTGAAGGCGCCAAGTCTGGGAAATATGCCGCGTTCAGGAGAACTTCCCATCCCAAGTTAAAGATGGTTGGCTGAGTAGTAAGAGCAACTTGTAACATAGCGTTGTTTTGCAGAAAAAATAATTCCATTTTTTGGCCCGGGAACACAAGGTTTGGTTAATGTTGCGTATGAGTCCACCAGAACTAGGCTGTATGCTTAGAATTGTAACGTTAGAACCGAGAAGGCATGGTCCTTAGAGTGGAGAGCCAATATTAATCATTCATGCATCTATAGTTGGCAGAGAAATACGCGTTTCTAACATGACGATACGTCGGAATATAACTGATATTTTTGGAACTCTTTATGACGTTAATGTTATTCAAAATATCTATACTATAGATCTCATTGAAAACAGGTAAAAATTTCTTATGAGTAAGGTGACCATTTTCTTGAGAAGGCAATGCGGGACAGAGCAAGAAAAAGGTCCTCATCACCTCCCTAATATAAGTAAAGAGCAAAAAAGTCCTCACCTCCCCAAATACAAGTCAAGTGTACAAAAGTTAGAAAATGCGGGACATGTCATAAGGCGGGACACCGAATCAAAATGCGGGTCTGTCCCGCGAAATGCGGGACGAATGGTCACACTACTTATGAATACCTGTTTATATACGTCTTATCAAGTTTCAGTTTTTCCTGTACAAAATGTTTGTTGATTAAACTTAACTTAATTACCTAGTTTATATGTAGGTGTACATTACTTGTTTTCTCCCATATTTGCCCAATTAAAATTGTGTATCATTGTGTATGTGCAGTGGCGTACGTAGAAAAATATTTTGGGATGGGGAGATTTTTTACAACATCAGAATTTATTACGTATTGAAAAGGCGAACAATCTTAAAATGCGGTATATATAATTTTAGTTCTTTTCGAATTTTCGACGGGGGTTTATCCCCCTTATTCTCCCCCCCCTGCGTATGCCAGTGGGTATGTGTATGGAATTTGAGCCTTAAAATCATTTAAATGTGAATTTAATTGTATAAATACTGATATTTCATTATTAAGTTTTTTTTTTTAAATACGTATTCCATTTTTGATAAAAATTTTGGAAAAAATAATACTGGATCGAAAATGTTAAGTCTTGAATGAAATGGTAGCTTCACCAAGGCCAAATCTCATTCTAACTAGCATGCGCTTTTTCTATAAACAGTTGGTTCTGGTGGGCTTATACGGAACATTAACCCAAAGTTTATTAACAACAGATTGGATTTTACAAAATGACAAAATATGCATAACAGATTATTCCTGTAACGACAAAATCTGTAGTTGAACCATAGAATATGCAAGTGAACGACAAGACCTGGCGTCAAAACCAGCGACTTGAAAACATTGAAACCAATGTTTACAAGTATTATGTGACACAACACGCCGTTTACAGCATTTTTGTCGTGATGCTCATTGTGCTCAATACTGTTTAGTGACGTTATGTTTACATTATATCATAACATTGCATTTTCGACGTCAACGTTTCAAATACGCAATAAGCCGTAAAATTATTCAAACCTTAACTCTCAAACGACTACATACAATTTTTGAAACAAGCACTACAACATGGTGTTATAAGACCCCATTTGCAAAATGTAATAACAATTTGTAAACAAATGTAATAACAAATTGCAATTTATCAGTGGATCGTTTCTTAATGATGTATAATCTCTGAATGATGAGAGCCGTTACACCAATCCAAGTTGTTCTGGATCCACTATACTTACGATTTCTACCATCAATTTCTTCAAGATTAGCCATTGTATCAGCAATTGGCCAGAAAACTGAAAAATTAATTAACATTCTAAATTAAAATAAGCTACCATAATTCGCAAAACCTCGCCTTGTTTAATACCGATGGTCGAAGTTATTTGTTGTAAAAACATTTAAATTCTATTTCACATATAGTAAACATTTATAAATAACAAATATATATCTACATGATGTTCTAGCTCTGGCACTTTTGCAATTGTTTTAATAGCAATTTTTTGTGGGGAGGTTAGGTTAGGTTAGGTTTTCAATTGTTTTAATAGCAATTTTTTGTAGTGTAAAATCCTACCAATTTCTTGGGAGATTACCCATAGTTCCAAACCGTATGATATGAGCGATTGAAAGTACGCGAAATATAAAACCTTTAAAGTTTCAATCGATAGTGTTCTTGCGACGTTCTTCAACATGTAATTACTGGTTCTAAGTTTGTTTGCAACTTTAATACAGGGATGTCCATTTTATCTGAAAATCTATGTTAAAATCTAAAAAACACATCGTTTTACTTTCATTCAGTTTTCATTTCAATTATTGATTAATGCTCCGTATAAGTTCACCACAAATAACTCGTCAGAGAAAACGCGTAAGCTAGTTAGAATGAGATTTAGTCCTGGCTCAGCACCTCTCCTTTCTTTCAAAACATAACATTTACGATTAACTTTATCTTTTCCAATATTTTTACTCAAAACTGAAATCTAAATAAGTACTTGATAGTTATCCGTTCTGAAATCCAAGCAATTATTTAATAAGTGTTTGTTAACATTTAGCTCGCATTAAGGTTTTAAAGAAAAACTTGTATAATGCAATTTCAGTATTTATACGCTTAAAGTCACATTTAAATGAGATTTTAGTATACATATTTTGAAAAACATTAATTTTATTAAAAGAGAGAATCCTCAAAAATATCAATATATTCCGACCTACCAATTTTATGTCTGAAATAGAACAATCCATTTTTCGGCGCGTTCTTAGATTCTAAATTATGTAAATATATTAAAACTGTATAAAGCATTTATATATCTTCACTATATGCAAACAATCAATGATAAAACTAATTAGGTTAGGTTTAGCTAGCAAAAATTTTGGACAGAAAAAACTGTAACTTGATAGACGTATATAAACAGGTACTCATAAGATATTTTTAGCTGTTTTCAACGAGGTTTATAGTATACATATTTTGAAAAACATTAACTTCATAAAGAGTTCCTAAAATATCAGTTATATTCCGACGTATCGTCATGTTACAAACGCGTATTTCTGTGCCAACTACAGATGCATAAATGATTACTATTGGCTCCCCACTCTTACTATCAGTCCTTCTCATTTCTAACGTAACAATATACTTCATTTCAAGCCTACGGCCTAGTTCTGGTGGACTCATACGGAACATTAACCCAATTATTTGTTGAGAACCATACAATAGCGTCTTGATTTGTATTAATGATTTTATTTTTTAATGTGTCTCTAAATTTATTAGTATGTAGAAATGAGTGTCATCAGCATACATCAAAATTTGGGCATTTATGTTATTTGGCAGTTCGTTTACGTAGAGTGTGAATAGTAAACTTTCTATGACGGAACCTTGTGGAACACCTTTATTAATAATTTCACAGTTTGACATATGTCCATCCTGTGCCACCACTTGTGTTCTATCTTTTAGGGAACTTTCTATAAAAACATTACCTTCCAAACTATATGTTTTTAATTTTTCAAGTAGTCCAGTCACAGCAAGTAGCAGCAACATAAAGACCCTGATGGCTACTTACTGTTATACTAATAAATATATAGAAATTTATTTTTTCTAAACGTGTTGAAAAACAAACTATTGTTTTCCAAAAATGTCATGATTCTAATTTTTAGTATTTTTTCAATTATTTTTGAAAATATGGGGTGCAATCAATTGTTATCATGTTAATGCTTGCTTCTTTTGTTATCACAAATATTTTCCAGGCAAGGCAATTTATCAGTGGATCGTTTCTTAATGGTGTATGATCTCCGAATGATGAGAGCCGTTACACCAATCCAAGTAGTTCTGGATCCACTATACTTACGATTTCTACCATCAATTTCTTCAAGATTAGCCATTGTATCAGCAATTGGCCAGATACAGCTAGTTGACACAGTGGCCCTATCAGAACCAAAGCTATGCTTGTATCAAATGGACAATCCAGGAGCAATGTGTTTGTCGTTTGACATCTCATCTTCAAGTCAGGCAATGGCATTAGGAGACACAACAGGATCAATTCATCTGTTCTCTAGTACTGGAGAGCCCATATTTAATTCGTATTCTCGATTGACAGAGCATGCTGATCCTGTTGACAGTTTTCCGAGCTTTGGTATTGATGATATTGATACACCACTGTCAGCAGTTCCATTGCCTGTTACTGATATACCACTGGCGTCTGATTGGCCATCGCAGTTTATGCAGAATGTTTATAGGTAAGTCATAAATAAATCTTTATATATTAGTGCAGTGGTTCCCAACCACTTTTACTTGCGGAGCCCTTTTTAGAATCAATTTCTATGGCGGAGCCCCTAGGCCTACCCTATGGCTTACAAATTAATGGTGTTTTGAGGTAATGTTATGGGGGCGCGGGTAGATTTTTTAGTTAATATGAATTCACTTATCTCTTTCACAGATTTTTATAAAATGAAGCAAATAATCAAAATACATCTCGCTGATCACATTCCAGCTAGTCATAGAGTCATAAACCGGCTAAAGTCAGAAATCACTCGGACATAAATACATACAACTTGGCCAATTTTCTTTCAGAATGTAATTTCCAGATATCTTATATTGATTCTGTTTTTTATTTCTAATTCTTTTGGTTTAATTCAATTTTTGTTTATTTTATTTTCCGGAACGGCTGCGGAGCCTCTGAGAAGTATATGCGTAGCACTGAGGGCTCCGCGGAGCACAGGTTGGGAACCGCTGTATTAGTGCTATCAGGTCCGCGCTAACGATTGTTGCCGTCGTTGGTGCAAAATCTTATTTCCCGCCCTTTATCAATGGTAAAAAAAAATCTAGTTTATGTACACCAGCGGGTAAAATAGTTATTCTATTGTAGGAAAAAAGGAAAAAAAAAGATAATAAATTATATAAAAAACTAGCTACCCGTCAGCTCCGCGCGGGGACAGTTCGTTATTATTGACCTACATTTTTTTGGAACTTAGAAAATACTTACTCGTAATTAGGTGACAGGACAGAAGACAATACTATAAACATGTGAAAGGTCAGGATTAAACTGAACTGATTACTTTACTGAGAACCTTTGTCTAAACAATGTTTTTAGTTTTACCATTAGGCGCTAGCAGGTAAAGGTTGTTGCTAGAGCTGACACGCAAACACGCTACCTATAATTGCCCATGCGAGAAGCATGGACTCCACAAATCAACGCCAGCTATTTTCAGTGATTGACCCTACAACTTATTAATAGGCATCGCATAACAAACCTTGACAGAAAATTGGCAGAGTTTGAACTGAAATGGTAAAATTGTAGGAATCATCCGGTATTTTAGGAATTACCACCTTTTTGCCTGTACCTCAACTCATCATAATGGTTGCCTCTACTACATAGTCTCTTAAATTGTTCAGCTATAAGTGTGTTCTGTTACATAATTTTGGCGGGTTAATGATCTTCAGCAGCATTATTGGTGCACCAACTTTTAAAGTAAAAGCGTGAGGTAAAAGCTTAATCCTGATTGGTTAAGAAAATCCGAGAATTCGACTGGATGGCGAATGGCACATCTTGCTCATCTACAACTGTGTCGATAAATATGTAAGTACGGGACAGAGATACAAATTGGCCCAAGATTACTTTCCCAGTACAAATTTACTTAACTTTGGAACTACTGAACACATTTTGCCACTGAAGAAATATATTTTGTAACTAAGAATTTCAAGAAAATTCGTTATATATAAATCCAAAAGAATTTTGTATTACCGTCGTGCACTTACATAATTATATTTTTGGAACTACAGAACAGATTTTAAAAATTCTTGCAATTCTGAAGTGTGTAAATCATGTACCAACTTTGTCGCTGACGAAACCTAAGTTGTAGCTGATAATTTCCAGAAAATGCGTTAAATATTAACGAAAAACATGGATTTAGTTTTACCCGCTCGCACAAATTTTATTATAACTTTGGAACTACTGAACCAATTTTAATTAAACACAGCCGAAAACCTGACCAGATGATGTAGATAGAAAAAACCGCATGAAATTTAGGATTAGCAGTGGGGTTTAGCAGTTCTCGAGTAGGAAGCTCACATACGGACAGACAGACAGAAACGTTGCATTATATATATATATATATATATATAATATAATACTAGGAGAATTTATTGGGAATGAACGGTGAGGAAAGTAAAACTCAACTTACTAATGCCCAATATTTCGATTTGAATTTTCAAATCATCTTCAGGGGCTGAAAATATAATTAGTAAATGAAACAATGACTACATAATATTTAATAAAACACTTACTAAGTTAAATTAAAGAGTTATGTAAGTTGTACCTATGTACCTATGTAAGTTGTTATAATTAAGACTAGATATAGATTGTCAATTCTATTCCTCACCGTTTATTCCCAATAAATTCTCCTAGTATTATTGTGCAACGGAATAAATATTAACCTCTATAATATAATATATATAGCCTAAGTGGCAATATAATTAAAAAATGTACTTTTTTTGCTTTTCATTATATCGTCTAAATCTAAATATTGACAAATATCATTTTCAATGTAAATAAGTGCAATTTTAATTAATCAAATAAAGGCAAAGATCGAAGGTAATTCTTAATTAAACATAGCTTTGAAAGTGAGCATTTTCCAATTGCTACTGATACAGGTAGCGTTAGTATTATTCTTAAACAAACAAACATATTACGAAATAAACCAGATAATTATTTTCGTATATATGTACGTACATGTATAAGTTAAAATATTTTTAGGAAAAATTTCAGATGGTGATAACTCTGAATTTTTTATTTCTTCGGCTGAACCAGTAGCATCTATGTCTTTTGGGCATTTCCCATGGGTTTTATTTGTTAAAAATATTTTCAAATCTGAGCAATGTTTTAATTAATCAGGCTAGATTAATTCATTTAAATCTTTAAAATTTTGTAGAAAGTAAAATTTTCCTGTATAATTTTTTAGTAGTTCAAATCGGTTCTGAACGGATTTAAAAAACTCGCCGACGATGAAAAATGGAACAGTCTTACGATTGTACTTTAAAAGCAGATAATAAATATTTAACTGTTTTAATAAGACCCTATAAGTATCGGGCGGTAATACAATGTTTATGTAACAAGTCTGCATAAACATAAATTTTTGTTGTTAACTTAACAAGCTGTAACTATAAATAATGCCCGCTTGAACGAAAACTATATGATATCACATATTAAGTAAAGGTATTTGAACACATTAGATATTCAACTTAGGGATTTACAAACCTTTGCAAGTGTTTAAACCAAAAAGGTTACCCGAACACGTTGCACGAACTTAGGCGTTACATGAGGTTGGCGGCAGTATTCGAAAAAAAAACCATTGTTAATTACGCTATAAAATGTCATCAGCTGACTGGTATTTACACAAATAAAAAACAGGTTCAAGTCATCTACATGCAAAAAGCACTCGAGGGGACCGATTCTTTACCTAGGCTGCACGATACTGACTTGCCTTAAACTTTTTTCGCACGGCGTCTCGCAGAATAACGAAATTTAACAATTTTACCACTAACTGTCCAAAAAGGGTTAAGGTAACAAGGGCTTGTATCCAGAAGACTTGTAACTTGCCCGACTTTGTTCGCTAATCATCGTGTTGAAAGACGTTGTAAACTTCATCCTCGTCTAATATAGCCTACATTACATGCTAGTTAAGTAAAAGACATATAAATTTTATAGAACATCAAAATTATTAATAATAGTCCTCTCTACAAGTTCTAGAAGTTTATTGTTATATTTTAAATCCTGCAAGATAAAAAAATATATGTATATAAAAAATAGGCAGTGCTTTATTGCTGCAAGCGAAACCTAAATTTTACAATATGTGTATTTTTTTCCAGGCGAACAACTCAGATAGATCCAGAAATTCTGCGCACCATGAAGATGCAAGGACCCATTGGTTACGCACCAAACCCAAAGACTACAAGACGAAATCAAGTGAGGTCTATTAAATTTTCTTCCATATTATATTGTTAGTACTGTTCAGTATTGCTAGTATTATACCGCTAGTATCGTTATACTCGTTAATTATTTATCTTGTTAAATTATTAAATAGTTTATTTATATTAGTTTTATAATATATTTGTGACATACGTTTTTGTATGTTTTTGACTGAGAATAAATAGTATTTTCTTGAAGTTAAATATCGTATTAATAATTCTCCTTCCAATGATTTAAATTCATGATCATAAAATAACGCTAGCGTCATTACATTAATTAAATCATTAGTTCTGGAGGTAAGTTCAGTTTCGATCAATTACAGTAGTTTTTACATGTTTAAATCGGAAATTTTCCATCTTGTTGTAGAACAAAGATGACGACTATAAGAATTGTGTTCATCATTTTAAAATGTTAATGAGTTAGTCCTCGTATTATTGAATCAAATGCTTAAATATACGTTTCCAATATTTAAATTAAATTTAAAATCCAGACAGTAAATTAAAATATTAATAGTTAATTATAATTTTTAAAAGTATTAGTGTACAGTCTATGCCTCGCTCTTCCTGATTTATGGATATTACTATAAAATTTTATGGTGCAATTCTGTGGCAAATCTTTAAGCTTATAAACAAAATCTATAAGAAACTGCCCATAACAACACATAAAACAAGTCCTTAGATACGGTCGTCTGTGGCTTATAGGTTTGCCACAAAATTGCACCATTAATCTCCAGACCTGCAGACATTTAAAAATGGCAGTCGTAGGTCACACAAACTCGTTATTTACACGTACGAGATAGACGTTTAATGTTTTATGTGATTTTTGTGTTGTTTATAAATATTTAATGATTCATATTAGAAGAGGAAGTAGAGCTGAAATACAGCCATTTCTGTGAATACATTTACATTTATAATTAAATAACTAATTTTTATAGCTTAAATATAGGTATAACAATTTATCATGTAATGACTAAAATGAAAAATATTTGTGTTTATAACCAAACTATTAACACAGTGTGTGAAACTTAAATACATATTTATTATATGATATTGTAGTAATATTAAGTAGGTGGCAATGTGCTATATTTACAAGAAAATAAACTTTCGCATGTAAACGTACTTGATAGTGACGTCATTGTTTTAGTAACTTTTATTGATGACGTAAATCCTCTGATATTTTGAATCACCTATATATGAATAATGAAGAATTCTTTTACATATTAACAGCAACTGTTTCTAATTTTTAGTATTTTTTTATGTTCATTTGTGTCAATGAAATATACTCGTCAAAAATTCAGATGCCAATCGATCGATTGGGAATAGAGATGGGAATTTCGGCTCAGTTTGCGGAACCGGATCAGTGGAGATCGTTCAGTTTGCTGAGCCGGCTCATTGATCCGTCTCAGTGATCCGGCTAAGTAAACATATTCCCGAGACACAGGTCGGTCAGTTGTCGGTCTTTCGTTCAATACGGTTGTTGGTGTACAATATGTCGGTAGAACG
Source organism: Liopterus haemorrhoidalis (assembly GCA_963971575.1). NCBI lineage: Eukaryota > Metazoa > Arthropoda > Insecta > Coleoptera > Dytiscidae > Liopterus > Liopterus haemorrhoidalis. The sequence goes on from OZ020620.1 coordinate 22,033,602, forward strand.
TCGCTCAGCCGGCTCTTGCATTATATGAACTGTAAACATGTTCCCGAGACACAGGTCGGTCAGTTGTCGGTCGTTCGTTCAATACGGTTGTTGTACGAGATCCGGATCACTCTGGTCACAGCTCACAATCGCCCGATCAATCGTATCCTTGAAACTTGAAACTATGCAGTGAGCCGTGAGCCGGCTCATTTCAATTTGGTGAACCGTGTCACTTCGGTCAGTGTACTGAGCCGGCTCAGTGAGTCGGTTCGTTCATGAACGCCCCATCTCTTATTGAGAACGGATAATCAAATAAACTCATACCTCGCTTTACGGCCTAGATACGTTCCGGAAAAGTTGGCCGCAAAGCGAAAAGCCGTATAACGAATCAATTCCGAATTCTCAAAACCAAGAAAATTTGCTAGGTTCAATATGGTTTGTCGAAGTTCAGAAATATAATCAACTTAAGGATCATTAGTTTTTCTTCTTTCTGGCCATATTTTTTTCACATTTATTATTTTTTTGGCCGTTTAACGAAACATTTTGGGCCGTATATCGAAAAAGTTCCATAATTAAAGAAGGCCGTTATACACACAATTCTATCTAAACTATCAATAACGTACCTGAACTACTTTTACCAACGTACGTTAGTAGTTTTTTTTTTCCGTCATATTTAAATATATATGCATCACTCCATTTAAATATAACTACCACCACCATGGTGAGAAGCGCCAATTTCTTTCTCAATCTCCGGACGTATAACATCGCTTAATTTGGATAATATTCTCGGTTGAACCATACGTTTTTCCATCATCGACCAACTAAATTATTTTGTAGTATAAACTAGACTTGTACATAATATTTAAATGTTCTTTGTGCTTTACCTTTATGCTTTTTTATTATGGATGTTTAGACTGTATCAGGGGTCTTCAAGACGTTACGCCGGTTTACGCGTATTTACGTCGGCATAAATACGTCTAGTTTGTGAGAAACCTAAAGTAATGTGTTGGATACGATGGATAAGAAAAGTAAACATTATATTTTCTTATTGATGGGCCGCGTAAAATCTTTCGGCGCCCGTATAAAATCTTTCGGCGCGCCTCATAAAGTTGTTCGGCAGACCGCATTCGTCCCACGGGTCGCCTGTTGCGGACCATATACTAGGGCATGTGGATATACATATTTGATCTTTTTTTGTGATAAGTTTTTACCGTATGTTTTTAACATATGAAGTGTCAGTACAAGTTTTGAATTTAATTTACAAAATTGTTTGATATTGATGTTGATTGTAATTTTTTATTTCCGCTATTATTTGAAATTTAAAATTATATTATAATTTTGTTATAATCTAATAATAATTATTTTAAGGTAACATATCCAATAGACACTCATGGGTCGAAGGTTCAAGTGAAGTTGTTTGGTTCTGAATCTCGCAACGTGAAGTGTGGTATTGAAGATGGCGGTTTTGTTGCGATTCCCAAGAGATACAGACGTGTTGATGTCAAATACAGTAAACTGGGGAATGAAGATTTTCCATTCGATCAGTACAATAAGACTGGACTACCTGGTTTGGAATCTACTCTGCCTAATTCATATTGTAATGCTATGTTACAGGTATGAGCTTCTAAATTTATCAAATCATAAATTACTACCTATTAAAATAGTTTTATAGAATACTTTCTTTTCGTTATATAAATTTTAATTTGTCTATTAATTGTTATTACACTTATATAATGTAAGGCTACGACTTGTTTATGTCGTTGAATTTAGAATAATATTATCTTTCAAATAAATGAAAAACAATTGCGTATTCCTATTTAAAACAAGAAAGTTGCACAGCGTTTTTTGATGACCACTGTATATTGTTCGACTGTCACATGTAGAATATAAGAGACTTTCTAGTGGGGGATTTTATTCATATGTTTATTAAAATTAAATTTCTCGTCTAGTATTATAGCGAGGTACTTTAATTTTTAAAGGTTAAATTCTTCAATCTTTATAAATACGGTCTGCCTTTAATTAATTTATTTTTGTGTTCATTAACTTTTCATCGCCATTTTAAATTATTGTTACAGGTTTTGTATTATACTGAACCTTTGAGAGCTGCACTGTTGTCTCACCTGTGTCCTAAAGAATTCTGTTTATCTTGTGAATTGGGTTTTCTATACCACATGTTATCGACATCTAGAGGAGCCCCATGTCAGCCTGGTAACTTTCTCAGGGCTTTTAGGACTGTTCCTGAGGCATCGGCATTAGGATTAATATTAAGTGATCTACATCCAGAAGCGAAGATGAAAACTGATCTTGGTTCACTGATACAGGTGAGTTAAAAGTAGGGTAACCAATTTTTGATCCTTTTCCTTTTAAGAGAAATGGGGGTTTGCTTTTAAAAATGTATGTAACTTTCCCCAAGCACTGTTCATCTTAGACCAGTTCGTCCGTGTTATTCGATATTTTGGTTATTTCAATTAATCCTTTTCAACCAAGTGATCATGCCCCAAGCAGTTTATATGTTACCTGCTCAATGGGTTTGTCGTATATTTTGAGTTGTTCTCTCAGTGCTAAACTGGTCATGGGCTTTATTTTATCGGTGTTCATTGTAAGCTACCTTCTTCACTACTTTTACTAACTCCTGCACCATTCGATGTATTTCTTTAGATCTTATGAAGAACCAAATTTACACACAGGCAAATCTAAGTAGATGTCTAGGAGCGCAAAACCAAAAGGGCGCTTAAAAATTCATACAGGGTGCTTGGGTTCGTCGGTTTACTTTTTTTGTCATCACTTCTATCCAGGGCTTCGAACCGTTATTTTTTCGTTTCGTAATTGTTCCGGTTCAAAAAAAAAAATCAGTTCGGTTTCGGTTTTCGTTCCGGCAAAAATAACGTTTTTTTTTTTTTTCGGATTTCGGTTCAGTTCCGAGTGATAAATTTTTAAATGCTTTTATTTGTATTAGAAATTTATTTTCTTCTTTAATTTAGAAGAACACTTTATTCCTTATTCTGGGTTCTCGGCGTTCAAGCCCCCCCCCCCCCCCCAAGTAATAGAAGCGCATTTTTTTTTTACTTCTCAGTTAAAAAAAATATGATTTTTTTTCTACTCATCAGTTTAAAAAATAATCTTAAATAAAATGCATTCTATATTCACTCCCATAAACATTATCTGAACCGAAATAAACCGATATTTTTTTCGGTTCAGCTCCGGGTTTCGTTCCGACAAAAATAACGGTGTTTTGGTTCAGTTTCGGTTCGAAGCCCTGCATTAATCAGTTCGTTTTTTGAGAAGAGGGCATAAAAATTGTTTTTGTCTAGGGGCGCAAATGACGCAAATCTGGGTTTGGTAGTATGATATTAAAACGATATCATTGGGTGCATTTAGCGAACGCAACTGCTGAAAATGAGCAATTAATCTTTTTATTTGGTGATTACAGTTAACTGTTGCAAGTTCGCTAAACGAACAGCAAGCGAAATACTGCTGACTGTTAATTTGTCACTTATAGCTATAATTGCGGTTATTATTAAGAAAAAACAAGGCATTACGAATAATTTATAATTTATTTTATGTGAATAAGTTCACCATCTCTTGGTTCCTATTCGATCAAATATCTTTTTTCTAAATTACGATTTTTTTTATTATTTTGGCTCGGTCTTTACACTTTTTTGACGCTTTGACAAACTATTTGAGGTTTAGAAACATCTGTTTGCTACTGATGGCGTACAAATTTGTCCCTTAGTAAATTGGTAAGTTGTTTTCAATAAGCATTAAGTCGGCGGGCTCGTTCAGCGCACATAAGGTGTAACACGTTCGCTAAACGCATATATTGTCAAATCTTAGAGTACGTTCTGGATAACTTCATGCCAGGGCATCATGAAATACGTCATCAATCCTGCGCGAGAAAACAGTTGATTACATAGACGTACATAAGGGTTTCTGCCTTATCAATTGTTGTGGATACCAAACAAACAAAATCATGTATTTCAAATTAAATTATTTCTCGTTTTAGTACACGGCATATCTGAAAACGTACGAGAAATAAATAATAATATATTTTTGTGTATAAATGTATCAATTTCACCCTGTAAATGCAAATTATATATAAAGCCCGTATGTAACAGTTTTGAATTTTAACCTATAACTCTCCAACGGTATACAGACTCCATTTTCTGCCTCATTTTTCATAAATTTAGCGACATTGTTTATGATTTCTCTCGCTTGGCTCCGAATTGGCATACCTTGGAAGCCCAATCTTTTTTTTTTGCGTCATTTTCACAAATAACAATAATAATAACACACAAATATAACAAAAAAAAACAAACAACAAAATTTAACAAAGAAAATAAACAACAAAATTTAACAAAGAAAACAAACAACAAAATTTAACAAAGAAAATAAACAACAAAATTTAAAAAAGAAAACAAAAACGGAATTAAACAATCAAAATCGAAATATACGCGTAGTCAAGAACAGATCAAAGTAAGTAACGCCACTGAAATGTATCAAACCGACTGTTGGTAACGTCATGGACGAAATTTGGTTTCTGCGCAGCCCAGTCGGTAATATAGACCTGGCATGAAGTTATCCTGAACGTACTCTAGATGCTTTAAATGTTCTCAATTTATTATATTGATAGTTTTACTTGGTGAAACTCAGATATAGGTAAAATGTTCTTAAATGAAATACTTGGTAAAGTTTCACAAAAATATTTATTCATCATATGGACTGCAGTTTCAGCGTTAACCATTTTCAAAACTTCAATGATAAGAACCTTTCACCATTTATGTTTAAACGTCCATTAAAGTTCTTTAAAATCTCTCTCTCTAAGGCTGTCATACACTGTCGAATTAGTATTTTTTTTTTATGTTGTAAAATAATATTAAATCTGAAAATATAGCCAAATGATCATAAGAGACACTCTATCTGGCGGAAGTATGTGGAACTAAACAGACAAGTTTGTTATTGTTCTGACACACGTGTTACATTTGTTTGGATTTTTAGATTTTATATCTGTTTGGCATAAGTGTAATATTTATTAAGAAAACACAAATCAAGATAAATATTAATAAAATCTTTCTAAATGTCAGATTACAACGTATTGTCTGTATGTAAAAAAATTTGTTATTGTCTATTTGGTTAGTTTCGATATTGCCACATTAGCGCTGTAATCTTAAAAGGGGTTACCTATTAGTAAATAAGGAGACTACCCCCTCCTTTCCCCATCGAGTGGGCGTAGCTTATTTAGAAAAACTGACTGTTTAGAAACTAAGTTTAGCGTTTTAAAGGTAAGTCGTTTTATAAATACATAGTCTTTTTAGGTTTAGGCTGCTAAGTTTGCTCAACTTAACCTTGTTTACAAACTAGAAACTATATATACTTAAAAAGACTATGTAATTATAAAATATGTTAACTTGAAAACGCTAAACTTCTAAAACGTCTAAAAACTCAGTACTGAGTTTTTTGAAAAACTCATATTTTCTAAATAAGCCATGCCCACTTGGTGGGGAAAGTGGAAGGGGTAGCCTCAAGTGACCCCTTATCTACTAATATTCTAAAATAATAATAATATTTATGTTATAATCTTCAGAAGACCCTAAAAATAATCATGATAAGTCATCTTTAGAAAAGCTAACAGTATATTCGAATCAAAATTTTAAATTTATTCGTGTCCGAACTTCCACTAGCCAGTCACTGTGGTTTAGCGGACAGAGTTGGTGGCACTCTGACTGCTAGGCCACGGGGGCTCGTGTTCGAATCTCGATGATGGCATGGATATTTGTGTGTAGTAGTTTTAAGGATGCATTGTAATAAGAAAAATTTAAATAATAAATTGATACTGGTTAATGACCAATAGTTGCCAAAACCAAAATTTAAAAAAAATAATAATAATAACTGCCACTAAGCGGAATTATATATCATTATTCTGTTTGTTATAGAGTTGGAATCGTTTCATATTGCATCAAATGCATTGTGAATTACTTGAGACGAAGAAAAGGAAAATAGAAGAAAAGGCTGCTAAGAGGGAGTTCAAACCTTTTGTTTATAAAGAAACAGATTTTCCTAGCATATTAGGTCACGATGTCAATTCGAGGTTAAGGAAACATAATAATGCTGCACAAGAAACAGGTAATAATGATTTAAATATTACTAATTGATTATTCCGTCTCGTTGGAAATTTTTAAACAAAAATAAAAAATTTGGTGTACGTTCCTCTAAATATATTGTTAAATATTTTGATACATGCATTTTGGCTGCTAAGCCATTCTCAAAAGAACACAAGATAGAAAATGTTGTGACTGTTATAGTTCACGAGACTTTACATACTGATTGATGGACAAAGAACCGATAAACAAAATCTATCTCACACAGTTCTATTTAAAATTTAACTTCTCTTACCCAACGTACGCCCGTAGTTTTTATCTGCGTTTGTTATATTTGGATATATTCAGAGAAACATGAGTGTGCTTTTGTATGGAGCGCTACTATTGCAGCTGTGAGTAGAGCGAGTGAAACAAAACAATAGTAACCGGTTTTTTAATTTAAAATAAATTTGATGTTTTATTTTTATGACCTATAATCCCCGAAAAACAAACCAACTCCAGCAATACTACATAGGTATATTCGAGGTCGTCAACGTATACATTATGCAAAACAATAGTTCTTTCGCATCATCCGAACCAAAAGCATCGCTTAATTTTTATGATATAGATTTTTTTTTTTAATTTAATGTCCTTTGCAACTTTGGCAATTAGCCAATGATCTTGATTGAATCATACCCTTTTTCGGGCGGGCGTCGGTCGAGTAAATCCTCCCCGAGTATACACATACAGAGCGATCAAGAAATCTTGTCCGTTATGCAATAGTTGACAGAAACATTTAGTTATCAAACTTATTTCCAAGGACATGTACACATAGGCGTACATTCTATTTTTATTACCTTATACGAATTGATTATTAAATGAACACTATTTTTCTCTACACGCCAATGAGTTGACAACAGGTATTAAGTTAGGAACACATATTTTCGTTGCTTCTCGAGTGAGCCGGGCTTCTCGGGCAAACGAAGTAATTTGATTGGTTCTCTGTTAAATTAGGATTTTCAGCTGTGGATTAGAACACAGTTTAGATATTTTTAAACTCATTGTTTACTGTTATGTAACTGACAAAAAATTATGATCGCACGGTATATTATTAAGTACATAGGGTGTCCCAAATAACTTGTTAAGAATGGGGATCTCGAGAACGGTAAGAGATACGAGGTCGGTTAAATTAGACCAAAGTTGCCGCATTAAAAAAGTACATAGATCACTAGATATGAACGTAAATGTAAATTTTCCGGTTTTTAATTTTTGCTCATAACTTCCAAAATTAAAACACTACAATTTAAATGCGCAATATATAAAATAAATTGTGCATTTGTTGTAAGCATTTTATAAAATAATTGTGCAATAAACAAATTACAGTTAAATATTTTTTTTTGCAATGTTACAAAAAGAACGGCTTTAAAATACAGGTTTGTCCATTTAATGAATTTAAATGCTCCTTTTATATTATATTTGTATACTTAAAAAAATACATGTGTAGTACCTATATAAAAAATAGTTTAAAAAATATTTGAGCAATACGAAAATTACATGCGCAATATTTTAATTAAATGGCCACTTAAACATCGAATGCGCGCAATCAATAAGTTATTTGAACCACCAGAAAAATAGAACGTGCCTTAGAATGAATAACTTGCGCATTCGATTATCGTGTGGTGTTCGCAACTACATACTGCAGCGCTCAACGGTATCTGTATCCCTGAGTCCTGCGCATTCGTACACAAATATTTGTAATATATTTAACGATATCTAGATCGGAAACATTTAAGTTGAGGACATTTTATCCAGGGACATTTTATCCAGGACATTTTGTCCGCCCATGAATATACCAAATGTATATTATTTAAATACCCAACTATGTAAGTGATTCTAAAACATAAAAATGTAAATTTTTATTAATTATTTTCTTTATGTTTATGTTAAGTTTATGTAATTAGATTTAGAAAAAATAATAGCAAGTGCTAAAATAAATTTATTATTATTATATATTTTTTTGATGTTCTTATAAATACATTTTTTTAAATGTGTTGATTTTGATTTTGCGTTAATAAAACATGTTGACAATTTAATTATTATTATATTATTTATTTTACATCGGCCTTTATTTCTGCAACGAGGCTAATCGCCGATGCCAGGGGGCGACCTCCTACACCTGGATGAGGGGTGAATGATTGTGAAAATGAGAGTAATGTAAACATATTATTCTCGCCCGAATAATATCACCAACGAAGCAGGCTCGAACCATCGACCGTTCAGACGATGTTTTCCTGTTTCTAACAGTCTCAATCCCCACGACTTAATGCGCTCGGCCACCACGTTGGCTGTTGACAATTTAATAAAAAGAGTTTTTTTAAAATGTTTTTAAATAATATGTACATAATTTGGGCAATAATATGCTTATATCTGATATCATTTTCGGACAAACTTTGGCCCGAGGGCCAAAAAGACATTTACATTATGATAATAATTATTCCCATTATAGTATTTTTTATTTAAAGTAAAAATATTTATTAAATGTACATTTTTTAATATTTTAATGCACAAACAAAATCGTTTTAAAGCACACTATAAATAAAATATTGCTCAATTTAAATTTTTTATTTTAAATAGATATATTTAATTAATGCTAAATATTTTATTTTAATGCACAAAGTATTAATTTTAGTGCACATATCTATTTAAATAATTCACAGTTAAATCATACCCAAATTAAAATATTAAGGCCCGGTCTTTCCACCTTCAGATAAAGTTCCAGGTAACTATCTGACAGATAAGGTTATTTATAACTTCATCTGCTAAATAAATGTCAATACCAGTCAGTGAATCCTATACGTCAGTCTCATTATCTGTTAGATAACTATCCGATAGATACATTTGTATAGAAAGAAGGGATGACATTTACTCAGCAGATGAAGTTACAAATAACCTTATCTGTCAGATAGTTACCTGGAACTTTATCTGAAGGTGGAAAGACCGGGCCTAAGTGATTTTGGTGTACACTTTCTTAAGGTACTTTTTCGTTCTGAATTTACAGAGGTTGTCAATTTTTTTATCACGTACCATTTTCAAGTTATCGGGATCAGTTTTAATTTTTCATATGGAGCTTATAGTAGGTTATGATAATTTTGAATAGAGCTTTTTTGCTATTCAACCATATAAAAAAGTCCTATTTTATTTTCGTCTTATTATTATTTTAGGTTTAGTCCATTAGTAATTCTGCAATAAAAGGCCACAATAGCCTGGTTTATAATAGATCCATAACATAACGCATTCCATAAGCATAGAGATGTATCAAAGCAGTGTCATTGTTTTGTTTGTTATTGATAGATGTTCGTATTATAAACAGATTAATTATACTGCTTTGATGCATTTTTATGCTCACGCAATGCGTTATGTTATGGATCTGTTATGAACTAGGATTTAAACCTCATTTATAATAGATACATAACATAAACGCATTGCATGATCATAAAGATAAATTAGTGGAGTATAATTATTATGTTTATTATAAACAGGACACTGATAATCCTTTTATTTATCTTTATGTCCATGCAGTGCGCTTGTGCTATAGATCTATTATAAACGATGCTTTAGACCCAAAATATATTTCGAATTATATAATTTTTTTTTATTATAATTAAATAAATTATGTCTCGCCTTAAATGTGATTTGGTTTTATTTGGTAATTCGCATTAAACGCGTTTTAAAAAAATTAGATTTTGGTAATAAGTGCTTTGATGATAAATTATTTTGGATATCTTGCAGCAATTGAAGAAGAAATTAAGGCTGAAGAGAAAATAAATGAAGATACAGAAATTAGTACGTACTTTGGAATGAAGCAATTACAGATGAATTCTTGCTTAAAATGTGGGCATGAAGTAAGTATATAAAAGTTCTTTTCCTACTACTGCTATGAAACTGTCTCATTTCGATATTATTAATTGACAAGTAATTAACTTAATTCCGCATGCTATTTTCATTGCTATTAATGCGCACGCTGGCGGTGCGGGAATGAATAAATTCGCACCAATGCGCACGTGCAAGAAGTATTCATTCCCGTAAGACCTACGCGCTCATTAATGACCGTCAAAAATATTTAAATTAAATTTTCTTGATTAAATTTATTGGTAATCGCAAGAAAAGCATAATTTGCAACACGCGCTGGTTGCACAATACAGTATTTTCTATGGATAGAATGCTCAAGAAATTGTGACTTTCTTGACCCTGTGTTGTTCGACAATTGGTTTTAAATCTTTTTGAAGCCGAAGTCGACCGTTTAACATAGCTTGTTGTGAATGGGATAATATTTACATCATATTTTTCAGATTGTTTTTTCGATTGATTCAAATTTTTTGGATTTTTTTGTTTTATTATTTCTTGTACGGTATTAATCTAGGTCAGTGGTCTTCAACCTTCTTACATCTGTGGAACCCTACAGTTTAAATGCTATTCCTTTGCGCTGTCTTTTTTTAATTTTAAGGTCAAAAGTTTTAAAATAATAATTGAAATGTATACTATTGAATTTAGTCTTGATACAAACTTGATATTTTATAGCTGACTCTAGGTACGTTCAGCATAAGCTAATAATCTACACATTCTGCATAATTTCCACAAGAAATGTTCTGCATAAAGTTTTTGTGTGCTCTGTGCTGCACGAAGATCGTTCGGCAAATATCGTGCAGTGCAGTTTGTGTTGCACAGTCGTCACAAGTTCAGATCGTACGGAAATCTGTGCAATAGTGATTTTCGCGATAAAAATATAAGTTATTATTTCTACAAAACAATATGAGTGAAAACAATCAAGATATCATTGTTTATACATGCAGCATTTGCAAAATAAATAGTGCAGACATGAACCTCATGATGGGACATGTAAATACACTCAAAAAGACTCAAAATTTACTGGATACAAGCGGAAATGTACTTTAAATTGATATGTAGTCATGTTTGGAACAGTACTCTCTGCATATTTAAACACTTTTTCCAGAATATTTTCTGGTTTGGAAAATTGTTCTGAATTGTCTTCCTCATCAAATACATTTTCTTTTATATTACTTAAAAGCATCGCAAAACCTTCATGCGTAATTTTTATATTATCGTACAAAAGAAGTAGCAGGAGACGGACTTCATGTAATCAAACACACATAATTTATATGCTTACAAATAAAAAAAGTTAGAATAACAAGAAATACTGCACAATCGGAACAAAGCGTTCGTCTCTCACTTTCTTGCACAGTACGCACAGTGGTCACGTGACAAAAAACTTGCACGGCACAAAGTTAACACTGCACAGTTATACCGAACGCACCTTATATTTCTATATTTTTTAAATGTAAGTACAATATACTATTTTACATTTTAAATAATGCAATACCTACCTGATATAATTTTTAATGCAAATTATAAATAAAAATGGAATTGAATAATTAGCGATATGCTGTTTTGAATCTTACATATTAATTTATTATAAACATTTATTAGCAATCATTATATAGATACAATCCAATAATACAGTACATATTTAAATGGTAAGTGATGTAAGATGTAAATAATAATCACTACTCATATTTGAACTTTTTGTCGATAAGTAAAATTAGCTATTTTGGGAATAAATATGACAATGAGCTATTTTGGAAAATGGTGATTAAAAATTTTGTAGTATCCTCAAATTTAAAGTTATTCAATTTTCAAAATTTACCAAAATCATTGTACCCAAGCAAAGAGTCATTTAAAAAACACAAAAAACATACAGAATAAAGCCATTTAATTAAAGTTACGGAAGCCCTGAAAACGTTCCACGGAACCGCAGGGTTCCGCAGAACACAGGTTGAATACTACTGATCTAGGTTATAAGTGAGGTACTAAAATTCAGCAATATCGGCACTTTGTTGTTTGTTCAACCTCCACGAATAATGTATCATTTTCATTCTGGTGTTGGAAGCGTGGAACAAGAAATTCAACCAATAGAATCGCTCTATTTTGAAAAAAACCGTACCATGGTGTCGTAGGCGCGGTGTTACAAGCGCAGTGTCGCAAGTTCAGAAATTTCAACTCTAGCGCTGGCCGCACCGTCGAAACCATAGAAACAGATATATTTTTTCGGAATGGTGAGATCTTTAGCGAGACACTTATATTAATTTCCTTAAAAAAAATAAAAAACGTAAATTGATGTAGCGAAATAGCGACTTTTACAATGTTGTCGGCAGTCATAAAGTTTATTATTATGGATTCGGTTATCATCTGGTCGTATCAAATATCTGGTCTGCAGAAATGTCATACAGTGGGTATACTAATAATACACCCCCAAGCAGAGGCCAACAGAATCTTCATTCTAAACTGTGATGTCAAGTAAAAAAGATTGTGTATTAAATTCTTTTCTTGTAATTGAAGTACTGTCTGTGTTTTTTGTGTGTCATTTCTTGCAACAAGTTAAAATAATCTCCTTGTTGCTTTCTGTTTCTATGTATATATGGGACGTACACACCATCGCTTTTCTTCATATCGCAATAAGTCTAAATATGCACAAAAAAGAGCTAGACGTGTCCTTCGATCTGACGACATATTTAATGAAATTGTATAACCCGTTTACTCCTAGAACTTGTATAAACTTTTAGGTTAGATTTGGGTTAGATACAAATGTTGTCAAAATCGAAAACGCGCACATATCACGCCTCCAACCCCACCATGAAATTCGAACTTGTAAATATAACACCACACCTCTCACCCCTGTCGCGCCTTTGTTGAGATAAGTTGAGATAGCCGATAGTTAAAAACAAAAACACAAAAAAACTGAAATGGACAACAGTCCTGCCAGTGCGCTGGAGAGATTCTAGGACTCTCAAGTCTCAGATAGATATGTAGCTTTAGACTGGCAGACTTCTGGCTCTGCTTTCAGTATTGTTGTATACGTCAGACTTGTCTTTAATTATTTAATTAATTAACTAATTAATTAATATAAACAGTTGCTTGAGTATTGCTATATCAAAGACTTGTATTTCTATCAATTTCTAAATATGGGTAATGTTCCGTATTATTCCACCACAACTAGGCTTATATGCTTAGAATGAATTATACTATAACGTTAGAAACGAGAAGGCATAGTCGTAAGAATGGGGAGCCAATAGTAATCATTCATGCATCTATAGTTGGCAGAGAAATACGCGTTTTTAACACGAAGAACGTCCGAATATAACTGATATTTTGGAACCCTTTATGAAGTTATTGTTATTCAAAATACGTATACTATAAATCTCATTGGAAACAGGTAAAAATTCCTTATTAACCTGTTTATATACGTCTAGCAAGTTTAAGTATTTTCTGTCTAAAATTTTTGCTAACTAAACCTAACCGAATTAGTTTTATCATTGATTGTTTTCATATATTGAATACACGGTTTTCTCTAACAAGTTCTTGGTGGTGGACTTATGCGGAACATTAACCCTAAATATTGTTTTTAATAGGTACGTAAAGAATCAGTACTCCTGGCTTGCAACTTGGTGTATCCTCCTGGTAATGATATCATTGAAGAATGGTCATTCTGCGATCTCTTATCGTCATCATTATGTCCTCATCAAACTACACCGGCATGGTGTGACTCTTGCGACAAATTCAGTCCCACCTCGCAGGCACGCATCTTACACTCTCTTCCTAAGATACTGGTTATTAACACAGGACTACATAATACCCAATATAAAAAATTCTGGCAAACACAAATGGATAATATTGTGGCTAAAGCTGTCAATGGAGTTGATGGTAAGTGATTTTAATGTATTGATTTTTAGGGTTTTGTAGGTATGACCAAAAAACCCTTATACCATAATTTTGTCGTCTGTCTGTCTGTCTGTCTGTCAAAATGTGCTCATTAAAAAAAAATATATTTTTTTAAAATTCTGAGTAGGGTATCAAATTAAAGCCCTTAGTACGTGGATTAACGATCAAAATGTTATTTTTGCAAAACAAATTATTTTGATGCGATTTTTGCCAAAATTGTGCAAAAAAAATTTTGTCCCACATTCTGTAGCCCAGATGGTTTAAACTAAAAATATGAAAAAATTCTAAGTAATGTACATTGGTGTGAACCGGAATAGTACAACAGAAATTTTTGATCAGATTATGTTTTCGGAAAATAACGCACTTTTTGTGTTTTTAACTAAAATATGTTAAATATTTCATTCGCTATGTAACACACAAGATCAGTAGCTCTAATAGCGTAGTTGGTTTTGTCGTGGGCTTTGTAATTTGCAAACTAGAGTTCGAATCCTGTTAATTTTGTTTTTATTTATTTTTTTTGGCATTTTTATTTTGTCAAAATTCTAGTTATATTTTGGTAAATGTTGCATTTAATTGTTAAAAGCGTACATTTATTAACCAGTGGGAAATTATAATTTAATTCTAGATTTGACGAAATCAGAGGGCGAGGCTTATGATTTAAGCAACCAATGGAGGCCATAGGCGCAATTTTCAAAATATTAGTGAACCTTGCTATATAAAAAAAAATACTGCACATATTTAGAAACTTAAATAATGGTATTAGGCGTTCGAATTAAAATTCATAAAAAAATATTTTGACATAAAATTAGTTTTGGCATCCCAAATAATCATCATTCAGTTACTAAATACCTACAAAAGTCAGAAATGTGTGAAAATTCACACTTCACATAATTTTTTTTTTTTTAAATTCGTTATTAATTGTAAGATACAACCATTTGGTGTTTTATGTATGTGCCTATTAACCAATTGACGCGCAGCTCCGTGTCTAATAGACCGGGAGCTCATGACAGTTTTTGGTCTCCGATTTCATACAGCATGCCTTTTGGAGGAGAGAATATTTACCCTGTGACAACAAAAAAGGGATGGTACTAAACCCCTGCACGCTTTCCGGTCATAGGGAAAATTGCATTTCCACTTAAACACAAAATTTTTGTGCTTTTCTCTGATTTAATATTGCTTGCCCTTTTGTCAAAAGAAAGTTATAACAAATTTAAAGTCTTTTAAATATATGCATGCGATTCGGAGGGTCCCAAAGGGCTCAAACGGTCAGGTGATCTTGTAATAAAAAAATATGATTTTCCGCGTTTTCATACAGCATGCCTATAATTAAAAGACTCTAAATTTGTTATAACTTTCTTTTGACAAAAGGGCAAGCAATATTAAATCAGAGAAAGACACAAAAATTTTATGCAAGTGGAAATGCAATTTTCCCTATGACCGGAAAGCGTGCAGGGGTTTAGTACCATCCCTTTTTTGTTGTCACAGGGTAAATATTCTCTCCTCCAAAAGGCATGCTGTATGAAATCGGAGACCAAAAATGTCATGCGCTCCCCGGTCTATAACTTCGATGCTTAATAGTGACAAATTTTGGCAAACATCTCTCACACGGACAACCTTATTTTAATCGAATGAAATTTCGTAGGCACGTGTGAACCACGACCATTTTTTTAACTGGTTATTTAACTATTTTTAAATTTACAGAGTTACAGAAATGTTATTTTTGATCCTGCCGATAGTTAGACGTGGTGTTTTCGAAATACATTTAACACTGCATTTTTCGTATAAATACATACAGATTTGTTATTTTTGCAAAAAGTAGGTACTGCATTTCTACATGTTTTTATACAAATATTGATAAACACACATTTTTCTCCCGTTACTTCTTTTAAACCTGGGCCTTCGTTAAAATTACAAAAACGTTTTATTTGATCTTGCAGTAAGAGGTTAGAAGACTGTTTGGCGAAGACAACCTCTTTCACTGTTTTATCTACTATTCAGTACGGTATAAATAACAATGTTATTTGATCTGGTTTGAGTTTTTTTTATATTTTGAATTTTGATTATATCATTGCATGTTTATTATATATGTGAAAATAAATTTAAAATTATAAAGCTATATTATAATATAATATTATATTCGATTAGTTTTTTTATTCCTACGCCACTGAAATTTTTTAGAATTGTATGTCAAGTTAAACATATAATTCGTTCACGGTGTGTCCTCCTTTGTTTAGGTCATGTTAGTGTGGCAGTTTTGTTGATAGCCACGAAAAACTACTAAACATCTGAAAATGTTTAATCCTTTTTTGATAATGAAATATTTTTTTAACGCTATGTAGAAATAACCATGTTCAGGCCGGAATATTAATCTGAAACCTTTGGTGCCTAAAGCAGGAACGCGACCTCTAAACCACCGATGCCGACAACCTACAATCGATCAATATAAACCTACCATTTTTAAGTTTTATTAAATTTGTAGGTTTACTAGGAATTAACTTTATTCATTAAAATTTGTCGTGCGCTAATATAAATAATTGAGTTTGTAACAATTGAAACATAGCCGCAGTAAGAAAAACTTGCGCTAGGGGCGGAGCCGTGTTCTCACCTCCCAAAATCCAAGTGATGAGCAAACAAAAAAGGTCCTAACCTCTCAAAACCCAAGTGATGAGCAAAAAAATGTCCTCACCTCCCAAAATCTAAGTGATGAACAAAACAAAAAGGTCCTCACCTTCGCAATGGCGCCCCTTAGTCAAGCCCGTCAGCGCCCCTTTCCTTATAGTGCACCCGAGGCCATCGCCCCCCTCCCCCTTACTGCGGCTCTGTATTTAAACATTAGACTTTCAGATAAAATCAGTCACATTTTTTTTTTATCTTTAGTCTGTATTGAGATTCTGTACTGAGTTAAAAAAGTTGACTATAACTTTAAACGTAGTTTATCAACTAAAGAGTGCTATGAAGAAATGTTTGTTTTATTCCATGATGATTGTTCATTCTTAACCCGTAGTTGACCAAAATATACACATCCAACCAAGTGGGGTGTAGTATACCCTAGGCTTTTCTCATTTAATATCAATTAAAATAAGGTAAAATTTATACAGTTAGATGCTGTCAAGACTATAGATCAACATTACAAAAAAAAAAATTCAAAGTAATTATTTAATGCTTTTTTAATAATTTTTTCAATAAAAGTCAAAATCACGCCAAATCTTTCCTAAATTGCATCATACTTCAAGTTGCGTCTCGTGTTGACTGACAACATTGCATCTCTCGTTCACACCAACTCTCACACATACTAATTTAGCTAGCTCTCTGATTGGTCTATGTATTTTGGTGGGGGAGATAATTTCATTCTCATTTCCCAAGCAAAGCTTGAATTTTGAATTAGTTGCTATTAGATACTAACAACGTTTATTTATTTATGATTCCTTCGAAATGTGCTGTTGCCAAATATAATTTAGACATATTTTTTTGTAAATGGTGTTTTTGATTTTTTTGTCGATTAAAAATGAAATGATTGTTAAATATTAACTAATTCATAAATATTGTCAATAGATACATCATTTCCACTATTAATATACTGGGGTGTGACACACCCCATTTGGTCAAGCTTGGGTTAAGGATTATTGAACGGTAGTATAAAAATTTTAACATGGTTATTTTGAATTAGAAGTTGATCCACGTTCTGGGCGATCCGAGGAAATAGTAATTCCGGAAAATGTAGCTGCTGTTTTTATTTTAATGGCCTTTGCTGCTTCTGCAATTAGCCAGGACAATTCTTGTTTTTGGAAACTCCAAGCCTGAACGAGATTCGAACCCGAGACCTTAGTAACGCAGAGCGCTTGTGTGGCCATTAAGCTACGCCGGTAGTTATTGTTAAATAATTATTTTTTTTAAATCGCCACAGAACATTGCCATAGTTGCATAAAAGTCTTTAAACTAGATGTAAGCTAAAAGTCGATGTAAAACACAAAATTGACTTGCAACGTATTGCATTGCATCCAGTTTTAAGAGTTTTAAGCAACCGGGCATTAGACAGATAGTAGAAACCCTCAAGATTAATGCACTAGCTTTGCATACAGTTCTACATGGTAGGTAAATTGCATTTTAGAAAGATGTGTACGCTTTGGGTACCGTATAATCAAAGACAACAACGAACTCATGTTATACAAGATTTTTTGGAAAATTCAGAATTACAATTACTATTCTCCGTAACATCATATCCTTCGTATAGTCCAGATCTTGTGCCATGAGATTTTGGTTTGTTCCCCTATGTCTAAAATTAACTAAAAGGGCGCCATTTTGCAACACCTGCTATTAGTGGCGTGGGATGTGCGATGTGGGATTTTGTGCCAATGGAAAAGTGGGAAAAATGTTTTGATGACTGGTTTCGACGAATGTATAGTGTGTAATGTATAGAGTGTAATGGAAATTATTTTGAATATTTTGTGTGACAAAACTGTCCTAGCGCACTACATATTTAAATTTTCATTATTTTTCAGGTGTGAGAGCCACAACTCCTACACCAGTAGGTCCTACGTCCGGTACTACTAAACTGTGTAGGTATGGGGCAAACTGTGCTAGACCTGGCTGCAGGTTCAGGCATGGTAATCCTATCACTACTGCCCATCAAACACCCCAAGCGCCACCCAACAATCTTTACTACAGCAACACTTGGCTTCCTCATGAAATTATTATGAGTTTAGATTCGGAGAAGAATTTGAGGGTTATGAAAGAAGATATAAAGGTTGAAAAGGTACATTTTTTTATTATACAGTATATTTAAGGTGGGAGACTTGCAGGTTACAAGTTAGCAAGAAAGGCAACACCTCACCTTAGGCGCCTTTCGTTATAGTTCAGCCAAGTAATTTATTTGATTCATTTCAGCGAACAAATGTCTCTCGTATCGGCTGTATTCATAAGTTTGTTTATTATGTTGGGTGCATTCTTTTAAAATATAATAGTCTACTGTATGTTAGAGGAGATTTATTGCATGTTAACCACTTAATGCACACATTAATTTCGAATTTTCTGTCAAAAAATGTTTAGTTTTTTTTTTTTTTTTCACTAATCTAGTACCCATATACATTTGAAAGAAAAAAAAAGTATTTTCAGTTTATAAGTTATATAGTTTATAGTATATAGTTTATTTCTGTAACTCAATAATACTACCAACATCTATTATTTAATAGATAAACAAATCGTGAAAATGTATCCATGTCGGACACGAGCATATAAACCTTCTTTACAACGTAATATGGTTGCTCGTGTGACACACGGGCATGTTCAAAATTTACCATAAAGGAATGCTCGTGTCAGACACGGGTTAGTGCATTAAGTGGTTAATTTGTGAGTTATTAGTGTTTTTGAATGATGAACCATATTTTGATACTGCGTGAAGATAAGCACGACGTGATACGCCGTAGAAACAGTCACGACGTGCCTGTAAAGAAACTTTACAGTCGTGAGCGTGCGTGACGTGAAATTTTATTAATCCAGCGAACGTAAGTTTACATTCAAATTACGTGGGCGGATATGCCCGTGACACAAAAATTGCTCACGCGTCCATCTCCAATGTCTAATGTAGGAATTTGTTCTAACATTTTGTGTCTTTATAGGAAGAGGAATCTAAAACAGAACCAAACATAGAACAAAAACAGAAATATTCATTAACAGCAGTCGTGTGTTACATCAATGATCTTCAAAGTTCCGAGAAACGCAACATGGTGGCTCTGATAAAAGTACCACCAAGCTACATTCAGGGAGCCACGGAATGCCAGTGGTTCTTGTTCAATGATATAAGTATCGCACCCGTCTCCGCCCAAGAAGCCGTGTGGTTTAGTCTGGATTGGAAGGTTCCATGTGCGCTTTATTATTCTAGTGATGAGGTAAGCCACAAAAATTTATGTGAAGTAAGAATGTTCACATATTTCAGTTTTATAGGTATCTAGCAAGTGACAACAAATTGAGGACACATATTAAAAATCATAAAATTCGATAATCGGAGAGATAGAAATGACCAAATTCAATAATTTGAATATTGACAATTACTTCGAAACCTTAATAATTTGATACATACTGGCCTAAAGAATTTAACTAAACTGTTAGAAAAACAATATGCAAGATGTCAAAATAATTTGTAATTCATGAGAGGAAAGAGAATAAACTTGGTAAATCATTATATTTATTTGTTACAGATAATAAATGGATGCACTGATATTACTCCAGCGATTACCCAAGATGTATTTGGAGAAGACAAGTGTCTCGCTAGAAGTGGTGGTACAAGAGGCATAACATTTACTCCATTGGCCGCTGGCGAGATGCCTAAACCGGGCGAATTGGTGGCCATGGATGCTGAATTCGTAACATTGAACCAAGAAGAGGCAGAACTTAGGAGTGATGGAAAAATGTCTACAATTAAACCAAGTCATATGAGTGTTGCTAGGATAACTTGCATCAGAGGGTATGTAGTGATCAGATTTCAACATTCTTAATGGGTACATTCGATTTGATGCTGCGAGTGCTCCAAGCACGTTCTGTTCACTCAAACTTGTTCGATTTGACGCTCGAAGTACACTAAATTGTATTCGCTTTACGGTTGAGGGTGCATTTAGAGTGCGCTCTATGTGTCTGGGGTTTTAAGACCGGGCATATGAAGTATGACGGAAAAAGGTGAGAGAACGGCGGGAAAAATACTACCATTTCTTGTATTAGTGACGTTTCTATTAACTTCGAAAACTATATTGTGTTTGTAAACACAGCATAAAAACAATTAAATACACCATGCATAAAATTAACATGGTAGAAACAGGGTTATGTTCTATTTGTAAATTTATAGGAGCTCTCAATGTTTGCAAGGTACATAATGATATCAAAAGCTGTTTCTCGAGTTTTGTTTCGGGATTTCCACCTGGTCTCAGATGAATTTCGTCTGGCATTGCTTGCAGTTTTTCAAGAACATTTTCGAAAATTGTAGATATCCGAAAATGTGATTTGAATTGACGATCTGTAAAATTTGGCAGCGTATTTTCTGCAAACCCCCACACTTTTTCTAAAATTACTTGTTCAGTTTCATCATTGAAAAATAATTCAACAGCAAACCGGAGTACATAATTTTGATTCATGACTGATGTGAACTAATCTGACAGTAAAAACACCGCTTATTATTATTATTATTATTTTTTATTGTAATGGCCTTTGCTGCTGTGGCGATTAGCCACCGACTAAAATTGTATGGTTAGATTTTATAAATGTTACGTCACAACGTCGCTTTCGTGTTCGTGTTGCTGCGCTCCGTCAGTCTATTCATGACGTCACCATCAACTGTTCGCTCAGTGCTCGCTCTACCCTGTACAACTCGAATGTACCCAATATAAATAATTTTAAGTATTTAAGTATTTATGGGAAACGTAAGTTTACATTGAATGCCTTTCAACGTTAAACTTGCCATTAATCTACTTTATCTACTTTTCCTATGTATTTGTAACGAATGCTGTTCTTATTCATAAATTAATATAAACACTTGAGTTTATTCAACTTGAGTTGATAATTTATATTATTTAATTCGTCCACTGTTAAATATAGCTCCCCTCTCATTACTTCTTAAAACTTTTCTGTATTTGGTTAAAAATAGCCAATTTTCGGAATTACTCTTATGCCCGGTTGCATAAAAATCTTAAAACTAGATGTAAGCTAAAACTCTATGTAAAACACAAATATTTGAAATATTTGAGGGGGGTACCATTTTTTTATCATTATAAATATTAATGAAAATATGATGGTTTTGAATTTTAAAAAGATGAAAGCTGGCCGTAAGTAGCCCGCTTTGGTCCGCTTCAATCTTTCACGATTCGAAATATTCCCAAAAATGAACCGAACACTTAGTTTTATCTAATATTTTTAATTTTCTCCAATCATATTTGAGGGATCTCCTCGCTGGCGCCGCCACTGTCTATCTAGTATGCCCATTTCTATTTTAGGTTTACTACACGCTCTGTTATGTTACACTGTTTGTTTATGGTCCATGAATTACCCTGGTACATCTCTTACATGAACTATCGCAAGCTGGTTTAAATAGGTTTAATAAAAATCCAGTGGTTTTTTTGGGTCGCTTCGTGGCCATGGATGAGACATGGGTCCATTATTATACGCCAGAACCAGTCCAAACAGTGGATTCATCACTATTCCCTGCCTCCAATGAAGGCAAAACTGATCCCATCAGCTGGAAAGATGATGACATCAATTTTTTGGGACACGTCACAATTTTATCTCCCAAAGGACTAAACAATTAACGGACAATACTATGCTGACCTTCTTGAATGTTTGAAATTCGCAATAAAAACGTCCCGGTTTGGTCAAATAAAAATCCACTACCACCATGACAATGTACCTGCCCATTCCAATGGCATTGCAACTAGAAAACTGGAAGAATTAAAGTTTGAAGTAGTTGGTCGTCCACCTTATTCACTAGATCTGGCACACCGCCCCCCCCCCGACTTCTATCTCTTTCCAAACCTAAAAAAATATATATCCAGCTGGCAGGGCCGGCACTAGACTTTTTGCCGCCATAGTAATTAAAACAAAAAACGGTTTTTTATGCTATAAAATATAAAAAATACGAGTAAAATTAAATATAATTACAAAACAAAACACGGATTTATTAACTATTCATTTATAGATATAAAATAATAATCACATTTGTAATGAAAAATTGCCTCAAACAATAATAATTATTAAATCAAAAAATAAATAAGAAAAAATAATAGTAACAACCATTAAATAAAAAAAAAAATAATAATAATAATTTCTTTAGTCACTCACTTATACAAAATACAGTGGCATATATAGGAAAAATTGGACAACTCTATCTGGTTTTACAACTTAACGTATAACAAAAAGATTAAAATCTTCTTCTTGCTTCTTTATTTGTAAGTAGTTGTCTTGTAGTATATCTTCTTTGTCTATTGCTCTCCAAATATCATTTTCAATGGACAAAATAGCTAGCCCAGATAGTCGGTTTTGTGTTATGGATGATTTTAAATAATTTTTTATTAGTTTTAGACGACAAAAACATTTTCCGCTAGCAACACTAACTGGTATTGTTAATAATATTTTTAGAGCAATATATAAATTTGGATCATCTGATGGTTTCAGCAAACTTGAAATAAATATTAATTCTTCTGACAGTTGAACATTGTCAATGTATTTTTTGTTACCATCGCTCAGTATAACTTCTAAATCCTTACAATACTTTAAAATATCTTCTTTCTTCCATGTAGTTAATTTCGAAATGGAATGTAAGAAGCCAAATGTATTATTATAATATGATAACTGTTGGAAACGTTCCTCTCTCTGTTGAGTGTATAGCGACGTCTAACAAATTAAAATAAACTTCAATTTTAAATTTTTGTGTTAAATCTTCCATTGGATCGTCACTCGCTTCGTATTCAAAATTCCGTTTGCGTGTTTTATTCGCACTGTTTCAAATTTGGGTTCCAAATCAATTGTTTCTTCTAATTCACGAGCAGTGATAAAAAGGTTCTGGAATTCTGCGTCGGTTCTGAGCTTTTTCAAATTATTAAGAACGGACTTAATTGTTTCTAAGGCGGCACAAATAAAAAATGTTGGATTCTGCATTAAAAGATTTACTTTATTAACTTCTAATAACACATTGTACCAAAGCACTGCTGTAAAAATAAATTGATAATTTTTCAATTTTTGTTCCAAATTTTTTGCGTCAATTTTCGTTTTATTTCCATGAGAACCCATTAACGATAGGTATTCCATGATATCAATGAATGCTTCGTAAATTTCTCCAATTTGGTATCTAATTGGTTGTATGGCATTGATTCTGCTTTCCCATCTTGTTGAACATATGGGCTTTAAAGTCAAATTAGACCTATGTTTCAATAATTCAGATCATACAGTCTGTTCCAAACGGTTAAGCAGAACTAAATGGGAATTTAGTTCTTTTAGGTTGTCACGAGAAGGGACTTTGCTTGGGTTATTTCATTTTTCACGTTGGGATGTCAAAATTTAAAATTCCAACAATGAAACCATGGGAACGAATGACATATGTCAAAATTAAATATTTTTTTAGATATTTTAATGACAAAAAAATAAATAAATGGGAAATTTGTATTAAGAATGACACAAAAAATCAAAATATAAAGAAAATGACATTTTAAAATGATATTAACCTTAACCAAAAAATGTTTATTGTAAGTATGATTTACAAAGCTTAAACAAAACGGCCGAAAGGCACGATTTAAACGATGAAAGTAACTAGATTGCAAAATCTAGTTCCGCTTAACCGTTTGGAACAGACTGTATGTATATTGATGCAGAGAAAAAATTTTATAAATAATAATATTAATAATTATATATAAAATATAAGATAAAAATAAAACCCGTTTCATAAATACAGCCTTAGTCGCAGTTTGGAATATGATATTAATTCATATATTGAGTTTAAAATATATTATCTAAAAAATTTTATTGAAAACGATCTGTAAAAATAATATTTATGTTTAGTTAAATCAAAATATGCCAGTAGGAACCAAAATATACATTTGTTATGAGATTTATCCAAATATCATAATTATTTTACCCCTTAATAATTTATTTTGAAATAAAAAGTAATGGAACGTTTTATCATATACGAGTACTTACCTCAATATCTTAAATCCAATATTTTAAAAATAATTTTAAAAAAACTATTAAAAAAAAAATGTTAGACACAAAATATATATTTTAATAATAATTTTAGACTTAAACTTTTAAATAAACCACTCACATCGAAGAGGTTTCAAGTAAAACTGGATCAAATTGGCATCAATTGTTGTGTAGTGTCGGTTAGTAATAAAACCTAATTCGTGGAAATTAAAACGTAGTTTATCATGAATTAGATGGTTACGTCCGTAAAATATAATATAATGAGGAAGTAATGGGATTCGGACTGGTCAGAAATTAAAATTAAAACAATATTTTAATTTATGACCAGTCCGAATCCCATTACTTCCTCATCATAGTAGTTTATCATTAGTAGGAAATAGCTATAAAGTTATTTATTGGAATGACTTTATTGTATTTTCCTAGATTGTTCTTTTAAATATTTTTACACACGTTATTTGTTTTTTTAAATTCGAATTTTGCATGTACCTATATTAGTTTAAACCAGGAGGGCGGCCTGAGGGCGCTCTCTGAAATGTGCCGCTACAGGCGGCTGCCTGCTCTGCCTGTACGTAACGCCGGCACTGCTAGCTGGAAAGAGATTTCAGTTGTATGACCTCCATAAACGATTTATTTGAGAGCCTCGAAAAATATCACTTTAAGGAGGGCAATTTTTATTTAATGTACAGCATAATGCCACATAAAAAATGACAAATATAAAATTAATAATCAGGTCAGTACAATACAGAACTGTTTTTAATTTCAGCCAAGGTCCGTTGGAGGGTACACCATTTATAGACGACTACATATCTACACAAGAACAAGTTGTCGATTACCTCACTAAATTCTCTGGAATTAAACCAGGAGATCTGGATGCTAATTTCAGTTCAAAACATCTTACAACACTAAAATCCACCTATCAGAAGTTAAGATTTTTACAAGACAGTGGAGCTGTTTTCGTCGGACATGGTCTTAAGAACGATTTTAGGTAATTTTATTTTAGGAATAATAACAACTCCGTAGACTGATCGTTGGTTTTGTTTTAGGGTTATTAATTTGGTTGTTCCTACTGAGCAAGTGGTGGATACCGTGTTACTATTTCATTTACCTCATCATAGAATGGTGTCCTTGCGATTTTTGGCTTGGCACTTCTTAGGTAAGTAATTGTTTTTTTATGCTGATTTATCGCCTATTATTGATTTATGGCAAAAAAGTAACCTATGAAACACAAGAAGGCGGGTGCAAATCTCGAACACCTGAATTTTAATTTTCAGATACTGTGTTGTCACATCAGTTATCGGCTTTGAGTATTTAATTCTTAAAATGAGTACCTGTTGATACAGGGATAACAGAACAGATCTAAATGTCAGTCTGACCACATGGTTTCCATATACTACCGGATATCCAGAAACATCGAATTTATCTTCTCTGTCCTTATACACCTTTAGACATTAGAAACTTATTTATTATTATAGGACTTTAGATTTTTAGATCGCATTTCCTAGAAGGCTATAGTACATGGATATCAAATAAGTATACCAACAAAAAATAAGAATGACATTATAGAGGAAGGCATAAAAACTGTTAAAATGTTATTTTACAGAACTCACCCTACATGTTTTATTACTTGACTAGCTGGAGTACCCTTACTTCGTACGGTTTTTGTAATGTACATTTTTGCTGTAACGTAAATGATAATTGAAATATTTCAATTTCAAGTAGAACAGAAAATAATCGTTTCTTTATTCTAAACCACTCTTTTCGATGTATTTTCAATGTTAATTAATAATAAGTGAGTTTTTCAAGTTTTTAGTTTTAAGATGTCCCCCCCCCCCCCCATAACTCCCCAAATATTCATCCAATCGAAAAAGTATATACAAATTTTTTTCACAACATCGAAATTTATACGTATTGAAAAGGCGAACAATCTTGAAATGCAGTAATTATAATTTTAATTATTTTGGAATGTTTTGGGGGGGATTTATCCCCCTAATCTCCCCCTGCGTACGCCACTGCTCTAATGCAGTACTGAGATTATATTTAAAATAAGGATGTAAATTACAATTATTCGACCTTCTCTTAAACCAAGTTTATATAAAATGTAAAACTTTTAACAGCAATATCTCAGAAACTTAGTTTTTTAAGATATCTCACTATTGTTTTAGAGCAGCGATATTTAGAAATAATTAAACAGATTAATTTATCACATTTATAGCCAATCATTAAAAAATAAAGAACTATAAGATCAGCAAATGTTAAAAACTTAATTCTTAAAATCATCTTATTAAAAAGTTTAATGACAATTTCAAAAAAAAATTAAATCTTTTTTTTTTTAATTTAATGATTCCAACGGAGTGGCCGAGCGCATTAAGTCGTGCGGTTTGTACTGGTGGAACAATCTGAACTGTCCGTTCGGTGGTTCGAGCCTCCTTCGTTGGTGATATTATTCGGGCGAGAATAATATGTTTACATTACTCCCATTTTGACAATCATTCACCCCTCATCCAGGTGTAGGAGCTCGCCCCCTGGCATCGGCGATTAGCCTCGTTGCAGAAATAGGCCGATGTAAAATAAACAATTAAAAAAAAAAATAATAATACTGATCTACATACGTTTTTAAATGTGCCAAATTACTAAGGTTGATTTTTACCAATATTGATTTTTCTACGATTGTTATATAAAGTACTATATTAAACTATTTAGGTAAGCATACAGTACGTCTTAAGAGTCTAAAGACCTAAAGAACAAAAAAGTAATAATCGTGAAAAAAGTGCCGTAACGTGTCTTTATTTCACTCTGACCGTAAGCACAATCCAAATGCCAGCGATTCATATTTGGGGTTCTAAACGCATCTTCCGTGGAAAGAGCCCGAACCGAAGATTTTATGTTATATTTTATCCGCATCGTCTTATAATCATCTGAAACGAATAGAAACCAAATATGAGGCCTAAAAGATAAAAAAAAAGCAGATGTAGCTTCCAATTTTATTAATATAGATTATGTAAAACGTCCTTAATATGTAAATAGAGAGATATTGCAAAGTGAAAAAAAGCTGACTTTATTAAAAGAAACCTCTAATAAAGTATCCTGTATTAAAATTTTTCATGATGTTTTAAAGAGTGTTATTGCATCGGTGCTCTTGCTTCATACTTTATTTTGACAAATATGCCAAATTGATAGATCGAAATCGTAATGAATATAGAAGTTAACTGCAACTCTTATATGAGTTAACTGCAGCAGACTATTTTTAACTTCTTCCCATACGGCACAACAATTCGCAAAAGGGTTTCGTGACGCAATTTCTCGGAGAAGAATAACATCGTCCTCGTATTTAAATCGTAAACGTTTTTTATCTGTAGCTTGCATCATTACTTACAAGAAAAGTCAACAAATTTTATGTTCGAATTTACTCCGTTGTTAATTTTGAGGTTAATCTGTCAAAATTAAGGCGCTTTAAATAAAAAATGCTTTGCCGTTATTTAAATTAAATATAGGTTGCCTGTATTTTAATAAAAGAAAGAAATTAAGGATATATCAACTGCGCATGCGCACATGTCAAATAAAGGAAAACTTTATTAAAAGATCAGTAGAACAGAGGTTGCAATAACTCTCTAATGTTACTTTAAAGCTTTATAATTTAACTAGAATTACAATTTACTAATCTGAATTACAACTGACACTTTCTGAATTACAAATTATTAAATTGAATTACATTTGACGCTTGCTGAATTACGATTTCCTAATCTGAATTATAGTTAATGTTTTCTGAATTACAGCTGGAAAAGGTGTAATTTAAATCTCCTAACCCATTTCTAAATTTTCACCTTTCGATACTGTGCGACAGTACAGGGATCAACTTAGTCGAGTATTTTATTCTTAAAAATGAGGGATAGTAGTTGTTATAAAAGGTCGAGGCTATTGTGCTGGAAGTCTATAAGGGAGAATTTACCTTTTCTACTCTTATACTCCATGTATCATTGGGAACCTTTTGTTTATTATTATTATTATGAAACACAGGAGAAAGTAAAAACCATTATAGACAATTTCCAGTAGTTTATTTTACATATAATATATATCACAACATTTAGGGAGTAACAAATATATAAAACATTTATTTATTGATAGGTATGAAAATTCAGTCAGAAACACACGACTCTGTAGAAGATGCTCGTGCAGCCCTACAACTGTACAGGAGATACAAGGAGTTAGAAGCAGAAAGCAAAATCAATGAAGCCCTCACAGATCTCTATGAAACTGGTAAACTTCTCAACTGGCGAGTACCTGAAGATTAATGTATTTTTGTAAAAGACTAAAATATTGATGACTAAATTTTTATCAAACCTTATATGTTGTTTTTTTATACTGTATGAATTGGTGTTTGTCGTATGTGATGGTTTAACCCTCTTGCTAAAACGGAACAGACCGAAGACTGTTAAAGAGCGAGCGCTAAGTCTGTACGCATGTACAGTAAAATCTAGCTTATATCACGGTCTCACTTCGGGTGATGGTGACGTATTTCAGTATGCCTAATACACACCGTTTGTGTAGGTTGGTATGTTATTGTGACTTAATTTAGCAACCTCCATAAACGTTTTATATTAGGCATACTGAAGTATGTCACCTGAATTGAGGCAACCGTATAGTCAAACCGTAGGCTAAAGTGACCACCGAAGGAACCAGTTCAAAGTGGTCACAGATGGTCACCTCACGCAGAAAGATGGATGAGGTATTATTTTGCAGAGATCATAAAAACTGGTTAACTTAAGCAGGTCACCACCTCACGCAGGTGGTCACATTAGCAGGTTTTATTGTACATAATATATAAGTACATACTGTCTGGATAACTTAAGCTGGCCGGTTGCGCAGTAGCGAAAAAATAGAAGGGGGCATCGTTAGTATTCCTGTAGCAGTCGGGTGGTAGTCCACACACAAATGAATTTTCAGAGCATATCGTGCAAGCGCTCGTATAAGCGCTCGTGCGTTAAAATGTCAATCTTTTTTTTTCGACTGTACTCGGGTGGCACAACTTAATGTCTTACTCAATCATAATACATTTGCACTTTGCGCAGTTGTAACCCACTGACCAGCTTAAGATAGTCAGACAGATATATAATTGATTTCTTAACATCGTGCGGAATGATTGAATAAGAGACCAGTAGTTTTTAACACTATAAATCGGGCTTTATAAGATAATTTAAGATTAAAAAGTCAGTTTTATTAGATTTTTAAATAATAAATGAACTATTACCTCGGCAACTGTATAACATGAATGAGCGAGCGTGTGCAAGCGTTAAATTGTTTGTACATGCTGTTTGACCGCTAAGCAAGGGTATGGCCATGAGTTCAACTCCTGCTTATGTCAAATAATTTGTGTAAAATATTTATACTAATTGATTAGCTGTTCGCAACCGGCTATAAACTATAAGTGCCTTTCTGTGTATGCTAAGAAATGGCTGTAATACTGGCCATATTACTCCTGAATGTACATAGATTGAAAATATTGTCATGAATCCTGGTAACAGGAGATCTAGACTCACCTAGGACTGACGCACCAATGATGATGATGAACTGTATAACATGACAATATGAAATGACAATTCAAATCATAATTTGACATTTGAAATATAATCTGTCATATTTTCGGAAAATTAGCAAAATTCGAAACATCATTTGATATATGAAATGCAGGCAGGTAACATTAAAAAAATATTTCTGCACAATGTTAAGAAATGAACTATAGTTTGTGGGACGTAGCGAACTGGTTAAAACTAATATTGATCGAGTTGAGTAAACTGATCTCAACAAAAAAGTAAAAGTAGAAACTAATATATTTTTTTAATTATATGTAGGTATGTTTCATATAAAGTCTGTTTCTTTGGTTTAAGTGGAACTATATTTTGAACTCTAATAATTTTAACGATTGATTGGGACTTTTAACCATTTTGTTTAACAAAAGCCACATTCAATCGTTAAAAAATGAGCTCGTGACAACTTAAGAACATAAAATTCCGTTTAGTTCCACCTAAACATTTGGAATGGATTATATAATTTTAACAAAAGCCACATTCAATCGTTAAACATTGAGCTCGTGACAACTTAAAAAAATAAAAACTCCTTTTAGTCCTGCTTAAATGTTTGGAATAGACAATATAATTTAAGGTCTTTTCATAGGGATATTTCCATAGGTTTTTTATCGTCAGTCGCAAGCACAGAGCAATTTTAACTTTAAACTGCGCGTACGGCTGACGATAATAAATCGTTGGAAATTAGTTTTCAAACAGTTCTATTGTTATTTAAAAAAATTGGTATGGAAACTTAATTATTATTTATTCGAAAACAATTTAATTATCCTCGAAGCCATTTTATAATTACCCTATTAGGATTAAGCTGCATTCAGAGCTCTTAAATCAATATTTTGTACACTGTAGCTTGTAGACTGTTAACTGTCACTAGAAGTTTGTCAAATGGTAAGACGTGAAACCGTTCAGACCTCTAAATTCAATACGTTGTTCGTTGTGGATAATTTTCTAAACTTATAGCTAGTGATATGTTTTAATGAGACAGACATAAACACATTGGCTATCGTATTCTATCAGTGACACCGTATTTATCGAATGCCTTTACATAACCTAACATAATGTCATCATTAACAAATCTTGCTCAAAATTACAAAGACGGACAGTAACTATGATCAATTTAGGTAATTAGGTTAGGTTTAGGTAGTTAAAATCTAAGACAACAGAATTATAAGAACGATAATACATATAAAACATTATACGAAGCCAAATAGTTGGTTTAAAAAACACAGATGTTTAAAAAAACACAAATTTTAGTATTATTTCTAATTTTAATTTTGCAACCCTTTCAAACAGTGATTCTAATTTCAATTGATCTTAACAGAATTCGGCAATATTCTGAACAACAAAAATCAACTTTTATTCTTTTTCATTTTGATCTGATATCAGGTATGACAATATATTCTAATACTTATTAGATCTTCAGTTAGCTGACCGCTCTATTGTTTGCGAGGTCTTCCCAATAGTCGACGTATGTTCAATTTTCCTTCCCAGATGCTCTTTACTAAGGATCGACAACCTTTTCTACGTCGCTGGCCGCTTTTAGTTACTTTTTTTAAGTTATATGACGCGGGTCGCATTCAGTATCAAATACTTCCTTTTGTAATTTCAATTTTTTACCATCTGAAGTTTTTGTTTAGGTCTGTTTACACGTATTTACGTCGGCATAGATATGCCTAGTATGTTAGAAGCTTGGCAATAATGTGTTGACTACGCTCGACTTATCCACCAACAAGAAAATACAGGGTGTTTGTTTGAAATGCCGCACCTTGAATTACTCCTTTATTTTAAGAGATAAGAGATCTAGTATAAGGAATCGGTACTTTATTTATTTATTTTTATTTTATTTTTTCTTGAAAGTACATTAAATCAGCTTTACTAGGATATCAAAATATCATACTTTAATTTTAACCATTTCAAAATGGCGACCATTTATTTACAAAATAATAAATACCATAAATATCGTGGAAACTAAATTATACAAAGATATAACAATATGTAACTAGGAAAAACAATAAAACAAAAACTTAGTAATAAACTAAGAAAAATTTACAAATGTTCAATATGACCGCCGTTGTTATCCACACATTTTCTCATTCGTAATAAAAACTCTTCCATTACATTTGAACGATATACTCTTGAATTTCCCTGATAACTGTTTTTACTGTATGTTCTAAATGTTCTAACCTTTCCCTTCAGGATACCTTTCTTGGTAGAATTTCTGGGCCCCAACAGAATTTATTTGACATTCCCCGAATGTCAGAACCATATCTGTCATTTCTTCATTTGAAAAACGTACGTTAGCCATAATTACAAACGATATGTTATCACCTTTAATATCAAATTCGTACTAACAGCCAAAAAAATTTGCAGGTTTTATTTGGTTTTTTTATGTAACAAAATCATTTTCAAAGCTTGTTATGTTTAACTTTGTACGATTTATGTTATTTATTATTTTGTAAATAAATGGTCACCATTTTGAATTGGTTAAAATTAAAGTATTAAATTTTGATATCCTTGTAAAGCTGATTTAATGTACTTTCATGAAAAAAAAATAAAGTAACGATCCCCTATGCTAGATAAAAAGTTTGCCGTCGAAACCGGAAGTGATGCACAATTCTTATTATAGTCCTTAAGTGGGCTCTTTTGTCTAGTTTAACTTTTCTTCTGAAGAATTTTTTCTATTACTTAAAATAAAGGATCTAGTCGAGGTGCGGCGTTTCAAACAAACACCCTGTATAATGTTTACTTTTCTAAAAAGTAAACAATATATTTTGTTATTTGTGAGCCGCATTAAATCGGTCGGTGGGTCGTCAATTGCCGACCCCTGCTCTTTACCATTATGTCTTCTTTCATTCTCATCACGTGTCCTATCCACTGTAATCGTCTACCTTGTGTGATATTTGGCTGTGAGTATCATTCTCGAATATCTTCATTACGGATTAGAGTTCAAATAAAAATTTTAATTCAAGCTAAATAAATATTTTTGGAAATGGTCCCTAATATTCATAAATAATGTATTATTATTATTATTATCAGTTTATATATCACTACGACAGTGGTTCTCAACCTGTTTCTGTTGACACCACCGTTATATAAAATATAAAAAATTCAAACACTTTTCCGTCATATTCTGTATATCATATCTGTATTAATTCTACGAAGTTTGCGGCACCTTGGTTGAAAACCACGGCTCTACGACGTCTTCCGATTGCCAATCTCCACTTTTATCTAACCTGACATTGTTCTTAACTCATTCCTTTTTCAATCATCTCTTCCTGGATTCCTTCTCTGGAGTATTTCTAGGTCTTTCCTTTTTCTCCATCCTCTTGATGTCTATGATAAAATGTGTTTTGATAGCCGTTCATCACCCATTAAATGGTTGATACAACAATACCATCTAAGTTTATTTGTTCTTATCTTCAACTATAACGTAATCAATGCCCATAATTTCGCAAATTCCTTCGTTCCTTATTTTTTTCTCCTTGATATACGTGCTGCTCTTTTCGATAAATCTATTTTTGTTACATTGAGAATTTTTTAGAATTTCTTTTTCAATGGACGAATTGTAATTGTATAATTATATAGTTTTTTACACTGCGCGCATCTTTCTTGGATGACTTTGTTTAAAACTTAGTTCTTAAACTTTTTTTCTTTTAATAAGCCATAACTTTATAGCATATTAGAATGTAGGGTACATTTCGTATGTTTGATATAACTTTTTTCGTTTATTTAATGAAGTAAAAATTGTTATTAATTAATTTCTTAATTTATTTTTGTAAAAATTAATGAAGGAATACGGTCTTGAAAAATTCTCCTGGGATACCCTGTGTAAATGTGTATGTGTGCCGCAGCGAGATATTTACAATCGTTTCTGTGGGTACAGCAGCCAGTCCGATATCTACTAACTGTAACTGTAACTTATCTAGCCACCAGAGTTATTAATCATCAACTAAAAGTCTCATAACCCAAAAAATACCTATTAAATAAATAAAATAGTAATTTCCGGCTTGATTAAATGCATTTATTAGTTGTAATATTTGTTTCGACCCAAAATAAAATCCACTCGACCCATAATTTGCTAACCACTGATCTAGAGTTTTATATAGGGTGATTTTAGTCTTAAATATTTATATTCTTTTACAGTATCGAATGCGTAGTACAGTTTTTAAGTAGGATACTAGGCACATACTGGCTCACTTCAAGGCCATCGCTAGCCTAGGATGGTGTTGGATCCCTGTGTTCAACCAAAACTCCACCCCCAACCTAGAGTAACACCCAAACCCCGCCCCAGCATTTTATTTTTTTTGACTTGTTTTTAAATCATAAAAATCTTTTATCGAAATCATTTCTAACAAAAATTCACTTATAATTGAATCAATTTTGTGAACCTGTACGTTTGAGCCTTCTTTAAACATTGAATATGGTTACAGATCCATCAATGAACAGAGGATGATATTAATATTTAATAACTAGTAATTTATAAAAATTGGGTTGTTTAGAATTATCAAAAATATTGCAAATCTTTTTTAGAACACTTCTAATTTCAAGTGTTCTGACCAAAATTCTGTAATATATTTAAATACAAAAAGTTCCACTAAAAATATAAATCTACATAAAAAATATACATTAAATAATACTGAAAAGTCGGGGTAGATTGTGTTCTAGGACACAATCGCTAGAGTTTACGTGATACGTTCGCGTGGTCCTCCTGTTGTATTATACTGCGCTCTATTTTCGACTTTGCTGTGTCAACTTGCATGCGTTTTCTGTAAGCCCTGCACTTTTCCACTTTGTGGCATATTTTTTAATTTAGGATCCAATCTATTCTATTTTGATCGCTGAATCGATTGTGCTTGGCGTTACATGCCGAGATTTTGAAATTTTCCAACTGAAATCCAAAGTTTCACAACCAACAGTGTATTAAATTTCACTTCTAATGTATTAAATCGACAGATCTCAATATTCCCTTTCGTTTGAGACTAATTTCGACGTCGTAACGCTTCGTAATCCCGCATTATAAGTTCGCAAGTGGAAAGACCCCAAAAAATTTTAAATTTAATTTAAAAAATAATAACTTATCTTACTGTATCACCATGTTCCACTATAGGAATAGTTATCCATTGTAATTTTTAAGTTTTAAGAAATACAGGTTTCAATTTTCCTGTAGAAATAAAGATCCAGTATTCAAAGTATTCCCCGGAAACCAGCCTCGCAATACTATATATATTCTTTTTTTGTCGTTCTTTCGATCAGTTTTCCTTTTTTTTTTTTGTCATCACTTTGATCCGTCTACCTTTTTTTTGTAATAGCTTCTGCAGTCGGCCCCGCAAAATTACACCTTTTTTGTCTGAACCTGACACCGCAAAAATACGCACCAGAATCCAAGTCCTGGATCCACTAATAATTAAAACAAATCATGGAGTTTCAAAATTACTTAATGCTACAGTAGCAATAATAATTTTGAAGTGTATCAAAGATTCATAGGAAGTTAGATTATTACTCTGATAATACAGTAGTAAAAATCCGCTTTAATTTTATCCAACAAGCTATAGGATTTGACAATAGTAAAATTTTAATTTATAAAGATACCTGGACATTTTAAACAATAACTATATATAGGAATACCTTGATTAGCGCGATTATTATATGCGAATATGATAGACTATGCGAAATTGCACTAATAGATGTTAATAATCAATAGTTTAATTCTTTCCAAGGCCTGCAAAATAACCAAAATATGTAAAAATATGTTCGCAATTTAAAATACAGTAGTATGAAAGCACAGAATAATTATAAATATCTGCAATTTATTTGATAAATAATCAAAAGTTCATTGAAAATAACCAATACAGTATGTAACTCACTTTATTTATTTGAAAAATATTTAAAAATGCTGAATTTTTAAATTATGTAACTTACAAATAATTAAATATAGGCTATTCCAAACGTTTAAGCGGAACTAATTGGCATTTTCATTTTTTTAAGTTGTCATGAGCACTCCTTGAAAAAGGTGTTTGCTAAACAAAATGATCAAAAGCCTCACTTAAACGGTAAAACTTACCAGAACTGAAAATCTAGTTCCACTTAAACCAAAGAAACAAGCTATATATAAGTATTAAAAAATATGAATGTGTTTCATATACTGTATATCATATACTGTAAGAGTACGACATAAATATAAAAAATGTTTATTATTTAATTATTTCATATACCGTATTAGCCCGAATAACGCGACCCCGAATCTAACGCGACACGATTTTTTTCATGAAGATATTTAGAAAAAAATTAATCCGAAAATCGCATCGGTATCGCCAGTATGCTCGTTCAGGCTTCCAGTCTCCCACAAAATGTCATCTTCAAACCCATTTAAATTATTGGAAATTCAGTATTTCTTAAAACCTTCACTATCGATTCAGGTTCGATCTTCTGCCAGGCGCTCACAATCCATTCTCCTAAAAGTGGATTTCTTTATTTTTCCTGAAGATCTCAATAGATGATTTCCCGCTAATACCCAATTGTTGTATTCTTTTCATAAGTTGTCTTTAAATGGTTTATTGACCATCAAATCCACGACTTGCAACTGAGATGTCATGCTACTTGATATTATTACAAGATCAGAGTTCAGTGCCTGAATTTTTTCCTTAACACCTGAGGTAAGGTGTTCTTGAAATGCATCAAGGAGCGAGGTTTTCTCAGAGAACCTGGTCGTTTTCCCCATATCACATTAAACCAGTCTAATACCAATTCCTCTTTTTTCTTGGGTCATCAAACTTTTTTCTCGGGCCCGAAAATTATTCCTGGATGCAGCTTTTCATTAGGCATTGCTTTATGTTTCAATATATCGAAAGGTCGAACTTTCTGTCCATCAGAAGTAACATCAAGCATAACAGTAATTCTGGACTTATCGTAACCAGTTGACTTCACTAAGACCGATTTTTTTTTTTTTTTTTTTAGCTTTCTTATAGTGTTGCGGAGGCATAGACGGACTAATAAGAAGGGTTGTTTATATTATATTCCATTACCTAGACCTCGAGTTTAGCGCGAGTCAATTTTTTCACAGAAAATAATTAGTCAAAAAATATCGCGTTATATTCGGGCTAGTACGGTATTATGTACTGGCTTTCGTAACATCTCCAGTATTAGTTTTTATAGATCTAGACCAGTGTTTCTCAAACTTTCGACAGTTGCGGAC
Source organism: Liopterus haemorrhoidalis (assembly GCA_963971575.1). NCBI lineage: Eukaryota > Metazoa > Arthropoda > Insecta > Coleoptera > Dytiscidae > Liopterus > Liopterus haemorrhoidalis. The sequence continues at coordinate 22,070,888 of OZ020620.1, forward strand.
AACTTTCTGAATTTCACGCTAAACGCGGACCACCAACATCAAGAACAAATGTTTTTTTGCGAAAAATTCCATTATTAATACTAATGAAATTTTGTGTTTGCGGACCACCAAGAACTGGTTCGCGGACCACAGTTTGAGAAACACTGATCTACCAAGGCTAAAAATCGCGCTAATCAAAATTTGGTAGCTGATGATAAACTACGGTAAATAGAATCTCGTACAAATCAAACACGCGTTTATCGAGGGTTCCTGTATTACTATAGTAGTTGCAATCCACTTTAATATTTGGACGAATGGAAGTAAATGCTACTGTTAGTAATAAACTATATAAATTATACGTGTTATTATAGCAACAGCTATCCACTTTATAGTAGATAACTACAGTAATTTCCAACCCAATTTTACATACAATAGAAGCAATTTGAGTGCAAATATATTTTTTTAAATTACAATAATTCCACAAGAAAGTGTTACATTAAATATATCTTCAAAAGTGTTAAAATCTTGAATGAAACGATGAATCTTTCCTTCAATATATGTTTTCTAAAAAGTAAAGGTATCGAATGTTATGCAGCCCTCATTTCACGGCCCTCATTTCACGGCCGTCGCCCCTTCCCCCCCCCTTACTGCGGCTCTGTTTGTATTGCTACAGATGAAGACTGCATGGCAGCAGTGGTGCTTTATGCACTTGGGGAGCCCCAAGCGCAGTCTAATTTTGAGCGCCCCTCACTAAATACTTTTTTGCGACCTTCTGAGTTTAATTTTTGAATCCCTTGAGATTTTAGGTCTAAAGCGCGCGCTTCGTGTGTCCATGCAGTGATCCACCACTCCATGGCAGTCGAATTGCACATCTATTTTTAATAAAATTATATTGATAGAAAAATTCAGTGTTACATGCAATGTGTTACGAATAATATTAAAATTTCTTATAGATTCGTAATAATTTATATATTAGCAGAGCCGGAATTGCATCATTGTGCCCCTAGGTGGAAACTATTATTGTGGTCCCTCCCCACAGCATAAATAATGTTTATGAGCTATGAAACTTCAAGCGCTCCATTGTGGTTGGCGCCCCTAGGTTTGCCTGTGCGTAAATCCGGCTCTGATATTAGTCATCAATATTTTAGTCTGTTGGAATAACGTTTAAAATTTCTTTTTAATGTAACTTTTAAACTGTATTCTACATTTTCTGTATTTTTTCTTTTTTTGTTTTATTACATTCCATTGTGAATTCATTGTTTTTAAAATTGTGTTATACGTAAATAGGAAGTATTTTTAAAAAGATATTCAAATGTAAAAGAAATATTTGTAACTATTTTATATATGGGTTTAAAGTTGTCTATTTCTTGTATAATACAAATATTTCAAAGTCAAGTTTTAAGAATACTGTTTTGTAAACATTTTGTACGTACTTAAAAAATAATAAAAGAAAATATATATACATATTTTGGTTATTATTTAACACCATTAGATCTTTTAGTGCAGCGTGCAGCTGAGAGGTCGTGACAGCTTCGTCGGGGGGCCGCGAAATTACATGATCAAAACATGAAAATATTATAGAAATACGCTCAATTTTGCGCTGATATAAATTATATCCATATATATATATAAATATATGATATTTACATATGTTCATTAAAATATACCTTTTATAACATATGTATGTATCTAATAGTATATTCTGTAACAAGGTTGGAATGAGAAAATTCTATGCGAGTGGAACATTCCGAGCGTGAGGAACCACGAGCATCGAATTTTCTCTTCCAACCGAGTCACAGACCCTACTTTCTCCACGACCACCAGAAAGAAAAAAAAATTAACAAATAATTATTTTAACAAACATTTTATCTTAATAAATAATTTATATTACATAACAAATCAATTAATTTAAAAAAAAAAAAAATGTTATTTATTATTTGCTTAATTTAATTTGCCGCACATCGGCCACTATTTTAGTACTTTTTAGAAATTTATGTTGCATTTATTTAATGTAAACATTGTATATATTTTAATGTAACCCTACAAAAACAAAATACACGCAAAATACATAAGAAGATAAGTGCTTTAGAATAACATTCAAACTCTTGTGTTAGAATATTAACTTTCTGTAGTCAAAATTGGTTTTAGAATTGGCAAATTCTACAGTGGTCGTGGAAAAAATAAATTACACTTATTTTGACAAATAATTTAAACAATTAAATTAATTAAGTTAATTATATCAAGGTAAAATTCAGTGTTTGTGTGTTGGTTAATGCGTTTGTAAGAAAACGGTTCGCGTTGGAGGTACTTTCAGTACTTTTTTTCCTTTTGTTTGTTGGCTTTAGATTCCAGTACTTTTAAGTAGGTACTTGAAAGTGCAATATTTCATATTATATTCCGAGATACTGATAACTCAATTCTGGTTCTGGCTCAATCCGGTTGGTGATAAGTCCATTTCTGGTTCCGACCCTGGTTCAATAGGGAAATAAATTTAAGATCGTAGCGCCGCGATGTTGAATTTTTGAACGTAGGTAAAGGGTCCCTGATGTTATTGTTACATAGCTGTGAAAGTGAAATTATACGAATAAATATGTTTTACAATATTTTGTGAACCTGTTTTACTATTTTATCAACAAGTAAATTAATACAAATGTTTATAAAACCATATTTTTGCATGACACGTCTCTAAAAAAAATAAAAACTATATTTTGTGATGTAGGTTATGGTGATAAAAAAAATTATAGTGGATTATTTCAAGTTTATAGATGGAATTAAAAATGAACGCGTTGTATATGAAGGAGAGGATGTGTAAGCAAATTTTCAACCAATGGCCCACTTTTTTTCCAAAAGTTTTCTTTTCTAATCCAAGCTTTACGACAATTTACAACTTCCTCGATTCCAAGTTTAGTTTACAGAACATGTTTTGTTATTAATTTAACATTCTAGATGGAAATCTGAGGGATGAATTATCGTTCTTCTTTTTCCTTGACTTGCATATAGGAACACAACAATAAGATCTATCCATTTTGTTGGACTTTGCAAAAACCAATCGACATAAACAAACTTACACAGTATGACTAATGCCAACGACTTCTACTTTGAAGTAAATCATTAAAAGTTCACCACTTAGAATCTCTTTTATCTGAAAATGCCGATATTTTAAATAATCCACTACGCCTTAGCCTACAAAATTCACAAAATATAGTTTTTAATTATTTTTAGAGACGTGTCATGCAAAAATATGGCTTTATAAACATTTGTATTAATTTACTTGTTGATAAAATAGTAAAACAGGTTCACAAAATATTGTAAAACATATTTATTCCAGTGATGGGCGCGTAAGTTACATGATGTAAGTTACCTCATTGTTGACGCGTAAACAATGATGTAAAGTAAACACAAAAACTCTTGTAAACAACGTACACAATGTAAACAATGATTTAGACATGCGCACTTGTTTTGAATTACAGAACCTCATTATCAATACATTTTTATAAATAATAAAATTTTAATGAAACGATTTTAAATGAAAAAGTAGGTATATAAAATTAGGACAAGCCAATATACATATTAATAAAAATCGAATTTGCATCATTATACAGGTGTTACATACAAATTAGTAAGTATGAATATGAAAAATAAAAAACTTTTTTCTTTAAAATATTCAGTCTAATAATTTTATTAACAAAATACATTAAATTTCACCTTAAAGAAAATCAGCCTATATTTTTTAATAACGAAAAGATTCATTGCAAATTTTACATAACGCCCTATATTTTCTTTTATTTTCTTTCATTAAAACAAAACCTAGTTCTTCAGAACTATTCCTTCGGTTTCTTCCCACCATTTTTTTAATAAATTGATTGTTTTGAACTGAATATACTTGTTCATTAAATCTCTATTATTCGTAATAAATAACTAAAACTAACCTCATTATTGGACAGTTTACAAAGTTTACATTGTTTACATTGTTGACAAGTTTACCAATTGTTTACATAAGTTTACACGTAAACGTAAACAATTAAAGTTTACGTGTAAACGCCCATCACTGATTTATTCTTATAATTTCACTTTCACAGCTATGTAACAATAACATCAGGTACCCTTTACCTACGTTCCAAAATTCAACACCGCGGCGCTACGATCTTAAATTTATTTCCCTATAGTACCACTTGCACCATTGTAGCTGCACCACTTGCACTATTGTAGTAACGCCACTACTTCTATCTGTAGTTCTATGGATCTTCCTTTGGTTCTCTCCAAAAGATCCATATTAGAGATAGTCATTGGCTAGAATTTGCGTATATTCCATGATGTCTATTGTTGATGAAAACTTGTAGTCTGCGTATAATTGATTAAGGTTATTGATATGTATCATTTATTATTTGTTTAAAATCAGTTAGGAATTAATCAAATCTGTATTAAATATAAAACAAAAAAAGGCTTGTAATGACATATGCAATCTATGCAAGTACCTTTATTTTGAATAAATAGAGTAACTGTATCTACCCAAATATAAGACGAGATTTTTTCCCCCCGAAATATCATTAAAAAATCAGGGTACGAAGTAGTGTCCCGAGTGTCCACAGTAGGGATGGGAAAAAAACATCGATGTTTGTTTTAAAAACATCGATGTTTTTACCATCGATGGTCAGCTGGCGATAGTATCGATAAAACATCGATGTCTACTACCGATGTCGATGTTTAAACTTTGAAATTCAGAAACTACCGCTAGAGGCGCTGGAATCTTAAAAATTTAATTTTTATTAAAATTAGTATACAAAATATAAGCGCCATCTATTGTGATATAACAATACTAATAGTGTTAATTCTTATTCTTCTTAGCAGTTAGCAGAATACGAAAAAATAAGAAAAAACTTTTAATTTTTGCGAACAATGCGAACGACCAAAGACGCCAACACACTTTTTCTTTTTGAGCCTTGTTGAAACTTTCCCAGTTGTTATTCCTCCAATCCCTGGATTTTTGTAAGTTGGAATAGACTCTAGGTACAAATTAGGATTATTAGTATAATAATATTAATGTGAAATTAGTTTCTATTAAAAAGGAATATTTATATTTCAAAATCTAATAAATGCTTTTTGTGTATTATGTGTTACTTTTTCGTATTTTATCTTTACATTATTAAATAAAACCTATATAATATAAATAAATATCTTTTTTTAATATTAATAAAACATCGATGTTTCCGATACATCGATGTTTTTCCTTCGATGTTTTTTCAACAGTAAGCGCCGGTGTTAACATCGATGTAAACATCGAAGTTTTGCCTTCGATGTACAACCCTAGTCCACAGCATTGTTTTCTAGATCTAATTTTTTAAAATCTACACATGAAAAATCTTTGAATTAGAAATAATAAAAATAAATATATGCAGATATATTTAACTAGTTAAATGCAATTTTTAAGTATAAATGAGATTTTAAATTCAGTTTTTCTTATTAAATTTTTTAGGACATTGTCCCAGCGCCACCCTGTCTCAGCCGCTACTGCGTACATGCCCAGTGGACGCTTACCTTTAGAAAATATTTTTGTTTCTAAAGCCAAAATTTTATTTAATTTCATAGACAATTAAATAAAGTTCATATTTATCATTTTGCGTTCACTTAATTATATGTACGTTATTCCAACCGAAAAATGAAGTTTATTAATATATTATTTCTTAATACTTTGACATCTTATTCAATCACTCCTTATAAATTATCAATCTTTGATTTTAGAATTTTTAATTAACAAAGGTCCCATTATAATGAGCTATTTGATACAATAAAACAGTAGTGCCCAACCTTTCGCGTATTCATTGCTATAGTCGTAAAATCAGCAGAGGGTATACTTACATATCGCTCATTTGCTGCAACAATGACAAATTTCAAAAATCGTCCTTATACGTGCACTTTTAACTGGAAAAATGTCATAACTCAACTTGCATAAGTCTCCGCTTGAAAGGAAACTGTATCATCGTTGCACTCGTTGAAGCTTTAGTAGTTTACAAACTTAAAATGCGTTTTCTAAAAAATAACGAATTTGGAGTTATGACAAATGAGCGATATATCGTAAAATCTAGAGGGTACACGGCCTCGAATAACTTCTCTTAACGTATCGCAATTTAAAAAAAAACACACTTTTTTAAACATAGGGTGTACACCCTATGTTTAAAAAGCAGTAAACAAAGCAGAAGGTATACGCCGTATTCCGCCATTTACCCTCACTACAGACCTACGCCCAGTATCAACCAATACAACATTACATTTTTGTCATTTACATGTCTTATTTCTATCAAAAGAGAATATTAAATTATTATACCTTATTGTTAAGTAATTATTTAATGGTAGCTGTAATACAGCGTTTTGAAGTACCTACACACTCACAGGCTGGACACTTCTGTATTAGAATAATACATATCTTTATTTAGAATAGTAAATTATGCACCTAGCGCATGTTTCACATTATATTTTACCTACGATTACCTTTTTTTGCATAAATCACATTTTAATCAAGAAAATACAATGTAAATATTGTTGACAGTCATGAATGTGTACACTGAATTTATAATGAAAAATGGATACGGATGTAATGACCCGAGTAAAAATATCTAAAGCCTGGAACAGAATGCACAGCGCGCTACGCCGTCAGCGCGCCGTCATTTGCGATGGCGTTGCGTTAGCGCCGTAGAGAATTTTCGCCTGCACACAATGCAATAATTTTTAACGCCGTCAAAGTGTCACGTGACAACATATATCTGTGTTTATACGTGCGATTTTGTATGCAAGTTATTTATACATACAAACAGTTTACCATTCAGTAAAAACTGAGGTTAGGTGTTCTGCGTCAACGTTCAACGGCGTCAAAAGTTGGAAGTTGACGAACATTCAGTATCAACGGCGTTCGAACGCCGCTAGGACGTTACACATTCTGTGAACTTGCGTACGACAGCTTGGTTTTAACTTTCTTCTGACAGTTAGCGCTGTCTGAACGCCGTCAACGCGCCGTAGAACTCGTTGCATTCTGTTCCCCACTTTATATTTGAAGCGAAGTCGTACAACGTTCACCGTTTGAATGTTTATAATGAAATTCTGTAAGTAAGAATTTTTCCGCCAATCGGATTGACCATTGTAAGCCTCAGCTACAGCTGGAAAAGCTACAGCTGAGGCTTAATAATTTTCACTTAAGACGGCCATTGTACGCGGAGTGTACGGCTGTTTCCATCTTTTGCTTAAAATTTGGGCGCCGTATGCCTATGCGTACGACCTTTAAAGTTTTTGGAGTGTCATTTGTAATGATAAGCGGCCTTTGTTCGACCATTGTAAAGTCAGCGTTTATTTTTACTCGGGGATATTTATAGTAGTATATTAATTCTATAGTAGTCGTAGGAAAAATAATATTTGGACACGTTTCTGCAAGTCTGCTTGAAAGTACATTACTCACAATAATCTGATGCTGTACACAGGGGTGGCGGGTGTTCCCCGGCTCCGGCATTTCATTCGTTTTGTTTTTTTTTTTTTTTGCTCGTCACTTCATTAGGGTCTTATTATTTTTGTATTGTTTCTTAATTATTGACTAAAAATCTACCATTTCATTATTTTAAAAAATACTATAGTCTATCGTTCAAAAATGCCCTGTGGCCTCATACTGCGTTGGGGATTGAAATTCTGCAGCCCCTCCCGCTTCATTTTTGTTTTTTGAAATTGTACCCCACCCACAAACAAAGGTGTGGAAAGCAACTAGATGACCACAAATAGATGGTGAAAGGCTAAATCACTTAAGATTCGCTGATGATATCGTTCTCAAATCACATTGGCTCGGAGATGCTGCCAAGATGCTAGAAGACCTAAACGAAGCATCGAAAAATTTTGGTCTCAAGATAAACACCCAAAAGACGAAAATAATGACAAATCTCGCCTCAGTAGGAGACCAAATATTGACAACGTAGAAATAGACCATTCCTCCAACTGCGTTAGTTAGACCAATGATTAGAATTGGGGCGTCGCGAAAAAAAAATCTGATGCATTAAGGCCGGGAAACGAAAAAGTTTGAGAACCACTGATTTACAGTGATAGCCTGAGCATCGTCCTGTCGTTACAACATAAACAATGTCATCCTTCTCATTAACTAATGTATATATGATGTTATTTATAATATAATTTGTTGTTTATCATTTATTATTATTACCATTATAATTATTTAATTACACTTGTTCTGGCAACATGTAAATGCATGTACCAAAATTTTAAATAATAAATATTTTTACTTGCCTGATCTTAATATATAAAGGAAAAGTATCGTAATCACGAAAATTTTCAATGTCGAGATTTTGACTGATGACCACATTTCATGGGTCAGGAAATCCAAAACACCTATTATCGAAGTGCCGTCCGTACATGTGTGTGTGGGTGTTATATGTGTGTGTATACATGATAACTCCACAACTGTTTAACTTAGTGAGTTCGTTCTGGTACTAAAAAATTCTCCTATTAATTGGGAAAACTATCGTTTTTTATGTAAAACCGAGACCAGAAACGGAAGTTATTAAACTTATTATTATTAAATTTTAAAAAATTGGTAACTAGTAAACGAAGCCTTGAACAAAAATTTGTATAGAACATAATTTAATGTATTTTTGAAGATTTACCTTTTTTTTATATATATATGTACCTACTTGCCCGTCCCCTTGTTTTCGGTTTTTATGGTCGGGCAAGTCTAGCGGAGGTCACCCTTCGCCACTGGTCTTATTGTTAATAAAGTATATGCGTTTTTTCTAATGGGGGGGCACTAAGTATTACGTAAATTTTAGAAGGGGTACACAGATATGGAAACTTTGGGGAACACATCATTCCAAAACCAAGCGATGAGCAAAAAAAATCATTATAGAAACGAGTGGTAAGCAAACAAAAAAAGGAAACGTCGCCAGTTTACGGGGCCTAGGCAGTTGCCTAGTCTGCCTAGGCCATAGTCCGCCCCTGTTCAGTTGGGAGTAATGTACTTAATACCCTGTTTTACTAAAATTACAACATACAACTTACAGGATTTTTTCACAACAGTAATAGTTTGACATATCATGCATTAATAAGCTTAAAATTGTTATAAAAAATACATTTAAGGCAAAATTATTCTTACACGCATATTGGCATAAATATTGTATAATGCGTTCTTGAAAAATATTCTCACTTATTAACTCGTTTCATACTTTTTATTTTGGTGAGGCGCCAAAGTGATTATTGACTTTTGATACCCAAATATTCAACCATTCTTTTCTGTTCATACAATTTAAAACTTACCTAAAACTTATTAAAAATCATAATTTATAAATAATCTATTAAGGAACATATAGGTAGGTAACATTTAGTATATGTTGAGAGTAAATATACTTTTGGGATCTAATGGTGTCTAATTATACGGACTCTATGGTGCTGTTCAGTGACACAAGTGCATCCTTCATCTGTTAATGATCCGCCGCATTTCATATTTTCTGACGGATTTATCGATATCGAATATCTTCGCAGACTGGACGATTTACCTGAAAAATAACAGTTTTTAAATATTTTTGCCAGGGTGTGTTGATTAGAAAAGGTAGACTAAACAAGCAGTGCTTTCTAGAAAATGTAAGGATTCGTTGTGAAGGTATAAGGCTGCCTTGCAAAAATAATAAAATAAAAAATTTACATTCGCAGGAATCTAAGAATCGATAACAACTTTTTTGGGTAGATTTTTGACTGTAATCGTATAAAAAAACAAGTAAAATGATAAACAACTTGTTTATTTTTGTTTGCGGTATATGAAAATTGTTTTAGTAAAATTTACTATATAAGGGGTATTTTTGTGAGGAGATTATAATAAGTGACAGGGGTGAAAAGGTTCTTTTCTATCCTTTGTTAATGAGTTAATTATTTATTTTACATGAAAATTAATTTTTTGGAAGTACCTAACTTTCGTAGCTTTTTTCTCTCTTGCCGGAATTGCTGCAAAAAAGATAAGTTTTGTAGGTATGACCAAAAAACCCTTATACCGTCATTTTGTCGTCTGTCTGTCTGTCTGTCTGTCTGTCTGTCTGTCTGTCTGTCTGTCTGTCTGTCTGTTCGGTAAAAATTGTAGCCAAACGGCTAAACCTAGAGAGTTGAAATTTGGCATGCTTATACAACTCTTTGACCCGCACATAGGAAAAATACTAAAACATTTAAAAAACATATCCCCCTAAAAATATAAACAAATATGTGCTCATCGAAAAAAAATATATTTTTTTTAAATTCTGAGTAGGGTATCAAATTAAAGCCCTTAGTACGTGGATTAACGATCAAAATTTTATTTTTGCAAAATAAATTATTTTGACGCTATTTTTGCCAAAATTGTGCAAAAAAATTTTTGTCCCACACCCTGTAGCTCAGATGGTTTAAAGTAAAAATCTGAAAAAATTCTAAGTAATGTACATTGGTGTGAACCGGAATAGTACAACAGGAATTTTTGATCAGATTATGTTTTCGGAAAATAACGCATTTTTTGTGATTTTTGGTTGACGATGCATATAGCTTATACTCATATAACACGCTGAGTTGTTAAGCGTGTGGTGGTCTAGAGGCTATGTTGCGCGCCAACTATACAGATTTGTTATACACGACGCAGGTTCGTTCCTAGCTTGTCGAGTCAATTTTTTTTTTGTTTTTTTTTTTTAATTTTTATTTTGTTTAAATTAATTTGTTAAAATTCTAGTTATATTTTAGCAAATTTTGAATTTAATTTTCAAGAGCGTAAATTTAATAATCAATTGGAATTATATTTTCATTCTATTAGTCATTTATACGAAACCAGAGAGGCGGAGCGTATGATTTAAGACAACCAATGAAAGCCATAGGCGCAATTTTCAAAATCTTAATGAACCTTGTTATATAAAAAAAATACTGCACTTATTTAGAAATCTAAATAATGATATTAGGTATTCGAATTAAAATTAACAAAAAAATATTTTAACATAAAATTTGTTTTTAAAGCTCTGAGATTAACAGACGATAAATTATTTTAAAAAGATCGTTCATTTTGCCGTGGTTACTACAAAGCAAAATTTGTCCTACACAATCAGCATGCCGCCTTCACTTATTATATACCTGCAAAACCCTGCAATGTGTGAAAATTCACACTTCACATCAATTTTTTTTCCAAATGTAAAACAAATTGTGAAAATAATAAATATGTTTGGTGTTGTGGTGTTGTGAATATTGTTAGCTTATTAATATTTAACACACTAGTATTTATTAAAAAAAATAACAAATAAGAAATACTCAATTATAAAAATCCTTCTCGAGCATAATTAAATATCTACCCGTGTAACTTTAACGCAGGATTAGGGCATGCAGCCTCAAATTTTGTACGTAGATATTCTGATACAGCTTCACTGAAGTGTTTGCTTTCGTTTTTGATTATTTTTTTTTTTTTTTTTTAGGCAGCGAGTTTCTAACAAAGGTTGCGGTTTACAGGTGCAAGTTATCTTGCAGGTTTAATTTTCCAGTGACTTTGTGGAGTGGTGATTTTAGACTGCTTGTTTGTAAACATAACCCATATATGACGACATGCTCATATTTTTTTTTTCCAAAATTCCGTATAATATAACATGACCGGTGTTTAACAACTCCTCTCCTTCAACTACACACTTAGAAGAAATTGTTACACTTAAAAAAATTGTATTAACAGTTCCTGTATCCACAACAGACAGCAGCTAAAGTTGAATGAAACTTTTCAAAAGTTAATAAAATCATTTTAGAACTGGGAGGAGGCAAACGAATTGTGTCAGAATTTAGATTATGAAAGCATTATTAACGATTTTGTTGAATTAAAATCAATAAAAACCAATTTTGTTTAAATTACATTCTGCAACAAAGTCGACTGCAAAAAACACTCGCCCCAAACACTCAAAACATGATTTTAAGTCACACATTTTCTTGTTATTGACCGTGAACCCACCACCAAGAAAAAATTTTTACTTCTGAGCCCCCTAAGAAAACATCTTGGGTTCTGAGCCTCCCCCAAGAAAAAAAAAAAAACTGTGTGCTCGCTTGATGTTATGTTAAGAATTATTGAATGATAAACTGAAAACAATATGGCACATATGTATAATGCAGTAGGGTCACATGTCCAAAATTATATATTTTACACAGCAATGATTTGAATGTAATTGTTCATGATAATAAATTATGTAATTAAGTTACAGCTCCACACTGATAACCAATATTTCATTGAAATCTAAGTTTTAAAACATTATTATTGTAGATTATTTCTAATAATTTAAGTCTAAATGTGGCCTTATGGCACTGAATTTCTTTAAGAAACTTAGGACATATGTGCTCCCTAACAGCTATTTTAAAAACTAAGTATATGGCCTTACTGCAGTTATCGTTATCGAATCTCCGTATCATTACCAGCGGCGGTGAAAGGCTGGGGCGACAGGGGCGACAGGGGCACAGGCAGTGATGGCATCGTACCGATTCGGAAGGGTTCGCGCGAACCGTTTCTTAAAATTATTGAAACCTTGGGGAACCGGTTGTTAGAATTATTATAAATAAATCAATTACTCTGACTTCAGTTTTGAATCGTGCGCCGTGCCCTGCAGTGTTGCAAATGTAATATTTATTTTATAGGTTATTAATAATACGCTCTTAAATTTTTTTCCTTATATTTAATAAATGGAAGTAAGTGATTTGTTTTCACTCTTAAAAATACAGAATAGGTTCCTAGATGTCACATGACTTTATAGAACCGCTTCCTGAAAATTTAGGATTACATCACTGGACACAGGCCCCCGACGCCAACTTCTAGGGGCGCCAAAACAAACGCTTAGATATACATATTCTTAGATTTTATTAGGTTTTTCTATTTTTATTTAGATCAAAAATATAAATTTTCATTTCTATATCAGACTCGTACATATTAAATACAAAATTGAATTTAAAGACACAAATGTCGGGCTATTCGTAACCTACTAATTTGTATCAGCTATAAACGCTACGTAGAACGTTAAAACAATGTATAAAAACATAAGTCACAACGTAACAACGACCAGTCTATAACGTGTTAATTTAAAGAGCTCTGAATGCGGCTTAAGTATAGCTCGTTATCGTTGTCTAATTTAGTACATATTAAATACAAAATTGAATTTAAAGATGTACACATTTATTGATTATATAATAATATTCAGTCTTCTTTTGGACTTCTGCAAAATACATAAAGCATCATATATGCATATATTTGTATATAAATAACAAAGTAAGTCCATTTTTCAATCTTCTGTTTTGTTTGAAGACGCTATTTCGGAGTTTATTAAATAATTTAATGAAGAAAATGATCGTTCAGCAGTACGTTGTTTACTGGTAACGTTACTAATATTTTAACAGCTTTCAGAGAAATATATTTGATTAACTTTCTTACACATCTATAACTGATTTTGGTGGCACATTAAGATATACAATGGTACCTTGACTTGACTTACAAACTTAATTTGTTAATCCGTTCCCAGATTAAAAAATAATAAAGCAAATAAAAAAAAAATTTAAAACTATTTTCAATTAAATTAAGAAAATGCAAAGAAATAGAGAAGGAGTGAGAAAAAGCATTTTTTTTACTATAAATGTGCATTTTGTATACCATTACATATTAATTTTTATTTATGAAATTTTCTGTTTCACATGATTAGTATGAAAATAATCGTCCTTTAAACTGTAAAAATTGATGTGAAGTGTGAATATTCACACATTTCAGGGTTTCGCAGGTATATAATAAGTGAATTTGTTACTTTGTAGTAATCACGGCAAAATGAACGATATTTTTAAAATAATTTATCGTCTGTTAATCATATAATAAGACTGGTTATTAAATTTACGCTCATAAAAATTAAATACAACATTTGTCAAAATATAACTAGAATTTTGACAAAATAATTTCAACATAATAAAAATGCATAAAAAAAAAAACAGAAAAAATAAAATCCACTCCGTACTCGAACTCGAAACCCTTCGTTTTCCAGCCAGTTTAAGAGTGCCTCAACGCATGTAGCCATCGAACACCATACATGTGAGTGTCTTACATTGGTATAACTTTTGTACTTTGTGAACCAAAAACCACAAAAAATGCGTTATTTTCCAAAAACATAATCTGATCAAAAATTCCTGTTGTACTATTTCGGTTCACACCAATATACATTACAGAATTTTTTTAGATTTTTAGTTTAAACCATCTGGGCTACAGGGTGTGGGACAAAATTTTTTTTGCACATTTTTGGCAAAAATCGCCTCAAAATAATTTATTTTGCAAAAATAAAAATTTGATCGTTAATCCACGTACTAAGGGCTTTCATTTGATACCCTACTCAGAATTTAAAAAAAATATTTTTGTTTTCGATGAGCACATATTTGTTTATATTTTTAGGGGGGTATGTTTTTTAGATGTTTTAGTATTTTTCCTATGTGCGGGTCAAAGAGTTGTATAAGCATGCCAAATTTCAACTCTCTAGATTTAGCCGTTTGGCTACAATTTTTACCGAACAGACAGACAGACAGACAGACAGACAGACAGACAGACAGACGACAAAATGACGGTATAAGGGTTTTTTGGTCATACCTACAAAACCCTAAAAAATGAACAACATTCTTGTGTCTGGTTTTGTGGTTCAGGAGTTTTCGATTTGTTACATGTACCTATCAATAGCCTGTTTCTAGTACTAGGGAAAAAGTATTATGTAAAACAGGCTTTGATTCATTTAAAAAGAAAAACATCCCGGTTCGTATTTCGAGAGGTTTGTAAGTCGAGTTACCACTGCATCAGCAAATTTACTTAGCCATAATAATACAATGTTCCGTAACTGCACACCTAACTACCGCGGTCGCGGTTACGGTAATGTCGTGGTAAGTTCTGGTAACCCAGTGGTTACCTGAAAACGCGTTTTAGTTACGGAACGGTAGTCACACCTCACAGTTGATAAAACAGACAACTGAGCTGTCATTTTATGGACGTTATAGGTCATAGATATTCTCTTACAAACTTATTAATAAAAATATTTGTTTTATTAGTACTTGTTTACAATGGCACATTATATAAGAACATATATGATTTTTACCGATATTATTTTTCACGGCATCGATCAATATTACTAAAAATCAGTTACTTACACTCATTCTTACTGTTTTAATTATAGACTATAGTAAAATAATATTATAATTTACTACTTGCACTACAACGAAACGATTAATTCCCTCCACTTAACTCTCGCCTTATTGTAATTGTTCTGAAATTCCCGCCTTTTGCAGTTTACATTAGATCTGAAGTTTGTAGTGGGAGGAAATAACCACACTAACCGCGATATTTCCACGGTTAGTTTGGTTACAAAAAAGTAACCAAAATTTTCAGTAACCGCATTCCGAAACCTAACAATTTTCCTGAAAAGGTTCCGAAAGTGTACGACATTAGTACACTTTCGGAACGGGAAACTTCAACCTTGGTTACTTTCGTCGAGTAATGGAACATTGTATTAGTATTAGGTTAAAATGTAAAAATATTTAAATTGCAACCGTCTAAATCAAAAATATATGTTTGAAATAAGATTACGATTATTTCCTATCGAAAGGTGCCTAGCGTACCGCCGCTGCATATTCTAACAAAAGGGCGCAGTTTTCCGGGTTTTCCCCGGTGCCAAAAGAACTAGCGCCGGCTCTGATCATTACCGTACACGTAACTTAGTTTCGATAAAATTCGAGATGTGGCCTTACTGCATTACATGTGCAATATTATATTTAGATATTTTATATCTGCACTTAAAACAATAAATTATACTTCTATATTTGTTGTATGTATTTATTTATAGCGATCAACAAACATAATTTGTCCCGGTTTCCGCAATGACTAAGAGTGGCCCTGACTACTCGTATAGTGAGAAAGTAAAGCCGCATTCAGAGCTCTTAAATCAATAGCTTATATACTGTAGTTTGTACTCTGTTTATTGTCACTGATGTTATATGGTAAGACGTGCAACCGTTCAGACCTCTAAATTTAATACGTTGTTCGTTGTGGATTGTGAATAATTTTCTTATAGCTAGTGAGGTGTTTTAATGAGACAGACATATAAACACATTGACTATCTCAGTCTATCACAGACATCGTAGATATTGTATGCCTTTACATAACCTAACAAAATGTCATCATTAACAAATCTTGCTCAAAATTACAAAGACGGACAATAAATATGATCAATTTATGTAATTAGGTTAGGTTTAGTTACTTAAAATCTCGGACAGCAGAATTATAAAACGGTAATAAATAATAGGCATTTTACGAAGGCATCATAGTTGGTTTAAAGACACACAGATGTCGGGCTATTCGTAACCTACTAATTTGTATCAGCTGTAAACGCTACGTAGAACGTTAAAACAATGTATAAAAACATAAGTCCCAACGTAACAACAAACAGTCTATAACGTGTTAATTTAAAGAGCTCTGAATGCGGTTTAAGCATAACTCGTTATCGTTGTCTAATTCAGAACTAATACACTCATTAAACTGCTCCAAGAATATTCAATGACACACAATGAAAAAAAAAGTTATTTTGTTGACCCATAAAAAAATACAGTGTAAATGGGGACGGCGTCAACCACCTGTTTGCAACCATTCACAAAACTCATCCCCCCAATGGCCCGGAGCTGACAAAAGCCCAAAAATTTTGGAATTTTTTGAAACATTTAATACATTTGTGTTATAATAGTATATTATGTAACGAACATGGAATGACTATTCCATGCAAATTTCATACTACGAGTATAACTTTATTACTTATTTAATTTTTATTAAGTTCCCTTTAAAAACTAACAATAATTTGACAGTTGATTTCAACCTATTTATTAAGTTGCCTAGCAACGGTCATGTACGTGTCATACGAAATGTAAATTCAGTCAAAATAACAGCCGATTAACTGACTGACCAAGACCGACTTTATCAAAAAATATATTTGAAAAATTCGACAACATTAACTATATTATTTAATTTTATCCTGTTTCCTTTACAAACTAACAATAATTTGAATATGCTTTCAACTTATTTATTACGTTGCCTATCAACTGTCAGCCATTGCTGCTGGAACCTATTATGTAATGAGCTCAACCTGTTACGTAATTAGCTCATTACGTAATAGGTCAGCGGCGTGTAATAAAAAGGAGTGAGGAACGTGCTACATTTACTAATCTCTGGCACGCCTATAATGAATATATATCTATATAGTCGTGGAAAAAATATATTACAGAACTATCGAGCGATTAGCGTTTTGGTGATAATGGAGATGGCGGTACGGTCGCACTGCTCGCACCGCCCTAGGACCGCCGATGCTAGGCCCTAGTAATTTGTTCCCGCTTCTCCCATCTCTAGACGCCCCTTAAGCGCAGTTAAGCCACGCTTCAGGGCTCAAGATACATTAGAGCCTATGACAAGCTGAAATATTGGGGGGCACATAGAACAAAACATTGTGTTCCTGAAAATTTGTATTTAAAAGTAAAAGTATTAAATTGTTGTTTTAAGAATTATACGTATAGTGCCACGAAGCAAACAAGAACCCCAGCAAATATAACTAATTTGAAATCACCTTATGGAATGTGTATAGTCTGACGCAGAACTGGTAAGTACTGATTTTACGCTTCATTTGTATAATTTGTGCAGTGGCGGCGCTATCGGTGAGGGGGCGACGCTAGCGGAGAGGGGCCGCGCTAGCGGTGAGGGGTTGGCGCTAGCGGGGAGTGGTGGTGGCGCTAGCGGGGAGGTGTGGCGGCCCCCAAAAAACTGGTCTGTCCCCCAGAATTGTTTGGAGAAAAATGTATTTTAGAAGTGAGGACCTTATTTTTTAGGTCACCACTTGTATTTGGCCCCCCCAAATTTTACTAAAAAATTTCCTGACCCCCCCCATATTTTAAGAGCTAGCACCGCCACTGAATTTGTGCTTTAGTATTTGTGTTTGATATAATTCAAATTGATGTGAATTTATAACTCAAAATTAATTTGTATTTATAACTATTATTAATATTTATGTATAATAAGTCACACATATGTATATAGAATTTCGCGCGAGTATGCCGTTGAGTAGGGTGACCAGACGTACTCTTTTTTAGAGTATTATACTCTTTTTTAAGTAATATCCACTATACTCTTACTTTTATAAAAAAAAAAAACCTTGAATATACTATTTTTTGCTCGTCATTGTTTTTTTTTTTTTTGTAGAGATTGAGGACCTTTTGTTTTTTGTCTCATTACTTCTATTTTGAGAGTGAGGATCTTTTTTATGCTCTGCTCATCACTTCTATTTTAGGAGTGAGGACATTTTTTTTGCTCATCACTTGTATTTTTCAGTGAGGACCTCTTTTTTTGCTCATCACTTGTCTTTTTGGAGTGAGGACCTTTTTTTAGTATACTCTTTTTCTGTAAAAAAAATCTGGTCACCCTACCGTTGATTGTACTTGAGAAATGCATAAGCGTCTGCCACGCCTACCCAGGGACTTTGTTTGCTTCGACAGACTATATTAAGATATTTATGACTAGGGACCGTACGTACATATGCTCTGAACTTGAGTTAATACGTTTTCGATTGCTGCTCTCCATGTTACCTAACAAGTTTCGTAATGGTATCAATCGAAATAGAATTTTATCCGCTTCTAATGATACCGAAAACTTTTACAACCGATTTTGATATTTTCAGTTTTTATATTTCTTTTACTAGGCAAAATTACATTGTTTTGTTTTACCTGACAAATTTATGACGTTCCGTAAATATTAAAAAAAAAAAAAATCATTATTATTATTATGAATTTTCCTTCATCTCGTAGTAAAAGAAATAAAAAACCTAAAAATATCAAAATCGACTGCAAAAGTTTTCAATACCATTAGAAGAGGATAAAAATTCTCTTTCGATTGATTACGGAGCTTGGACGCTAATAAGGGAAACAGCAATCACAAAAAAATAAGATTTCAATGTTATTCTCCTATGTTCAGGGGTATTATAAATTTGTCACCTGTATATGTGTCATCGTATTTACCGCTACAAAATATCTTGAACCAATTACCATTAACTGACATTTTGTTTCTTAATACATGTTGACTAAATATGTTAGGTTATGTTAGTATTACGATCGTTTTAAAATGCTTGAATTTGTTTCCAACAGTAATTAATAATTGTTATTGGTAATAATTAGAACATCTAACATTTTTAATGGGTTTGTAAAATATAAATGTGAAATTAGTTTGACAGTTCATGTTTAGTTCAATGTTTATAGTTTTAGTGTTTAGTTAGAGTTGTGTAATTTAAATCATATCTTCTAAAAGCTGGCACAAAATTTGAAGCCATTTACTCAGAGCCGAGCATGTTTTTGGCGCCCTTGGCAAATACTTAAAATAGCACCCTCGGAAAATACTTAAAGTATACACTTGTAAATTAATTTAACTTAATTTTTTTTATCTTTTTAGTGTCTATCTGTCTGTCTGTACGGTAGAAATTGTAGCCACACGGCTTAACATAGAAAGTTGAAATTTGGTATGCTTATACAACTCTTATAACCACATATAGGAAAAATACTGAGACTTCAAAAAAACACATCCCACAATAAATATAAACAATTATGTATTTAGGTAATAAAAAAATTTATATTTTTTTGAAAGCTCTCAATGCGTAAAATTTTGAGTGGCATATCAAATGAAACTTCTTAAAGCGTGGATGAACAAGAAAATTTTTATTTTTGATTAATCATTTTTTTTATGGGATTTTTGCCAAAAATATGTCAAAAATCTTTTGTCCCCCACCCAATCTCTCAGAGGGGTTGATCTAAACATCTGAAATAAATAAATCTCCATAATGAACATTGATTGGAACTGGAATAGTTCAACAGGAATTTTTGATCAGATTTGGTTTCAGAAAAATGTCGATATTTTTGTGTCGTAGATAAAAAAAATTATTTTTTAAAATTTTGTTGTGTAGTTTCAAAAGAAAGCTCTTAGGACGTAGATTAAGGAACAAAAAGTAGTTTTTTTAATTAGTTTTTTTTTAACACGATTTTAGGCACAAATATGCTAAAAAAGTTTTTTTCTCGCCCCAGTTTTTCAAAAGGGGTTAAACTATTAATCTGAAAAAATTATAGGTGATGTACATTGATCTGAGCCGGAAACGTACTAGAGGAATTTTTGATCCGATTGCGTTTTTGAAAAATATTGCAGTTTTTGTGTTTTTGACAAAACTAATTATTTATTATTATTATTATTATTATTCTATTATATTAAGAAAAAAGTAGATCTTTCCTTCAAATTTTTAATTTTTATACTAGATGTACATTTCGTTCAGCACGTGAATATTATCAATAGACTCCGTGGTGAACGAAATGTACATCTAGTATAAAAATAAAAAATTTGAAGGAAAGATCTACTTTTTTCTTAATTTCAAACCCTTCATTTTCAACATTTATATTTGTAATTATTATTATTATTTTATTCATGGCTAAATTATGGCTTATAATGTTGTGGATATTTTGTATTTATGGCTAAAATAGTGTGTGTCTTTTTATGAAATTAAAAATATAACGAAAAAAAAAAAATATATATATCAGCTGGGGACCGAATTTTGAACAGCACACCAACACATTATTAATAGAACAAATATTCGTAGACATCCAGTATTATGTTTGCTTCCTACACTTATTAAATACCTACAAAACCCAAAAATGTGTGAAAATTGCACCATATCATTTTTTCATTTTATTTAAGGAGGGCATCATTTTTATTTTTATTTTAATAGACAGGTGAAAATACAAATGAGGACTTTAAAAAAAAATACAAGTGATGACAAAAAAAAGATCTTCATTTCTAAAATACAAGTGACGACGAAAAACAAAAACATCCTCAACTCTAAAATACAAATGATGACAAAACAAAAACCGCACGATGACGCCCCTCAGGCCTCGCTCCCCTGGCACATGCCCTGTTGCCAGGGCGTTGCTACGGCTCTGAATTTACTGTTATGTCAGACAAATTCATCAGACATTAAACAATTTTAGCCCCAAAACGGGCTATATCAGGGCATTCCGTGATGCTAATTATGTCTGAAAATCTATTAAAATAAAATTTCATTCATAACACGTACTAATCAAATAAATAAACGATGCTCTAAGGTTCTTTCTTTAAAATTTTAAGTGTTATTAATAAATCTAAGTAGCATGTAGCATATCAAAAGCGTGTTTTATATAAAATATACTAAATTGTGCTTTCAAAAAATTTGCAAAAATCGCCTACGCTTCTATTTTTCATTCTACCTTCTTAATCGACTCAGTTAACACGTAAACGTGGTCGGGACATCTTCCTACCAATCGTTTTAAGCGAAACTCGTCCAGATGACTCTCCTATCGTAAGCGATGAATCCCTCCTCATTAACGACTCTCTTCTACTATGCCTCAGTACTGTTAAATCCGCCAAAGAACACCTCCTAGATAATTCTGGCTTGGTTTTATTCTGAATAGGATCTCTCTTCGCCTTCAAAACTTCTACAAAGGCTGCTATAAGACTAACTAACAGCAGCGCTACAGCGGCGTAAGCCACAATTAAACCAGTATTTTGTTTTGGCATTAATTTATCCTTCATTTTACATTTAGGTCCCACACAATTGTGACTTTTAAGATGTAAGTCTATTAGAATTCCTTCTAATACTGTGTAAATATGATGTGTATGACATCGTGGGAAACTTGGATTGAGAATTGGTTTAGTTTTTTCTCGTTTTATCAAGTTGGTAGTGTTTATAACTAGTTCTTGCGTAACTGTTGAGTTGAGATCTTCTTGCGGTTGGTTTATTTCTTTCTTAGGGTTATAAAATAGACACGAAACAATTGCCAACGCCGCAAAAACAATAGATACTGACGTTATTGTTGTTCCATTCCATTTGCGTGAAGCCATTGTTTATATTTAAAAATTATAGATACCATCTATATGTTTTATTTACTTGTATATCTTTGAATTCTTGCGGCGAAATATATAAACTATCCTTTTTCACAAAAGACATATGTATTTATTACTTATTTCACATGCCCCTTTACTCACTTTTTCTTTTAGATATTATTTAATTTTCTTTTTAAAATATGAATTAATTCTCAATGAATTATAACTTATACATATATTTTTTAAAATAATATTTCTTCTTATTACACTTCTTTTCAAATTTTTTGTTTTTATTTTTCTTATTAAATATTTTATATTTTGTTTGATTTCTTTTGAATATTTTTAAAATAACAATTAACAAATTCAAAAATAATTTTTTAATATGAAAAACGTTAAAGGATTTCGTTGTGACGTTTGTAAATTAACAATTTTTAATTAAAAATTTCACTTTTAAGTTAATACAACGATGAAATTAAATTCATTATTTGAATTTAAATCAACGTCTTCAGATTTTTTCTCCATTTCGTTGAAAAATATTTATAATAATTGAATTATTAAAATAAATTAAATTATATTTAAGGTCAAATATGTTCAAAACAGTTTCTAGTTGAAAATATAATTTAATAATAAAGTATTTAATATCTAACAACCAATAGTTATTAATTTTTTGTATAAATACGTAGTTTTATATTGTTTGGTACAACACAGCACATAAATTAACAATTTTTATCAATATTAAACTAATTTTTCTAATAAACTATCATATCAAACATCTGACTATCACGAAAACTGTTGAACTAATGTTATTATTGATTACTTTTCCATTCAGCCCGGAAAATACGTAGGAGTTTAAGATCATTTCACGCATGCGCGGTTTAAATTTCGGGTTTTGAATGAATTTTCTTTGTTTACACTCGTGTTATTATTTGGGTAACCCGGCTATTTGGGATAGGTTATGTTTGTAAATATAATTTTGGCAACTGGGTTGTTTACGCCTTTATGTTTATGCAAACCGCACGACAGGTGTGTCAGGTTGGCTGCGCGACTTATGCTAGGCGCAATAATAATGGACTGTTCAATTGTGCGTAGGTTTTTGTTATGTAATATTACGTAAATTGTTTTTATGGGTGATATAAATTATTTTTATACTTTTATGATTAATATGATGTCGCTTAAGCTATTTAATTAGTTTTACTGACAGTATCTATTGTTAGTGTTTTTTTCTAACAAAACTTATAAACTAGACTTTCCCAACCAGGTAAGCAGTGGCCTATTTAGGAGGGGCACTGGGGACACGTACCCCCTTAAAGGCCGGTGATATGAAAATTTAAAATTTTTTAAATAATCATACAGTAAAATCACGACGTACAACATACCAGTGGCGCACCCAAGGAGGTGGATCCCCCCCCAAGAAGGAGGGAAATACCAAATTTTTTTATGACTATTTCTTAGGTAAATATATGGATTTAAAAAGAGATGAGATGAGGATTTTTTTTGGTCACCACTTGTATTTTAGAAGTGAGGACCTTGTTTTTTTTTAGGTCGTCACTTGTATTTTAAAAGCGAGGAACTTTTTTTTGTCTTCCCCCCCATAAAAAATTCCTGGGTGCGCCACTGCAACATACCTAGTCTTTCTTTTCGAGAATTCTTTCTTCAGTATTTCTCGAGAAAAAGTTATAATTCTCATTTTTCATTTCTCCACATTAAACCGCCGCATTAAATGCACTGTGCTTTTAAAAAAGTATTTAAAAAAAATATAATGTTTAGTGAGTCACTGATCATAATTTAATTTTGATAACATTTGTCTTCTGTCTCCCGCAACGCAACTGTGGGAACAGATAAGAAGCGATGTATAATATTTAACTAATTAGCATTTATTGTTACAATATTTTATTTTAATTTATTGTATTATATATTATAATCAATTACATTTCATTTTTTGTTCAGGTTAAAACTGTTATGTAAAAGATTACCTACAGGTTAAATAAAATAATTATTACTGTTATTAATTTCTTAATTTTTTGAAAATTTCTCTATACATGTGTATTTTCAATTACGTGCCGTTTTTATAAACATTTTTAAAGCCCCGTTAGCCATTTGTTCTGATGTTATTTAAATGAATACTTTAGTACCTTAAAGTTGACTATAATTTTAACATGTTTTTATCCTCTACAATATTTTCAACATTGAAAAATGATATATATTCTAATAATAATTTTTCTCGAGGATTCTCGAGAAAATAAGTCTAAGTTTTTATTTCTCGAGAAATGAAACATGTCGAGAAACACTAAACATAGACTCGATTCAAATAGAGAAGGATCCACGACCGTTACAAAATTGCGCAAACAAGATAACGCCAGTGGCGGAGACAAATAAAATATTTTTAAACAAAATGGGACAATTAAATAATATTTTTTATTGAAGTAGTTAAGGAACGATTTAAAAGCTGTATATTAAAATATAAATAAAATGCTGTTTAATATAAATATGTCAGTCATAAATGACAGAAGGCAAATTAATTATGAATAGAAAAATAAATTTTTATATAAACACGTTGAAAGCTCCTAACTCACACAAGACTTCTACGGCTAGCAGTAACAAACCTAACACCCCTATTATAAGTAAATTAGACCCGTTCAGACGAAAAATCATTTCTGCACAGTTTTATTGATGAACTCAACTCTATTTGAATTCACTCTACCTACCTATAGACTATTTTTTTATTAGGATCAGTATTGAAATTAATGTAAAATGAATATTCTTATGGTCTCTGCGATTTTTGTTTTCATAGGTTTGATTAAAAAATCCTTTGTTTGTAAAATTTTGTGGGTTATTAAATGAAACTCTCTTGATACGTGGCTTAACAATCACGTATCTTTTTATCAGTAAAGGATGAAATTAATATAATTAATGCATAAATATGCAAAAGATTCAACTATTTTAATGTATTTTCCAAAAATTTTCTTCCGGGGGATAATATTATCGGACCCCCTTTCTTCTGCAAAGTATAGAATACATAGAAGAAGAGGTATTTTATTAGTTATGATTTTTCATAGTCACCATTTAGAATATTGAGAGAGTTTAGATAGATTTTTCGGACAAGTTTGTTGTAAAAACCAGCCAATTTTTCACGGTTGTTTCCATTTCGTCGTCTACCACCCAGAAATTTCTTGAGATGGGAGAGTAAATGATAATCACTTGGCGCAAGATCGGGACTATATGATGCGGAAAAGTGTCCCAGTAAAATTCAGTAACTCAAGTGTACATATTATACCATGACTTCAAAAAGTAATTACATAAGGGTTGGCTATGGAAAAATAAAATAATGTCTACTGCAATCTTTATATAACAATATAAACTTATGACATAAAACAACAGTGATGATAGTTAATTAATTCTAAAGCTTGCAGTAGACATTATTTCGTTTTTCCATAGTCAACCCTTATGTAATTACTTACTGAACTCATGATATAATATACAGGGTTTTTGTTTGAAACGGGGCACCCCGAAAATCTCCTTTATTTGTAAAGATACAAAAAATCTTCAGAACAAAAGTTAAACTAGATCAAAAGGCCCATCTAAAGGTTACTATAAGAATTCTGAGGCACTTCCGGTTTCACCGGAAATGATGTCAACTTTTGATCTAGCATAGAGAATCGATAATTTTATATTTTTTTCCTAAAAGTACATTAAATTAGCTTTACAGTGACACAAAAAAATCATATTTTTATGTTAACCATTTCAAAATGGCGACCATTTATTTACAAAATAATAATGAACATAAGTTTTACAAAGTTGAACGTAGCAAGCTTTGAAAACAATAAAAAAAGAAACAAAATATCTCTAAAATAAACTGTTATAATTAGTTATTTTATGAAATAACATGAAATAAAGTCTGTTTCAAACGCTTAGGCGGAACTAAATGGGAATTTCGTTCTTTTAGGTTGTCACGACAAGGGACCTTGCTTGGGTTATTTAATTTTTTACGTTGGAATGTCAAAATTTAAAATTACAACAATGAAACCATGGAAACGAATGACCTATGTCAAAATTAAATTATTTATTTTATATATTTTAATGACAGAAAAATAAATAAATGGGAAATTTGTATTAAGAATGACACAAAAAATCAAAATATAAAGAAAATGACATTTTAAAATGATATTAACCTTAACCAAAAAATATTTATTGTAAGTATGATTTACAAAGCTTAAACAAAACGGCCGAAAAGCACGATTTAAGCGATAAAAGTAACTAAATTGCAAAATCTAGTTCCGCCTAAGCGTTTGAAACAGACTGTAACTTAAATTTTTATTTTTCAATTAAATATTTTATAAATAACAAGAGTTTAATAGTTTATTTTGTAAATAAAATAATTAAATAATTGTAAAAAGGAATAGTTTTTTTTTTTTCTAAATAGTCAAATAGTTTATTTTAGAGATATTTTGTTTCTTTTTTTATTGTTTTCAAAGCTTGCTATGTTCAACTTTGTAAAACTTATGTTGATTATTATTTTGTAAATAAATGGTCGCCATTTTGAAATGGTTAACATAAAAATATGATTTTTTGGGATTCACGGTAAGTTCATCGAAAATCAATTCATCGAATATCAATTCATCGAAAATCAATTCATCGAAAATCAATTCATCGAAAATCAATTCATCGAAAATCAATTCATCGAAAATCAATTCATCGAAAATCAATTCATCGAAAATCAATTAATCGAAAATCAATTCATCGAATGATCAATTCATGGAATCGTCAATTCATCGAAAAAAAAAATATTTTGTAAATATTTGAGAGGAATGCCGAGGGGATCGGAAAGCCAAAAAAGCAGTGGTCAATAAAAGTTGACAGACTAAAAAAAAAAAGCAACTGCGCATGTGTCACACCGCGTCATACCACACATGATTTGTTCAATGTACGGTGATTCTAAACAGGTGGCATTGTTATGTTAGTGTGAGTTAGTTTTGTCATTAAACTAGATGATGGGTAGCTCGCTTCGCTCGGCTTCTTCTAACCAAACCCTTACTAACCTAACCTAACCTAAGATAGTGTTTTGTCATTAAACTAGAAGATGGGTAGCTCGCTTCGCTCGGCTTCTTCTAACCAAACCCTTACTAACCTAACCTAACCTAAAATAGTGTTTTGTCCTTAAACTAGAAGATGGGTAACTCGCTCCGCTCGGTTTTAGACTTTTACTAACTAAACCTAACCTAATTACCTTGTATTTAGATGCATAGTATTTTATTTTCCCCCATATTAGCCCAATTAAAATGCGTATTATTGTGTATGAATTTATAAAAATTATTTGCGTGCATAACCTGTCTTATTAAACCTTAAAAATAAAAAATGTATTTGTTTTATTATATAAATTTTCTTATTATATTTATTTATTTATATTCAAACACTATGTCACTTTATTTACCTTTTTTTAAAACATATAAAAAAATGTATGCAATTATTGCTTAGTCTGTCTTCTTTTATTGACCACTGATTTTCGTTGAATTGATTTTCGATGAATTGATTTTCGATGAATTGGTTTTCGATGAATTGATTTTCGATGAACTCGTCGGTTACCATTTTTTGGTGTCATTGTAAAGCTAATTTAATGTACTTTTAAGAAAAAAATATAAAATTATCGATTCCCCATGCTAGATCAAAAGTTGACATCATTTCCGGTGAAACCGGAAGTGCCTCGGAGTTCTTATAGTAACCTTTAGATGGGCCTTTCTGTCTAGTTTAACTTTTGTTATAAAGATTTTTTGTATCTTTACAAATAAAGGAGATTTTCGGGGTGCCCCGTTTCAAATAAACATCCTGAATACACATGACTTACTGAATTTTACTGGGACACTTTTCCGCATCATATAGTCCCGATATGCGCCAAGTGATTATCATTTACTCTCTGAATGTATTTGATACATGGACCGCCTCGTTAGGGGTCCGCTAACTACAAAAAACATTACAGGAGATCCATGATGCCAAAAATATTGATAAACACTGATCTATATCATCAAATTGTATTTCGTTTATTATATTCGCGTACCAACTACGTAAAAATGACGAGAAAATGGTCCTTTTTAGGGATTTGTAGGTATGACCACCAAAAAACCCTTATAACGTCACTCATGTGTCTGTCTGTTTGTTTGTATCGTAGAAATTGTAGTTATACCCACATATAGGAAAAATACTGAGAGTTCAAAAAAACACATCTCGAGATAAATACATATAAACCAATATGTATTTAATAAAAAAATAAATATTTTTTTTTTTAAATTGTGAGTGGCATATCAAATTAAACCTCTTAATGTGTGGATCAACATGCAAATTTTTATTTTTGAAAAATCTTTTTTTTTATGAGATTGTCGCCAAAAATGTAGTATTTTTTTTTGTCCCCAACCCTTTCTCCCAGAGGGGTTGATCTAAAAATCTGAAAAAAAATCCATAATGAAAATTGGTGGGAACCGGAATAGTTCAACAGGAATTTTCGATCAGATAAGTTTTTCGAAAAATATCGATTTTTTTGTGCCGTTGATAAAAAAAATATTTATAAAAAAAATTATTGTGTGTTATAAAAAGAAAGCTCTTAAGACGTAGATTAAGAAACGATTTTTTTTTTTTTTATTCGTTTCTTTTAACACGATTTTAGTCAAAAATGTGCCAAAAAAGCTCTTGTTCCGCCCATTTTTACCCAAGGACGTTAAACTAAAAATCTGAAAAAATTATAAGTAATGTACATTGATCTGAGCCGGAAACGTACGAGAGGAATTTTTGATCAGATTTCGGTTTTGGAAAATATTGCAGTTTCTGTGGTTTTGACAAAATTAATTATTTTTAATTATTACAAAATAAAATGATGTCTAATTTAAATAAAAATAAATCGTTTATAGTAATGAAATACTTATAAAACAAATAGCACATTGTTAATAGTGAGAAATACGTTTCTTAAATTAAAATTACAATACTTGCCCCTTATATATTAAGGTCGGGCAAGTAAAAATATAAAGTGTAACAGAACTATATTTTGCGGCGGACGCGATCTATGTCAATGGTATCCCTCCGCCAATGTCATTTAAGTTACATTACGCGTTCACTGAGCGTTTGCAGACACTGCATCACTTTATAACCAAAATTGTTATTTAGTTAAATCTAAATCAATATATATTTATCATTTTCTCTAATTTGTGAGTGGTCGAATCATAATATAAAAAATAAATTTTTATCGAGAACGTATATATAATATCAACTCGCTGTAAAAGCCATTTATCAATATATTTCTTATTAATTTAATGAAAACTTCGGTACTAAGTAAATGCAGAAAAAATCGCTAGGATTTTTTAATTAACATTTTCCTATGACGTAATTTTCGAAAATTATTTAAATTTAGTTTAAACAAATTAAATGGAATTATCAAAAATCTGTTGTAATTAAAAAAAAAAATGTCTTAGACATCCAGCAATCTGTTGGCTTCTTATTAAATACCGATATAACCCTGAAATGTGTGAAAATTCACACTTCACATCAATTTGTCATCATGTAAGCTTGTCCGCCCTTGACGAGTCACATAAATTATGTTGCGGGCCATGAGTCCCTAGATACGCCACTACAGGTAAAGACAAAGAATTTAGATCTTCATCACGGCGTTATCTACCTATGTCTATATAAATATATCAAGAGAATTGTAGATCTTTTTTTTATTTTTTTATTTTTACCGACCGTCAACATATATAAGGGAGGTATTGTGATCTTACCGATTTTGACATTTCGATGGATCTCCACGAATTGAGGTCCCTACATAACGTTTTGACTATTTTTAGCATGATGTCTGTCGGTCTGTCTGTCTGTCTGTCCGTCTGTCTGTCCGTCTGTCTGTCTGTCTGTCCGTCTGTGTACACGTGCAGAGCAAATTCGGCTGAAAGGATTTTTATGAAACTTCATATTTAAGCTTCTGCCATCAATGGCACGAGTTGATCAACTTTTGGTAAAAATAGGTTGACTAAAAATGGGAGTTTACTCGTGTCGATTTTAAGATTTTTGTGAATATTTCACAACAGAAAAATATGTCGAAAAAATTTATTGAACAAAAGTTGCTATAAAAGCAATAATTAATATCTTTTATTTGAGACGTTTTTTGATAAAACGAAAAATTTCGAATAATTTTTGTAAAATTTTTCGAAATTTTTTTCAATTTTTTCAAACTTATATGTAACGTTTCCATGGTCATGTAGTATCTCTGTTAGAAAATATTAGGCCAAGTTATTTCTACTCTGCTGCTAAATAAATATATTATTTTATATAAGAACTTTATGATGGCGGTCGGTCCTGTGGTGGCCACAGCTGATTTTTGTTCTTATACTTCGTTTCTATGCATTTCAAATAGTTATAAAATTATATCTACCAAGTTCGGTCTGTGTTTTTGTCCCAGATTCTGACAAAAACAGCTAGACATATTTTTATATAATTTGATATGTTGACAGAACAAAACCGGGATTCGGACATTGTTTCTAAAAATGTTTATCCTAGGGCGGTTCGGGGTACCTTACGGACCTGTGACCCCCGATTCGCGGACGTGGCTCTAACAGCCACCGCAAAAAACGAGGAGGACCTGATGTACAATATGAATGTAAACCTCAGGAGGATCAGCGCCTGGATAGAAGAGCACAAGTTGCAGCTAGCTCCCGATAAGACGGAAGCCGTCATCTTGATAGGTAAGCGTAAGAGGGACAACA
The DNA here is from genome assembly GCA_963971575.1 of Liopterus haemorrhoidalis. NCBI lineage: Eukaryota > Metazoa > Arthropoda > Insecta > Coleoptera > Dytiscidae > Liopterus > Liopterus haemorrhoidalis. The sequence goes on from OZ020620.1 coordinate 22,101,533, forward strand.
TTCGTTTTCGACTGGCGGACAAAATTATAGTTCCCAAGCCCCGCATAAAATATCTAAGGATTTTCGGCAAACGGCTCATTCGTGGAACATCTTAAGAGGGCTGCCAACAAGGCGGAAGAAAGAGCTGGAAAGCTACGACGATTGGTGCCGAACGTTGGAGGCCTCAACTGGGGCAAAAGGAAAGTTTTGCTAGGGACAGTTCATTCAACTTTGTTGTACGAAGCCTCTATTTGGTGCGGAATTCTGGGATATGGCAAGTACAACAACTTATACGAGAAAGCTCAATGCTAGGCGTTAATAGTGGTAGCTCGGCTTACCGCACTGTGTCGACTGCGGTCCTGCAAGTGGTGACAGGAACCCTCCCTCTGCGACCCTTGCAGAGGAAAAGCGACAGATATACGAGGCAGGAGGGGGATCTGAGGTGAGAAACGCTGCCAGAACACATTCTGTGGAGAAATGGCAAGAGGAGTGGTCCAGGAATCAGGACAAAGGGCAGTGAACAAAAAAGCTCATCCTCAACATACCAGAGTGGCTGGCCTGCAAGTTCAGAAACATAGACTACTATGTCACGCAAGCCCTGACAGCCCATGGGTCTTTTAAGTCCTTCACCCTGAGGATTTGGAGAAGGACCAGGACGACGACTGTACCTACTGCGGCGCAGTCGACACAGCCGAACATACACTATTCGTATGCGGGAGATGGACTGCAGAAAGATTGCGAGCATACATGATATCAGGAGAGAACCTGAAACCCAACAACATGGTCCAGGTTATGCGGCACTCCAAGGAAAACTGGGAAACGGTGCGGCAGATGCTGTCAGCCATTAAGAGGAAGGAGATAGACGAGCGAGAAAGACAGAATAGGGAAATGTGAGGTTGAGCTAGCCTGTTCCCTACAAGATGAAAATCACCACAGATAGTTCCTTGGTGGGAAAAAAGAGACAAGCAGGGTTTTTATTCGGTAGGCCAATTGAAGGAGATTTCGACATTACCAGATTGGTGTCAATAAAATATTTTCCCTGAATAAAAAAAAGGGACCTGTGACCAAAAATTTCTATTGAAACTCATCTGTCTGTCTGTCCAGCAGAAATTGTGGCCAAATGGCAGGACCTAGAAAGTTGAAATCTTGATGCTTGTATAACTCATTGACTGACATATAGATAAACTATAGAGTTAAAAGAAGACGTTTCAGAAAAAGATAAATAAACAAATATGTATTTAACGAATTAGTAAATATTTTTAAAAAATGTTGAGTTCCCTAGAACCGGTTTCAGAAGCGATAACTTAAATGTTAAATATTAAACTATCAAGAAAAGAAGCAATTATTGCACTTGTAAAAAGTAATATAAATAATAAAATTAAATACACATATAGTCAGTTTGTTTGGTTTAAGCGGAACTAGATTTTCAAATCTAGTAACTTTTAACGACTGAATGAAGCTTTTGAACATTTTGTTTATCAACAGCCCATTTCAATCGTTATAAAATGAGCTAGGGATAACTGAATAAAATTAAAATTCCATTTAGTTCCGCTTAAACGTATGGAATAGTCTATAGTCACATATATAATATGTTCGAAAAAACGCCTCTATTATTCGTTTTTTAGCTTCGTGCTTACCTAATGGAATTTTAATTTTTTTAAGTTGTAACGATCTTATTGGCAGACAATCCTATACCCTTTGACCGATATGAACAATATTTTGCAGATTTATTCTCTAAGAATCTACGAATATAATTACATACAGAAATGTCTAGTGTTTAGTAGACATAAATAAGAAACTCTAGACACTCCTATATTCTTTGATCGATATGAAAAATATTTTGCAGATTTATTCTCTAAGAATCTGCGGATAAAACAACGTATAGAAATGTCTTAGAGTTTTGTAAGCATAAACAAGAAACTGTAGACACTTCTATATCCTATGATCGAAATGAAAAATATTTAGTAGATTTACCTATTATTTAAAAATCTGCGGATAAAATATTCTGCAGAATGTCTAGGGTTTCGTAGGCATAAACAAGAAACTCTAGATACTCCTATATCCTTTTAGCGATATGAACAGTATTTTGCAGATTTATTCTCTAAGTATCTACAAATATAATTACACACAGAAATGTCTATGGTTTCCTAGGCATTAACAAGAAACTCTAGACAATCCTATATCCTTTGACCGATATGAACAATATTTTGCAGATTTATTTTCTAAGAATCTACGAATATAATTACATACATAAATGTCTAAGGTTTCGTAGGCATAAACAAGAGAGTCCTATATCCTTTGACCGATAAGAACAATATTTTGCAGATTTATTCTCTAAGAAACTGCGGATAAAATCACATATAGAAATGTTTGGGGTTTCGTAGGCATAAACGAGAAACTCTAGACACGCCTATATCCTTTAACTGATATGAACAGTGGCGGATCTGGCTTTATTGCCAGGTGGTGCGGAGAACTTCAAGGGGGGCGCCTATTTATTATTTATATATATATATATATATATATATATACTAGCAGACCCGTTGCCAACGACGTTGGCAACTGAATAAAAATCAATATAAGCAGGACAATTATTAAAATTTGCATGATTCTGCGTATATTAACAAAACAAAAAAACTGCTTAATGCGTGTCGTTTAAAAATTAATATCGGGCCGGGTACGGCCCGCGGGCCATATGCTGGACATCAATGGTATAGCTGTTTCTGATTATACCTAGGAAATCCTAAAAAGCCGTTCAATGCGTGTCGTTTAAAAATAAGTATCGGGGCAGACACGGCCCGCGGGCATTACATTAATTGACACAACATTCTTTAATTAAGCCAAGGTATATACTGACTGGAGAGCTAAGAGCTATATTCTCGTTAAGGCTAAACACATAGTGAAGCAGAGAGCAAAGCAGCGATGAAAGCGGAGATCAAAGCGGCGAAACTAAATAAATGAATTCCTGTTAACACGCGCATAGTGGAGCGTACTGCAGCGAGGTTATATGGTTGTTATACTCGAGCAAAGCGACGCGTTTAAACAATTTTGATTTCTCTGCTATCATCGTTGCTAAAATAGTTCTTTAAAATAGATATTGAGGCATTTACAAGTAGTTCTCATTTATAAGAGGTATTTATAGTAGGTTCCGAATGAAATTTGTCCATTTTTTACCAATTTATGTTGAATTTTTTCTAAAATATAATCAAACGTTGAAATACTCATGCGAAAATAAGAATGAAACTTTTCTGGATGTTCGCGGAGTTGCATATAGAAATGATGAAATTCACCATGTATATGTCTACTTTTATTTATTCTGTGAATATTGCACCTTCTAGTGTGTTTATTTTTATTTTTTAGTAAATACCAAATTTTCAGGGAAGAGTTTTCTGTTAGTAAAAAATCCATTAATATTGTGAACTTTCTGCTCGATTTTAAACGCGTCACTATGTGTAGACACTCTTTTATAAGCGCGACATTCTTTCGCTGTTTTACTCTCCGCTTTCATAGCTGCTTTGCTTCTGCTTCACTATGTGCTTAGCCGAAGTGAGCTGTTGTCGGAAAACGTCGCTCTGTCTGGTGGGGAGCGACCGACCAGACACCTCAAGCCCGGCTAGCACCTAGGAACTTAGCGTTACGAGGATACACAGAAATTATGGCTTTTATATATATAATAATTCAGACAGGAAGTCAGTAATTCATAGTGGTGCAGTGTTATTTATTTGTTTTTGCTGCGATAATGTATGTATATATTATACATAACTATAGATATAAGATTATAGATATAGAATACCTAACAAATGACCTAACGGTTAAAGTGCCTTGACTTAAATAAAAAAAAAAAACTTGTAATTTAATTGAGATTGTAAAATACTAAAGAAACATTTTAAACACGGCGGAATGGGTAATAAGAAATAAAATTGGATGGGTCATAAACCAATGCCGCCACATGTACTTAAATATTTACACCAATTACAAATTTCTTCTTCTTGTAATTTCATTGATTTAGTAATTTCATGATTGTTCAGTTTGGGTAATGGGCGGTATTCGAACTATTAAATCCGTCTGTATCTAGATATCAAATTACCTACCTAACAGTGGCGGCGCTAACTTTTAAAATCGGAGGGGGGTCAGGATGTATTTGAGAGGGTGACCATTTTTTTTATCGTTATAAGTATTAATGAAAATATGATGATTGAATTTTAAAAAGATGTAAGCGGCCCTTAACCCTCTTCCATCTTTCACAATTCGAAATATTTCCAAAATGAACCGTTAAATCTAAGGCACTTAGTTAAATCTAAAAAAAAATCCAAGCATATCTGGGGGGGGGGGGGGCAGCAGGGACTAGAACAATTTTTAGGGGCCAGGAATTAAAATAGCCCGGACTCTCCGTGGCGCCACCAATGTTGTCTGACATCAATATTTTTCTTTAACTTTTCTTGACGTGTTGTTATTAGCCTTTTAACTTTTCTGGGAATAATACTCAACATTTATAACCAAACTAAATGTATAATTGTAATATGTGTTTGAATACCTTAGTCACCAGTTATATTTAAAACAAAACCTTCTTATCTCGAAGATAAAACAAGAAACCACACACAAATAAAAAACAAAAGAGCAAGTAACTTATATTCAATAATTTAGCAAGAGAACATTAAAAACAAACACAATAAACAAATAAAATTGTAAACAAAACATATGTAAGGAAACAGGAAGTATACGTTAGATTATGTACATACAGACGCTATCAGTGAGTAACGCGACGTTAGCGCGGCGTAAACGGTTTAGTAATCAGTCTGACAAGGTAGCTAGACTTGCTAGCACGTGGCACCGTGTTATAAGGTTCACTTTCGCTTACGATCGTTATTAATAAACCAGTGGAAAATAGTGTTAGTTTAGTTGTTGCATTCGTGATTTTTAGTGATTGTTTTTGTTTCGTTTTAAGGATTACGTTAAGAAAAAAGGTAATTCTATTAATGTTTTTTCTTTTATTGTACTAGGTTAAAACATTTATGGTGTTATTATAACTTTTTTAATAGGCAATAACAGTTTATTAACATTGAAATGTTTTCAATATCAGTGATTGGTCAGTTTGTTGTGAATAAAGTTATTATGACCAATCATGAAGCAGAGGATGAATTATATGGTTTTACTTCTACACCCGAGCAGAGCCGGCGCTAGCTCTATTGGCGCCCGGGGCAACGCCAGCCAAAATGCGCCCTTTTATTAGAATGTACAGGGGCGTACCGAATAGTGGGGCTGGCTACACGTGTACCCAGATATTGGTTCAAAGATAAAAATGTGTGTAATTTCATTACATAGGACTTCTTCTTCTTCTGTGGGCACTGTCAGTCAGGTTGACTTTTGGCCCACTCCCACAAGTTCTCCACCTTGATCTGTTCATTGTCATGTTTTTCCATGTTCCCTGTATACTTGTTAGATCTTCCGTTAGCTGATCTCTCCATCTTTTGCGGGGTCTTCTCACTGGTCGTCGGGTATTCAATATTCCTTGCATTCTCTTCATCTTGTCCTTTCTCATTCTCTTCACGTGTCCTATTTACTGTAATCGTCTACAGTTCTTGTGTTATTACAGAGGTATTATCAGTAAATTTTCTGATTTTTGCTCACGTTTTACTCCCAAACCTTTCAATTATGTCTTCTTGGCTTCGGATTTAGGATGAAATTTTGATTAAGTTGTTCACTTAATAATAATTCAATAAAAGCGGATAATATGCAATTGAAAATTATGTGAATCACGTCATGGGCACGAATCAGTGTCATAGGCGTTCTTTGAATATGGGGCAAGCTTGGTGACAAAGACGGTTTGGGTACGGGATAACTGTGACTGGGTGGCACATGAACGCTATTGTGATCAAAGTAAGTGGAGAGTAAGTAGTCAAAGTCCTTAATTTAATTTGATTTTTCTGTTAATTTTAATCATAAAAACTTTTATTTAATACTTCACAAAATTAAAATTAAACTGTACTGTAGAAACAGGCTATAGCGGCACAACGTAATTACCTCTTATCATCACTAATCACAATATTAAATAGATGCATCAAGTCCTTATGGTGGAACTTTTTTCCAGTCTTCGAACGCAGTCTCAGAACCAGTCTTCCAGTGCAGTTCGAACAGCTACTTCTACTGAGTCTTTTAAGTTATTTTTCATGCTATATTTTCTTCCCGTCAACTTTTCCACGCCGACCGGCGTAGCGAAGTGGTAATACACGTGCCCTTTGTTGCTAAGGTCTCGGGTTCGAATCCTGTTCAGGCATGGAATTTTCATCATGAAATATTAGCTTTATAATTTAGTATTTACTTATATATATATTCTTTATCCCCTAGGCCTTGCGGCGTTCAGGGTGTTAAAATTTACAAAAAAATAAAAATAAAATAAAAATATAACAATCAATCCAAAAATACATAACAATAACATCCAATACAATTTACATTTTACCCTCGCCCACCTCTCCCCCCTTCCATCTTCGTGCAACAGGTCTAATGTGCTCCCCGACCATACTGTCATCTCTCTACACCTCTTCGCGAGGACTCTATATCTTCCTCCTCCTCCCCGCACATCCTGCACATCTTATCCTCCTGTCTCCTCCAATATCTATTTCCTCTCTCTTCATTCCCGCACCTTAGCCTCGCAATCCTCCTAACTCTCCCTCCTGACCTTCCTCTTTCTTCCCTCAAGTAGCTTGGTACCCCTATAGTTCTGACCTCCTTATATCTCCCTGCGCTCCTTGAGTTGTGTATTCTGACTGTCCTTTCTTGCTCCCCCACTTCCTTATCCCTCCTCCACAACTCCTCAATCACGCTTATCCCGTCTTTTCTTCTCCTTTCCACCTTTGTCGCATCCACTCCGCATCTCCAGCTATACTCTTTTCTCATCTCCCCCCATGCGTAACATCTTCCTTTCTGTTCCTCTCTGGCTCTTTCTTCCCTCATTATTTTTTTGTCTGTTTCTATTCTAACTTTCTCTTCGTACTTAACCGCTCTCCTTCCTGTACCCACTTTCATCTTATCCCTTTTCAGTTCCTTTCTTACAATATACCCTGGTGTTGTTCTATCTACCCCTAAGATCCATCTTAAATACCTCTCTTGTACTCGTTCTACCTTCTCCCATTCCTTCCATCCCCAAATTTCCACCCCATAAAGCAGGATGTTTTTCACCACGGCGTCAAACAACCTCAATCTTCATCTAATATCGTCGCTAAACTTCCTCTCTCCTATACTCCACAGCTTCCCCATGACTATCCTTGCCTTCTTTACTCTTTCCCTTATGTGTAGTTCAGCCCCATTGTTCCTCGTTAGTATATAACCTAGGTATTTTATACTCTTCACCTCTTCTATTTCACTGCCACCCCATTCCCATTTTATCTTCTTTCTTCTTCCTCCTCCTTTACCGAATACCATTACCTTCGTATAATCCCTGTTCCTGTTTCCTTTTGAAATATTTATCCGCCCTTTCAATCATTCTCTTAAGCTCCTGTTCCCCCTCTGCCATCAATACAATATAGTCCGCGTACCCCAATGTCCACAATTTCATCTTCCCTACTACCCCCCCCCCACCTTGTCCCTTCCTCATATTCCCTTCTAGATCCGCTACATACAAGTTGAACAAGGTCGGGCTCAGCCGACAACCCTGTCTCACCCCCTTATTCACCCAAAAACTTTCCGTCTCTTCCTTGCCTACCCTCACCTTACAGCTCGTCCCCTTGTATATTTCCTTTATCCTCTTTATCAACTTCTTTCCTATCCCCTTCCTTTCCATTACCTTCCATAGCTCCTCCCTATCCAGCCTGTCAAACGCCGCTTTCAAATCCACGAACGCCATATACGCTTTCCCTCTTTTTCTCTTTAACCTCTCCTCTACTATGTGAGTCATAGCGAATATTCCGTCAATCGCTCCTCTTCCCTTCCTGAATTCAAACTGCGTTTCCTCCAGTAAATCTTTCTTTTCCATCTCATCCACTAATCTTTCGTTCAGCACTTTCGCGTATACCTTGTACGCTGAACTCATCAAGGTTACACCTCTATAATTACATGGTAACTCCTTGTTTCCTCTCTTGTATATCGGTACAATCACCCCTTCCCTCCAGTATTTACTTACAATTTTATATTAGCTTGAAATATTGCCTGATTAGCAAAGGTCATAAACCTGAAAAAAAACTTTTCCCTTTTCTAAATTCCCAAAATTTTCGAGCGGACAAAAACTAACAAAAAATTTGAATCGAAATATTTATTTTCCGATTCATAAGAGTTTGGCAAGTCCCCCAATAAAGTTAAAATTTCAACATGCTCTCTTTACATATCTTAGTGATAACTTCAATCTGCAAGAAGGTTGGGTAGAAGAATTCATCAATAAAAGACCCTTTATCATCCAGCCTACAATAAAAGCAGAGTTTGATTTGCTAATATATCTTTGAACATAATTGTATCGTCTACGAACATGGGCATGGCCCATATGTTATCCTAAAAGTGGGATTACTTAAAACGCAAGCTGTACCTGCAATCATCCATCTCCAACAATAGAGCATAAATCTTCGTATTCTATTTACAGCTTTCCCGTGTATACAGTCGACATAAACAACTTAATATCTAATGCGCTCTTTTCACCCCTTCCCCCACCATTATAAAATTTGCTGCAAACGAACTCTACGATAATTGTTTTAAATAATTACAATTTTTATTGCAAATATGAACAAAAAGTAAACAAATCAGTAAACAAGTTAGAATTAAATTGGGCTTCAATAGATGCTCTTACTCTATAAAAGCATTACACAATAAATGCAAAAACAAGTTTTCTAAAAATGCAATTTAAAATAATCGGTTTACTTGTAGTAAAAAAATGTATGATATAGAATAGGTCAATCAAGAGGGTGGAACTGATAATATTATCTATATAGATTTTATTATAGATAGGTTAAATAATATAATTGATTTTATACTCATTTACAGCTAGTTTTTAATTTTGAGAAATTAACATTGTTAAATATTTTTATCGTTATTAGATTATATAGGAAACTTATAAAAATTTAATTATTTCTCATATATACATTTATCAGTTAAAAAATAATTGAATCTAACAGTGTATAATTTAGAAATTTAGAAATTAAAAATACGCATTAAATATGTATCTTTCTTGCTTTTGTTGCAGCAAAATTATCAATTATTTCACTAAAATTAATTTAATCAAAAGTTTCTTTCTCGATTATTAGAAGTGCAAGATCACCTAGTCGGGGAACCGGGGTAAAATACCCCAAATGGGGTAAACACAAAATTCTTAGGGGGAATTTTGGAGGATCTTTTTGTTTTTTGCTCATCACTTAGATTTTGGGAAGTGAAGATTTTTTTTTTACAAGCCAATGGGGTAACGTCGGTGTAAAGAAATATATCTTTCGGTAATGGGTAAAAATGTTCCCGGCCCCTGACCTAGACGATCCTGCCCGATCTTTGTTCTTAAAAATGACGTTATTAATTTAATTTTATGCAATTTACTGAAAGAGCATTCACAGCTGGTAATGGACACAAAAATAATTAGTTTGTAGTTACATTGGATGCGGAAACGTGCGATTTTTTGAACGCACGAGAACTGACAACAAAACAAACGCACGATGTAAATGAGCATGGTTACAGTACATGCATACTTGCGTGCGGTAACTTGCATCGACGCACAAACATTTTTTTTTTATGAGTCCAGCAGCCCAAAAATATGAGTTTTGATCCAAAGATTTTTTTTACAAAATTAGAAGAATAGAATTGTTAATATGCTGCTGCATAACAATGGGGCTTTTTATTTATATATTTCTTTATTTATCTGTTTATTTATTTATTTATTTTGTTCTATTAATTTCTTCTCTAAGTTCTACAGAAACAAATAGGTTTTTTTCTGTCCTACAAAATCAACATAAAATTCATTTCTGTCTGTTTGTTTTTTCCGAGATTCACGTAAAAATTACTATTCATCTAGATGAGAAAGTACTTCGGGCAAGAATATTTGTTTTTCTATTCTTAACAATTTTTGTCATACACGTTTATACTGTTAACAATAAAGGAGATATTTCAAAACCTTAGTTTTAGTGTGTTCCCCCGCACCCGCATAGAACAAAAATAATTTGCTTTATTACTATACACTTTGTTGTTTCATATGTTTTTGCTGTTCAGTAACTGAGATATTTAAAATATAATAGTTTAAATTGAATGGGACCGCACGCAAGTCGCACGTATGTACTGAAACCATCAATCCCTGGATGCCCGGATCAGGACAAGACGTTCACGCACGGATACAGTGTAATCGTAGCCTAAGAAAAATTTGTAAGGCAATTCGCAGGTTCGGGAAAACATCGTCACCATAGGAAATAATAAACGTTAGTGAGTCTATTGGGTTTTTGGTCGAACGTCATCTCTATTACGAAGCAATATCTTGCTGTCAAATATTTCTGATCCATCAATATCTGTATCGTAAAATTCACTAAGAGTTTTACAGTTTGTTTCAATATCCTTATCACATTCTCCTTTTAATATATTTTCAACATCGAGCAAAAATCCAAATTTAGATCATTCAGGCTAGTGAATCGCGATTTAAATTACTTTTGGAGACGATCAAGAACGCTTTTCATTATGCGGCAAAATTCATCATCAGTAGATAGACCAGCATCTCAAGAAAGTTCTCCAAGCATTTTCCGTCGTCTTCTTACTCGGGTTAGAATATCTATACCCCATTTTTAATATTTTAATTTTGCGTATGATATTGCATCTTGACACACATTGACTCGAATTTCAGCAAGATCGGTTGCTAAAGAGTCGAGACCATGAAATGTTTCTCTGAAATTTATTGTAGGAACTTGTAATCCTTTCTGTACACGGTCAAATCTTCTCAAAATATCTTACTAGACTATAAACAAAAACAAATATAAAGATATCGTTGCAGGTGCTCGTGTTATTATTTTGTTATCTTAAAATGTTAAATAAACAGTATAATAATAGCATTGTATTATGCATACTAATCAATGTAAACATGAGAAAAATAAGCATTATGGACTGGCACTGAATCTTCAGTCTGCTGGAAGCTCCAGTGATGACCAGCGAAGAGGGAATTGTCCATTTCTTTAACTGTCGACAAACACGGTTTCCTAGTACCCGCCATAGCTCCCGCCTGACCAAGCCATAACTGAAGCAGGGTAATAACCCGTTTGGATAATCGGCACTACCTCGCGAGCACCTCGCGAGCTTCCCGTGAACTTGCAGCATACACCATGTCTTTTTGGCGGTTGAAAAACTCCTGAACAATCTTTATATGGAACACATTCCAATAAACCCTTCGTAATTCTATTGACGAATGGCTTCAGAGACTTAAGAGCTGTGTAATGGCCAGAGGTGGTCATTTTGAAAAGTGTTTCTTGTTTAAAATGCTCTATGTATTATGTTTTAAAACAAAATTAAATTATCTGTAAGCATCTTGGGTAATTTCTGTAATAACTTTGTGACAATATTTATGGTAAGGCAGGGTTTAATAAAACCTACTTTTACATTGAATACAAAACCGGGGTCACACCAAATGAAGAAAACTCTGGCAGAACTGAAAATGGTGTTTTTCCAATTTGCAACAGGATATGGAGTTCTTATTAATAGTTTATATAGGTAGCATAGTTTCCCAAACTTTTTGTATTCCTTAGACACCCCTGTTTGCCTAATATTGATTTTTCCTAAACTTATTAACATCAAATGTGTTTTTGACAGCTGACACAGTGCTGCTCACTTCATAGGGTTTTTTGTAGAGAAAAATATGTACAGTTCGATTATCTAAAGTAGTCCAGTCAAGGTCATATTCGAATTATGTAATTTGAATTATGTAAGTACGTTTGTCGTAGTTATACCTTGCCGATAAACAACAAATTTTGATATGCTTCATTTGTATTTCTCTTACTATTTTGCCAATGTGAGCGAGAGAGAAACACATCAGTGCGTTAATTATTATTTTAGTCATATGACCTTGACTGAACTTCTCTGGATAATCGAACTTTACACTTTTTATTCATACCTTTATTGAAAAGACACAAAACGCCAGTAAATATTTGGATTTGGAACGAAACAAATAAGAACCTAGTAAAGTTCTTACATATATTTAATACACAAATAATGCTGTTAATGAGAAGGATGAACCTGATGCTCTGGTAGCCATTGTTCAATATTTGGCTTCAAATTAGTGAGGTATAGTTTTAAATCTCCACGTCCAATGATTTGCAATCGATTTTTTTTTTTTTTTTGTAAGTAGATTATCATCCGCGCTAAAACCCCTTTCCACGATGTTGTTTCTGAACTGCACCTTAAGTTCTTCTTTAGAGCTTATTCCGATAAGTACTTCTTGTAAAATGGCAACCGATCTTCAATGTCAACGTATGGATTGATAATCCTTTGTGGTATTTCCATAATCAAAACATCCTGAAACCTACGGAACGCCTAAATGTTGATGGTGACCTGCCTAAATGGGGTCCACTCACGTGGACCACCATTTATATCTCGTTAGCCCCAAAAAAAATTTTTTTTTTGCTGACATGGACCCCCTTGTGTCTAAATCGACCCTTGAGGATTCATATAGGTCCTTATGGGTTTATAGTAACAGTTTGAACTTCATGGAGGACCGGAAAATTGAAGGCATTCATGTTTTAAAAATATGATTTGCTGAGGGACTATCGAAACTAATTCTTTATGACCGCGCTTTCTATGATTTTATCATCTTTTGGATCTGTTTCGAATTCCTGTGCGAATAAAAAAAAAAAAAAAAACAGTTTGGAGGCAGTGAATCATTGATTTATTCTCGTATTTAAGCGCTGCTAGAAATCGCTGTATAGCTAACAAGTTCTGTATCGACCTAGATAAATTATGATTGGAAGACGAACTTGTGAAATGCATTTTTACCGACCGCCAACATATATAAGGGAGGTATTGTGATCATACCGATTTTGACATTTCGAGATTTCGATGGATCTCCTCGAATTGAGGTGATGCCGACAAACATCATGCTGTCTGTCTGTCGGTCCGTGTACATGTGCAGAGCAAATTCGGCTAAAAGGATTGTTAGGAAACTTCATATTTAAGCTTTTGGCATCAATGGCACGATTTAATCAATTTTTGGTAAAAATTGGTTAACTAAAAATGGGAGTTTACTCGTGTCGAAAAAAATTATTTAACAAAAAATGCTATAAAAGTAATAACTAACAAATTTTATTTGAGACATTTTTTGATAAAGTAGCATAAATTAAACAAGTACATACTTTGTGATGGCAGTCGGTCCTGTGGTGGCCATTTCTGCCATTTCATCTAATCGTCTCGAAACTGTTACTCGATCTGTTAGATAAAGATCGACCTAGCTTTATCGTGCAACAAGATTATCTTTTCAGCCTCCTTAGAAAATGATCTATTCTTTTCTATATCGCCAGCTAAATGATTTAGTTGACGTTACAATGCTCAGTAAGCTTTCATCTGGTCGGAGAAGCTCGTAAAATAGCTCAACCTTTCATGACTGACCATACAGCAGGGACTTTTTGATATGGATGGTCAGTTTTGTTGTTGACATTGTTGGTTGGTCGCGGTCTACCCATTTTTTCTCGCCGGCAACAAATTTTCACAAAAATCCTTAGGTTGTCGGTCCTAGAGTTTTCGGGACTGTATGAAAAAATAAATTTCGGATTAAAAAAATTGAACTTTCTGTGTAAGTATATATTAAGTATTACGTGTCTATTGTTAAATATTATGTATAGTATGCATATTAAAAAAATAAATATTAGCAGGCCATGTGCGGTGCACAGGCTGCACCCTCCTATGGCCGGTTGTGATTGTCTGGCAAGCAACGAAATACATGTGTTGTGTCAGGTGGTAATGATTTATTAGAGGAGTTCATATGGTACCCATACTCTGAGCTTCTAAATTTTCCCCATCTTATGTAACCATTTCGAAACTGTTACGGAATAGATTCTGAGCTGATTCTCTTAGCGGATTTTCAATAAACTATGAGCAAAATCTTCGGCATTCCAGAGCGAAGTTGGTAACCAATATTTGCTTGCAAGTATTGTAAAACACAACATTTTTTTACTTTGTTGAAATTCGTACCGAATTTAGTAGTAAATGTACAGCTCGTTTATACTGGGGTTGTGATGATTTGAAGATGTCTCTCAATTTACCATATGCTGCTCAGGATAATTTTATTCTGTAAAGAATTTTTGCAGTCTGAAACTCTCCATCTGATCTGTTCAGTAGCCGTATAAAACAGCTAGACAATTTCTTTTAAATCGTTGAATGCCTCCGCTAAAGTAACTATATCAGCCGTAAAATGCAAATTGGACAGGTATTCACTGTTAATATTAATGGATATCAACTTTTATTTCCCCCCATTTTTGTGTTTTAAACGCGTATTAATAGCCTACGCTTAACAAAATATCAACGAAAAAAAATAAAAAAAATAATAATAATAATAATAAAAACAAAAAAAATGAAGAAGTATGTATTTGTATTGTTATAATAATGTTGAGTGTTGGCATTAGAGATAAGCAGAGTGAAAAATGAGATTAATCCAGGTTTTAACATTCTGTTATCTCCCATGATGTTCAAACATGAACGACGCTAGCCTCGGTTAACTGTATACATTGTCGATTGCAGTGCTTTCCAGTCGGTGTGTGACGGCTCCTTGGTCAGGACTCCTTAGTAACTTAAGTTTAGTTGGTTAAGTTTGTATAATAAGGCCCAGTTGCACAGAACCGCTTAAGTTTTTATTTAGGCTTAAGTTTTAGTTTATGGTTTAGTTGTTGCACAGTTTCAGTTTTTGGTTTAAACTTAAGCTTAAACAGGAAAATACTTAAGCGGTAGATTTGTTTGGTTTAATCCAAAATAAACTGTCAAATAGGACAGGTTATGTGTCATATTAAAATTGATCAGATTAATTTGATTGAATGAAAATGTTATATATTAATATATTTCGCCGCATACCCGTCTATAGGCATCGGTATGATTATATTAATCAATGAGATGACGAAAAATTTTACAATAGATTTCAAGTAAATAGTAATATTAAGTAAATAAAGTTGTAATTCAATATTATGTCATATTAAACATTTAATTAACCATCCTACTAATAGGTAAGTTAGTGCCTTGGTACACAAATACCTAATATTTTAAGAAATAATATTTACAGGAACCACGCATTCACTTCAGTACAAATCCTACGATATTATATTATTGGAAGTATGTTAATGATAAGGGAGTTTACTGGTTGCCATAAATCTACAGCTTCAAAAGATATAGGAAAAATATCGAGAAATATCTCAATTTGTACCTTGCGTCATCAATATATTAAAATGCCTAATATTCAAATGGAACAGTGTAATGTACGCCAAGACTTTTGCTATATCGC
This sequence comes from Liopterus haemorrhoidalis, assembly GCA_963971575.1. NCBI lineage: Eukaryota > Metazoa > Arthropoda > Insecta > Coleoptera > Dytiscidae > Liopterus > Liopterus haemorrhoidalis. The sequence goes on from OZ020620.1 coordinate 22,116,921, forward strand.
ACGGTTTTTTCAATTGACTGAGCATTCTTCCAGATCTAGAAACAGATGTTAATTTTATAAACAATATACCTAATACAGTAATAATTCAGAACAGAAAATATAATAATAACATTCGAGTTAGGAACAATAATAAATGTTTATTTTTCTAATTTATAATGTATAAATAATAAAATTCTTTATAAATGTAAATATCTTGTCTATGACCTGCCGGTTATTTAAAATTTATTAATTCTAACTCTTTTTCTGAGCATTCTGCCATTGAACCACCTCCAGTCACTTTCAGTGAATACTTATTGTCGGCTTTTTTTTTTCTTCTTGTACATGTTTTAGCTTTCTTTCATATATATATTTTAATATTCTGCTTCTCTGTAAGAGTGACCGATTACATTGAATACATCGTGTATGTTCGTCCAAGGAGATTTTTTTTCTTCCACAACATTTAATTTATTTTTTTACACACAATAATATATTGTATTTATATTTTTTAAATAAATTTTATAGAAGACCAACTCATCTAATAAGTTCGTCGTACATTTATTTTTACGTTTCGTTTACCGTATTTTCCATTGCTGTAAAATTTGCATTATTTGTGGGTACATTCGATTTGACGCTCCGAGCGTTCCGAGCACGCTCTGTACACTCAAACGTGTTCGATTTGACGCTCGGAGTACACTCAATTGCATTCGTTTTGCGATCGAGCGAGCATTTAGAGTGCGCTCTATGTGTTCGGGGTTTTAAGATCGAGCATATGGAGTATGACGTAAAAAAGTGGGGGAAGTTTAAAATTAAATTATAAATAAAATAAAAATAATAGCCTTAGACAAATAATATTGTTATTTGTCTATGACTACAGAGTACGGTTATTTTATGTATTTGTGACGTTCTGTAAACAGTAAAAAAATTATTAAAATACACCGTACATAAAATTAAAATGGAAAAAATTCATTAAATTAATTAATTAATTATTATTTAATTTTTAATTAATTTTATTTCTTCATTATTGAAAAAAAATCAAGGAAAAACCGAGGTACATATAATTTTGATTCATGACTGACGTGAATTAATCTGACAGTAAAAACGCCGCCTAAAATTGTAGGGTTAGATTTTATAAACAATACGTCACAAGAACGCTCGCTCCGTTAGTTCTCTATTCATGACGTCACCATCAACTGTTCGCTCAGCGCTCGCTCTACTCTGTACAACTCGAATGCACCCTAAGTGACCCTTGACAAGTGACATTGACACATAACATTGACAGTTATGTTTATATTGAATTTCAAAATTTCCCCGCCAAATATTAATTTTCCATATTACCAACTTTGTGAATTTATCACATCAGTTGGCTTAGCTAAGTATTTTTATATTTTTGACTGTGCAACATCTGGCGCTTAAGTATTTGGTTTAAGCTGAAGCTTAAAGTTTAGCTAAACTCATACTTAAGTGGTAACTGTGCAACTGGGCCTAAGTATCATAGCTATATTGGCCATTGCGAATATTTCAATTTACAATTTACCGAACGGTTTTTCTAAAACATTTGACACTTGTCAAAAACATTTGACACTTGTCAAAAACATTCAAGCTCAGCGTAGAAGCGAATGTACGTGCAAATTCATAGTGATTTCTCTTCACCTCTTCATTTATAATCAAAACTAAAGAGACGGCCAATAACATTCATGATATCGTGTTGGACGACCGTCGAGCGAAGATACGCGAGATGGTAAATATCTCAGACGAACGTGTATTTCATATCCTGCAAGAACATTTGGGCAAGAAAAAGCTGTCGACAAGATGTATGCCGTGTCTGCTTACTGTGAATAAAAAACGGAAGCAATGTTTAGACATGTACAATGTACAAGCGTAATCCAAGTGAGTTTTTGCGTCGTTTCTGAAAACCGTTGATGAAACATGTATCACTATACACCAGAAATGAAGAACAATCAAAACAACGGATTTCTCCTGGAAAATGTGTTCCGAAGAAGCCAAAAAGGGTTTCCTCGGTTGGAAAGGCCGTGCCCACGATTTTCTGTGCCGCAATGCACGATCTTCATCGAATATCCGGAAAAGGAAAACAGGACAATATTATGCTGCTTTATTGGATCGATTACGCGCTGAACTGATGAAAAAGCGGCCCAATTGGTGAAGAAAATGTTCTGTTCGACCATGACAATGCATCAGCTCACTCATCTGCAATTGTCAAATTAGCCGAATTGTCGACGAACTGCTCCCTCATCCATCCCATTCTCTATATTTGGCCACCTGCGCTTTTTTTTTTCTTTTCAAACATGAAGAAATGATTCGTTCGAAAAGGTTCGCATCCAACAAGAAGATCAGTGCTGAAACACAAGCCTATTTTGCAGAGTTTGAGAAATCGTACTTTTTGGCAGGCTTAAAGAAGTTGGAATATCGTTAGGGAAAATGTATGCACGATTATGTTGAAAAATAGCAATAAACAAAACACTGACATATTAAACACCTATCGTAGTTTCAAAATCATCTTCTTCTCGATATTTGGCAAGTCATATTAATGTACGGGATTTATTAATTTTTACCCCGTATTTTTATTTTTTTTATTTTGTTCTATATTAAATCTTAATCACTTATTTATTTCAAAAATTAGGCCGACCGGCGTAGTTAGTGGTAACACATGTGCTCTGCGTTGCTATGGTCTCAGCTCCGAATCCCGTTCAGGCATGAAATTTTTCAAAAATAAGAATTGTCCTGGCTATTTGCCGTAGCAGCAAAGGCCATTAAAATAATAAAAATATATACAGGTGTTTGTTTGAAACGCCGCACCTCGAATAACTCCTTTATTTTAAGAGATACCAAAAATTCTTTAGAAGAAAAGACTAGACAAAAAGGCCCACTTAAGGACTATAATAAGAATTCTGCATCACTTTCGGTTTCAGCGGAAAATGTTTCAAATTTTTATCTACCATAGGGAATTCATACTCTTTTTTTTTCTTGAAAGTACATTAAATCAGCTTTACAAGGATATGAAAATATCATACTTTAATTTTAACCATTTCAAAATGGCAACCATTTATTTACAAAATAATAAATAACATAAAAATCGTCGAAACTAAATTATAAAAAGATACATAATGTAACTAAGAAAAACAATAAAACAATATATGACTAAAGTTAGTAATAAACTAAAAAAAAAATTACAAATGTTCAATATGACCGCCGTTGTTATCCACACATTTTCTCATTCGTAATAAAAACTCTTCCATTACATTTAGAACTATATACTCTTGAATTTCCCTGATGGCTGTTCTTACCCTATGTTCTAAGTCTTCTAACCTTTATCTTCAGGATACCTTTCTTGATAAAGTTGCTGGGCCCTAACAGAATTTATTTGACATTCCCCGAATGTCAGAACCATATCTGTCATTTCTACATTTGAATAACGTATGTAAGCAGAACCGTAGCAACGTCCTGACATCGGAGCACTTGCCGGGGCGCCAGGTTTGATTAGGGGCGCGAGGTTTAATTAGGGGCGCGAGGCCTGATGAGAGGCGCCATTGTGAATATTTGGTCACTAGCAGACCCCGTTGCCAACAGCGTTGGCAAACTGATATCGAATAAAAATCAATATAAGCAGGAATTAATTATTAAAATTTGCATGATTCTGCGTATATTAACAAAACAAAAACGTTTCTTGATTATACCTAGAAAATCCTAAAAACCGCTTATTGCGTGTCGTTTAAAAATTAGTATCGGACTTGATACGACCCGCGGCCCATATGCTGGTTATCAATGTTATAGCTGTTTCTGATTATAGGTAGGAAATCCTAAAAACCGCTTAATGCGTGTCGTTTAAAAATTAGTATCGGGCTGGATACGGCCCGCGGCCTATATACTGGACATCAATGGTATATCTGTTTCTGACTATACCTAGGAAATCCTAAAAAGCCGCTCAATGCATGTCGCTTAAAGTTTAAAAATTTAGTATCGGGCTGGAGACGGCCCGCCGGTCATTATACGTTGCGTAACATCAATTCGAAACCTGCCCTTGACACAACAACCTTCCCTTGAGTCACCGTATGTACTGCAATGATCTGCTCTACTGTCTGGTAAGCTATCAGTTTCGTCGTATACGTCGCCCCCGACTACTAACTTCGTTACCGGCCACACCCCGCAAAACCCATTCACACCACGCAAATTAGCGTTACGATGACACACAGAAATTAGGGCTTTTATATATATAACTAAGCCAATGTATAAAAAAGAGAGCAAAGCGGCGAAATTAAATAAATTAATTCCTGTTAACACGCGCATAGTGGAGCGTACTGCAGCGAGGTTATATCGTTGTTATAGTCGAGCAAGGCGAAGCGTTCAAACAATTTTGATTTCTCTGCTACCATCGTTGCTAAAATAGTTGTTTAAAATGGATATTGAGGCATTTACAAGTAGTTCTCATTTATAAGAGGTATTTATTGTAGGTTCCGATTAAAATTTGTCCATTTTTTACCAATTTATGTTAATACATGTTTATGTTTTCCAAAATATAATCAAACGTTGCAATTTTCTGGATGTTCGCGGAGTTGCATATAGAAATGATGAAATTCACCATCTATATGTCTACTTTTATTTATTCTGTGAATATTGCACCTTCTAGTGTGTTTATTTTTATTTTTTAGTATATACCAAATTTTCAGGGAAGAGTTATCTGTTAGTAAAAAATCCATTATAATTTTGTGAACTTTCTGCTCGATTTTAAACGCGTCACTATGTGTAGACACTCTTTTATAAGCGCGACATTCTTTCGTTGTTTTACTCTCCGCTTTCATCGCTGCTTTGCTCTATGCTTCACTATGTGCTTAGCCTAAGTGAGCTGTTGTTTGTCGGAGAACGTCGCTCTCACTGGTGGGGAGTGACCCACCACACACCTCAAGCCCCGCTAGAACCGAGGAACTTAGCCTTACGTGGAACACACAGAAATTATGGCTTTTATATATATAATTAGGTCATTAAAAGTATTGGGAGGTGAGAACCTTTTTCTTTTTTTGCTCATCAGTTGTATTTGGGAGGTGACGACCTTTTGTTTTGCTCATCAGGTATATTTGAGAGGTGAGGACCTTTTTCTGCTCATTAGTTGTATTGTGGAAGTGAGGCGCTATTTTAAGTTAATTTAATTAATTTACTATATTTGCAAAGGGCGCCAAATACATTGCTACGGCTCTGTACGTAAGCCATAATTACAAACGATTTGATGTTATCATTTTTAATATCAAACTCGTACTAACAGGCAAGAAAATTTGCAGGTGTTATTTGGTTCTTTAATGTAACAAAACCATTTTCTAAGCTTGCTATGTTTAACTTTCTACGATTTTATGTTATTTATTATTTTGTAAATAAATGGTCGCCATTTTGAAATGGTTAAAATTAAAGTATGATATTTTGACATCCTTGTAAAGCTGATTTAATGTACTTTCAAGAAAAAAAAGTACCGATTCTCTATGATAGATAAAAAGTTGAAACATTTTCTGCTGAAACCGGAAGTGATACAGAATTATTATTATAGTCCTTAAGTGGGCCCTTTTACCTAGTTTAACTTTTGTTCTGAAGATTTTTTGGTATCTCTTAAAACAAAAGAGTTATTCGAGGTGCGGCGTTTGAAACAAACATCCTGTATATATATTTCAAAAATTACTTATAATAAGTTAATACTTGATTTTTAGCACCTGTTTCATCTTAATGAATTGTGTAACTATGAAACATTGGGACTTATTGTGGGTTTAACGCCCGTGATCGTAGCAGGTTCATATTTAACGGAGTAAAATACACATTAATTATACACAATATATATTTTTACATAAACGTCATACAAAAATAATAATAACAACACTCATATATACCTAGCGTTACCTTAGTAATATTTGACATATTGATTGCAGCTTCAACACTTCCCCTCAATCAACATGTACGTCAAAATATTTGTCAAAGTCAATTTTCTTATTTGGGGTTAAATTGTCACTGTCAGACAATAATGTCAAATCTGAAGTTTCTGATGTTATGTCAAATTCATTTGAATGACACACGAACCATGTTTTTTGTGCGTTAGACTTTTTGTCAGTATATCAGCTACCATATTTTCGGTACTGACATGTTCCACTTCGATTATTCCTTCTTCCACAACCTGTCTAATAAAATGATGCCTTATGTCGATATGTTTGGTTCTGGAATGGTATACATTATTTCTGGCTAAAATACCAGCACCAACATTATCGCAATAAAGTTTTATATTGTATTCTACGTTAATTTCTTTTAGCATATTGTTCAGGAACGTAGCTTCCTTTGCTGCTTCGGCCAACGCCATATACTCAGCTTCTGTGGAAGACAGTGCTACTGTTCTCTGTTTCCTGGCTTCCCATGTGATTGGTGCTCCCGCTAAAATAAATGTGTAACCTGTATATGACTTCCGGTCATTCACACAGGCGCCCCAGTCTGCGTCTGCATAGCCAAACACAAATTATACCAAGGAACACTGGACATCGGCAAAAAGAATACTTCGTTATCTTAAGGGAACCTCTGACTATTCACTTAAGTACAGAAAAACTGGTAAAAATTTATTTGGCTATGCAGACGCAGACTGGGGCGGACTATACTTGTTTTACTTGATATTTACTTGCATAACCAAGTATTAATAACTTTTTTAATATTGGATTTAGACCCATAGTGTTCTAATGATTTATTAAAGAAAAATATATTTTCAATGCTATAGACCAGGGGTCGGCGGCCCGTGGGACGATTGCGGCCCGCCTAACTTTTTTTTACGTTTCAACGCTTTTAACTATGCGTATTTATACCGACGTAAATACGTGTAAACCGGCGTTAACAAGATCTTGATATTTTGAAAAATAGAAATTACGAAAGTCAATAATGCCCGTCAAAAATGTTTCTTAAAGAATTCAGCCCGCGACGTAAAAATTACCGACTCCGGCTATATACTAAAAAAACACAGAGGACGCAATTAAAAAAAAAAATGCATATATTTTTAATATCTTGTTTATTTGATGGCCACTTGTTGCCCAATGCAATATTTTTATTTGTAGAGTAAAATACAATTTTGTTGATTCAACCTCCTTCATATTTCCTATTCGCGACTCAAACTAACGTTGGCGGCGCTGCGTACAACAGTTGATGGCCGACGAAAAACGTATATGTCAGAAGTTTTTTCTTAATATTTATCTGTTCAAACAATATTTCGGCAAAAAATCACTGTATTTAAGTCACTATATTTAAAAATACGTCTTAATTCACATAAACTGCAGCACAACACTACAAATATTATACAAATATACGCTTCTGTTTAATTTACCAAGCCGCCACTAGATGTCTCACTGTTATTTGGAGTCGCGAATAATAGAGAAGTTAGCAATGTTAAACAGTTCCTAACAACATTATATATAAGTAGATATGTGCAATTAAAATTTTGGTGTTTACAATAGCTTATTTTTTTGGTTTAAGTGGAACTAGATTTTGAATTCTACGAACTGTTACCGTTTGATTGAAGCTTTAGATCATTTTGTTTAGCAAAAGCCTTCTTCAAACCTGAAAAGGAGAGCTCATAACTAGAGCCCTGCAAATCCGCGGGTATCCGCAAATTTACTACGGATGCGGATAAAATTTCATATCCGCTTATCCGCGTGAACATTAAATCTTCGGTTACTTTCGGAGAAACATGTGAGTGTGTACTGACTGCGCAGTTTTCGGTTACCTTCGGTTGTCTGTATACACTAGTGGCGCTCGGTGAAGCATGTTTGGGAGGGCAATTGGTATGATCGGACAAGTTCGTACTATATCGCTCAACAGTAGTATAGCAACGACAAAGCAAAAGCGTGTCCGATCATGCTGATTGCCCTCCCAAACATGTTTCACCGACCACCGCTGGTATACATATGTGATATTTTGTAGCATTCTATCTCACTCTATATTATTGTTATTACGACAATTGTCCATGATCGAGATTGAGTAGACATAATCAAAATAACTTTCTTTTTATTATTGAATATATAAAATAATATTTTGGACAAAAGTTACCTGGTACACTTTCGATGTGTTTCGATAAGTTTTATTTAAATACCTATATTTACCTATATTAATTTTTCTCGAAACTTTTATTATGTAACCTGCCAATTTTTTATACTACCCGAAGTAAATCTTGCTGATTCCAAAAATTTGAAAAATGACACATGTTGCTATTCGAAAAATGAAAGGTGCACTGCCTAACGCATGCGCGAAATGGCGTAAGAAAATTACTAGGTCATAAAAATATGAAGCACCTTCTACCTAGTAACTTTTCTCTGATTTTTTTTTAATTCAATATTTACCAGGTCTACAAGTAAGGAATGCGGATTTTTTTTTTTTTAAATAAAACACATTAAACTCAAAAGAACAGTAAAAGTTTATCTATTCAAAGTATGCTCCATTAGAAGTTATACATTTTTCCCATCTTTCAGACAATTTGTGAATACCTCGCCAGTACAACTCTTCCCCTTTCCCCGCAAACCATTCATCTAGCCATTCTTTCACATTTTCATATGAACAAAAGTGCTGCTCGGCAAGTGCGTGACCCATCGATGCGAACAAGTGGTAATCTGAAGGGGCCAAGTCTGGTGAGTAAGCGGCATGGAGTAGCACTTCCCACTTGAGTGCCTCCAATGTGTTGCAAACTGCTTTTGCCTTATGTGATGGAGCGTTACTGTGAAGAAAGATTACCTTGTGCTGTCTTCTTTCGTATTCTGGTCGTTTTATGAGCAGCGAATGGTTCAATTCGATCAGTTGTTGTTGGTAGCATTGGTTATTAACTGTTTCACCAGGTTTTAACAATTCATAATAGACCACACCCTTTTGGTCCCACCAAGTACAGAGCATTGTCTTTTTGCCAAAGCGATTCGGTCTTGCAGTTGATGTGGATGGTGAGCCTGGATTCACCAATGATTTTTTGCGTTTGGGATTTTCAAAATAAATCTATTTTTCATCGCCAGTAATGATACGATGCAAAAAAGACTTGCTTTTGTATCGTGCAAGCAAAATTTCACAAGTATTTTTGCGTTTTTCCATCTGCCTCTCATTCAATGCATGTGGAACCCATCTGCCGACTTTCTGGATTTTACCCATTTCTCGTAGGCGATTGGAAACAGCTTGTTGACTAACGCCTAACTGCTCTGCTAGTTGTTTTTGTGATTGACTATCGTCTTCCTGTAGCAATGTTTCCAATTTTGTATCTTCATATTTTTTTGGAGGTTTTCCATGTTCTTTGTCTGTAAGATCAAAGTCACCACTTTTGAAACGCCGAAACTATCGTTCACACGTATCTTACGATGGAGCATATTCACCATAAGCTTCTCGAAGCAGTCGGTATGATTCAGCAGCAGTTTTTTTCAAATGAAAACAAAACAGTAGTACTGTCCGCAAATGCTCTTTATTTGGCACAAAATTTGACATTTTTAACACAGTAAAACAAAACTATATGATCACTTTTCAAATTATAACCTATACGCATTTGACACTTAAAGATAATTTAACAAAACGCCATATGTGTTGAAACTTTGAACAATACACTCTGTTTGCACGGCAAGTTTGAAAAAAATCCGCATTTCATACTTGTAGACCTGGTAAAATTATAGCCACGTTGCATTACTTTTTCCTTACCTTGTAAAAGGTAAAACTGACGTGAGATGTTAATTGACACTAATATGATATCTGACAGTACTATCAGCAGCACGCCTCCTGCTCCCTACGAAAAAGGACGCTTAGGCCCCCCAAAATTATTGTCTTTCTCTAGATTTCAAAGTTATTAGCGCATCTAAGCCCCAAAACCTTTGGCGTTCTTTAGGTTAGGTTAGTAATATATAAAGTGGTAAATCCAAAAATTTTCAGTAGTGTTTTAGAGAAGCGATTACCATGTAAGGCGAAGTATGTTAGTTCTTTCCAAACTGACAGCAAAACCTGTTGTGCGGATTGTTCGGATATTTTTGCAGATGCGGATTTATTATTTACAAAAGCTGCGGATGCGGATCGGATGCGGATACAAAAAAGCTTATCCACGCATGGCTCTACTTATAACAACTTCCAGAAAATTCCAGTTAGTTCCGCTTAAACATTTGGAATAGCCTAGATTAGTTTTTGAACTCTTTCTTGGAACAATTCTAAAATTGTATGTATATCTTGGATGCACTAGTATGCGTGCATATTTTATGTTTTCGTTGCGTAAATAATGTATAACATTGTGACAAGGATGAGACTTCCGCGAATGTTAAATGCCAGCTTTGGGATATTAATAACATGACACGGGGCACGCGAGTTCACGCACGTCTGCTCGCCAATTAACAGAAGCGTTCGCTCTTAAACCTAGTCCATTACCACTAGAACTGACAATAAAAAAGAAGAAAGGCGTGACATAAAAATAATCTCTCGTTTAGTATCAAAACAGTTTCAAAACACAACAAATGTGGGATGTACAGATTTAAACATGACAAAACGGAGAAATTCATTATAAATAAATTTCTTTCTCTATTTCTTCCTCTTTTCTTGGGCACTGCCAGCCGGAATTACTTTCGCCTAGACCAGGGTTCAGCAAAATTTAGTGGCTAAATAGCTAAATTCAATCTTTATGGTATTTAAAAATATTTTAAAGAGCCATCATCTTCAGCCCATAAACGTGCCACAGTAGTCTCACCGAGCCGTAGTTTTCACTACCGTACTACTTTTATGTTGGTCACGAGCCTTTCACTCCGAAGAGTGAAGTTTCAGGTCTACAACTCTCACGGTGACCTAATCCGGGTTGGGAGCGGTGATATATTTATGATATGATGCTTTTTTAATTTTCATTTATTTTTTTATTATTTTAAATGAGATGAGGTGGAAAGGACAAATACAAATATCCATGCCCTGGCCGGGATTCGAACCCGGGAACTTTAGCACGAGAAGCAGGGTCGCTATCACTGCGCTACTGAGGTCGGCAGCCATAATTTTGTTTAATACATGACTTTTTTAGCATCATTTAATGAGTAGCGCATAAATATTAGAAATTGTAATACCGGTATACCGAAAACCGGTATTTCGTGCTATTTTACAATACCGAAATACCGGTATTTATAGCGGTCAAATACCGGTATTTTCGGTATTTACTAAAGATTGAAAAAATTGTTTTTATAGTTTTATAAATTTAAATATTTGAGGTTTAACAATATTGCCATTAAATTTTAATTAAAGAAAATTCTAACTTTTAAATATTTATAATTCTTTGAACTATAAAAATCATATAATACGACCTTATTTGACGGTTTATATTGTTAAATGAAAAGGAAAAAAAAAATGTAAAGGAAAATAGACGAGACCAATTAACAAAAACTAATTTAGCCAAAATCATTGTCACTCTTATTAAAAGACTTTATGAGACACGAACCAACGAAGAACATGGAACAGATTTAGTTATTTTAAGCAGTAACGATAATATGGAAGATGAAGCAGAAGCAATGTCACAAGAAGAAAAATTAAGGTGCGCTATAAATAAAAAAAAAGACAACTACACAGATGGTTGAACAAAATGATTTGCTAAAAACCACTAAAAGGGAGGTGGAATTGTTTGAAGACGAAGGCGTTAGGAGAAAATATTTAGAACGAGTTTATCGTTCTCTTCTTACAAATCCACCAACCAGTGTCGAATCGGAGCGAGCATTTTCCACTGTGGGAAAAATATGCGCAAAAATACGCTCGCGACTCAACGATGAGACTATTGCCACGCTCTGTTTTTTAAGACCGCATTTTAAAAATAAACGTGGTAATCAGATCTTATTAGTAATTATAATATTTTTGTTTGTTTGATTATATTAATGCAGTTAGTTTTGTCTTTATGCTAATATTTTATAATTGTTATTTTTTTTTACAGGAATAATTATTTAGATTTGCTATATTATTGATAACGTACTGATTTTTTTAATATTAATATAAATAAAGATATGTAAAACTTGTAACTGTCTATAAAACAAATTTTTTTTTGCGGGCTCATTAATACCGGTATTAGTATAATCCGTCTCAATTTGTAATACGAAACTAGATCTGGTTACTTTGGTGACTGTTGTGGTGTAAACAGACTTTGGCGTATCCGTGTGAACCAATTCTATGATAATATTATAAATGTATTGTCAATATACAACATAAAAAATGAACTTTCACTGTTAGTTACGTATTACAAAATGATACAGATAATACCGGTATTCTAGTATTCATTTTGAAAAATTACCGAATACCGGTATTGTATTTTTAGTCCGGTATTGCAGTCACTTATAAATATGTTTTATTTTAGTCATTGGTATTACAGATACGTTGCATGAAAATAAAATGAACTTTTGCGTGAATATTTTCTAAATTTTATTCCTTATCAACTTAATTTGAAGAGCCACACGAACAACATCCAAGCGCCACATGCGGCTCGCGAGCCGCGGTTTGCCGACCCCTGGCCTTGACTAATACAGTCAGGTTAGAATGATTTAGAATAAGGAAATTAGGTAGGCCTTGAATTACAAAAGTAGCACTGAAATGCACAGTAGCATCATTTTATGCAGTTCTTCTTCTTCTTCTTATTGTATTTTGGCTTAGGTTTTACCATTCCGTCAGCAAATAGCTTCAATGTACATTTACTTTATTTTAAAGATTCTGATTAATATTTTCGAGAAAATTCATGAGAAGAGTTTTTATGCAGTTATTTACCTGTAATTTGAAGTTAAGTCGTAAATATTAGGTTTGTTAGAACTCAGTTAATTAATTTTTACAAGTATCGTTTTAAGTCAAAATATGGGATTAACTAGAGAGCATTTTCGAATAATGATTTATTAAGATTTTAACAAAGGTTTTAAATGCTTATGAGTGCAAAGAAAATTTTGATTAAGTTTTTAATGACAAGCGCCGTCTTTGGCTATAATTCTCCGCTGGTATAAATAACTAACTGTTTCTTTTAAAATAGGCTGTAGAGTCATATAGAACATATCCGGTTATAAATATTTTTGTAACGAGCTCGTACGGACATCTCGTTATTTTTAGGGTTTTGTAGGTATGACGAAAAAACCCTTATACCATTGTCGTCTTTTTGTCGTCTGTCTGTCTGTCTGTCTGTCTGTCTGTCTGTTCGGTAAAAATTGTAGCCAAACGGCTAAAACTAGAGAGTTAAAATTTGGCATGCTTATACAACTCTTTGACCCGCACATAGGAAAAATACTAAAACATCTAAAAAACATATCCCCCTAAAAATATAAACAAATATCTGCTATTCGAAAAAAAATATATATTTTTTTAAAATTCTGAGTAGGTATCAATTGAAAGCCCTTAGTACGTGGATTAACGATCAAAATTTTATTTTTGCAAAATGCATTATTAAGACGCGATTTTTGCCAAAATTGTGCAAAAAACCCACACCCTGTAGCCCAGATGGTTTAAACTAAAAATCTACATAATGTACATTTGTGTAGGATGACCATTTTCTTAAGAAGGCAATGCGGGACAAAGCAAAAAAAAGGTCGTCACTTTCCAAATATAAATGAAGAGCAAAAAAAAGGTCCTCACCTGCCAAATCTAAGTTAAGAGCAAAAAAAAGGTCCTCACCTCCCAAATCTACGTGAAGAGCAAAAAAAAGTCCTCATCTCCTCAAATACAAGTCAAGAAATCAAAAGTTAGAATGCGGGACTTTTGCGGGACGTGTCTTAAACCGGGACACCCAATCAAAATGCGGTACCGGAATAGTACAACAGGAATTTTTGATCAGATGTTTTCGGAAAATTACGCATTTTTTGTGTTTTTTGCTTGACCACGTAAAATATTTAATAACTTATCTAACATAGTGAACAGCATGCTTTGATAGTTTAATGATTAGCATGCTCGCGTTCTAATTTGCAAACTAAGGTTCGCTCCGCTCTCAAGGCAATTTTATTTTTTCTGTTTTTTTTTTGGCATATTTATTTTGTTTCAATTATTTTTTCAAAATTCTAGTTATATTTGGGCAAATGTTGCATATAATTTTTAAAAGCGTAAATTTAATTTAACGAGTGGAAATTGTTTTAATTGAATACACGAAATCAGAGGGGCGGTGTTATGTGTTATGACTTAAAATAACCAATGGAAGCCATAGGCGCAATTTTCAAAATCTTAATGAACCTTGCTATGTAAAAAAAAAAAAATTCTGCACATATTTAGAAACTTAAATAATGGTATTAGGCATTCGAATTAACATAATATTGTTTTGGCACCCCAAATAATCATCATTCACTTACTAAATACCTGCGAAACCTTGAAATGTGTGAAAATTCACACTTCACATAAATTTTTTCCTGCTTGTCTTATGCACTTTAAACTAACCATGAAATTGCAGTATGCAGTACGCAGGGACGTAGCCAGGATTTCTTTTGGGGGGTCAAAAGTAACAAAATATTCTAAATTGGTCGGTGCGACCTTAATTACATGACTTGGGTAGAAAATAACAGCGTTCTAGATCTTTTGTAGTATATTAAATAATAAAAGTCCGGTAAAGTTATAAATTTTCTTTACCTCCGGTGAACTTCTAACAACCTAAATTATATTTTATATAGGGTAAACTATAATGGGGGTGGGTGGGGCAAAGTACGTATATATGGTACTTATTTTCAATATTATTTTTCCAATGAATCAGAACGGAAATCTCAATCTCTTCATGAACCGGAAAAGCATTGTCATTAATTTCAAGAACTGGAACAATATTATTCATAATTCTATGCGCCCTTCATACTCGGCGCCCGAAACTTGACACAAAACATGAAACATTTTCGTTGTCGAAACTTTGGCACTTTATACGTATGTAGGTGTATATTAAAGTTTTTAACAAGTGTTTAAGGGAAAAAATAATTCTGCATTAGTGCACATTAATATGCATGACCCAGTTTTAGGAAATTTTTAATCATTTAATCAAAATGTCAGATTTTTTTGACATTTGACATTTGCAGAAACATTTATACCTTTTGTATGTGAAATAAAGAATAAACAAATTTATGTACAGTTCATGTATATGATACGGCTGGGCGGTGAGAGGTGGGACGGTGTTATCAGCGAACTATGGCGTTATCTCGTGCTGCAAACAGGTCATGACGGTTTCATCAACGTTTACCTTTGCTACGTGTCACCTCGGTACACACAAACACACACATGCACACCTCAACATATTTAATGTTTGTTTTATGTCTACAGTTCAATGTTTATGCACTATGGGAGTGCTCAAAAATAGTAACAACAAATGCAGCCAGTTCATGACTTTCTAATTGCTATTCACATATTATTTGTTTTTAATAATTCTCAATAGTGGTTTAAGCACTTGGCCCAGACGCAATATAATGTTGAGGCCCCTTCCTTAAATACTTTCCTTGCAACTGTCCCTTCCTATTAGGGCTGGGAATATTTGCAATATAGTATTTGAAATAATGTATTTCAAATACTTTAAAATAATGCTCGTGGTATTTATATACTTGCTTTCTCCGTGATATTTGTATTTGATATTTGCTGTCTGAAAACGTCAATATTTGAAATAATTTAAAAGTGTTTCAAATATTTCCTAGTATTTCAAAATTTTCTAATATTTCAAATATTTCCGACAGCCCAGCTGATTGTGCCCAAAGAAGAAGTTATTAATATAATTTTTAGACCTTCATATATACATATATTTTTAATTTTTATTTACAATAATTATTTAAATAAGAAACTTTAGCTCTGAAGATATATTGTTTGTTTTATTGCTTTGTTTAAACTCTTTTAGCAAAATCTCTCTTTTTATATATAGTACATAATTTTTAAAATTAATATTTTTTTAACTTTTTCAAATTTCCCATTAAACTGAATTTATGTCGTATAAATAACGTAAGTGTATTATCTGCCTTGTTTATTTCAATATCTTATTAACCTTTTTTATATTAAAAAAAATCACTTACTAACCCAGTTGCTACTCCCATGCCCTAGTTGTAACTTATTTTAAATTTCCCGCTATACTGTATTTGATCAGTGTAAATCGTACTCGGTTCGCAGCGCTATCTACTTTTTTCTACTTTGAAATAGACCATAGTATTTCAAATATTTCCCTAGTATATCTTTCAAATATTTTCTAGTGTTTCAAATATTTCCCTAGTATTTCAAATATTTCCCTAGTATATGTCTCAAATATTTCCCTAGTATATCTTTCAAATATTTCCCAAGCGTTTAAAATATTTTCCTAGTATTTCAAATATTTCCCTAGTATATGTTTCATATATTTCCCTAGTATATCTTTTCAAATATTTCCTAATGTTTCAAATATTTTCTAGTGTTTCAAATATTTCCCTAGTATTTCAAATATTTCCCTAGTATATGTTTCAAATATTTCCCTAGTATATCTTTCAAATATCCCAAGCGTTTAAAATATTTTCCTAGTATTTCAAATATTTCCCTAGTATATGTTTCATATATTTCCCTAGTATATCTTTTCAAATATTTCCTAATGTTTCAAATATTTTCTAGTGTTTAAAATATTTTCCTAGTATTTCAAATATTTCCCTAGTATATGTTTCATATATTTCCCTAGTATATCTTTTCAAATATTTCCTAATGTTTCAAATATTTTCTAGTGTTTCAAATATTTCCCTAGTATTTCAAATATTTCCCAAGCGTTTAAAATATTTTCCTAGTATTTCAAATATTTCCCTAGTATATGTTTCATATATTTCCCTAGTATATCTTTTCAAATATTTCCTAATGTTTCAAATATTTTCTAGTGTTTCAAATATTTCCCTAGTATTTCAAATATTTCCCTAGTATATGTTTCAAATATTTCCCTAGTATATCTTTCAAATATTTCCCAAGCGTTTAAAATATTTTCCTAGTATTTCAAATATTTCCCTAGTATATGTTTCATATATTTCCCTAGTATATCTTTTCAAATATTTCCTAATGTTTCAAATATTTTCCTAGTATTTCAAATATTTCTCTAGTATTTCAAATATTTCCTTGTAGATAGATACATACATATACTTTATTCTTGCCTTTCGGCTTTGAATGGAGTACAGTAATTACACTAATGTCTTTAAACTTATCTATAAAAATAATAATATTTATTATAATCTAATAATTAATATACTAATATAAAAACATCTAAAAACAAAAAGAATAACGTACATAAAAGTTACAGAAAAAAGTAGTGTTTTATGTTTCTCTTTCCAGTTCCTTTTTTCTTCTTTTCCGGCAACACCTTTTTCATCCATGTCGTCCCGGCACCCGATTCATCTAGCAATTCTTGTATTGTCCTTGTCTCTCTTCCTATCTCTGTACAGTTTTCTAGATGGTCTCTTGTTTCTTGCATTTCACCGCATATTCTGCACAATCTCCCGTTTTCTTCCTTCCAGTACTTACTTGCCTCTGTCTCGTTTCCACACCTGAATCTTGTTATAGATTTTCGGTGCTTGTTGTTTTCTTGCAGATATTGTCGCACCCATTGAGTTTGTATGCTCCCATATTATTTAAAGTACCTGGCCTGGTCGATCTTATTCTGCCGGCTCTGTAGTTGTATCTCTCTATCTCTTTTTACACTTATTTTTCAGCTGCGGCTCCTTCTTCCTGCCTTCTTCTGATTTCGTGCTTGCTTTAGCCGTTTCTTTCATAGTATTTCGTTTCGTTTTCCAATTTGTTTATGTATTGTTTTCTCTTTCTTTCCAGCATTCCGTCAGGATTTCATTGCTGCAAAATTGTATTTTTCGTTCGTATCTTACAGCTCGCGATCCGGATTTTAGCCTCATTTTGTCTCTCTTCGTTTCTGTTAAAACTATATAGCTCGGTGTTTGCCTGTCTAATCTCAAAGTCCATTTAATGTACGTTTCTTGTATTCGTAGGCATAAACAAGAAACTATAGACACTTCTATATCCTATGATCGATATGAACAATATTTTCCAGATTTATTCTCTAAGAATCTACGAATATAATTACATATAGAAATATCTAGGGATCGTAGGCATAAACAAGTAACTCTAGACACTCCTATATGCTTTGACCGATATGGACAATATTTTGCAGATTTATTCTCTAAGAAACTGCGGATAAAATTACATATAGAAATGTCTACGGTTTCGTAGGCATAAACAAGAAACTCTAGATACTCTTATATGCTTTGACTGATATAAACAATATTTTGCAGATTTATTCTCTAAGAATCTTCGAATATAATTACATATAGAAATATCTAGGGTTTCGTAGGCATAAACAAGTAACTCTAGACATTCCTATATGCTTTGACCGATATGAACAATATTTTGTAGATTTCTTCTCTAAGAATCTACGAATATAATTACATATAGAAATATCTAGGGATCGTAGGCATAAACAAGTAACTCTAGACACTCCTATATGCTTTGACCGATATGGAAAATATTTTGCAGATTTATTCTCTAAGAAACTGCGGATAAAATTACATATAGAAATGTCTACGGTTTCGTAGGCATAAACAAGAAACTCTAGATACTCTTATATGCTTTGACTGATATAAACAATATTTTGCAGATTTATTCTCTAAGAATCTTCGAATATAATTACATATAGAAATGTCTAGGGTTTCGTAGGCATAAACAATAAACTCTAGACACTCCTATATCCTTTGACTGATATGAACAATATTTTGCAGATTTATTTTCTAAGAATCTGGAGATAAAATAACATATAGAAATGTCTATGGTTTCGTAGGCATAAACGAGAAACTCTAAACACTCCTGTATCCTTTGACCGATATGAACAATATTTTGTAGATTTCTTCTCTAAGAATCTACGAATATAACTACATATAGAAATATCTAGGGTTTCGTAGGCATAAACAAGAAACTCTATACACTCCTATATCCTTTGACTGATATGAACAATATTTTGCATATTTATTTTCTAAGAATCTGGAAATAAAATAACATATAGAAATGTCTAGGCTTTCGTAGGCATAAACGTGAAACTCTAAACACCCCTGTATCCTTTGACCGATACGAACAATATTTTGCAGATTTATTTTCTAAGAATCTACGACTATAATTACATACAGAAATGCCTAGGGTTTCATAGGCATAAACAAGAAACTTCTATATCCTTTGACAGATGTGAATATTATTTTGCAGATTTATCCCCATATAATACTGACCTTATTTTATATTGACACGATTATTTAAACTTATTTGAGATATTTTGAATACATTTTGGTAAAAATTGTAAATTAATGTAAAAATAAATTAAACGTTATAAATTACCTTTATTATCAAAAATGTAAATGTAATGCATTTAGTAAAACTCGCCCTGGTATATGCTGTTCACTTGAAGTAAGGCACTTCATGCACTTCATGAAGTAAGGCGTATGGTTAAGTTAGGTTAGAGAAAGAAGTCAGAGGCGTCGAGCAAATTCCACATTAAGTTAATAATGTGTTTGCCAACATAGTTGGCAACGGGTGCACTAGTTTAAAATAAAATCCTAAAAAGTATGAACCATGTATTTTTTTCTCTAGAATTCTAGCGTGACCCTCGTATACTTTAACTAATGCTATATTAATATTTTAATACTGCATAGCGTAATTGTTATCCAGCCTTGGTGTATCAAAAGTATCACCTGTTTTTTAAAAATCATTAAATCAGAAAATAATATACAATGTTTATTGTTTATTACACAATACTTATATTTAAGTTAATGATTCGTAAAATGACATGCGCCAGAATATGTCATTTGTGTTTAGATGTGCTGTAACAAACAAGTTAAATGGATTGGTTAATCTAGTTTGACAGCAGACGAAATTCCCACAGTGTTCTTACATCTTAGATCGTGAATACAAAAATTAAATGTCATCATCAATTTTATGCGATATACATTTTGAAGATATTAATTCTGGCGCACTTCGTTCGTTTAATCATTGTTATAATTCTTTGAAAATTTAAATTTATTTTTAATAAAAGAAATTATTAGTCTGCAACGAGAGGAGTTTGATAAGTCGACTATTCATTTGTATTAATCAGACTTTAATGCTGACGAATCTAGAGTAGCAATAACTCAATCTAAGATAAATACCAAACTTACAGGAACAAAGTATTCGTTATTTGGCTATCATTGAGTAAAGATATTTTAAAGCCACAATCGGGTCTATTCTCTAAGCATGATGTTAAAATCTTAGCGTCAGAAACTGACGTTAATTTTTTTAACACCATTTTTAATCTAAATGGTATTCGCTAAACATATATGTGTTAAAATTATAGCGCGGCGGCGTTAAAATAGCCAGCTAACGTTCTACAATAAGCGCCTACCGAAACGGTGGCTTTAAAAGTTAACGCTAGTGTTTAGTTGGCAAAAATGGCTGATCCTATTTAAGTAAAAGTCATGTTATTTAAAAAAATAAAAATGAATAAAATACAAGACGGTAAAAATATTAATCAATTTTCTATTACTTTTTAAAGTGACTTCTTTACAGTAGAGATAAGAAGGACGCTCCATAATTTTTGTTATACAAGTAACCCAGACGCAAGTTCAAGTAATTGTATAGAAAGTAAATGGAGTATTGGAGAGCAGTTTTGGGTTTTGTTGAGACACAGAACTTAAAATTATAATCCTCTGAAAGCTACAAAGCTTCACTTATGCCTCCGCCGTGTTTCAAAATATCGCAGTACATTTTAATGGTGTATTATTTGAAGAAACAATTGATGCGATTGATAATGACGATCACAACAGTGTTACTCCAGGGTAGAAATAGCGTAATAAATCAAATTTAATAATTAATATCACCGAACACCTTTTTAAAAATAGAATGAACATATAATTCACATATTATTAAAAAATTAGATAAACTGTTATAATACAATGTAGTATGCAAATTGACTAAACAAAAGTTGAATAAAGTTATATTTTTATTTAATACACTGTGGAAACCAGTTATAATGAGTATCACAGGACCAAACATTTCTGTTCCATTTTTAAAATAAATTTCGCCACTGACAATTTAATTCAACACCGAAATATTAGGTTAAGATTCTCTTGCCATTTGACTAAATAAATACTCCTGTTAAAATTCAAAGTAACAGCGCATGCGCGTGGAATTAATATTAGCCTCTCTACAGGGTGAGTTAGCGCCTCGCGTTATCAAATATTGTATTAACGCTTACCTTAACAAATGTTCTTACAGAATAGCATTTTTGGATAATGACGTTAGACATGGAGTTAAAATAAAAATATTAACCTGACGCTAATTTTAACGCCTTTCTTACAGAATACACCCGAATGGAATTTTATTTCATAATTCTCCAATAACCCATATTTCACAATTTCCATATAACAAGTTTGATATTATTTGTGACATTTGATATTTTTGGTAGACCCACTATTTCTGTGAAATAGAGATGTGTCGTTCGCGAACGATTCGTTCCAAAAGAACGAATCATTGCAGTGAATTGATACGACCGAATACTTTAATAAGCAGTATCTTCAGTACGCGAACTCCATGGCTATGAAACAACCAATCCTAGCGAATGGCGAGATATGGCACGGAACGGAACGAGGATCGAGCACAGAGCTCAGGCTGATGGCTGTGTAGTGTGGAACACACGTACATCTATGTGTGTAGTCTAGTATATAGGCTGAGTCTGGATGGGCGAACTTAGAACATGGCACGAGCGAAAGCTGAACGGCAGACTCGAGATACTGTGCAGTACAATGTGTGTACGTGTACGTGATACGTGTACTGACATGTTCGCCGTTCGTGAACTACTAGCAACTGTCTAACGTTCACGGACGATGCATCTCTACTGTTCTCAGCTCCCAGTACACAACTATGCAATAACTAAGCCAAGTACAGCGTAAGGTAGACAGTAAACACTAGATTTGTTGTACGCCAACGATTTGTTCCAAAAGAACGAATCTTTTTAGACAGTACTGAATACTGAACGAATCTTTAAAAAGATTCGAATTTTCCACCTCTACTGTGAAATAGTACATTTTTAACAATGTTTTTTTAAAAATTTAATTTGGTTTGGCTTTCACAGCTAAGATCATTAACCAGGTTACAGAGTGATTTTTTTTCTTCAATTATTATATTATTATCATTTATAAAATTGTAGATTGTACTCAATATTCGTGCGGTTGGTTTATACAGTAATAGTTGTAGATTAGTAGGAAGTGGAATATTTTTTTTGATAAGACTGGAGATGAACTGTATTCTAGCTGCATTATATGAGGGTTATATTTTATGTTTTTACAAACGACCTCTAGATGGCAATATTGAAATGTGTCATTACTATATTCGTAAAATTTGACATTTGTTATTGTGAAATCAGTGGCAGATTATAAATTGACCGAGTAGTTTCTTGACAGTGAGCGTTTAAAAGTTCGTGAAAAAATGGATATTAGTCGTGAAGGTTTTCGTTGGATGATTTTTTAAGATTTTTAGTAAAGGCTTAATCCGCCTCGGACTTCAATTATTTCTTCAAATAATACATCATTAAAATGTACTGCGATATTGTGAAGCACGGCAGAGCCATAAGTGATTTTTGTAGCTTCCAGATGATTATAATTTTAAGTACTGTGTCTCAACAAAAACCAAAACTGCTCTTCAATACCTCATTTACTCTTTTTATATACAATTACTTGAACTTGTGTCTGGGTTACTTGTATCACAAAAATTACGAAGGGCCATTCTTAGCTCTACTGTAAAAAATTCACTTTAAAAAGTATTCTATAGTTTGAATTTTATCTTATAGCCAGCGGCGGTCGGTGAAGCATGTTTGGGAGGGCAATCAGTATGATCGGACACGCTCGTGCTTTGTCGTTGCTATACTATTGTTGAGCAATATAGTACGAGTTTGTCCGATCATACCAATTGCCCTCCCAAACATATTTCACCGACCGCCACTGCTTATAACAATTAATATTCCTACCATCTTGTATTTTATTCAATTTATTTTAATAACATGACATTAACTTCAATTAGAGCAGCCATTTTTGCGAACTAAACACCAGCGTTAACTTTTAACCCTTTAGTGTCCCTACGGTACTTAAAAGAACATAAGAACAGAGAATATTTCTACAGTATTGTCTAATGCTGACGAATTTAGACCGCTACAACTCATAGCCACCTTTAAGTACCATTTTATTTTCCCCACCTCTAACGGTCAGGCTGTTTACATATTTCGGTTGGCGCTTTTTGCCCATATTAACGTATGCGTGCGTTATACTGTGTTTACTAAAAACAAGGTAAGTTCAAAACTTTATAAATTGTTTGTATTATTATTTAGTGCTATATAAATAATTAATTTTGAGTTATTGGAGGTTTATTTATGTAAAAATATATTTAATTAATTAATTTAATAAATTATTCACCTCAAAATGACTTCTTTTTATACAGGCCGCAAATGTACCGTCAGGAATAATGGAAGGGGAAAAAAGTAAAGTGGTTCCGAAATTGATCTCTAACTCTAATGTGGAATTAGAGAAAATAGCTCATTCTATTTTTTTGGTAAATTTACCTCTCGATAAGAACTTTATAACTGACGATGAGGAAGATGATGAGAACGTGTATGAAGACAACGAAACAAGTTTTCCATCTACATTTACTGATATTCAAATTCAAGAGTCCTCTGTTTCCAATTTCATTCAGTTCATCAAATTTGATTTGTGAAAATTTACCGGCATCAGCGGAAGCTCAACATGTAGAATTAGAACCAGAACAGAATAGTAACGACAACGTAATTTTGAAGTAATCTGAAAATATAAGTATTTTGTACTGAACGCAGACAAACAAGATCCGAAAAAAATATCCGAAAATAAAAGAAATGAAAACCAAGTAAATTCAGAACAAACCGATAATATTGCCTGTGTACCAATCAACAGAATTTGAAAAAAATCACCGCAAATTATCTCCATACCTGATTATTCTCATCATCAAGGACCATTATTAGAAAAGTTCGAAGATTATAGGACAGCTTCTGATGTATACCAGAAAGTCTTGGGAAATTCAATTGATGATATTGTTTATCAAAGTAACTCATATGCCACACAGAATAATAAATTGCTAAACTTAACGAAAAATGATTTTTGGTATACATTGGCATTAATTTTATGACTTATCATCAACTTCCAACATGGAAGCAATCTTGGAACAGCAGCCTGGATTTAGGAGTGCCACTAATTTCCAATGCAATGTCAAGAAACCGATTTGTAGAAATTCTTCAATTCTTTAATACCATGGAATGGTCTAATTTTTCCAAAATTTTGAATATTACCTTTATTTTTCGATACTATAGTGCAATTATACGAAATATTTAGACTGAATTAAATACCAAAGATATTATTTTTATGTTAATTAAACTAATAATATTAATTATTAAATACCTATTTAATTTTATGTATGTTCCTTTTGTTTGTAATGTTTATTTTTTCTATATTCTAATAAATTTATAATGAAAAATTATCATTTTGCAAAATCTATTTAATTCCTAACGATACTAACACTTACAGGTGTTTTGTAATGTTTTGTTTTGAATTTGACAACTATTCTAGCGTTATAAATTTAACCAAAAATTATATTTTCAAATTATTCTTTTGTAAACAAATTCTTGGGCACTAAAGAGTTAAAGCTATCGTTTCGGTAGGCGCTTATTGTAGAGCGTTAACTGGCTATTTTAACGCCGCCGCGTTATAATATTAACACAAATATGCTTAGCAAATAGCATTTACGTTTAAAATGGTGTTAAACAAATTAACGTTAGTTTTCGACGTTAAGATTTTAATAGGTTGCTTAGATAATAGACCCGTTTGAGCGTCGATGAAAAAAGGTTGCCGACCACTGGCTTAAACACATTTAATTCTGGAGGAGCTGTAGTCCTGGTGGACTAATCCCCTCTGATGTACTCTGTTACATGTACATTTTATGTACATTGTTGACTGTTGTGGATCATTTATTTTACAAGACAATTCTAAACATGGCTTGTTATATATACGTAGTGTATTAAAGCTAATGTTCAGCAAACAGAGCATAGACAATTCGCGGTATAATAGCAGTCAAGTCAACATGAATCTAATCTCGGGTCACATAATTCAGGTTAAGTAAACTGCACATAACAAGTGGAAAATGGTGGTTCACCTTGCCAAACACAACACTCACATAACATGCACTCGGATGATTGATTGGTTCATTTATATGTATTACTATAAATTTGCCTGTCAATTAGGAAGTTAATAATTTTATTAAACGACCTTGTCTATTTAAAATTCTAATACATTAATTTAAAAAATGTAAATTTTTTAAATGCCGATTTATTTAGTTATTTTAATACGGTGGTTTCCAATATTTTTTCTCGTGTTTCTTTAACGATAGGTATGTTTAACAGCACTTCAAAAAATAACAGTGGATAGACACGATGAGAATAAAAGAGATCAGAATAGGAAAGCAGATCTTGAAAAAAATGTCACACAATCAAATGTACAGTAAGAATGCCTCGCAAACGATGGTGTCCAGTTTCACAAAGCGTTCAGTACGTTTAGTGCATTTTGGTTGATTTTTACCATGAACAATGTAATTGAAAATCTCGCCGCATGTATTTACAACTTCAGGGAAATCTCAAAAACTATCGAATCGATTTGAAAAATTATTTCTTTGGCATATCAGTGTTTCTTTACAGGAAGGGGTGCGACATTCTGGTATGCCACGAAATCTATCTACTAAACCGATTTGAAGAATTCTTTAAGTGGCATATAGCTTAGATCTTCCTGAGTAATGTCAGGTTGTATCAGTGGTTCTCAACCGAGATGGGGACTGTGTCGAGAAAGCAAACCACTGAAGCGATTTGACAAATTCTTTCAGTGGTGTGTAGCTTAGGCCTTCCTGAGTAACACAGGCTTTATCAGTTAATATTTTTAAAAATTAAAATCTTAAGTTTCACAACCAATATTGTATTCGATTTCACTTATAATATCTTAAATCGACATAAATCGATGTTAGCTTTTGTTTGAGATCAATTTCGATGCCGTAGCGCTTTGCAATCCCGAGTTATACATATTTAAAATTTGCGCGGCGCAGCAGAAAATCCCTAAACGTCACCCTCCACCCCGCATCGCGACGCGTGAACTTAAGATATCGAATGACACTAGGGGCCAACAGAGCCGCAGTAAGGAAAACTTGCGCTAGGGGCAAAACTGCGTTTTGGCACCCTTGGCAAATAAATGTAAGTGATAAGCAAAAACAAGATTCTCACCGCCCAAAATGTAGATGATGAGCAAAAAAAAAGGTCCTCACCTCCCAAAATCCAAGTGAAGAGCAAAAAAAAGGTCCTCGCTTTCGCAATGTGGCGCCCCTTAGTCAAGCTCATCGGCGCCCTTTTCCTTAGTGCGCTAGCCCCCCCCCCCCTTACTGCGTCTCTGGGGGCCAGTATTACCATCAGAATTTAAACTAAGTTTAACAGTAAACCAAGATTGACTTGAAAAATGGTGTATTACCATTCAGGGTTAGCGCTGATCTAGGTTTAAAAGCTTAATAATCTCGATAATAATATGTTTAATAATAATCACGTATTACTTAATTCTTACTATCTCCATGTTTAAAAGAGTTCATTTAAGAGCGGGCAAAATCAGTAAGCAAAGTTTGAACCACAAAATATCAAATATAAACTGAAAGTACGAAAATATGGGGTTGGGGTTTCCGTGTATAGCGGTAGGCACTAAGAAAACGTGTACCAACTGAAATACAAACGGCGTTTACTTCTAGTTTAATGACAAAACACTATCTTAGGTTAGGTTAGGTCAGTAAGGGTTTGGTGAGAAGAAGCCGATCGAAACGAGCTACCCATCATCTAGTTTAATGACAAAACAAACTCACACTAACATAACAATGCCACCTGTTTAGAATCACCGTACATTGAACAAATCATGTGTGGTATGACGCGGTGTGACACATGCGCAGTTGCGTAGGTGCCTATTCCCTAGTTATACCGAAAATTTATATAAATAAGAAAAACGTGCCATTCGATAAATTGAGCATTCGATAAATTGACTTTCGATAAATTTGCTTTCGGTGAACTTGCTTTCGATAAATTTGCTTTCGATAAATTGACCTGGAATCCATTAATATTGTTATACAATAATCCCCCGAGATACGTACCACGCGACTAACGTAAATTCGCGTAATGTTACGTAAGTTACGTAAAATTTCAAAAAATGGAAAATTCTTTGAGTAGAGTAACATACAATTTTACAAAGAATTATTTTCTATTTGTATGTATGTAAATATAGAATAGTATATGTAAATGAATTTCAGTTTATTTTTGTTTTGTTTCTTTTATATACGTATTTATGTAGTTTATATTTCTTTTGTTCCTTTATAAAAATTCCAATTCGACTTCCGTAAAATTCGAGTTACCCAAAAGTCTACGGTCCGCATTAATTACGTATCTCGGGGGATTACTGTATTATTTATTATAATTATTATTAGACATGTTTATATATAAAGGACAAGTTATTTAAAAGGACTAGTTATTTAATAAGTGTAGTCTGTCAACTTTTACTAACCACTGCATTTTTGGCTTTCCGATCCCCTCGGCATTCCTCTCAAATATTTACAAAATATTTTTTTTCGATGAATTGACGATTCGATGAATTGATCATTCGATGAATTGATTTTCGATGAATTCATTTTCGATGAACTTACCGTGAATCGAATATTGGAGCGGTAAAAAGACGGTTTTACGCATAAAAAATAATTGGAAGCATCTACATTTTGCAGTGTGTTTCGGGTTCTTTGCAAGGTTTGTGTAAATGACAAAATGACTTGTGCCAGTACTAGCCACCTAGTACTGGTCTGATTTGATGGACGTATTCACGTGAAATAACGTCTAAAACTTTAGCTGCCACCTAATCTAATGATAAGCATAAGATAAAGTATTTTTAACAATTCACTTCCTCATGTAATCATAAATATTTATCTCCAACTACAAAGTATAAAATTGAACAATGAAACTTACGAATTCTTGTCGCTGATATGTACTTTTTACCGTTGAGGAGAAATGAAGCAGTGTGTGGGCCCTTTTTAGGACCCATTAAAAATTTATGACTTCTCAACATGCGACTGGAAAATGAAACATGTTTACTGAATGCTACCTTAATGGCATGTTGGCACTTTAACACTTTCAAGGTTTTTAATTTAAGTTGCAGATATTTTGGAAATATTACTTACTTTGAAATAATACTGTATGATTGGCAATTGTATCGTGATTTGAACACCATTGGTGTTGATAAAATTCTTCAGTTTTATGAAGTGCATTCCATCGATATTTAATTGTGTTTTTCGTAGTCAGCTAATGTGTGAATGGATTTCTGAACCGTTTTGAGAACTGCGTAGTCACAGTACGACTTGTTATTAATATTTATAAATAATTGAAGCATATCTTCTACAGTTAAAGAAAAACGAAATTGAATATAAAGCTACCATACAATATATTAGGGGGACCGAAAAGAAATCCATAAAAAAATTATTTTCCAAATAATTTAAATTCCAAAAAGTACAAAATAATTTTTTTACAGCAAAGTTTATTTATTTATTTATTTATTTATTTATTTATTTATTTATTTATTTATTTATTTATTTATTTATTTATTTATTTATTTATACTTATTTGGCCACACCAACAGAACACATAGGTTCCAATAATAGGGTGGCACTATTATTACAAAAATCTTAACAATAAAACATTAAATTTAACTAACACAAGATGATATATGTACTTATAAACATGATTCGTTTATACATAGCTATAATATGCGAAACTATATAGTTATAAAGATTAGATGGATAAGAGATTAAAGACAACGGAGAACAGATTTTTTAAAAGCTGTAATATTTGTATTGAAAATATCAGGAAAATTTGAGTTAGAGTGATAAGAGTTGAATAAACTGGATAATCGTGAAACGGGTGAGTTAGTGGCATAGTTTGTATTTTGGTGAGAAACTAAAAGGAAATCATTATTTCTTATATTATATGAAGGTATTCTGAGGGAAAAGAAATCGAGCAATAAAGGACTATCAATTACGTTGTTAAATATTTTGTAAACTATTGTTAAATCATTTAAGATTCGACGGTTTTCCATTGATGGTAGATTTAAATTGAAATTGGGGAATTTGTAGTTCATGTATTTTACAAATTTTTTTTGTACTCTTTCCAATCTGTTAATATACGTAAAGTACTGCGGGGACCAGCCTACACTGCCAAACTCCATTTGACTGCGCACTAGTGTTTTAAATAAAGTCAGTATGGTTAGCGGATTGTTGAAGTTGAAACTTGTGCGGATTACAAAGCCCAACATTTTTAAAGATTTTTTTACTATATTATTTATGTGGACGTCAAACAATAATTTATTATCTAGGGTTATTCCCAGATCTCTTACATGGGTAACAGTTTGTATTGTTGAATCACCGAGTTTAAAATTGTAATTTATTAAATTTCTGTTTCTAGAGAACTTTATGTGATAACATTTATTAATATTTAAAAATAATTTATTACGCGTGCAATATTCATAAAAACGATTTAAGTCTGATTGTAATAATAAACATCTATCTAAAGTAAAAGTTGGGAAAAAAATTTTTAAGTCATCAGCATAAAGCAAGAATTTAGCGGACACAAAGCATTCTGAGATATCATTAATAAAAATATTAAACAGTAAAGTTGATAGGTGTGAGCCTTGAGGTACACCGGAAGTTATTTGAACCCAGTCTGAGCAGAAACCTCCCAGAGCAATCGATTGGTACCTATCAGTCAAATATGAAATGAACCAATTAAGTAGGTTACCCCGAATTCCAAGTTTGTGGAGCTTGCATATAAGTATAGAATGATCTATTTTATCAAAACATTTCGAGAAATCGGTGTAAATTGCATCGGTTTGTTCTCTACTACTCATAGTTTTTAAAATTAACTCAGTAAATGATATTAAATTTGTGTCTACCGACCTTCCTGGCACAAATCCATGCTGTTCTGAAATGATATAAGGTTTAAAAAATGAATATAGATGTTTGTATATGATTTTTTCAAATACTTTTTCAAAGATATTTAGCTTAGAGATAGGACGATAATTCTCAACAATGTTCTTTTCGCCAGTTTTGAAGACAGGTACAACTAAAGCTTTTTTCCATTCAGAAGGCCATTTCCCTTCAGATAAAGATTTATTAAAAATTACGGTTAACGGTGCACTTAAGGAGTCGGCACAGTTTTTTATGAATATGCTGGGTATGCTATCTGGCCCCGCCCCTTTACTTATATCTAGATTTGATATTATGTCATATACAATATGTTCATCAATCACCAAATTTGCAAAACAGCTGTTATTGTTATCCTCAGAAGCAGAGATAGCTATAAAATCATTATTAGATGTAGTAGATTTATCCGTGTAAACAGATTTAAAGTAGTTAGAGAACAGGTTGCATATATCCAGTCCGGTACTGGCTATTTCATCTTTGTATTTAATAATGTTAGGAATATCTGAAGATTTTTTAGTAGAATTTACGAAAGACCAAATTTTTTTTGAATTTTTAGGAATTTCTGCTTCAATGTTTCTTAAGTAATTCTGATAACAGTGTTTAATTTGTGATTTAACTCTTTTTCTTAAAATCGAGAATTGTACATAAAACATGTTAGAATGATAGGTTTTATATTTTTTATGAACTTTGTCTTTCTCTTTTATCATTTTAATTAATTCAAGTGAATACCAATGGGGGTACTGCCTTTTTTTAATAGATTTGAATGGAACATGCTTAGAAATGATATTGTTTAAAATAATATATAACCTGTCTACAGATTTCTCAGTTGACAAATTTTTAAACTCAGTTGACCAGTCGACAAGATTTAGAATATTATTTATATTGTTATAGTCAGCTGTTTTGTAAAAATAAATAATTCGTGGTGACGCCTTCAGTAGTTTAACTACTGATAATGTAATATTAATTTCAATAGCTGGATGGTGCGAGTCTAGTTTAGTGAGGGGATTATCGCACTCACTTACTTTCACCTGTTCTAAGTTGGAAAGTACTAAATCCAATACTCTATTGTTTTTATTTTTAACAGAATTAAATTGGTGTAATGAACAATATGCGATACAGTCAACAAGATCAGTAGACCACTTATGATATATATTTCCAGGGGTTAAATATTTAAAATTGTTATTTATTGACCAATTTAATAGGGGTAAATTAAAGTCACCACAAATTATAAATTTTTCTTTAGGTTTGCAATCAATTGCATTATGTAAACTATCAATAAAGTCTGTGAGTTTTTCATGGTTTTCAGGGGGTAAGTATACACAGCAAATATTTAAATTATAGGGCAGGCCATCACTGTGTTTTAACATCAGTGTGATCCACACACATTCGTTGGTAGTTGACCACTTGGTATTGACAATAAACGGTAGGTGTTCGCGAATGGCTATTAAGGCACCGCCACCTTCACTGTTTTTTGAATTTTTTTGAGATCGATCACATCTTACAACTGAAAAATTGTTTGGGAAAATTTCTTCATCACTGATTGAGGAGTTCAAGTTAGTTTCGGTAAAACATATGACGTCATAGTCGCAACTTAGAGAGTTTAATCTCACATTTAGAATTTTGGAGCGCAACCATCTAACATTTTGATAGTAAACTGAAATATCCATAATCAAGGGACGATAGAATTATATATTTTTATTTTTATTGCGAAGGAAATTTATAGCAATTTAGTGACATCACTTTCCGAAGATATCTTATGGATACTTGAGTTTTCATCCTTTCTGGCGAAAATGGCACAATTTCTTGTCCATATAAATTTGTAACCGCGTTCACGAAGTTCATTGCGAGCCTTATTAAAGATTAAACTATTTTTCTTTGTTAGATGGTCGT
This sequence comes from Liopterus haemorrhoidalis, assembly GCA_963971575.1. Lineage (NCBI taxonomy): Eukaryota > Metazoa > Arthropoda > Insecta > Coleoptera > Dytiscidae > Liopterus > Liopterus haemorrhoidalis. The sequence goes on from OZ020620.1 coordinate 22,148,820, forward strand.
TCACATATATTTTTTCTTGAGGGCCTTCGATGTTTAGTTCAGTAGTAGATAAATTTCGAAATTTTTTAACTGATCCAATAAAGTTGTCTTTAGTAAATCGTGACACAAACCTAATAACTATGTTGCGAGGTTTCTGGCTATTCTTATTGAAATGGGGTATACGGTGAGCTGCATCAAGATCGCATTGATTAATATTAACTCCTACTACATTACCAATACGAGTCGCCACTGAAAGTATATTTTCACCGGTTTTTTCGGGTAAATTACTTATTACAACATTATTCAGTCGAGAATATTGTTGCAGATCTTCAACGGTGTTGGTTAATTCGGAAACTTGAGATTTTAACATATTGTTCTCGTTTTTTAACACTTCAACTGTTTTCATTTTTTCTCCCATTGTTGTTAGTTTTAGTTCAAAATCCGTGATTTTATTCGAGCAAAAGTTGATTGAATCCATTAAAGAGTCAAATTTAAGGTTAAATTCTTGCAAGATTTCTTTTTTAAAAGACTCCAGAAGTGTCCTACTAATATTAACTGGCGAGTTGTTAGAAGAACTATCATCTTCAGATATTATCTCGGATCGATTGGGTTTTGCAGAACGACAGCCAGTGCAGTACCACGAAATTACGTTATCTTTCAATAACAACAGCTGCCTGTCATCGATGCCGGCACAGGTAGAGTGATAACTGTGGGAACACCTACCGCAGTTGACGCCTGCGTACTTCTTGTTAATGAGCCTCTTGCAGATTTCACAGAGAGCCATTACGTCACCCAAACGACAACACTAATGATGAGGAATAAACTTGTCGATTTTAGATTTTTTAATAAAAAACTGATATTTTATACAAATATTAACGTTAAATTAACCTATAAAATTGTAAATTACCACTTGTTTTCAACAGAACACTATTATTTATTAACTTTAAATATTATAGAAGATTTTATGTAAATATAAAATAGTAAATAAATTGTTTTGCGGGCAATTTTAAGTACAAAACTAGTATATTATAATCACAAACTATACACTTGCGTTACACGTGCTAGCTAAATTAGAACTGAATTTTATATTTACTAAATATAATATCCATAATTATTTATTACGGCTTCCTAATGCTAATTTTTCAGTACCCTCTCTATAGAAGTTTTCTGGTTTTGACTTAAAATAACTGATCAGGTGATTTTCTACGGTGAAACTTCGAAATTTTTTATCTCTAAGTGCTTCATAGATCAGCCCTAAATAGGATAAAATCGGAAGGCGCGAGTTCGGGTGAACACTGTGGATTCGAAATAATTTCCCAGTAGAATTTTTTCGCGGTCTATTTTTGCTGAGTGAGGACGTGCATTGTCATAATGAATAATTATTCCTTGCAGTTTTATTTCTAAAAATTTAATTACCTGATCAGTTATTTTAAGTCAAAACCAGTAAACTTCTATAGAGAGGGTATCGAAAAATTAGTACAACGTTGGGAAGACTTAATAAATAATTATGGAAATTATTGTTTGTATTCATCTATCTTCTTCAGCCCATAAACGTCTCACAGAAGTCTCACCGAGCCGTAGTTTTCACTACCGTATTGCTACTTTCTGAAGAGCAAAGTTTTGGGTCTACAAATCCCACGGTGACCTAATCCAGGTTGGGAGCGGTGATATATTTATGATATGATGTTTTTTCAATTTTTAATTTTTATTGTATTTTAAATGAGGATGAGGTGATAAAGACAAATACAAATATCCATGCCATGACCGGGATTCGAACCCGGGACCTTTAGCACGAGAAGCAGGGTCGCTACCTCTGCGCTATTGAGGTTTGCAATCAGACATAATAATAATTTTTGGAAAAAGTAAAATATTTTGTACTCTGAAATAATGGATTTCTTTCCGGTCCCCTTAATAGTTAACATTGTAATGTAAAATAATTAACGTTTGCAATATGTAATAAAAAAAAATAATAATAATATGAAATAAAATTAAAAACAAAAATCCAATACATATCGCTTAGCTCGAGCGCTCATTAAAGTAACACTGATAGTGATATAACAATGATCTGACAATTATTTTACGAAGATGTGATTTAGAGGTAACGTGATTTAATTACAGCGCTCACTGGTATGATAAAGTTAATCAACAATCATATCCTCGGACGAAGATGACGTCTGATTTAAAATGTTAGATGAATAGTAATTAATATACAATGAAAATTATTAGTTATTATTGGGGAAAACAATTAAGCAATTTAAAAATATCATATCATGACAATAATGTAACCTAACTTATTTTGTAAATATAATTAGCGTTATTTGCGATGGCTCATATATAGAATAATAACAAGACTTTAAAATCACCGTGTACTATTCTAATTATTAAATAAATACTTTTTATTATTATTACAAAAATTATACTATAAAAATAACTGGTATAATTAAATAACTACAAAACTTATTTGATTCTGAAGCTTCTTTAACAATACTTTCCCAAGCTTGATCTTGGTTAATTTGTATTATTGTATCCCCCACAAGTATAATCATACAAATAGGGATGTTCCGATACTACTGATACGATACCAGTATCGATATTTTTCATTCGATATCGCAATTTTAGTATTGATACTAATCTTCCCATACTTTACTTATATCAGTACATTTAACCCAGTATCGTATCTAATCGTTTTTTTCAGCAATCTTTCGGTTGATGGAACATACTGACATTGCACATGGGAAGAGGAAACTAAAATCAGGCACATGCCCAGTATCGTATCGAATCGTCTTTTTTTCAGCAACCGTCCGGTTAAGTCTTCCTTAACTTATATATAATTGCTCAGAAATTCTTGTATGTAGAAGCGACGTCAGTTCCTTTAGAGCGCTTATTTTCGAAAGCAGGAGCCACTGTATGCAGAGACAGAAATAGGCTTCTGGGCAAAAGGCTTACTAAACTGCTTTTTCTAGGTGCTTGCAATGAAGAAGAGTGGAGTGTTTAATTATATTTTAAACAATTATTCAGACCTATAGGCTCCATTGCCTTACCATTTTTTAATACCAACCTGACATAAAATTTCGTAGGTGCAAACTACTGAAATCAAATTTTTCTCTTAGTTTGTTTTTAAAAAATTGAACAGTATATATAGGCTATTCCAAACGTTTAGGCGGAACTAGATTTTGAAATCTAGTAATTGTTATCTATTATTCGGACATTTGGTCATTTTGTTTAAGCTTTGTAATATGCGCCCCAATAATAAAATATAAATAATTCGTCAGTGTACAAAATTATGCAGCGTTTTAAACAGAACAAAATCAAATAGACGTACAATATAATCGTTTCCAAGCAGGATATCGGCGACCAGAAGCATCCAAAAAGAAATATGTGCAACTTAACAGACGCATAAAAATATTAGTGCAAAATTGCGTGGATTGTCGTTTAATTTAGAATTATAATATGGTTATTTGTTGACCGTTAGTTACAATTATAATTAAGTACTATAATAGTTTGTTGAGAATTGGTCAAAATGATAACAAATATATTATCAATTCACTAATATATTATAAAAAACTAAGAGGAAAGTCAATAAATTATTTAATAAAATATGTTTTATTCTTTAGTTTGTATAATCTTTGTCAAATTAAGTTATTATATTATTAATTATATAGAGCAGAGCTGCCCAATCAGTCGATCGCGATCTACCGGTCGATCGCGACATGGTTTTAGGTAGACCTATAGTTTTCTCTCGCTTACATCTACTTATAAATGTATTTTATAAATATAAAAAAATTTTATAAATATTTTTTCACAAATTCAGGGCCACCTTAACACATTAATTGCTATGAGCTTGACCGACAAATGAATTAAAATCAAAACTAATAACAATATAGCGCGCGAAAAGTAACCATGACTAGTAAAATGTTGGTCTAGCGCAGTTTAATATATAATTTTTCTAAATTTTCCGTAACGGAGACCAGTGATCGTACATCAAAAAACCACTGATTTATAAAAATATACCGAAAAAAAAAATATTAACACATACCAACCAACAAAACTTAAAAACAAAGAACAATTTTTTAATCATCTTGCATAAAATTCATTGGAAATCAATGTATTAACCGTTGGGCTAAAAGTGCAGCCTTGGAGGACCATGAATAATCATCATAAACATTTTTTTTAAATTTCGTTTTGCGTAATAGGTTATTTTGACATGAAAAATAGCTTTAAAATTGCAATATGAATCCATTTTTTCAAAATTTTCTGCCCGGGGAGGACCCCCACCCATGCAGAGGACACCCCTTGCAAAACCCGAGCAGGAATGTAAGAAATCATGATGAAACCCAATTATCTTTGCAATTTTATTTGCCATGTGAGGATTTATAAAAGTGGGTAATTTTCCATGTGAGTATTTTTCAGTGAGAGCAATTTTCATCTGAGCATTTTTCAGTGTGAGCATTTATCACTGTGCGTTATTTTCGGCGTGGGGAATTTTCTATGTGAGCACAATTCCGTGTGAGGAGTTTTTGCGAGCACTTATGACAGTGCGCATTTTCCTGAGGGCATGTTTTCGGTGAGCTTTCTTCTTGTGCGGATGTCACCGAACCCCTTTTTGGTTTAATACAGCATTAAGATTAATCAGCATTGATGAAATGATAGTTTTTAAGTAATTAATTAAATTTTTTTCCACTCGTCCTGTAAAATATCCTTCAGTTCTTGTATAGTCCGTTGAAGCAAACAAAGTCCCTGGGTAGGCGTGTCTTAGCACTCTATGCATTTCAAGTACACTCAACGGCATATTACACTCGCGCAAAATTCTATACTATGCGTGAACTATTATATATAAATATTAATAATAGTTATAAATACAAATTAATTTTGAGTTATAAATTCAAATCAACTTGAATTATATCAAACACAAATACTAATGCACAAATTATACAAATGAAGCGTAAAATCAATACTAATCAGTTCTGCGTCAGACTATACACATTCCTTAAGGTGATTCCTAATTGGTCAGACTGACACACGCCTAAAATTTTTCAAATTAGTTCACATATTTTCCGCGGTTCTTGTTTGCTTCGTGGCACTATATATTTGTAATGGTGAGTTTTTTATTTATTTATTTTTTCCTAAATAGTTCCAGACATTTTCGATTGGCTTGAGGTCCAATGATTGTGTAATTCACGTACAAGGAAGGCGCTATACTTTAATGATTTTTTAATTTTATTTTAATTTTACTAAAATATAATTTTTAGTGAATTTTGTTGCTCCTTCCGTCTTCCGCCATTATGAATGACGTACGTTGTTTACCACCTAAATATGGGCCTGCGTATATGAATTTACTTGTTTATTTTGATACTTTAAAGAAATTTAATAAAACGGTCATAAATTCATCAAAATATAATTCGTAAATTTATGGCAGTGTGAAATTAAAAATCATTAGTGAATGCGTGAAGCGTGACATTTGTATGAAAAGCAACGCTCGGCTACAAATTTCATCTTCACACCGTGGTTTATGATTACATTTCTAATTTCTAATAAAAATCACCTAACATGACTTTCGTAACAATTGCTATTTACGATTTGGTTAACAACGTACTCCAGTGCTTTACAAACAGTATTTTGCGAAACTTAGAATTTTTTTAAATTTCATAGACTTGTACATCTTATGTAGGCAATTAAATTTTTGATGGGCGCTAAGAAATTATAATAATTGTAATCGGATGAAATAGAAAATATATATCACAGATAGCTACAAATTTATTTGAAAATTTTAAAAAGTATGGTGTGAAAGGAAAGTGTTTGGAATGGTTCAAAAGTTATTTTAAACATCGATGCCAGTGTGTTAAGTTGAATTCATCCATCTCAAATGAAATAAATGTAGAATGCGGTGTACAACAAGGAAGTTGTTTAGGGCCACTGCTTTATCTAGTATATATTAATGACATTGTAAATGTACTTAAAAAATGTAAAATTCACTTATTTGCAGATGACACATTAATTTATTTTGTTGGTGATAGTGTGGAAGAAGTTGTTAACGTGATTAATAATGAACTAGGTGCTGTAAGTGACTATTTAACTATTAACAAATTAAGTTTAAATGTTAAGAAAACAAAATTTATGATGATGGGTACTAGTAAGAATATTGTAGAATTTAATGATAGAAATTTTAAAATAATACTAAATAATGAATTTGTAGAAAGGGTAGAAAAAATTAAATATTTGGGCATAACTATAGATTATAAATTAAAATTTAAGGATTATATAGATTACATAATAGGGAAAATTGCAAAGAAGGTTGGTTTTTTATATCGTGTTGGGAAACACCTATCCTATTGGGCTAAACTAAATATTTATAAAACAATAATAATGCCACATTTTTATTATTGTAGTACGCTATTGTATCTAACAACTAGTACAGAGATGCATAAATTGCAATTATTACAAAATAGAGCAATGCGCGCCATATTAAATTGTAGCAGATATACTAGTGTAAAATATATGTTGAATGTTTTACAATGGTTTAGTATAAAAAAGAAATTAGAAATAGATTGTGTAATATTTATTCACAAGATATTACTAAACGAATTGCCATCATATTTATGTAATAATTTAGAAATAAATAGTAACATACATAAATATAATACCAGAATCAAAAATGATTTTAGAATTAGGCGTACTAGAAAAGTTAGTACAGATAAGTCGCTTTATGTTAAAGGCCTGCAAGCGTATAACAACTTGCCAGATGATGTCAAAGCTATTAGAAACATACAAAAATTTAAGATTACTGTAAAAAAAACTGTATAGAAGTAAGGAAATTTAGGTAGTCACTAATATATTGTTTTTCACACATTATTATATTTATGTATATATATTGTATTTATGTATATAGACCATGTATGTATAATGTAATATTTATGTACATTAATAGCCGAAGGCTAATAATAAAGAATAATAATAATAATAATAATTCTACATATTAATTTTATTCCAAAAAACTTGATGCCAACTAATGTATATCAAGGGAGCATAGACAGTTTCGCAACTACAGAGAAAAAATTTCTCTCGCTCTCTGTTAAACCCGAAAGAACCCTAGCGCTATTTGTTTCAATTTTCCACAAAATGTAATATACATATAATATAAACTATAATAATAGATTATCAGTACAGGTTTTTTATTTTTACAGTTTATTTTTCCTGTAAAATTAAATATTTATCTTAAAAAAGCTAAATTTTGCTAAATTTAAAATCTAACTTTATGTACGAGGGTCATCTCAAAAGTAAGTTACACAATTTTTTTTTTAATCCGTGTGGTTGGCGGGAAAAGTCTGGGATTCTCAGGGAATTTGCGTCTGGGTATAGTGGCAGCACTGTAAAATTTCTATGCGCGTGCGTCGATCGATCCGGCAGTCAGTCTCCAGCCACTATGAAGACTCCACTTGCTCCTACATCCAATTGCGAAGTTCGTAGTGTTATTCGTTTTTTGACGGCAAAAAATAAAAATGCTATTGATGTACATGCTACGGTGTCAATGATCCTTCGAACATCTTCGACAACAGTCGAGGTGCGGGAAGTGGAGAGGCGACCGCTTCGTTGTTCATCGTGTAATGTTGTTCCTTCTTCAATGAATGATTGGCGCCAACGACAAATCATTGGCATTGACACAACGTCTTCACCATAAAAACTATACAACTCGCGATGATTTTCAGTAGCATTTTTATTTATTTGCCGTCAAAAAACGAATAACACCACTAACTTCGCAATCAGCGAAGGAGCAGGTGGAGTCTCCATAGTGGCTGACTGCCAGATCGATTAACGCACGCGCATAGAAATTTTATAGTGCTACCACTACACCCAGACGCAAATTCCCTGAGACTCCCAGAAATTTCCCGCCAACCACACGGATTATCAGGTAAAAAACTAGAAACATAAATTATTATTGTACATTCTGAAAAACACAATGTACTACCTGTTATTGACGACAATAAGACAATTTAATATTGTACCGCAGGACCCGTACAACGTTGTCATACATTACCATACTTGCCAGTAATGAAACACACCCAATATTCAACCTGATGTTTAAGACGACTGGTAATAATGTAATGAACCTAAAATACGATTTACCACTACTTGATACCATCTGCCACAATTGCGAAGATCTGAATATAGAGTTTCCTGAAATATATAAGACTAAACCACCCCCAAAACCACCATGGACCCTTCTCAATCCCAAAATAAATCTCTCCCTTACCAAGTACAAAAAAGACTCCACTCATCCTGAAACTTTCAGAAAAGTTTATTTGGAATAGTATATTGTGTAACAAGCGCATAAAGTATACATTTGCCGATTGAGAAAGATATTTGCCGCTCGAGCGCAGCGATAACGACAATCTTTCGAAATTTAAATCTTAATCTTGCACTAAATCGTTTAGTTCAATTTGGGTTATAAGATGTGGTTCGGCACTGCTTCGAAAGTCGTAATGCGGATCGGAAGAAGTCAATGGACTTACTACGTGCTCTTCTACAATTTCATCAAATAAATTTAGAAACTGTTCCCAATCAGAAGGTAGTTTAGGAACTGGAATGCCAGTCCCATGTAACACTGGTTTTATAACAGAAGGAATGTCAGAATATTTTAATTTTATTTTTGTTTTTTCTTGAGAACCCAGAAATTTTTGTCACACAAAAGTAACAGTCTGTAGAGTGATTTGTAGGTTCACGCCATATCATTGGTACGCTAAATGGCATAGTATTTTTCTTTCCGTTCAACCACTGAACTAAATTTACATAGCACAATATACAGAATATATTTGGCGCCCAGGTTTTATCTTGGTCTCCAACATTGCAGCCAAAATAATTATAATAGATTTGTTTTACTACATTTGTTATGATTATACGTTGTGTTTTTGTTGTAAATTGACCACACACATAACAAAAATTGTCTGGCAAATTAATACAGCCACAATGGTGTCCCTTCATTGTAATTATATAACACTAAACTATTATACACTACTTTTCGTACTTGTGTTACGTCCAAACTGCGACTGAAATACTACAAGGTCGTAAGTAAAATGGAAACAATAAGAAAATACCCTCCTATCTTATCCTTTCCAACTCCCTCTGTTTGCAGTCACGTACGCCAAAATTCTAATAACTACGTTTAAATTTGTTTCATGAATAAATAAGAATTGTGACCTCATAGAAAAATTTTTGAGTTCAGATTTAGAATCAGGGTATTGGACTTAACTAAAAATCATTATTTTCATACATTTTATAGCTACAAATTATAGCCAATAGCTACAAATAATCTATATCTGACTAGATACAATATATAGTTTTTTAAATAATTGTGGTATGCAAAACCAATCTAGATATTTCATTATGCAATTTCCAGATGTAAATTATATTAATAAACACGGTTAGATTTATTTCATGACTAATAAATTTATCAAAAGGCGCACACAGACACGAACATTAACTGGTATGTTTTATTCAACGAATACCGATCTGTCATAGTCACTGGATAACTTATTGCCCGAACAGGTATTAAATATTTCTTATACATTTTCAACACCTCCGCAAATATCATAATTGTTGTCACCAATTATTCGGCTTGTTCTTTAATGTTAGATTCCATTAGGAATATGAAAGAAACTGATTATTGATGAAGTTAGCTGCATGAAATTTTCATAAATAATAGTCTCGGTATTTAATATATAGTGTTTGTCAGTCAAGTTGACTTTTGACAGTGGAGGAATGGCCGGCGGGACACCAGCAGAGTTCCTGGTAGATAATAGAAACCTTATAAAAATACGAGGGACATTCAATAATTAAATAGACAAATTAACGTAGAAAAAAAAAAAAAAAAAAAAACGGTTTTTAGGAGGAGTTTGGTACTTGCATGACTTTATATTGGCATTACTGGGATGAGCTAAGAACACCTGATGGATAAAAATTGTTTTGTTTATAACCCCAAAATTGCATTTAACGATGGCGTGTTCGCTTGAAATATCGACATTAGTTGAACAACGTTCAGTGATCCGGTTTTTGCTTTCTGAAGGTGAGAAACCGGTTAAAATCTTTTCTCGAATAATTTTATAGTATGGTGAAAGTTTATGAATCGCGGAATTTTTTATAAGTGCGTAGAACAGTTCAAAAGTGGTCGAACCTCAGTGACTGACGAGCAACGTCCTGGCCGGCCATTTGAAGTGTCAACTCCTTCGCCTGAAACCCGTATTGACGACATTATTCGTGAAGACCGACGTATTACTGTTGAAGATATAGTAAAAGAAGTTGCAGTAAGTGTTGGCATAGTTCCTCACGTTATCATTGACAAGCTCAAGTACAGCAAAACCAGTGCAAGGTGGGTCCCGAAACAGTTAACGCAACAACACAAGCAAAGAAGACTCAAAGTGTGTACATACTTGAAAGAACGCTATGAAAGGGAAGGTGACCCTTTTATAAACAATATTTTAACGTATGATGAAACGTAGGTTCACCATTTTGAACCAGAATCCAAAAGATAAAGCATGGAATGAAAGCACACCAGCTCACCTGTCCGAAAGAAATTCAAGACGCAAGAATCAGCGGGAAAAGTCATGTTGACCGTCTTTTGGGATGCCCAACGTGACGTCTTTTGTGATTATTTGGAAGATCAGCGTATAATAAACAGTGCCTACTACTCAGACATGCTGATAAACAAAGTAAAGCCAGCAACTAGAGAAAAACATCGCGGATCTCAAAGAAAATGCATGATATTGCTCCACGAGAATGCTCGCCCTCATACCGCCAAGCCAAGAAACCATTGAAAAAATGAGTTGGGAGAAGTATCTCCCAACTCATTTTTTTTTGAGGATGAGGTAGTAACCTCATCCTCCCTACAGTCCAGATTTGGCTCCCTCTGATTTTCATTTGTTTGGTCCACTTAAGGAGCATCACGTGGAAAAAAGTTCAGCGACAACGAGGAAATCAAAGAATTTGTGGGAAACTGGCTCAAACAACAGGACAAAGATTTCTTTGCATCAGGTATAAAAAAACTAGTTCATCTTTGGGACAAGTGTATTAATATTCGTGGGGATTATGTTGAGAAGTAGTAAAAGTCTCATTTTGTAAACATACACCGTTTTTTTTTTTTTTTTTTCTACATCAATTTGTCTCTTTAATTATTGAATGTCCCTCGTACATGGGGCAATTAGAACATCATGATTAGCCAGAACTTCCTTACTGGATCGTTCTGCCGTCAGAATCTATTTTTTCACAAAGATCAGCTTTGTACGTGTCTCAGTTGTTATGTCTGCCCATACTATTACTGAGCATCCATCATCACCGACTCGTGGTGTGAAAGTACACCCCGAAAAGACCTCTTCTGCACGTCGATACACTCTTTCTCTTCCATCTGGTGAATTAAGGAAAGACCTCGGCTTATCAGTGAAGAGTACAGTGCTCCACTCCTTGTTAGTCTAGGTAGGATCTTGGGCAAATCTCAACCTAGTTACTCGGTGACGTGGGAGCAGTTTTGGTCTATGTTCTGGTCTGTATGTACTTAAACCACCACCCTTTAATCTTTGCAAAGTGTTCAAATACATATTTCCGTACCAGGCGCCTTGATTTTCAGCTGTATTGCAGTGTTTTGCCGGTTCACAGAGTATTAATGTAAATTAATTTTCTTTTTCGTAACAGCTTCTGGCTTATGTGTACTCCTTCCAAATAGTCGGAATCGGGTTAAAGCTCTTTGTGTCGTAAATATATAAGTCTAGTTTCTAGTTTCTTGTGACGTAACGCATGATTCGATCATCCTGAATGAAGTTTAGAATAATAGTAAGATTGTTACAATTCAACTCTTTAAAATTCAATAAATTTCAAATAAAACAATTAGCTGATCAATGTACTAACTTACTGGCAACCAAAATTATTAATCCTAACTGGCTACACTACTTGATAGATTTAGGTGCGTTTGTTTATAATATCATATATATATATATATATATATATATATATATATATATATATATATAATGTTTATAATATTAGATAATATTATTAATTTTATTAGTATTAGAAAATATTAGTAATTTTGACGAAATAAAACTCGTACGGCTTTTTTGGACAGTATATTTGGGCCGCCAGGGGCCCGGTGAACAATTTCTTGCTCCGCGCGACGCGTGAAGGAAAGGTACAAAAAAATTATTGTTTTTTATAATAATGCAGAAATACATATTCGAGTTCATTATTCGATAAATAGATTTTAATTCGATGTTTTCTCCTTCAAATATTCAATTATTTGACATGTAGTGCGGGAGTTTGCATTGTCATGATGAAGAATAATGCGATGTTTTTGGTTGTTTTTCCTGATTTTGTCGATGACTTCTGACAAACAAATTGTGGTATACAATTCAGCATTAACTGTTCTCCGATCCTCTAAACGAATGCTTGCAACATGTCCAGTACAACCGAAAAAAAAACAAGCGATCATTTTCAAGTGCTTCGTGAGCGAACAACTTTTGTGGGTTTCAGTTCATCTTGGAAGACCCTAACATTAGATTGTTGCTTAGTTTCCGGTTCATATAAATAAATCCAAGTTTCGCCACCTGTAACGATGTTGTATATGGATTTTGCAGTGCTTAGGTTGAATTTTTTTAGCATTCCCTTACGCCAGTCAACACGAGCCTTTTTTTTGAGCTTCGGTCAAATCATGCGGAATCCATCGGGAACAGATCTTTTTCACAGCTAAATGTTCATGTAAAATCGAATGTATTGCATTCTGCGATATGCCAAAGGATGTCTCTATCTCACGGTAAGTCACATGCCAATCTTCTTCAGTCATATTGCGCACAGCATCGATTTTTTTGAATCACAACCGATTTTGGTCGACCTTTGCGAGATTCATCACTAACAGACGCACATCCACGACGAAATTCTGCACCAATTGTAAACAGAATTTTTTTAAGGTGCTTCATTACCAAAAGTTGAACGAAGCGAATGTATGCATTTTTGTTGTGTTAGGCCAAAATCATCCAATGAAAACCTTCACGAGTAATATCCATTTTTTCACAAACTTGTGTATTTTAAACGCTCACGGTCAATTTATAAGCTGCCACTGATTACATAATAACAAATTTCAAATTTACGCATAATTTGACCGAAGCTCAAAAAAAGGCTTGTGTAGATACGGCACTGCAAAGCCGTATACAACATCGTTACAGGTGACGAAACTTGGATTTATTCATATGAACCGGAATTTAAGCAAGAATCCACTGTTTGGGTCTTCCAAGATGAACCAAAATCCACAAAAGTTGTTCGTTCACGAAGCACTTCCAAGACAATGATCGCTTGTTTCTTCGGTTGTACTGGACATGTCGCAACCATTCCTTTAGAGGATCGGAGAACAGTTAATGCTGAATATAAAACAATTTCTTTGCCAGAAGTCATCGACAAAAACAGCAAAAACAACCAAAAACGTCATTCTTCATCATGACAATGCCAGCTCCCACACAGCACGTCAAACAATTGATTATTTGAAGAAGAAAAATATCGAATTAATGTCTCATTGCCCGTATTCACCTGATTTATCTCCTAACAACTTCTGTCCAAAATGCGTGGACAGCGATTTTCAACACCTCAAGAAGCTGTTGAAGCCTTCGAAAACCATGTTTTTGAGATACCAACTTTAGAGTGGAAAAAATGTTTCGAGAAGTGATTTGAACGTATGCAAAAGTATATAAATCTTAAAGGCTAATATTTTGAAAAGCATTAAAACAGTTTGCTGCAAAACATTTTTTTTTTTTAGTTTTTGTAAAAACTTAATAGGTAGCTCTCGTATATGAATACCTGTGTACTGTTTTGGGCCATTCATCTGAATTAGTTTCACTTTGAAACTACATGTAAGACCTTCGTTTTTAACGGTCATTAATAACAAAAACAACAATTTGGTCTCAGTAGTCAAATGTCACGTTAATTAAAAAGTGCAAAAAGTGTACAAGTGTTAATTTATATTGTAAATAAAGCTATAGAACATGAATTATGACACGACAACACACATGACCTTACAGTCTTATATGCGCGTGCTGTGTGCATTTCCTTATAACTCATTTTATCTTGAGTTTAGTGTTTAGTGTCTAGTGTCATCCAACAATGGCCAATGACAATGAATTTAATACCTGTCTGATGGTATTGTTTAACGCTGACATTATGATGTTTTATTTACTATTGTATTTAACTTATAATGAGATAACGGTTGGAGATTTTTAAATTATATTTAAAGAAATTTTGTCATTTGTTATGTCACGTCGTGACACTTTCTTAATATTTTTACTTTTTTCTTCTTGACATTATAAACAATCCTAGGTCTCTTGCCTGCAAGTCTTGGCCTCTACAGATTGGACAGATCTCATACTATACAGGGACGTAGCCAGGATTTCAGCTTGGGGGGGGGGGTAATAACAAAATATTCTAAATTGGTCAGTACGACCTTAATTACATGGTTTGGGTAGAAAATAACAACGTTCTAGGTCAGGGGTCGGCAACCTTTCAGTGACAAAGAGCCAAATCTATATTGAAAAAAAAAAACACAATAACATGGAAAGCCGCAAAAAAATGTATGCTATATTTAAGAAAAAAACATAAAAATTGTCTATTTGTTTTAAAATAATCAAGTATTACAATAAATTAATATTTACTTATACATTTAGTTTGTGATACCTATTGTAGTTGCCAGTATATTACAATATAATAATTTTTTTAATGGGATGATTGCTCCTGTATAGTGTTCTATAAGACTTCAAGATTTGGTGAATATTCAGTAATCTTTAACTAAAGGCAGCACTCTAGTTTCAGGTCAGTAAGATTATTTCCTAACTGACTCTTTATTAATTTCATATGTGAAAAGACTTGCTCACAGTAATATGTGGATCTGAAAATTGTCAGTAGCCCAAACGCATAATTTTTTAAAAGATTGAACGATTCTGGAAGACGGTTCCAAGCTTCGAAAAGAACTTTATCTACATTTTGAAGATTGCGAATTTCGGTCCACTTTAAATAAATAAATATTATTCACTTTTTTCTTTCTAAATTTTCCAGTTCAGAATTAAGTTTTAAGAATATATAATTCCATAAACCTTTGGATTTCAAATCCACTAATTAAAGGTGATAAATGTAATTGCTACATATCTACTTCAATTGGTTTTGTCAAAAAAGCTAGTGTAGATAAAATGTAAAAATGTTTTTGCACGTAAATCATTCACAAATACAGATAACTTTTTTTCGCGATAAATAACTTCTTCTAAAAGAGAATATGCAGTAACTCGGGGAATTACCGGGCGTGAATTGCACCGTAAAATATTCTGAAAAATACAAAACCTGTATAGTACAGGCAGAAAGTTGAAAATTAAAAAATAGATTATATTAAAATAAAAACCAGCCAATTTTCAAAGAGCCGCAAAATTTTCTAAAAGGGCCGCAGGTTCTAGGAGCCGACCCCTGTTCTAGGTTTTTTGTAGCATATTAAATAATAAAAGTCCGGTAAATTTATAAATTTTCTGAAGAAAACTTCTGACAACCTAAATTATATTTTATATAAGGTAAACTATCCTGGGGGGGGGGGGCAAATGCCCCCTATGACCCCCCCCCTGGCTACGTCCCTGATACTATATATATATATATTTCGTATGAGAAGCAATATACAGCCTTGTTCATATGTATGGAGCACCCTAAATATTTGTGATTTTATTGGAAGAATAAGAAAATTAAATAATGAAAACTATTTTATTATTCAAAATAATTATGAACATTGATATATTTAATATTTTGTCACTCCCCCCCTTGCATTTATAACAGCAGCTATCCTTTATGGCATATTGGCAAATAATTTCTTGCATGTATTTGCAGACATTTTACCCCATTCCTCCTTTATTTTCTTAACTAGTTCCAGTTTTGATTGAACCTTGCGTTGAGCAACATTTTTCTTCAAAATTGTCCATAAATGCTCAATTGGATTTAACTCGCGAGGCTGTGCCGGCAATCCAAAACGGAAATTTGTTGTCTTTGAAACCATTCTCGAGAAGTGGCAGCTGCATAGCATGGTGCGTTATCTTGTTGGAATAAATATGTTGATTGGTCATCGTTCGTGAAAATTTTATGTACAGAAGGTCTTAAAACAATCGATAACATTTTGATATAAGTAGAAGGATTCATCCTTCCCTCACACACAAACACTTGTCCCACGCATGACGCTGCCATGCAGCCCCATATTATTACACTACACCCACCAAATTTAACTGTAGGGACCACACAGTCAGGGTGAAACTCTTCTCCGGTCCTTCGTTTTACATAAACCACCCCAGGGGTGCCAAAAAGCTATAAACAATAATCTCAATTTAAGTCTCAGTATTAACTGATGATTTTTTTTTTTCACAATAACATTTTTTTATGATTTAAATTTTTTCATTAGCAGCAATAAATATGCCTCAAAATTACCTGAATATTTGTCTCATCTGACCAAAGTACCTTTGCCCAATCATCATGTTTCCAGTTTTTGTGAATTTTCGCCCAATGAAGCCTTCTTTTTTTATTTTTCTCTGAAAGCCAGGGTTTTTTCCGCG
This sequence comes from Liopterus haemorrhoidalis, assembly GCA_963971575.1. Lineage (NCBI taxonomy): Eukaryota > Metazoa > Arthropoda > Insecta > Coleoptera > Dytiscidae > Liopterus > Liopterus haemorrhoidalis. The sequence continues at coordinate 22,165,391 of OZ020620.1, forward strand.
CTTTGCGGCCTCTCAAACCATGTTCTAGTAGTCTTCTTTTAACGGTTGGTGCCAAAATTTTCATAGTCGCAACAGTATTAAACTCTGTAGCCAATTCAGACGATGTTCTCTTTCTATTTTTCAATGATAGTCGAATTAAGTTTCTATCTTCTCTCTCTGATGTCTTACGATTTCTTCCAGATTTTGGCCTATCTTTATGAGAACTAATCGTAGCTAACCGTTTTATAGCATTTTGGACAGTTTCGTGGAGCAATTTACTTTCTGAAAAATTTTCTCTTGACTCCATCCCTTTTGACTAAGACTTACAATTTGTGCACGTTTAACTTCACTCAAACTTTTTGTAATCACACTCATAATTAGTAAGTGGACGTAACTGAACTAAATGCAAAAAAAAATCCCTCTATTCTTGCCCAAGTCTAATTCTAATCTAAAACATTTATGTACCTAACGCATATAAACAAATATTAACTTGCATACTACAATATTTAAAACGTTACGAACATGTTCAAAGCTGCAAACGAAACATTTTTCTATGAAATATAATTAAAAACAATGTGTAAAAGTATTTTAATTTGGTTTCCTAAATAAAATTCCCATAAATTGCATTTATTTATTAGATGTTCCAAGGGTGCTCCATACATATGAACAAGGCTGTATTTTACAGTAGGATTAGAAAATTAAAATACAATAATTGCAAGAATTACAAAAATAAGATAAAATTTAAAAAATAATATAATAGACAGAGGAGTCCGTGTATTCTCGGTGAAACATGTATGTGTTAAAAAAATAAAAAATAAATAAAAAAATAAGTTTAGTTTGTTATTTGAACTCCTGTAGATGGCGTCACTGCTGAAATACGTATAGAGTAATATTAAACTTATATTTGTGAAACTTACCGAGTGTTTTATTTATTTATCTTAAATTTTAAAAATAAGTTAAATATTGATATCTAGTTGTAGGAGTCAAGGCTTCTGGAGTTACGTCATTCAATGCATCTAGACCACCGGCAAATTTTCTGTTTGGGCACTCGTCAATAATGTGGCAGATTGTTTGTGAAAGGGCTCTACAGTCACAGGCAGGCGAGTCCGTCATCCCCCATTTGAACAGCGATGCATTACATCTACCATGACCAGTTCTTATCCTATTTATTTTCTTCCACAAATCCCTAGGCAGTGTGTGACCAGGTAGGCGCGCACTCGCATCTTTTACTAAGGATTTATTTTGAATATTTTCACATTCGTCCCATGATGTGTTCCACTCTGCAGCTGTATTTATAGAGAATTTTAGGCGATAATCGATTGGTGACCAGGAGGAAGGCGTAGATTAGGAGGGTTGTCTATCTCTGTCCTAATGGGCATATAATGCGCAAATCCTGACACTGCTTTGTCCCATTCATTTTTAGTAGCTGTTATTCTTCTGTTTGTCGGAGGAGCAATGTTTGCAAGATCTGGGAGCCAAGCAGTTTCGGTATATTTGACAGTTCCTGTCAAATCAGAACTGATCTCATACTAATGCTGGAATACGTGGGCAAATTGAGACAGATAGAGTTAGTTAGTTAAAATTTTTGGCGCACAGCAACTATGGCTATTTGTGCCAAATTGGGGCAGATGGAGAAAAAGAAAATGATGTGTATTGTGAATTTTTACACATTTCCAAAAAAGTTGTTCGTTCACGAAGCACTTCCAAGAAAATGATCGCTTGTTTCTTCGGTTATACTCGCAACCATTCCTTTAAAAGATCAGAGAACAGTTAATGCTGAATGGTATACAACAATTTGTTTGCCAGAAGTCATCGACAAAATCAGGAAAAACAACTAAAAACGACGCATCATTCTTTATCATGACAATGCAGGCTCCCACACAGCACGTCAAACAATTGATTATTTGAAGGAGTAAAACATCGAATTAATGTCTCATTGCCCGTATTCACCTGATTTATCCCCTAACGACTTTTTTGTACCCCAATGTCAAACAAAATATCCGTGGACAGCGATTTTCATCACTTCAAGAAGGCTTCAACTTCGAAAACCATGATTTTGAGATACCAACTTCAGAGTGGAAAAAATGTTTCGAGATTTGTTTTGAAAAAACGTTTTTCTTAGTTTTTGTATAAACTAAGAAGGTAGCCCTCGTATTTGGGTAATTACAGCGGGGTACCTAAAACAGAAATCTTGAATTATTTCACTAATTATTTACTTCACATCAAAAGAGCCTCAGAAAACGTTTGCGCCTTGGGCCTCTATGTAAATTTATACGGCCCTGGGTATAAGAGATTCTTGGTCATAACCGCGAAACCATAAAAATTAAACAGAAACTGCATAATGTAGCTTAGTCTTATAAAATAATGTTTAGTGATTCAGTTCTATTGTTTATGAACGGTTAAATTGTTATTACATCAGCTAATTTTTATAAAAGTAATAATTTAGTAATTTTCACTTTGCATTATTTAACTAACCACATCGTTGAACTGAACACTAGTGGAACTAGTTGGTGATCAGGTGATATCATGGGTCAAAGGTCGCCAGGTGGGTTTGAAATTGCTTCAATACAGATCATACAGAAGGTCATTCTTATACATGCTCGCGCATGCATCAAAACTGCGCTTTTATGCAAGGTATTACGAGGACAAAGTTCAATGTTATGTGTTAACATGTTTTTATGGGTTGCTAAACATAACTATTTTTAGTTTTTCCTGTATATAAAAAGAAAAATTTAAAAGGTGAAAAAAGATAAATTCCATTAAGAAGGATAGATGAAGCACTCTTTTACATTTCATTGGCTAAGGTTGCAAATAAAGATGTTACTATTGAAACACAGGGAAACATTATCCATATGACCAGTGGATAACATTTTTGTCTATGCGACACACTAATAGTATATCTAGGGGGGACCGGGGATAGTTGTCACACGGGTTAATTGTCACAAGTTTCATAATTCTGATACTAAAGCGCTCTAATCACTGTTTGTCTCCTCACAACTTTTTCGGCAAATTTTAGTTTATTCCCCAACATAGTCTCTTTTTAGAACTATACATTTCGTCCAATGATTCTCCAATTTTTCGATGTCTTCCGTATAATACGATTTTTCGAAGCACCTCTTAACACCGAGCCATTTCTTCAAGTTTGGAAGTAAATAATAGTCGCAGGAGGTCAAATCTGGCGAATATGATGCATGAGGAACTAATTCGTAGCGCAATTCATGGAGTTTTGCCATTGCGACTTGGCACTTGTAGATTGTTGCGTTATCCTGGTGGAACAGCACTTTTTTCTTTGCCAAATGCGACCGCTTCGCTTCAAATCGGCGTCGAAACGGTCCAACAGCTCTGCATAATATACGCCCGACATTTTTTTTTCTTTTTTGTATTTTTTGTTTTTGTACCTATAAACATAAGTTGTGCCCAACCCGTAGCTCGCGAGTCGCGTTTTGCTCGCGGCTACTTATTCTGTCGCTCATTTTGTCCGCTCGGGCATGGGTATTTGTGTTGTGTAAAAATTATTTGCTCTATAAAATACAATACCCCAGTTGATGGCCACAGTTACTCAGATATTTCTTTTATATATAGAAAGAAAAAATAACTTTAAGTTTAGGTATTAATTTGGACGTTTATTTGTAAAAAAAAAAGTTTTCGGTAAATTTTCTACGCCACTGGCTAGTCATTTTCCAGCGCTCATCGCCAGAAGCGCTCTTCGGGATGTAGTTTTCTAAATTGAGACAAATATATATTCTGAAAATCTCGCTGAGCTTAAAAATAATTTTCGTGAAAGTCAGTAATTGTTTCATTCATCTTAAATCCATTTGTTGATACTAATATTTCTGAAATATTGGAACAGATTGCAAATATGATAAATAAAAATGCTACTGATTTAGAAATAGAAATAATTAATTTTCGATCTGATTTACAACTAAAAACAAGAATATCACGAACAGATTTTAGGACACTCGTAGATGAGAAAACATATCCTCTCTTAAAAGAAACTTCAAATGTTAAACTCTTGCTTTGCATCATCTTACCTTTGCAAGTGGTTTTAGGTCATCACTTGGATTTTAGAAGTAAGGACCTTTGTTTTAGGTCATCACTTGTGTTATATAGTGTTTAGGGGGGCCCAATTATAAAATCTTGACCAGGGCCCGAAAAAAGCTAGTTACGGCCCTGTATGTATATATCTTTAGTTGGATATGTGACATGTTGTAGAAATATATTTCTCAGTTGAAATTTTAAAATATTTATTGTCAAGCATTTAAAAATTACTTATAGACGTTTCGACCAATGAAAATGTGGTCGTCATCAACTACAATAAAAAAAAAATCTATATATCTATATAATATTTAATTGCTTGACATAAATACTTAATAAGTATTATTACTATGATAAAAATAACACAAAAATAAGTAAAGTTATAAAAGTTTATTGAGAACCGAGAGTTCCAGTTTCCAATAAACTAGCTAATAGTTATTAGACACGTTATTTATGTGTGAGGCTAATACATTTATCGGTGTTTTCCAAGTTACAAAATCCTTCTTATAGTTTATTAGCAACATAATATTTTGTTTCTAGTATTGCTATTTCTTATGAAGATAGTAACAAGGTGCAAGAGGGAAAGACGTAAATTTGTAGAGCTAAAGCCTGGAACAGAATGCATAGCGCGCTACGCCGTCAGCACGGCGACATTTACGACGGCGTTGCACTTGTGCCGCTGAGAAAGGTGTTGAATTTTCGCCTGCACACAATGCAATAATTTTTAACGCCGTCAAAGTGACAAGTGACAACCTATATCTGTGTTTATACGTGCGCTTTCTTTTATTAAAATTATAATGGATGATGAAGACTTGTGTGTGATATTATTTATGTTGTATGCAAGTTATTTATACATACAAACACTTTACCATTCAGTAACAACTCAGGTTAGGTGTTCTACGTCAACGTTCAACGGCGTCAAAAGTAGAAAGTTGACGAACATTCAATATCAACGGCGTAGAACGCCTTTCAGACGTTGCTCATTCTGTGCATACTACAGCTTGATTTTAACTTTGCGCTGACAGATAGCGCCGTCCAAACGCCGTCAACGCGTCGTCGAATTCGTTGCATTCTGTTCCGCATTTAAAGTAAGATGAAATTAGCTTCCAACTTGAAAATACGCGAAGCGTTGCTAGATATTTTTGTATTTTTTTATTTTTAGTTGTTCTTTTTCACTAACTCATTATCTCCAATTGAGCTCATTCACTCGTCTAACTCTACTCTGAAGTTGAACGAATGGAAATGACTTGTTGACAACCTTCACTATCCCGCTGAACTGACTTAACCGCTTGAATCGATTCGGGTAGAATGCGTATTATGTGTATAGTAGCTTAGATCATTAGCGTCGTATTCGTAACAATATTAATATACAAAGAAATATGTGAAATGCCGGTATAAAAAAGAAAAATACTTGAGAAACATAAAATATTAGGATAATGGATGAATTTTTACCGCCACTGTAAATAATGTTTTACGCCTTTACCAATATTTATGTTCCATTATCTCAAAACGCATTTTTTTTACATAATGCTGCTCGTCCACCCAGTACTTCAATTCTACTACAGCCCTGGCGAAGGAAAATATAATATAGATTAGTGTTTCTCAAATTTTCGACAATTGCGGACCACTTTCAGAATTCTACGCTAACCGCAGACCACCAACATCAAGAAAATATTTTATTTTGCGAAAACGCCCATTATTAATGCTAACGAAATTTTGTGTGCGCGGACCACCAAGAACTGACCCGGGGACCACCAGTGGTCCATGGACCACAGTTTGAGAAACACTGATATAGAATACTGGTTTAAATTGTAATAGATAATTTCCTACATGCATGCACCTATAGAAAGTAAATATAACTCATATTGATTTTTGTATTAACCTGTGAACTGTGTGAGCTAGTTCCACTGATAGTGTTATCAAAAACAAACAGGTCATACGATCGTATATGACTGTTGTTACCTGTCGACTGCTATAGATAACCACTTACAATATACCGTATGATCTACAATAATGTATGCTTTTTAGGTCAAATACAGCTCTATCGCCCGTCTATGTAGATATGTATATTTAAAATTTTACTACCTAACTAAATAATAAAAGAAAGTATTCTGTTGACGTGACAAATGTGGGCAAAATACTGCGATTATTTATAACATTATCAGGAGTAATGATGCGAAAGTGGAAAGCTAAAAAATTACCTAGGGGAAGCGCAGGTTTCCCCGGACATTTACTTTTCTGCGACGTAGAAATGTCCAGATGAATAAAAGTTTTAATCAGAGTTGTAATAGATACATTTAAAAAAATATCTAGATACAGATACAGATACCTAAGAAAAATTGTATCTAGATACAGATACAGAATTATAAAAAATCTCTAGCTACAGATACATGCTAAAAATATTTGTTTCTAGATACAGCTTGATACTTTTGAAAAAACACTGAAAAATGAAAATACAGGATGTTCAAAAATGACCGTCACGTCACAAAAATCCCACTAAATTCATGTAAAACACTATTCTACGGAATAAATTTGTACTATATAACGTATGTATTATGTTAGCCATTTGTGCTAACATATGAGCTGCGTATCTATAAGATTAATGTTAGTCTATGCCTGGGCTACACCTGCATCTATCGTCGCTAAACTTCGGTTTAACGTGATATAAACGCTAATGTGGCCAGCTACTATCGGTTTGCGTTCAAATATTAGCAGTGCGCGCTACTAGACAGATGACGATAACTGAAGTGGCGGTTTTAGAGCGCACATCAAAGGAAATTAGCGCAGAGCGTAGTATGTTCAGTTGGCGCGTATTGTTGTTTATCTAGCATCATTTGAGGTTATGTTATATATATTTCTTTACAACTTATTTGTGTCAAAATCAGGTAAGATTATGTTCGAATTTGTAAAACTAAATGTAAAAAATAATTTTAGGATGCAGTTATGATGGATATTATTGGATATTATTATATTCCAGTCACTTAAATAATACAGTGCCATAGCTGTCATTTCGTCCGACATTTTTTCAACGTAAATAAAGTGTAGCGGCGAAAAAGCAGGTATGGCCACAAGTTGCGCTTTAGCACGATATCGATAGATGCAGTTTACCACGAATTAATATAGCGCGCAATTATCGGCGAAGCTTATAACGCAAGTGTGGCCCAGGCATTATAGATACGCAGCTATGTTATTGATAAGAGGATGTTCGTTTCAATAAAATTTTAGCCCTAATTGAAGTGGAATGCGTGTAATGTCATGATCATTTCTGATCACTAATAAAAAACTACTGATAAGATATATGTGATTTTTTTTATCATTCCATTCAAATTTAATTTATAAACAAAATTTCAGTTGACATTCTCACGCTTACAAATTAAATTAATATGAACGTTTAATAATTTATTCAATTTTACGTCCTTTAGGAAACACATCTACTTATCTTACTTATTTCAATTAGGAAATGAACTTCCACACTAGCATAGCCGGCCCTTGGGTGAGGCGGACTTGATCCAGGCTTTAAATGAGGAATTGCCTCAAAAAAATGATCAAAGTGTATTTTGAGTACTTCTGAAGGACCTTGATTTGTCTTGCCCAAGGCTTCACAAATCTACGGTCCACTACCAAACCACTTGTGTGGATGTAATGTTTCATATGTTTTTAGTAAATAGCAACAATAGTTATTCAAAAACTTAGTTTACATTAATAATGACCCATTTTCCTTAAGTGTTGTACCTCGGGCCGCCGAGAAGACTAATGGGGCCCCGGGGTCTTCTCACTTCCAAAATACAAGTAATGAGAAAAAAAAGGTCGTCACTTACAAAATACAAGTGATGAACAGGCCACGTGCCCTTGCCCCGATGCCAGACCGTTTATACGACTCTCCAGAACCCCGGGCTCTAAAAACCCCGGGCCCTAAAAACTCCGGGGCCCTGGAATTTTCCTCGGCTACCCCCTCTTGTCGGGCCTGGTTGTACCTACTATTGTGGTACCTAAATACCTACTATTTTTACGGCCGCTCAAAAGCTACGAAAAACGGGTAAGATATTTTTTTATACATTCCATATAAATTTAATTTGTAAACTTCAGAATTTCAATTGATTTCTGAATTTTGTTTATAGTAAAAATGAAATATTTAAAATGACAATTTATATTTAAACTATTATATCAGCTCGGTATCTTGGTATAAAAATAAAGTAACTATCAAAGTATCTGAAATACAGATACAAGATAAATTTAAGTATCTAGATCTAATTTGTATCTAGATACTTGTAACTAGATACATTACAACACTGGTTTAAATATGCATCTTAACCAGGGAGACCAGGTCTCAGTTTCACCCGGAGTCTCAGGGTTTCAACATCGTTTCTTCGGGCTCCGGATTTTGTTATAAATCTCCGGGTTACGCTAATTTTATCTGAAATTAATGTAAATGGTTTAAAGCAATGAAAACAACATAGTAACATTTCATATAATCATCGGAAATCTCGCGCGCAGTGCCAGCGTATATCTAACTCTTTCTATTTCCGATCACGCCAATGGTTAAAGTCGATTAGCCGGATAAATACAGCCTGCAGCAGTCGCCGACTGTTTGACTGTTCTGTTGCATTCGAACTATCAATTGTCAGTAGGTAGTGCGAGTCAGACAGTAGCGGGTAACGGTTGACGGGATATTTTAGGTTAGTATTTCCGATTTTTTTTTTTCATTCTCAGGGTTTACTTAAAATGAAATCTGGTCACTCTGATCTTAACACAAGTGATCGCATGCATGTCATTAGCGATTACTGTGGCGTATAAGTTAGGCGTTATTGGGAATTACTAATTCAGTTTCCAGTGACAACTGAATGAAACAACAACCAACTTATTTCTATATTTCTGTCTCGCATATGTCTCTCGAGCATGGGTGAGAACGAAATATGTAAATAATTTGATTGTTGATTGATACATTTGTAATTGAACAAATTTCTTTAAAAAATTGAACTTTAGTTTCTATGTTATATAACATCACTGTGAAAAGTACAGAAGTGTGAAGTTTTGACATCTCAAATCTTCAATCGGTCAATCTTTATAACACGAAAGGTAAAAATTTACTTGCAACAAAACACTGAATGTATAATATGCGGGAAAACTTGGATCCAGTGCCATTAATGTATGAATTTGGCCCATAAAGCATGTATAAATAGGGATATGCGATACTGAGAAAGTATTGATATTTGGGTATCGATAATATCGAATAAAACGTATCGATACCGGTATCGTATCCAAACAAAATATCGATATTTTCAAATATCGACAGAAAAAATGAATATATTTTCTATAAAACGTTTTATTCTTATAATAACAATTTAATTGTTTTACAATAATAAATATTTTAAAGGATAAAGAATAGTCTTTATCTCAAACGTTTAGGCGGAACTAAATGGGAATTTTAGGTTGTCACGAGTCACGAGAACGGACCTTGCTTGGGTTATTTCATTTTTTAGGTTGGTATGTGAAAATTTAAAATTCCAACAGTGAAACTGTTCTGTGAGTGAAACCATGGAAACGAATGACTTTTATTAAAAATTTAATACTTTTTTTACATATTTTGAAGACAATACAAATATATAAATGGGATTTTTTTTTTATTAAGAATGACATAAAAAATAAAATGCAATGAAAAGCACATTTTATAATGACAGTTAATTTAATCTAGGATTTGCAATGTGAGTATGATTTACAAAGCTTAAATAAAATGACCAAAAGTCCGAATTAATAGATAAAAATTACTAGATTTTCAAATCTAGTTTTGCCTAAACGTTTGGAATAGCCTAAATATGCTGTTCACTTTTGTAAAAACAAACTAAGAGAAAATTTGGATTTCAGTAGTTTACACCTTTGAAATTGTATGTCAGGTTGGTATTAAAAAATGGTATAAAATGGTAAGGCAATGGCGCCTATAAGTCTGAGCGATTGTTTAAAATATATCTCCACTCCACTCTCCTTCATTACAAGCACCAAGAAAAAGCAGTTTAGTAAGCCTTTTGCCCAGATGCCTATTTCTGTCTCTGCATACAGTGGCTCCTGCTTTCGAAAATAAGCGCTTTGAATGAACTGACGTTGCTACTACAGACAAGAATTTCTGAGCAATTTTATATAAGTTAAGGAAGACTGTCTTCATATCGTCCCAAACCAGTAGCCAATTGGATTTCAGAGGGGAAACTGGATTTTTCAAACACAGTGATAGTTCATAATCAGTATGTATATCTAAAAAAAAAAAAAAAAACGATTCGATACGATACTGGAGCAAATGTACTGATATAAGTAAAGTATCGGAAGATTAGTATCGATACTAAAATTGCGATATCGAATGAAAAATATCGATACTGGTATCGTATCAGTAATATCGGAACACACCTATATATAAATATTGATTCGCCGGATATTAGAGGAGATTGTTGTACCTTAGAAAACTTTTTACTTTACAAATTATCATACTGTAGATGTTTCTTTTTAAATTTTAGTACTAATGTAAAATAAACTTTGCTTTTTCCTTTATTGACTGGTTCACTTTTTATTTTATTATTTCTTTTTTTTTTTAATTAATTTTAAAATTATTTTCTATCTCTTCTTAAGTGTGAATGTTCACACATTTCAAGGTTTTGTAGGTATATAGTAAGTGATTTTGTATGGACATTCACACATGTCTCCAACGAACATTGGTAAAGTTTTACGTTCATCCATGCAATACTTGTTGAGATTTAGTAATTTGTTTGACCCCATACTGCAGCCTTCTATGGTATGACTCCGAGATTTCGGCAACTTTGAGACGCAGTATCTCTGGCAATATTTTGTTGTGAGAAACAAAATTTTGTCATCTTGTACAACTTTTTGCGCTCTATTAAACAAAATAATAAACAAATCTTCATGAGCGATTTCCGTGAAGAAAATTTGGATCAAACTTGGCCTAAAAATTTGCAACTCGAAAAAATTTTAAAGTTTGGCTTTTTATACCTCTGAAAGTAAAGGTACGATAAACGTGAAATTTTGCACATAATAACTTATCAATACAAGGTTAACGAATATAAAATTTCACACTCCTAATATTTTTCATTAGTTCAGGAATTGAGTGTAAAGTTGATGATTTTTGTGAAAATGCCGAAAATAGGGTATGTTTAGCCCACTTTTACAAAAATATGCCTTCTAGAAACTTTTTAAAATTATTTTCATTAGAAAGAGCATGTTTCAAACCCCCTAAAATAGAAATAGGAACAAACTTGAGGACGTTTTTATCACATGCTGCTATCGCAATATCGCATGCATTCCATTATTTTTCATCTTGTTTGTTTTATACAGACATTATAAGTACCTAAATTGCGTTGGTCCATGGTGACATTGTTACTACCAGTTTAGAAACTTGAACCAGTAATCTCATCGCCATAGGGGTCACGCCCGATAGCCATGCCATACCAGCCACGGGTGGGTTTCTTGGTTGAGGATCCCAAACCTATAGTTTTGTTTCTTCAAGGTTCCAAAGCCTTGTGTGGTTATCTGTCCGGTTCCCAAGCCAACGATTGGGCAGCTTATCCTAGGTTCCTAAGCCTAAAGTGGGTATCTTACATGATTCCCAAGCCGAAGTCCATAATGTTTGTATGAACTGCCAAATTCCAACGATTGCTTCTTTATTATTGAATTTAAGAGCCACGTTCTTCAGTGTCACTTCTGGGAATTGATACTGTCGACCTGACGACGTAACTGATGGTGCTGGAAGAGTCAGGCCTCGCGGATGCATAAATTTCACCAAAGGATCATTTTGTTCGATGGAAATTTCTACAACATTGCCTACCCACCACTTATTGTAATAAATGCAGGCAACATAACAACCGGGAAATAATTCGGCCAATTTTAAATTAGGATCGACAGAATTGGAAATTTGTTCAAGACATTTGTTTCTTGTACATTTTTGTACAAGAAACTATACGGTTGTGTGCCCCGTTAATTTTCCTATTCGATAAATTGTTTTCGATCAGTTGTTTTCTGTCAACTGTTCTCGATCAATTTTTCTTATACCATTCTTTCTGTATGTACACGAAATTGACAGTGAAAGTACTTTTTTTTTAGTATATGCAAACAGATATTACAAATACAAACATTCAAAATTGTCTGCGCGTTCATTTGCTTGATAAGATAATGTAATATGTGAGTATATTTAGAGTGAACATGTCAGGTATTTCTATCTTTATGAACTTTTGTACTTGAAACAGAGATAATTGCCAGACCTTTTAACGTCTGAGGACGTAAATACAGTTTAAAGTCTAAAACACTGGGAATTTTAAATGGTCCAATTTGGTTTTGTGTGACGTAAGTGACAATAATTTAAACGGTAGCATGAAATCTATTAAATCATGTTATTATTAGTAATTAATGTAATTTAAATTATTAAAATTTTCCACTTGAAAATAAAATTGTTTATTTTATATTGCATGTATTTATACAAAATTCTCATATAGCTTTTTACTCAGTACTGTAAGTTATTTTGCTCGTTAATCCATGCATCAAGAGCTTCCATGAAAGCATCATTTTCATGGTGGAGTTATAGGCGCTACAGGGGTTAGACGCGTGGTGTTATATTTGAAAGTTCGAATTTCATAGTCGCGTTAGAGGTGAGATAAGTGTGCAATCTCGACTCTCACAGCAGTTGCATCTAACCTAAAAGTTTATACAAGTATTCGGAGTAAACGGTTATTCAGTTTCATTAAATATGTCATCAAATTGAAGGAGATGTCTAGTTCTTTTATATACATATTTAGAATATCTTGGAAATTATTTTGCAATGGTCCAATATTAAAGCGGACACCGTTATTTTGGACTTTTGCCATTGCTAAGAGTACTAGGTTGGAATAGTACAATGTAATGAGTATTAGTATCAAAAATATATAATACTTCATGAGTGTATAAAATTCTATTTTATAAGTGCATAAAATTCTTAAGGACATTTCGGAAACTGCTCAACGATCTGTTTCCGTCTTCAGCGATCACGAGAGTGATCATCATCACTCATCATCTTCATCATCATCACTCATCATCACTCATCATCATCATCATCATCATCATCATCATCATCATCATCATCATCATCATCATCATCATCATCATCATCATCATCATCATCATCATCATCATCATCATCACTCTCGTAACCGCTGCAGACCAGATGTTTGAAACTGAATCCATAATAATAAACCTTATTACTGCCGAGAACATTGTAAAAGTCGTTATTTCGCTACATCGATTTAAGTTTTTTTTTTCATTACGAAAAAATATATTTGTCTCCATGGTTTCATGATAAACGGTTTCCATTGTATGTATTTATAAATAAGGTGGTTATAGGTTAGGTTGTTTACAATTTTAACGTGAAAGGCAGCGAAATGCGCATGCCCGACGGTGCAGCTAGCGCTCAGAGTTGATATTTTTGAACTTGCAACACCGCTCTTGTAATATCGCACCTACGACACCATGGTACGGGTTTTTTTAAAATAGAGCGATCCTATTGGTTGAATTTCTTGTTCCACGCTTCCAACACCAGGATGAAAATGATACATTAGGAACCCAGTGACAATTAAATAAATATAATTTATATTTACTATATTTATTAGGACGAAAAAGATCTTTTTGGCCAAGGTGCACATTATATTTTTTGGGCAACCAAAAGTAATTTTAATTAGAAAAATTAAATTTATTTATTTACACTGGATAATTTATAGTTACTGAACAATCATTACAATTATAAATGTTTGACTGTCAGTTATTTTAGTGTAATCATGGAGATCTTTAAACTTAAGAGATGACACATAGATGGCTCTAGTATCCAGCGGCCAAAAAAATAAGCGAATCGGCCTAGGCCAGGACTAGGACATACAGTTGAATTGCCAGTTTATGAAAACCAAATTCGGAACATGGGCGTTAAGAAAAATCTATCTTCGAACCTTAAAACAATTTTATTAAATTACATAATGTAGGAACATTATAATAATAAGATATTTTTGAGAGAGTTTATACTTTCAAATACAATATATTACCTGGTACCCATTAGTTTCCCCCTAACCGTTAATTTCCCGTTACCCGTTAATTACCCGGTACCCGTTAATATACTTTACTTACTTAATCGTTGAGCCCTGTTACCATCACTGGTGTCGGGCTTTGTATGTAGAGTTTGATTGTTACTTGTACTTGTTCTCTTCTTTCGTGGGAGAACGGCGCCACAGCTTTTTCCATTCACTCCTATTCTTCGTCCTACTTTTTCCTCCATTCCAGGTGATGTCTCTTCTCTCTATAGCACTTTTGATTTCGTCACTCCACTCCTTTCTCGGTCTTCCTCGGCGTCTTCCTTTAGTTACTTTGGCCTCGTAAACTTTCTTCGTGTCTCTACTATCTTCCATCCTTTGAATATGACCGTACCACCTAAGTTGCCCTTCTTCTATTACTTCTTCTACGGGTTTGGTTCTCCGTTCTTCTCTATATTCTGTGTTCCTTATTCTATCCAATTTTGTCTTTCCCTTGATCTTTCGTAGGAACCTCATTTCACTTCTTCTTATTCTGCTTCTTAGCTTCTCTGTTGTTGTCCAAGCCTCTGACCCATATGCCAGCACTGGTATGGCCACTTTCTTGAATATCTGGACTTTTGCTTCAGTCGGAATTTCACGTTTTGCCAAGAGCCCCGTTAATATACAAAAATTAAAAGTTAGTATAGAAAAATAAACGCAGGTGAGTTATGGAATATTCTTGTACGAACTGTGATTTAGTAAATACGTGCTTATCAGTGTTACACAAGTGAGTTAAAATTTTACTTAAATCTATAAAATTCTTATAATTGCAAAAATCAATATTAAAATAAAAATAAGTGTTTGCGCAAGTGAGGAACTTCCCATGAGAGGACCAACACTAAATAAATAAAAAATAAAAAAACGACATGCCCGTTCCCGCTGATGCAACAATCGCCATGTTTGCAGATGATACGGCAATTGTAACAAAAAACGTGGTTCAAAACAGAGCAGTCAATGATTTACAAAAAAAAAAAAAACTAGACATTACAACTGATTATTTTTAAAAATGGTGCATTACACTAAATACGAGTCAATGAAAATAAAAATTGGTAACCTGCCAGATATAATTATTAACAACATCATTCCATGGAACCCGCCTGACCAAGCAATAAGATATTTATAGGTGCATTTCGATAATAGAGTAACATGGAGATACCATATTAGGAAAAAATTACAAGAAGCCCAAACTAATTTAGTTTGGGCTTTATTAGCGGTGCTCTATCCATGTGACCTACCTTGACCTACGCGTGCATGGTACTGCACACCGAACACACATAAAAAAATGGCAAGCTTTTCAGTCGAAAGTCTTACGGATCGCCACCAACAGGCCGTGGCTTATCAGGAACAGCCATGTACACGAGGAACTGGGTACAATGTCAATAGAAGAATTCATAAAAATACTGCCAACAACAATTTTCGACAGAATTGGACAGTGCTCCGTTGCCATACACTATAAACTGGGCAAGCGAAAAATTCATAGAAAATTACAGAGAAAATTACCGCAAGACACTATAATAGACAGTGACAGTGATAGTGCAGATAGCGATCAATCTAATTAAACATTAATAGTGAATTAATGAATTAACAGACCAAATAAAGTGACAGGTAAGTTCTTTGAACCGACCCCACAACGTGACAAACTCTGACAAACAATGTATGATCAAAACTATGTGTTACATCATATATTAAGAATTGGTTAAATAAAGTGTATTAAAAAAAAGAGTTATGGAATACGCATACATAATCCCTACTACTGTAACCATATAATAATCCGTTACCAGTTAATTACCCGGTACCCGTTAGTTAACCGATAATTACCCCCTACCTATTATTTACCACATACCTATTAATTACCTATTAGTTAACGGATAGTGGGTAGATAACGGGTACCGGGTACCGGGATACCCGTTGTCATTCCTAATTCGCGTACAACTCTTTAACCCACATATAGGAAAAATACTGCTGTCCGTATTCATAAATGTTCATTACTGTATAACGTTCATTATATTAAAACCAGTGGCGGCTCGTGATTTGAAATCGAGGGGGTGCTGCAACGTTTGAAATTTACAAACACGTCATAAATGCGTGTTTATTAATAAAATTTCGAAATTATCGTTAAAATTAAAAAAAAACATGTTAAAATATTGCTTATTATCCATAAATTTACATTTTGGTATGTCGTCTTATTTCTAGCGAAAAGGCCAATAACATTTTCTTTGATGTTGAGTAATTTTTTCTCAGTTGAAATCATTGCAAGTGCATTTAACCTGATTCATTACTACAGTACAAACTTAGTAAAGGAACAGTGCCGCATTACGTATGTCACTGCGAGTGTAAATGCTTGTGCGCGCATCAATATACATCATATGACACTGTGAAAAACACAGTTCAGCTAGCGTTATTCGCTCTTCTTAGTGCTGAAACTGCAGAGGCGGTTCGCGTGCTGCTTGCAAGATTTTTATTTATTTTTTAATACAAAATAAAGAGTATAAACAATTGCTGATGATAAAATAAATTATTAAAGGCAAATATGAATAAATTATTAAATATATTTATTTATCGACAAAAATAGTGGGTGCTGCAGTTCCGCAGTGCCTATACACGAGCTGATTAAAACGGATCATTAAAATTAAAATTTTCTAAAGAAAATTTCCATATAAACTGTATGATTATATATAGAAATGTGATATAACTAGAGATGGGTCGTTCATGAACGAACCGGCTCCCTGAGCCGGCTCAGTACACTGACCGAAGTGACACGGTTCACCAAATTGAAATGAGCCGGCTCACGGCTCACTCTATAGTTTGGTCGGGCGATTGTGAGCTGTGACCGGAGTGATCCGGATCTGGATCGATGTCATGTTGAACTTCGCGAGAACCCGGCTTGTAATGTATTATCATAAAGTGTATTTTGTCATCAATTTGTAGGGCAGTTTATTTGAAACTAATAGGATTAGTCTGTATTCTTACAACCGTACTATATAAAAATATTAAAAATATTACCCAAATCCCAGATGTCCGATTTATAAGGGCAATAAACATCGCCATAAACTTAACACATCTGGTATAAAATACAGTAACTACATAAAGTGAATTGTTTGTTTCAAAAATGTTAGATAAGATCCGGGGCTAAGCGACGTTCTACCTACGAACGAACGACCGCCCGTTCGACAACTGACTGACCTGTGTTCAGTTCATATATTGCAAGAACCGGCTCTTAGCGACGTTCTACCTACAAACGAACGACCGACCGACCTGTGTCTCGGGAAAGTGTTTACCCGGCTCTTCATATAATGCAAGAACCGGCTCTAAGCGACGTACTACCTACGAACGAACGAACGACCGACCTGTGTCTCGGAAACTGAACAACCTCCACTGATCCGGTTCCGCAAACTGAACCGAAATTCCCATCTCTAGTTCTACCTACATATTCCAAACTTACAATCGTATTGAACGGTGGGAGAACTGACGACTGACCGACCTGTTTCTCAGGAACAAGTTTACTTAACCGGATCACTGAGCCGGATCAAAGAGCCGGCTCAACAAACTGAACGACCTGCACTGATCCGGTTCCGCAAACTGAGCCGAAATTCCCATCTCTAGATATAACTAATCGTTATTCAGTAATTAACGTTTATGAACACGCGCATAAGACAAAAAACATATTTTATTACCGGAAATTATAAAAAAATATGTATTAATCGAAAAAAAAATCTGATTTATAAGTACCTACATATTTGTTTATTTATTGAAACATGTGTTTTTTCGAATTCTCATTATTTTTCTTATACAGGGCGTCCCAAGTAACTTATTAAGCATGGGGATCTCGAGAACAGTAATCTATATATGGTATCTATGATCAGAGCCGTAGCTATGTTTTCGGCGCCCTTGGCAAATGAAGTAAATTGATAAAATTTACTTCCCCAAAAGCAAATGAAGAGCAAAAAAAGGTCTTCATCTCCCAAATTCAAGTGAAGAGCAAAAAAAGGTCCATACCACAAATTATAAAACAAGGAAGATGCGGACTCCCACGTTACGGCTTTGGACAGCGATATTTGCGACATTCGTGGTTGTAATATGAACTGGGATTAGATAGTATGCAACCCGCAGTGCACACAAATATATTTTTATATTTTAAATTGCTATAAATCGCGCGATCAATAATTTTCTACCAAAATTGAAAAATAAAATGTAATTTTGGTAGAAAATTAAAGATTGCCTTGAACCGAAAATTATGATTAATTTATTTACAACTCTCCTAATTAATTTCCTAAAATTAAAATTAATTACAATTGTTAAAAGTTAATACTTCAGTATGAATTAAGTTTTATTATTTTATTTGCAAGCAAGCATATGAAATAAATAAACAAGTATTTATTTTTTACTTTTATATTTATTTTTATTGTACATATTAAATTTAGTCTGTGCCATTTTTTTTATTACACTATTTATATTTCTTTTGCATTTACCATTTAAAATATTTTTAATTACACTACACCATATGTAAATAAAAAATGTGGTGCTAATATTTAAAATTTCTTATAAAATTCATCACTGTCACAATCACAATTTACTGTCACCTATCGTTACAAAGTCAAAAACAATTGCCGCAAATTGCCGATAATGAAGTGTTCTCAAAATGTTGGTTAAAAAAAAAACGCTTTTAGCGCTGTCGGTGGATGGAATATAACTTAAAACCGTTTCAAGGCCGTGTATATGAGTTTCATATCCCTGGTCCATACTTCCCAAATTGAAGTGAAGAGCAAAAAAAAGATTTTCACCCGCAATGGCGCCCCTCATGAGATCCCGCGCCCTTATCAAACCTCGCGCCCTTATCAAACCTTGCGCCCCTGTCAAATGGTCTGGGGACGCCACCCCGTTGCTACGATGCTGTCTATGATACGGTATCTATGATAGCGATTATTTTGATAGACAAGAAACGTTTTTCTTAATTTTTCATATTATTAACGAAAATAAAATAGGATTTTTTATATGGTTGGATAGCAAAAAAAAATCTCTATTCAAAATTATCATAACCTACTATAAGTTCCGTATGAAAAATTAAAATTGACCCTGATTTGAAAACGGTACTCGATAAAAAGATAAAATAAATAAGAACCTTTGTAAATTTACCATTAAAAAGTGCCCACCAAAATTACATTTTATAAATTATATTTTAATTTTGGAAGTGAAAAAATTAAATCCGGAAAATTTACATTTTCGTTCATATCTAGTAACCTATGTATTTTTTTGGGGGAACAAGAACATCGTTAAAATGGTCCCTTAATGCGGTAACTTTGGCCTAATTTAACCGACCTCGTATATGTTACCGTTCTCGAGATCCCCATGCTTAACAAGTTATTTGAGACATTCTGTATACGGATTAAAGAATAACTGTATATGCATACCAAATTTTAACTCTGTAAGTCCACCAGTTTGGTCACAGTTTCTACCGTACAAATAGACGAACAGACACTTGAGTAGTAGATCTTTATTATTAATAATTTATGTATTTATTTTTGGCATCGGTTATTAAAAATGTGTTGTCGTTTCAGATGATATACATTTGTGTTTCCCGTACAATTCTGACTGAATATCTAAATGTTTCTTCAATGTGAGCAATGAATTTGGGTATGCTGCCAGAAGTCATGACACGAGTTGATATTTTCGCCTCTCTACCCTCCCTAGGTGAGGAGTTTATATTTGAACGTACATTTTTAGTCCGTGAGGTCAGGCGAGTTCGCGTTCAACTTTAACCCGCACATAGCACACACCGTGATCGGAATGCCTCGGAACACTTCGACTAATTAGTCACAAATGTATTGCATGTGTTTCAGAAACGACAGTTTTAAATAGTTGTGAGATTTGGTTAATTTTATTTGTGAGTTCGACAGGTAAATATCTGGGACGCTTTACGATAAATTATATAACAATTATCTTACAAAGTTTATATAAGAAATAACAAATACGTATGTAATATGCAGAGGGCTAAATATATATTACTAGCTGCCTCGCCGGGCTTCGCTCAGGTACAATTCGTTATGACCATTGACGTCATATAAATAGACACAGCACGCTCTATGCCTATGCCTTAGCATTGTTTGTTATGAAGCCAAGACCCTACGGAGACGAAAGGGGGATTTTCACCGAGGAGTATAACAAGTTGCCTAATTTATACATTAATTTTATAAAGCTATTGTTAACAAAAACGCCTGCGCCGTATTGTGTTTAAGATTGTTGTGTTATTATTTCTATTTTACATTTTCATCATATTTCAACTTTTAATAATATTTCCGTAAATTGCATTTTAAGTGTAGCGAACTGTATTTGAACTGCGGAGTATTTTAAATACTAAAAAGTAATATTTAATTAAAATGTTACATATAGTGTTTCCTTTTAAAAAAGTATTTGTATTCAGTACTTCGAATACATCAGAAAAGTATTTTACTCAGCATTGATTATAGATATACATCTTTATAATTGTCAGATAAATTTTAATTTATCATGGAATAAATGATGTAATATATGCCCGTTTTAAATTTAGAAAGTGTCAGAAGCATTGCTATACTATGTGATCGAGAAAAAAAGGTGTCTAGATAGACATGAAATTCATTTATTTTTATATTAACAGAATTGTCCAATTAACATTTTAAATTCAGGGCCTACTAAACTTTTTTTCGATCATATTGTATTTTAAATGTATATAATTTAGTAACCTACTAATTATCTTAAATATATACTAATTAATTCAGGTTAATTTAATATTATTTATGAAATTTATTATATTAAAATTTGCAGTTTACAGTATTAAAAAAATATATTTTTACTTTCAATTCTTATCGGCAAATCATTGATGTATTCAAACTGTACAACTCCTCGGGGCAACCCCCGTTTCCCCGCCTAAGGAGGTGTTGGCTTCATAACAAATCGTCCTCGTTCAGTCTCTATGTTATACTACCTCATTGGTTATGACTGACTATTTTTTTTTTTTTTTAAACTTACAATATAACTACTCCTATTGTCATTTTAAATTGCAAGAAAATGCAAAAAATATAAACCTATATGAGAATGCAAATTTCTAGTAACAGTTTTTTATTGATGACAAAAAAAATTTCGTAAGTACTGAACCGATTTTAAAAATTGTTTCAATTATGAAGTATATATTGGTCGTCAAGGATGAAATTTGTAAAAAAAAGGCAAAGTTGGTTGATAACTTACAAATATAAGGAATTATTTTATTCATCAAAGTATGCACCCATATTGTCTATACACTTTTGCCATTTAAGTGGCAGGTTGTTCCGGCCGGTGATATAAAACCCTGGCGGACGAGAGTCAATAAATTCCTGGAAGGCCAGTTTTACAGCATTTTCGGAATTAAACTGTTTTCATATTAAAAAGTCCAAATTGCGGAAGAAGTGGTAGTCAGTGGGGGCTAGGTCTGGTGAGTATGGAGGATGATGAAGAAGTTCCAACTCCAATTCCTGTAGTTTTGCCACAGTCATTTTTGCAGTGTGTGGTCTAGCGTTATCATGCAATAAGATAGGAGTCGATCTTTTGACCAATCTAGGCCGTTTTTCTTTAAGTTTTTGCATCATTTCGTCCAGTTGGTTGCAGTATATTTCTGTTGTGATCGATGAGCCAGTTTTTGTTTTTGTTTGGTTTTTAAGTTACATGTACAAAATTTGGCGAACCAATTTGATATTGTCTGCTCCTAGTAACACTAGAGCCAAATACACTATTAAGGTTTCGCGCGGTCTGCGATGCCGTAGTTCCATGTAAGAACTCATACTTCGTAATAGTGCGAATTCCCTACCGTTCCATTTTCAACAAAATTAATTAAAAAAAAGTTTTTGATGTTTTTTAGAGCATACAATGATTTCTTTAAAAGATGTGTAACTTCCTAAAAAAAAAAAAAAAACAGAACAGTAAAATATTAAGCTAATGTCAAATAATAAGCTGTTAAAGTTGGTAATATTATTAACTACAAATTTCACTCTTGACGACCTGATGAATTATGTACCAACTTTGTCGCTGATTACTACATAATCTCTTAAACTGTACACCTGTAAGTGTGTTCCATTACATAATTTTGACGAGTTTGTATATATTCTTTATTTCCTCTAGGCCTTGCAGCGTTTAGGGTGTTAACTAATCCAATGAAATAAAAATAATAATAATAAAATAACATTCCAGTATGAATATCATGAATTACAATAATTTTTATTTAATAGTAGTATAAGATTAATAAATAAAACACTCGGTAAGTTTCACAAATATAAGTTTAATATTACTCTATACGTATTTCGGCAGTGACGCCATCTACATGAATTCAAATTACAAACTAAACTTATTTTTTACAGATACATTCAGTGGGAACAAATATTAATGGTAGGGAATACAAGTGTAAACCATATTAGCAGATAAGGGAAACAAGGGAAAAAAGGTTTTTACCGATTTATTAGGGGTGAGTTGTAAACGTCAATCTGGTCATTCATTAAGGTAATTCCAGAGTTAATATTTATTAATAACCGTTATAACAAGGCTGAAATAGACAAAATTATTAGAAAAAAGCGCAAAAAACTTTTATTAACATATTTTTATCCCCCAAGTATACCAGATACAAAAAATTATAAAAAAATACCCTTTCACGGCCAGGTTAGTTTAAAAATTAAAGAAATCAAATATAACTCCAGCCTTTTATAATAAACATACAATTAAAAATTTACTCGTTAATAATAAACTAGATAAAACTGATTTACACAACAAAAGTGGAGTTTATCAAGCATCGTGCCAGGATTGTTCAACAATATATATATAGGCCAAACTGGTCGAAAATTTGCTACAAGATTTGGTGAACATTTGAAAGCCATCCAAAATAAAAAAGTAGAACAGTCCAATATAGCAGAACATATGATCTCCAATAATCATAACCTTTCCGTTAATGACTTTAAAATCCTTAACACATTCACAATAAATGCCTTAAACTGAACCTTTTAGAATACCGAGAAATTCACAAAAATATTAACTCTGGAATTCCCTTAATGAATGACCAGATTGACGTTTACAACTCACCCCTAATAAATCGGTAAACAACTTTTTTCCCTTTTTTCCCTTATCTGCTAATATGGTTTACACTTGTAGTCCCTACCATTAATATTTGTTCCCACTGAATGTATTTGTTAAAAAATAAGTTTAGTTTGTAATTTGAACTCCTGTAGATGGCGTCACTGCCGAAATACGTATAGAGTAATATTAAACTTATATTTGTGAAACTTACCGAGTGTTTTATTTATTAATCTTATATTAAATATGTTTCACCGAGAATACACGGACTCCTCTGTCAATTAATTTTTTATTTAATTTCTTTATTCTTCCTCCGGAGTCTCTCTCTTTCTTCCTATTCTTATTCTGACATCGCTCTCCGATCTCATTCCTTCTTGACTACAGTTCTCCCGCCCATCTTTCTCTCTTGCCTTCCTCATTCATCAGTTCGTTTAGCTCTTCCTCCCAGACATTTTTGGCTAATATCGTGTTAAAAGAAACGAATTAAAAATAATAATTATCGTTCCTTAAACTACGTCTTAAGAGCTTTCTTTTGATACCACACAATAAATTTTAAAACATTTTTTTTATCAACGACACAAAAAATCGATATTTTTCGAAAAACTTATCTGATCTAAAATTCCTGTTGAACTATTTTAGATCCCACCAATGTTCATTATGGAGATTTTTTTCAGATTTTTAAAGATCAACCCTTCTGGGAGATAGGGTTGGGGGCAAAAATTTTTTGACATATTTTTGCCGAAAATCTCGTAAAAAAAATGGTTTTTGAAAAATAAAAATTTGCATGTTTATCTACGCATTAAGAGGTTTCATTTGACATGCCAATCAAAATTAAAAAATCCTAAATACATATTTGTTTATATTTATCTCGAGATGTGTTTTTTGATCAGTATTTTTCCTATATGTGGTTCAAAAAGTTGTATAAGCATGTCAAATTTCAACTTTCTACGTTAAGCTGTTTGGCTACAATTTCTACCGTACAGACAGATAGACACATGAGTGACGTTATAAGGGTTTTTTGGTGGTCATACCTACAAAACCCTAAAAATGAATATATGAAACTAATAATTATCGTACATATATAATTAGCAAGTGTGTGTATGTGATCTGGGTAACATTGTGACGTCTGTCGTTTCCTAAGGTTCTCGTGATTGGCTAACTGGGGACTCTTGAGGTCTCTTGATTGACAGATATTTTGCAGATTTATTCTCTAAGAATCTACGAATATAAGTACATATACAAATGTGTAGGATTTCGTAGGCATAAACAAGAAACTCTAGACAATCCTATATCCTATGATCGATAAGAAAAATATTTTGTAGATTTATTTGTAGACCTATGGATCTGCGGATAAAATAACGTATAGAAATGTTTAGGATTTCGTAGGTATAAAAGAGAAACTCTAGACACGCCTATATCCTTTAACCGATATGAACAATATTTTGCAGATTTATTCTCTAAGAATCTACGAATATAATTAAATATAGAAATGTTTAGGATGTCGTAGGAATAAAAGAGAAACTCTAGACACGCCTATATCCTTTGACCGATATGAACAATATTTTGCAGATTTATTCTCTAAGAATCTCAAAATATAATTACATACATAAGTGTCTAGGGTTTCGTAGGCATAAATTAACTTCTCAAATTTTTTTTTAGTTTTAACAATATAAATGTTATGTACTGACTAAAAATGAATCGTTTTCCCATCTTAAAAAGTTCATGAATAAATAATCTAACTATATAATTAACAAGTGTCTGTATGAATACTCGGTAACATTATGATGTCGATTTTCCTAAGGTTCTCATGATTGGCTAACTGGGGACACCCTGTCTCTTGATTGGCTGACAGGTGACACCCTCTCCCGTGATTGGCTAACGGGTGATATCCTGTCCCGTAATTCGCTGACCGGCGAGGAAATTAAGATACGTTAAAAAATAAGACCAAATACACATACAAACAATTTTTATATTATAAATCCGTCATTGTTGACGGGTAATAACCTAGTTACTAATAATTCTAATAGGTAAAACTTAAATCAATCAATAATTTAATAATTATAATAATGAAAGAATATATTTAATATCGATTAGCAAAATTTATTTGAGTGTGGCAGTTATCTCAAATTTTAAATGGCTGTAAAGAAACTTCTGCATAAAAGTGATGCGTCCTATCCTTATTCGACTTATTAAATTTGGTATACATATATCTCACTCTGGTTTTTAGCCAGTAATACCAACTACGTAGACAAAATACTTGTCCCACAAAATAACTATTCTGTCCGTGCCGAAGATCTCGATAGTCTATGCCAGTGTTCTTCAATCCGTGGTCCGTGGACCGGTGCCGGTCCGCTGAAAATTCCTACCGGTCCGCGAAATATTTCGACCGAATCTTGTGGGTGCACACTTCTATTCACGAGTATATGCACATTTTTTTAGTCGACGCAGAAGTTAACTTTTGTCCGAACCATGATTTATTTAATATTTACTAGCACCAATACAACGCCTCTCGCGGCTATTTTTCATAGTTCTGAAAAAGCTCTTTGGAATAATCGCTTATAAGAGGAAGATATAGAAATGTTTGCACTTTTGCAAGAATTTTTGATTGCTGCTGATGTGAACCAGAAAGTAATATTCAACAATAAGTCAACATTTAAGAGCATTAGCTAAAAATTTTAGTAATTATTTCCAGGGATGGGGAGTCGACAGAAAAATTACCAACTCCCGACTCTCGAATCCGAAGTCGGTATTTTTGAAAACCGACTCCGACTCCGACTCCCGATTCCTTTCACTTGTAAATTGTAAAGTCTATTCCAAATGTTTAAGCGGAACTAAATGGATTTATTATTTTTTTAA
This sequence comes from Liopterus haemorrhoidalis, assembly GCA_963971575.1. Lineage (NCBI taxonomy): Eukaryota > Metazoa > Arthropoda > Insecta > Coleoptera > Dytiscidae > Liopterus > Liopterus haemorrhoidalis. The sequence goes on from OZ020620.1 coordinate 22,191,403, forward strand.
GTTATCACGAGTTCACTTTTTAATGATCAAAGTGGGCTTGTGTTAAATAAAATGATACAAAGCCTCATTCAATCCTTCAAAGTTAGTAGATTTCGATATCTAATTCCGCTTAAACCAAAGAAACAGACTATACTTACATTAAATATCTTGGGTTGGGGTGAGCTGTTTTTATAAAATGTCATTTTCATTTCATCTTGACTATTGAGTCATTTTTAATACAAATTTTCGAATATATTAGTTTTAAAAAATTTCGTTTTGTATTTTATATACTTTATTTTTCATAACATGTCACTTTTTTCTTTTGACATTTAGATTTTAGCTGCCAACATGAAACATGAAATAATCACAAAGCTCGTTACAACTTGAGAAAATAAAAACCCAGTTTAGTTCCGTTTAAACATAATAAACAAAGTATACAGAAAAAGAAAAAATAGATATGACTAAAAACAAAAATCTTTATCCTACATCATTACTCTGTTAATACTAATATAAAAACCAAACAGAAAAGTCGAATAGATGTTAAACGCAGCGCTTCGTCTGTCAGAAACAACTCTACAGCCACGTATATAAAATTTTCTAACAAATAAGCAGCAGCAGATGTCGCACTAAAAATTGTAATTATATAACTGTATAATACATACCTATATAATAATAAAATACTATATATATTGGTTTTTATTTGTCTCTTAGCTTTCAGCCGGACCGCGAAATATTTATCCTATTTTCACCGGTCCGCGGGGTCAAAAAAGTTGAAGAACATTGGTCTATGCCAAGTCATAGTTTATAAACTAGCGGGTTAAACGTAATGAAAATACACAATTTTCCTTATCATTTAACCCAGAGAAGTTAAGAAACTAGAGTTAGTAACTCTTATACTATAACTACAAGTTGGAAATACCAAACCTTAATGCAGTATTATACTTGAACCTCTATATCAGGGTTTCCCAAACTTTTTTTCTTGTGGAACCCTTAAGTGGGAAACAGAATGCACCGAGTTCTACGACGCGTTAACGGCGTACGTACGGCACCATCTGTCAGAAGAAAGTTAAAACCAAGCTGTCGTACGCAAGTGCACAGAATGGACAACGTTCTACGCCGTTGATACTGAATGTTCGTCAACTTCCAACTTTTGACGCTGTTGAACGTTGACGCAGAACACCTAACCTCAGTTTTTACTGAATAATAAAGTGTTTGTATGTATAAATAACTTGCATACAACATAAATAACATCATTCACAAGTCTTCATCATCCATTATACTTTTAATAAAAGAAAGCGCACGTATAAATACAGATATAGGTTGTCAAGTGACACTTGACGGCGTTAAAAATTATTGCATTGTGTTCAGGCGAAATTTCTCAACGGCGCTACGCAACGCTGTCGCAAATGACGCCGCGCTGACGCTGTAGCGCGCTGTGCATTCTGTTCCAGGCTTTAGGCAATTTTTTACGGATCATGGAGCCCTTGCCATACCTAAAACTGTTATAAATTAGATTAGTGGTAGTATTCTAGACAGGGATATTAGCGTTGACATCGGTGGTGACATCTAAATGATTTTCGCGTACATAGCGTTTCCAATACAAATTCCGTGACCTTGAACGATAACACCAATGCTAACATGAACTTCAGTGTTTTAACAATAGTAATTCAGTGTTTTAACAAATAGTAAATAACAATGCCTTTGACAAGAAAATTTGGCTGAATTTGACAGATTTATTAGAAATGTACGCGTAACGCCTTACATGAATAATTTAATGCGTTTCTATGAAAATATTGCAGCTAATCTTATTTTAATATTATATCACAACTTGTCTCTTGGAACCCCAAAATTATTTCGTAGAACCCCAGGGTTCCACGGAACCCACTTTGGGAAACACTGCTCTATATAAATACTAATGTTAGTATTATTGCGTCATTGACATCGTTTTTGATCATATAATATTCGGAAAGCAGCGCATATTTCATGTTATTTAGTCATTCAACGTTATCAACAATCTTCATATTGGTTTATCTATCAATCTATCTTCTATCACTTTATATAAATAGAACTGGATGCTATATCTGTTTTTATTTTTTCGTCCTTATATTTTGTTTCGACACGTTAAACGCAGTAGCGGCTGAGACAGTGACCTCCTAAAAGAATTTAATAAAAAAAACTGAATTTAAAATCTCATTTATACTTTAAAGTTGCATTAAACTAGCTAAATATATCTGCATATATTTATTTTTATTATTTCTAATTTTTCATAAGATTTAAAAAATTTAGATCTAGAAAACAATGGTAAGGTGGACACTACTCGTAGTTGACTCTTAGTGTCCCAATGCACAGTGTTGCCACATGCGATTACTAATGTATTTATTTATCTACGCAAGTAATAAAATTGAATTGGAAAGGGCCACAGCGGCGAGCTTTAAGTGTGTATGTATTAGTGAATTCAGGTCGGCGGCCTTAGCTTAGTTCGTTTGTTTTGATTTATGATAAGTATTCAGACGTAAAACTCGATACAGCGCGTTAGATTAAAATTAACGTGCTTAACTATGGAACTATATTATTAATAAACCAGTGGCGAAGTGAGACATCCGCTAGACTTGCCCTCCCACAAAAAAAAAAAAAAATAATAATAATAAAAAAAAGATTTATGTAAACCTTCAAAAATACATCAAATTATGTTTTATACAAATTTTTGTTCAAGGCATGGTTTACTAGTTATGAAGTTTCCGGTTTCGAATCTTCATAAAAAACAATAGGCTTCTTCCCAATTAAGAGGAGAATTTTTTGGTACCAGAACGAACTCTCTAAGTTGAATCGTTCACACACACAGACACACACACACACACACACACACATACGGAGGGCTCTTCGAAAATATGTTTTTTTGATTCCGTGGACCATGAAACGTGGTCATCAGTCAAAATCTCGAATTTTCGCGATTACAATACTTGTCCCTTATATATTAAGGACGGGCAAGTAAAAATATGGTTCCTCATTGGCCAAAATTGAATATTTCACAATCGAACAAAAATGGAAATATAACATTAATAGGGATATCAGTAAAAACAATGGTAATTGTTTATAATATTGAAAATTTAATAATAATTTAAATATGGGGCACTAAAGTTACATTTTTTTTAACAACCGATGATTGTGCTATGTATAGCTAGGAGCATAATAAAAAAATATATATATAATAAAAAATATTTCACTTTTAAATCGTACTTGAAAATATGATTTGAAAGCGAAATATTTTTAATTATTTTTATTATATCAAGATTGGTCATAATTTTTTTTTACCAACTTACACAGCGCATTTTCTAGAAAAATCGTGTTCCCTCTACCTTGATACATTGTATATATCAATTCTAAATATGTTTCACGGACCAAATTGAGTTGGACACCATTGCAATATATGAATCAAAAAGTGTTCCCCAAATATTTTACTCACCAGTCAACGGTTGCCAGTTTGCTAAACGAACAGTAAGCGAAATACTGCGATCTGCAAGTCAACATACTCAACAGTTGCGTTCGCTAAATGTCAGACGATATACCAATACAACAATAATCTGTCTGTTCCTCTGTCTATCTATCTTTCCGAGATGCACGCAAAATTAATTTAATGTTTTACACCTATATTCACCCAAGAAACTGAAAAAGATGGTATGCTCCCTTTAATTGACACCTTAATAATAATAAATAACAACAAATTAGTATCTAATGTTAATTGTTCACAAACTAGTAGTAGTATTAATTTTAAATAGTTATACTTTTTAACAATTTAATATACGTGGACACCTTTATTTTGGACGTTTGCCCTGCTGATAGTACTAGGCTAGAATAGTACAATATAATGAGTATTAGTATCAAAAAGATATAATACTTCATGAGTATATAAAATATATTCGGACGTTTCGGAAACTGCTCAACAATCTGTTTCCGTCTTCAGCGATCACGAGAAGTGATTAATCATTACATTTGTACTATTCTAGCCTAGTACTATCAGCAATGGTAAACGTCCAAAATAAAGGTGTCCACGTATATTAAATTGTTAAAAAGTATAAATATTTAAAATTACTACTACTAGTTTGTGAAAAATTAACATTCGATACTAATTTGTTGTTATTTATTAGTTTTAAGGTCAAGTAAAGGGAGCATGCCATCTTTTTCAGTGATTAATAACCAGTTGGAATTGTTGGAATTATATTTTTATTCTATGTGTCATGTATACGAAACCAGAGGGGCGGAGCATATGACTTAAAACAACCAATGGAAGCCATAGGCACAATTTTCAAAATCTTAATGAACTGTGCTATATAAAAAAATACAGCACATATTTAGAAACCTAAATAATGGTATTAGGTATTCGAATTAAAATTAACAAAAAAATATTTTAACATAAAATTTGTTTTTAAAGCTCTTACACGATAAATTATTTTACAAATATCGTTCATTTTGCCGTGATTTCTACAAAGTAAAATTTGTCCTACACACTCAGCTTGCCGCCTTCACTTATTATATACCTGCGAAAACCTGCAAGGCTAAAAATTCACACTTCACATCATTTTTTTTTTACATATAGTCACATAAAATTAATTACGAAATCGCTAAAAATACCTTATCAATAAACATTTTAGGTTCATGCATTTTTTCTAAAAAACTGACTCCATACCTCCGGATTTTATAATATGAAAAGGTTACATCGATAAAGCAAATAATCTAAACAAAATATGTTATCATAGAAAACCACCACTTATCGAATGTACTTATGTACATATAAGTTTAGTAAAGAAACAATAATCTTGAATAGACTAAATTAATAATTCAATTGTATTTTCAGTTACAATTACAATGCTTCTGAATAGGCTATAAAACACTACATTAACTTTATGTTTACAAACAAAGTTATTCGTAATTTAATAAAACATGGTTTTCATTATTATTTATTTCAATGTCATTATGAAAAATTTAATTGAAAATGTTTTAGAAAAGTTTCTTATTGAAGGTAATATTATATTGAATAGTCGGTATAGTATTTCCAAAATGATATGGCCACCCTCACTTATTGCTATTATGAATGTTTTATTGTTTATTGATGTTATTATGTTTTATTATATGCTATTTAGAATGAACTGTATATATATATACAGACGATTCCGCTTAATTGGGCCACCGCTTAATTGGGACAGCCGCTTATTTGGGCGAAATCTCAAAGAACAGAAACCAAACCAAGGAACCAACAGTAAATTAACATGTTTAATTGGGACAACATTCTGCTTAATTGGGACAGTAAATTTAAGATCACAGTACATATTATGCTACACATATTCTCAACCAGGAGACAAAAAAATGTATGGCCGTGTTACACCGTTATTATATGCAGGAAGGAAATGAAGGGAGCCCTACATCCGCCCTGAATAATTGTGCTGATTTTGTAGAAGTGAAATGTTACAAATCAAAAGACAGACTACACTTGACGCATTTTTGCATTGAATTAAATTGTATGTACCTATTTATTATTTTATTTTGGAATTTATTATTATTTTTTCTTAAAAGTTTATATTTTTGGCTATATGTAATTTATAGTTTTTTAATTTTATGTGAAATTCGCTTAATTGGGGCAGCCGCTTAAATGGGCCAAAATGCCATAGTCCCGATGTGTCCCAATTAAGCTGAATCGACTGTATATAATAAATGTGTTTCTTCTTTAATCGTCATACAAGGATAATATAAGTTAATTTAACTCATTGGAACGTTTCGCATTTAATAATCTTTTTTTGAACTTGTCAATTTATAGTAATTTAAATTAGAGCTATCAGAGTTTGATGTTCTACACATCTTTTCCACAAATCACTACGGAATTTCTTCAAAATCAAATGGTCGTCAAAGAGTCTTGTTGTTAATGTATGCACGCTATGAACGTTGAAAATTAACTAACAAACAAGTATAACAACCTCTATAATTTAGAAACAATAGGACTATAAATTTGGAAAATATCCTTAATGGTTTTTAAGAAACTTCAATTGAACTGCTGTTACATCTATTCAATTTAAATTTAAAATTCCCTTAATACCTCCTATATAATTTTTACGGCAACAATTCCTAGGATTACTGCCATAAACCCATTATGGCATTATTAAGCTTCTTAACAATACTGGCCATTTCATTTTGAAAATACTATACTATTCTACTTTAGCAAACCCACCTTATTGCACATGCGTACATACGTATTGCCAGTGTTGGCAATAGTAAAATGTAATATATCAATTTTAATTATTTAAATTTAATATCAATTTATTAAATTGAGTTTATTAATAAGAAATATAGAAATCAGTTATATTCATTTAATTTCTACTACGATTATAACTAAAATATATAAATGTAATTTAAATTTAATATAATATTATTTATTTACACTCTTTTCTGTTGTACATATTATACATTGGATGGTTATATATAAAATATTTTATTGCCAGGCAATTAAAGTACAAATTTAAAAAAATAAAATTACATAGTGGTTATATATATGCCTAATTGTATTTCTATGTATTCAAGTATAAATATTTTATTATTTTTTAACAATAGTGTTTAATACTATGTTACCACACACAATTAGTTACGCCGGGAAAAAGGGCAAAACCCAGCACTTTGACATTGGATGGTTATTTTTTTAAATTTTAATTCAGAGTACAATGAATTGGCACCCTACACCACCATGTTATGAACGCATGCACAATGATAAACAGTTTTAATTGGGCTAATATAGGGGAAAATAAAGTACTGTGTACCTAAAAGCTGGGTAATTAGGTTAGGTTTAGTTAGTAAAAATCTAAGCCAGCAGAAGCCGAAAGGCTCAAAGTAAGGTTAAAGGAGTTTGTGTGAAATAAATAAAATAATGTATACACTTTACAAAATAAAACAACAAAGAAATAAAGGTAAAACTACAGAATACATCCCACACCACCATTTTCACAAATTCCTTTAAGCTTATTACGAGCTTTTCGGCTTCTGCTGTCCTAGACTTTTACTAACTAAACCTAACCTAATTACCCAGCTTTTAGGTACACAGTACTTTATTTTCCCCTATATTAGTCCAATTAAAATTGTGTATCATTGTTCATGCATTTATAATAAAGAAGTGGTGTAAGTCCTATACGACGGCGTGTCATTCTGCAGTTAATCCTTCAGCTAGAACCACATGGTTTAACCTCTCCCTTAATCTGTCTCAACTTTATATTTTGTGTACTGTTCCAATCATAAGTATGTAGGAGGCTTGTGTAGGTATTTTCGCCAAGCATTCCGGTACTAGTTTAATATGGTCGAGAGAAAAAGTCGTCTAGATAGGCATGGAATTTATTTATTTTTGTATCCCGTGGTGTAAGATTGCAGCACTAGGCGAAGCCAAGGGGGTACCTTCGTACTAATTCTTATGGATACCACCACCCTCATTGCACTCATCTCGTCTAAATTCATAGACGTTACAGCGAAATCCCTATACTTTTAACGGTGTCAAACAGGGTTATGTGCTGTCACCTCTACTATTTCTGCTTGCAATTGATGCAGTTATGCGTGCGGTTAATAACTACAATCTAATTAGCGATTGACTGGAAAATCTAGATTATGCCGATGATATCTGTCTGATTACCCAAATTTTTCACGATGCCCAAGAAAAAATAAATGCACTATGCACAGTTGCAAACAAGATTGCATATACATGAATATCGGGAATACTAAAGAGATGAAAATATATACCACCAGTGACCAACCATTCCAGTTAAATGACACAGATATCAATCGAACAGACGTGTCCTCATACTGAGCGAGTATAGTTACCGAAAGTGGGAGAACTGATGCAGATATAAATGCCAGAATACGTAAGGCAAGATTTGTCTTTAGTTTGCTCAACAGTCTCTAGCGTTCGACTATTATCTCTCGAAAGACTAAACTGCGCATTTTTAACAACAATGTAATGTAAGTCCTGTTGGACGTATGTGTGACTTGGCGAGTCACAGAAATGGTGACAAGTAAATAACAAACATTTATTAATAAATGTTTGCGACTTATAGTGGGCATTCACTTCCCTGATACCATTACTAATAAAGACCTATGATAGCACAGAAAACAAACAGATATCGCAATTTTAGTATCGATACTAATCTTCCGATACTTTACTCATATCAGTACATTTGACCCAGTATCGTATAGAATCGTTTTTTTTTTTTTCCAAAACCTAGGAACATACTGACATTGCACATGCGAAGAGGAAACTAAACTCAAGCACAAGCTAACGTGGTTCTAACAAAACTGAACATGAACTGTATTTGAAAAATCCAGTTTCACCTCTGAAATCCAATCCGCTACTGGTTTGGGACGATATGAAGACAGTCTACCCTAACTTATATAAAATTGCTCAGAAATTCTTGTCTGTAGCAGCGATGTCATTTCATTCAGAGCGCTTATTTTCGAAAGCAGGAGCCACTATATGCAGAGCCAGAAATAGGCTATACATAATAGGCTGGGCAAAAGGCTTACTAAACTGCTTTTTCTCGGTGCTTACAATGAAGAAGAGTGGAGTGTTTAATTATATTTTAAGCAATCACTCAGACCTAGAGGCGCCATGACCTTACCATTTTTTACCATTCTTAATACCGACCTGACATACAATTTCAAAGGTGCAAACTACTGAAATCAAAATTTCCTCTTAGTTTGTTTTTACAAAAGTGAACAGCATATATAGGCTATTCCAAACGTTTAGGCGGAACTAGATTTTGAAATCTAGTAATTTTTATCTATTAATTCGGACTTTTGGTCATTTTGTTTAAGCTTTGTAAATTATACTCACATTACAAATTCTAGATTAAATTAATTGTCATTATAAAATGTTCTTTTCATTGCATTTTAATTTTTTGTTATTCTTAATAAAAATTTCCCATTTATTTATTTGTTTTGTCTTCAAAATATGTAAAAAAGTATTAAAGTTTTTAATAAAAATCGTGCGTTTCCATGGTTTCACTCACAGAACAGTTCACTGTTGAAATTTAAAATTTAGACATACAAAGCTGAAAAATTAAATAACCCAAGCAAGGTCCTTTCTCGTGACTCGTGACAACCTAAAAGAACGAAATTCCCATTTAGTTCCGCCTAAACGTTTGAAATAGCCTTTATATTTTAATCTATTTATTATTGTAAAACAATTAAATTGTTATTATAAGAATAAAATGTTTTTTACGTTTTGTAGAAAATATATTCATTTTTCCTTGCGATACTTGAAAATATCGATATTTTGTTACGATACGATACCGGTATCGATAATTTTTATTCGATATTATCGATACCCAAATATCGATACTTTCTCAGTATCGCATATCCCTAGTCATACCCTTAGGTGAGAATATAATAGAAATATTTATTGGCAGTGTTGCAATGTAATTGGTTACAGTCAATCATACAAATATAAGTAAAACATCAGTGAGAAAGATTTAGCATCTTGTACACAACACTATATTACAAATAACTAATAAATAATTTAAATTTATTTTTAATTTGTATTTTTTTATCACTATTTTTTTTGTTAATCATTTTTTTTTTTATAATTTTTTGTCATTATTATAGTTAATTTATATCACTAATTTTTAATTCTTAATTTTAATTTGAAATTTTAAGTTTTAAATGTTAAATTTTAAATTGTGAAATTTAAATTTTGAACTTTTATTTATTTATTTTTTTAAATTTTTTAATTTGAATTTATTTAATAATTTATGTATTGTTTATCACTAAATTTTTGTTTATCATTGTCTATAATTTTTTTGTCATTATTATTGTTAATTTAAGGTAATTAACTAGCAACTAATTAATACCAAGTAAATTGATAATTTTTTTAAAATTTTAAATATTTAATTTTGTTATTCTGTAACATTATGTACACATATTTGTACCTGCAAATTAATTTATTGTAATTTAATAGCGTTCACTGTGTTGTACATGTCCCGTTTGTGAACCCAAATTGTTTAAATAAATAAATAAAGAAATAAATAAATAAATAAATAAATAAATAAATAAATAACACATTCAAACAATAATATTATGTGGTGTAGCTAGCAAAATTAATTTCCGTAAATTCAGCAAAAGTATAAATAGGGTTTTCAGATAGAACTTTTTTTATTGTAAGGGTGAACTTTGCATAGTTTAAAAATTTTAAGTATGGTGGAATTGTGTTCATACATTTTATGCAGTAATAATTGATACGATATCTTGACGCATTAAGTCTTAAAAAAATTGGATTAATATAATTTTTGTTCAGTGTGTCGTAAGTATGGACAGCATCATTGTGTTTTTCAGCATTAATATTTTTATATGTATAGATAAAATTTATTAATTTACAAAAAGCATTCGACAGTCTTCTCTTTATGCACAACCTGCTATTACTCGTACGGCCACGGGTGGAGAGTGGCCCCAGATAAGTAGCGCATAAGTAATGTGAGACTGGAGTAAAGAAGAGTACGCTGTTAATACGATATTATTCGAAACAGAATTAACTAAATTTCTTAGTAAATAAATCGTCTTGCAGAGTTTAGGACTGAGGTTGCTTACATGTTGATCCCACTTAAGACCTGGATCCAGATGTACGCCTAAAAACTTGACAGACTGGGGATTTTCATAATTATTTGGTCTTGGAAATTAATAAGGTCTGCGTTTTGTCAATATTTAATTGCAGTTTATTGAAAGTAAACCATAATTCAGCAACTTTTACAAGAGACTCGTTTTCAGACATTACTTTACTTAATGATTTTGAGCGTGTGATGATAGTCGTATCGTCAGCAAAAAGGATTGTTTTAGTGCTAATAGAATAAGAGAAGTCATTAATGTAGATTAGGAAAAGAAATGGTCCTAAAATTGATCCCTGAGGTACGCCGAAATCAATTGTAGAAATATTAGAAGAAGAATTACCTATTTTTACAAACTGTTTTCTGTTTTTGAGGTAGGACTCTAAAAACAAGCAACTTTCTGAATTGAAGTTGTAAAATGTATTTTTTTCTAGTAATTCCGCGTGACATACACAGTCAAATGCTTTAGATAGATCCAGGAAAGTAGCAAGGCAATATTCTTTGTTTTCGAGACATTCACACACATAATCAATAAAATCTAAAATTGCATCCGTTGTAGATTTATTACACCGAAATCCAAATTGAGAAGCACTAAAAATATTGTTATTTTCTAAGTAAGCTAACATTTGTTGAAAAAGAATTGTTGTTTTTTCAAATATTTTAGAAAAAACGGGCAAAAGGGATATTAGACGGTAGTTACTTAAATTTTTGGTGTCTCCCTTTTTGTGCAGAGGTACAATAGTGGCTAACTTTAATTGATGCGGGAAAATGCAAGAAGAAATACAGGAATTAAAAACTTTGATTAGTGGAATAACTAATGTATCTTTCAATGATTTAAACAAGTCAACACTCAAGCCATAAGCATCCCTAGATTTGGTATTTTTAAGTGAGTTTATTGCATCTCGTACATTGTTAAAACTTACTTAATAAAATGAGAAATGGCTATTATTTTGAAATGTTGAGTTGGCACTTAAAAGAGAAATGGGAAATACTAAAGTGTTAGGTAATTTATTTATTAAGTTTTCTACGGATTGTTTAAAATGAGTGTTGAATTCATCAGGGATGAAAAAGTCTAAAGAAATAGTTTGCTTATTTGTACGCCTGTTACTTTTTAAAATTTGCCATGTAGCTTTTGGACTGTTGTTGGAATTTTGAACAAAAAGTGTATTTGCATTTATTTTGGCTACTTTTAATTCTGCTCGATACTTGGATCTAAAACTATTTCTTAAAGTCCTGTCTCATTATTTGGGGTAAGTTTGTAATTTATGTCTAGTTGTACAAATTCGGCTCTCACTGCAAAACAAGCATTAGACTGGAACTCGCATAGCAAAAGGCCTGTTGGAAGACCCAAACTAATCGGCGATGGTCAATAGAGAAGGAGGGTAACGCGTACGGAAAAATCTGACGGGAAGCGTACAGGAACCAGACTAAAGGATTAGCTAAAGCCCTTTACTCCATGTAGGGAGTTATAAAACCCAATATATACAGCGAAGTCATAAATATTGAATTCTGTTTATTTTCGTTATACTTACAGTCGTATATTTGTTTCAGGCAAGCTGGCTTCCGCGGAACCTAACCAAGGCGTCGTATACGACGTTCAGATACCAGATCGTGGTTATTTAGAAGGCGATGGAACCAACGTACAGTATAATCGAAGTGTGGTGAACAGTGTTAATGTGCAGTGTAACAGTGGATGTGAGGATGTTAGTGATAATCCGGAGTGTAGGAATAAGTGTCCGGAGTCACCGGATCGTAGAAGGCAACACAGGTTAACCAGCATCATTGAGAATTTGACAAGAACCAAATGCCAAAAGGGTATGTTATTCTTGTAACATTAATTTTATTTTATTGTAAAAAACACGTTTTATTAATTAATTAATTAATTTGTTTATTTATACTCAAAGTACAAGGTAAAATAGTTAGATTTTTACAAATAATAGTAATAATAATTTGTACAATGGATAAAGGCTCATGGTCAGTCATTGTAAGAATACAAAAACTGTTCTTTCTTATGAGCCCCCAAAAAGTATAAAAATATAAATATAGCACATATTAAGAGAACCAGGGTTCTTTGCTATTGGCAATTCCACAATTGTCATGACCAACATTGAAGAATGTAAATATGTAACGTTCCCTAACTTGGGCAGAATTAAGTAAGAAAAGAACATTGAAAAGAACATTCAAATTAAAAGGGCAAGATGAACCTATTAGAAGTTAAGATTTTTTTTCAAAGACTTTTATAAGCTTTTATACATTTATATAAAATTTTATCCCAGATGAACTTTATATGTTTTTTAAAAGAGATTAAGCTAAAAGATTTAAGGTTCTCAGGAATAATATTATATTTAGCGCCAATGTCAAATGAGAAGCTATGTTTAAATGTTACTGTTTTGGAAGAAGGTGGAGAAAGGGTACCGTTAAATCTTATGTTAACATTATGCACATCAGATATGAAGGTGATTTTGTTGTACAAATAAGGGGGAGTTTTGAGAATTAACACTTTATGATAAAATACAAGAGAATGAGGAAGTCTTCTTTGTTTCATGTTAAGCTATGTAGATAAGTGAAGGTAAGAGGAGATATGCGAGCGCCTTGGTACACCATAGACAAAGCGCAAACATGAATTTTGGACCTTCTGAATTTTTTTTATATCAGCCGCAATTAGACAAGGTCCATAAAGTACACTACCATAAGTAAACAGACTCAATACAAGGGAGTCGCATAATTTTAGCCAATAGGCAATTATGCCTGGTTCAGGTATTGTCTATTACCATAGCGTATTTTTAACTTAAAGTATGCTGTTCTTAGTATGACACTAATGTGCTGAGAGAACTTCAATTTATCATCAAAAATCAACCCCAAATTCTTCGCGCTGTCGGATATTGTCAGAGCAGACCCGTTCAGAATCAGTTTGCAAGGCTTCATTAAATTCTGATCGTTCCTTGGACCAAAGATTAAAACTTTTGAATTTGTAGGGTTAATAATTAGGTTATGGTCTGTAGATGCGTTATGCAATGACTGAAGTTCTTCGTTAATATTTGAAATAGCAGCTAGGTGATTATTAAAACGAAACGAATAAAAGATTTGGGTATCATCAGCAAAATAATGAACTTGGAAATGTTCAATATACCGAGAGAGATTAATGGTATAAATTATGTAAAGTAAAGGTCCCAAATATACTACCTTGAGGTACGCCTAGGTGGAGGAATAGTTTCTTAGAGCTTACATTGTTGATTACCACAACTTGACTTATACTTTGAAGTATGAAATAAATTAATTTGGTTGTAGTTGGTACAATAAAGTTTAGTTGAAGCATGAAATACGGAACATGTCAACTCAGCGATGCAAACTGGACGATGGTCATCTCAGCGATTCTCAATTCTACGATGAACTTACGAGAAAGAATATTATTTATTTATTTTATTTGGATTATACAAGATAGATTCCAATAATAGGATGTCACTACAACATATATTTATGTTTATTTATAACTATTATAAAGCAGCTAATTTGTTCTTCGGTATAATCTGAAAAATTACCAATTCATGTGAAAAATTCTTTCACTGTTGTATTTTGTATCTTAAACCTAGAGTGTTTTAAGTTGTATCAGTGTTTCTTAACGGGGGAGGTGCGACCCCGTGGTGTGGCGCAAAAACAAATTAATGGATCAATTTAAAAAAATATTTCAGTGGTGGATATACAGGGTGTTTGTTTGAAACGCCGGACCTCGAATAATTCCTTTATTTTAAGAGGTAGAAAACATTCTTCAGAAGAAAAGTTAAACTAGACAAAAGAGATTAAGCTAAAAGCTTTAAGATTCTCAGGAATAATATTGTCACGGGGTGAACTACTGAATTAAATTCTTTCTGGTGGCAGCGCTTGTCTGGGATTTGCAAATTGGTTTATCAATTTACTTTTGCAGCACACCAGGGGGCAACAGACTAACATATCCACCAATGTAAGAATTTTTAAAACGATACATTAATTGGCTTGTGCAGCACACCAAGAAATCGCGCCTCCTCGGTTGAAAATCATTGTTATAGCATATGCTATAATATAACTTATTAAGTTCAAGAAGTGCTAAGCTATAATAATAATCAATGCTATAATAACGCCAAGATGGCGGGTGACGATAATCATCCAGAAAATCGCTCCAAGAAAAAAACAATTATTTGTAAAATATGTAAGAGAAAAATGGTAAACGGCGTTACCTGTGTACAGTGTAGTGAATGTTTTCATTTTAATTGTGCAAATTTCAACGAAAACGAAAATGTGAGTAGTGAAAATTGGCAGAGTTCCGTCTGCAAGGAGTTTAATGACTCCAGTAACACAATAAATGAGGTAATTACACCTTCTGAGGACGTTAATCTGCATGTAAAATACCTTTTACAAGAAAACGGTCTATTAAAAAAACTCCTTCAGGAAATGGAGGACAAAAATTTACTCCTGATCGAAAAAGTAAATTTTTTGGAAAGAAATTCCAAAATTGTAACTACTTTGGGACAAGGAAAGATGGCAGCACAAGTCTCGTATTCGAAAATTGCAAGTCATGTTATACCAAAAAAACTTTATAGTAAGATACCTGTTTGTCCAACTGACACGACCAAAATAATAAATAAAAAAAAATGGCGGCGATGGCATTCAGGAAACTAATGTGTCCACCAAAACCACGAGGAGTACCATAGAAATTAAAAAAACTACCGAGGACAACAAGAATAATGGCAACGGCGAAAAACCATTCAAGGAGGTTACCAGTATGCGAAAAATACGTAAGATTCCAAACACAATTGTTGATACCAACAAGGATGTCACCGATTTCACCGCTGGACCAAAAAAAGCCTGGCTATTTGTAGGGAAAGTTCATCCAACAATTACACCCGAACAGCTAGTTAGGCATCTGACTGTAAAAATACCAGATGCCAAATTTGATTGTACAAAGCTGGAAACCTCCGGCGTCAACGCGTGTTTCCGGTTAAGTGCCCCGTATGAGTATCTCGAAAGGCTTGAAAAAGCAGACATTGGGCCAAAGGGTATCGTGGTAAGGTGTTATATTTTTCGAAGAGGACCTTCCAAAAATATTTCAAAATAGCAGTGAACCCAAGATAATAAACACTAAATCTTGTACAATATTAAATTTGAACGGGCGGTGTTTAAGGACTAAAATTCTAAATTTGAATGCACATCTCTTCACTAATAAGTATTATGATGTTTTATGTATTTGCGAGCATTGGCTCAAGGACCAAGAATTAAATATTTACAATGTTAATAATTTTATTATAGCCGAAGCATTCACGCGCAAGTTGATGGGAAATGGTGGTGTTGCCATTTATGTAAAACCGTCTATAAATTTTGTTAATTTAAATATACTTACCGATATGAGTATTCATTAAAATTATAGACTTCAGATATATCTCTTGTATTTTTGCATATAACCTTATGAATGTTTTTAACAATTAAATGACATTGTTATGTTCTAAAAGTTATTTACAATTCGTTATACTTGTTTCAGAATGTCAACCAATTTTTTTGTGTTATCAATTTTTGCCAATCTTTTATCTGTCGCCGGCATATACCTACGTAAAACGTGTATAGTTTGTCTCTCATTAAAATCAATCAAAAAGAATTATATACTTTTATTTCGCACTCGAGGCTATAAAAATGGCATCAAAAAAACCTAGTGGCGCAACATACTGAAAAAGAAAAAAAAAATCGAGAGGAATGTCATCAAAACTGTGCACTACAGTTACACGATTGGTACAAAAACCTGGTCCTTCGATAGAAACAACAGAAATAAAGAAAGGAAACGCTACTACAGTTCAAGACGACAACAGACAAGATCCGAAAGAAGAAGTGAAGGGAACAACGACTGAAATGATAGAAGCCAGCAGAGAAGCTTCGAATGATGAAGAAGAGCTTTCTGTTTCTATTAGCGAATTAGAACAAGTATTTAATAATTCTATTAATGTGAATGATCCTCCATCCTGGCCGCCCATTTCGGACAAAATAAGATTGTTTTTAACACAACACGGACCTGAACATGGACATGATGCTGATTTTAGAGAAACTACTGCAGAGGGTGGCAGAAGATTCTCAAAGGAATGGTTCTATAAAAAATGTTCAAATGGGGAACGTGTTCATCGTAACTGGCTAATTCATTCAAAAACATCTAGGTCGATATTTTGTTTTTCTTGTATTGTTTTTGGGAAAGGTAAAATAGACTCCAGTATTTGTAATCAAAAAAAGGTTTTAAAGATTGGAAAAACTTGAATCGAATTTATGATCATGAAAATTGTGCGTCTCACCGCGGATGCATATCTTCAATGGAAATGTCTCGAAAAAAACATTAAATGCGGAGGTCTTATTGATGATTCATTGCAAAAAGCAATACTAACTGAAAAAGAAAGGTGGCGGAATATTTTACGAGTTGTATTAGACGTCAGTTTATTTTGTGCTAAAAATAATTTACCTCTTAGGGGTACGAAAGAACTTGTGGGCAGTACCAATGCTGGAATGTTTTTAAATTTAATTGAATTAATTAGTCACTATAATACCAGTATTGCAGAACATATAGCTAATCATAAAAAGGGATCTGTGTCTTACTTGTCTCATATAATACAAGACGAATTTATTTCGCTGTTGGGAGACCACTTTCAAAATAAGATTCTCTCTAGAATTAAAGAAGCAAAATATTTTTCATTATTGTTTGATTGTACACCTGATGCATCGCATCAGGAACAAATGTGTGAAATTATTAGATATGTATTAATTACAAACGAATCCATTACAACTGAAGAAAGTTTCATTGGTTTCATTGCCACAAAAGAAAAGATTGGTGGTGGTTTAGCTGAAGAAATTGTAAATAAATTGGAAAAAGACGGACTTGATATTGAAAATGTTAGAGGCCAGGGCTATGACAATGGGGCGAACATGGCAGGAATATATAATGGTGTTCAAGCTAAAATTTGCCAAAGAAATCATCAAGCCACATACATTCCTTGTGCAGCTCACAATCTGAACTTAGTGTGTAAAAATACTGCTTCTGTGAATACAAATATGATAACATTTTTCGGAATTGTACAGAGAATTTACACTTTTTTTGTAAAATCGACGAGTAGATGGGACAAACTAATGTCGCTTTTAAAAACGACATTAAAAGTTCACACGGATACAAGATGGGCATCAAGAGCAAATGCAGTTAACGCGCTCTAATAACAACTACCGCAAGTATACCAAGTGCTACAGAGTATGAAAGATGAAAAATCCTCACAATGTGCTGAAGTCGAGAGCATTTTAAAGCAAATAAATTTTAAATTCTTATGCTTGCTAACTGCATGGAATGTAATATTGCAAGAAGTCGACAAAATAAATAAAGCCTTACAATCCAAAATTATAACTATTCGTAAAGCTGCACGTTTATTAGAAGGCTCGTTTAATGCATTGCAGCAAATGAGGGATAACATGTGGAAAGTTACTTATTCTACAAGTGAAAATTTAGCTTCACAAATGGAGTTGTCAACACAGTTTGAAAACAAACGGAAGAAAAAGTCGAAATTAGATTATTGTCTTGAACAATCTACTGACGATCCAGAAAAACATTCATTCACGGTTGAAATGAAAGAAGTAATTGATACTCTAATTTCTCAACTGAAATGGAGATATGAAAAACTGTACGAGATATCGTCGGATTTCGAGTGTTTATCTGGAGAAAAATTACAGTCAATGGATTTAGATTATTTAAAAAAAATCAGTGTGTGACTTAGCACTGAAATATCCAAGAGATTTAAATTCGGTTGAATTTTCGTCAGAAATATCAAGTTTTAAATATCATGCTTCGATATTAATCCCAAACCTTAAAGCAACTTCCTGTTTGGAAATTTTAAAAACCATAAAGATATTTTCACAATTATGGATTGGTACAATCGTATCCAAATTTGGAAGTTGCTTTAAGAATATGTTTGACGCTACCGGTTACCAGGTGCGGCGCGAGGCATGTGCAGCATGTGCGGCGGCACATGGCCCCGCGGTCAACAACAGGCCCCGCGCATGGTCTTCACTTGGAGATGAGGACCTTTTTTTTTTTTGCTCTTCTCGCACATGGCCCCGCAAATCATAGCGCTGGCCCTGCCGGTTACTGTATCCTCTGGAGAAAGGAGCTTCAGTAAACTGAAGCTAATAAAAACTTACTTGAGGTCACCACTTGCCCAAGAAAAAGTAAGTAACATGGCCATTTTATCCATCGAGAAAGATTTAGTGAATCAAATTGACTTTGAACAGATTATTGACGATTTTGCATCGCTAAAGGCCAGAAAAATAAAGTTATAAGTACATATATTATTACGTATTAATAATTTAATTATCTTATGTGATTATAAAAAAAAATATTTAAAAATTTTGTTAATTTGTTAATTTGTTAATTGTTAACAAAAAACTGTGCAATTTTATAAAATCTAAAATAAATATTTAATTTTGTTCTATTAATCATAGTTTTTATTTATATATTTATATTATGTGGGGGGGCAATTTACCCTTCTGCCTCAGGTGAAATTTTGGCTAGATCCGGCCCTGTTGAATACCACTGTGAAATAGCAGCTTAAGAATATTAACACAATTTTAATCACAGTTTATTGGTCACCGACAGGTAACTTCAACATTTTTATTGATAATATTAATCACTTGTTGCACATAGCCACAAACACTTATAAATCACATAAGATTATTATCAATGGTGACTTTAATATTAATTTTAGAGTCAAAGATAACTTATATTATGATTTAGTTTTTTCAAGCTATAATTTACATATTCTTTACCATGAAATTACAAGATACTCATATATGAACAACGGTAGCTGTTTAGATAACGTTATTACAGACATAGAATTTAACAATGACTCTGTTGCAATTATTAATCCACATGTTTCCGATCACTTGGGCGTGGAATTTAGGTTTAAGGTAAATACTAGCACACACTGCAACGTACAATTTAAAACTAAACAAAGATTGTTTAACAGGCACAATATTACAAATTTCGTTGATTCACTTAGTGGTTACAACTTGCAAGGTTTATGAAATGTCAATATTTCTGTAAATTTTTTTTTATATAATGCTGATATATATTTACCAATTAAATATATCTAATATAAGAATAATAATCACTGTGGGTGGTACACCAATCAATTGAAAATTATGAAAACGAATTTAGACTTTTACTATGATATTAGCAAGAAAATTCCACCTTTTCGTAAGCTTTACTGTCAACTAGGTATTAAAAAAATATCGCAATCTTATCAAAACCGAAAAAAGAAAAGCTTACGAACTTTATATTAGTTCAGCCGATAATATAAATAGAGCAACTTGGGATTTAATAAAAAAAGAAACTAAATGCCCTTCAAACAGAATCACATACACAATTCCGGTAACTGCCGATGAATTTAATATTTTTTTTGTATCTATAGCCCAGAAATTAATATTAAATATACCACATAATAATTGCATTGAATATTATCGAGTTAAAAGTACTAGTAATAATTTTTTTCTTATGCCCGTTGATAGATATGAAGTATTAAACATTATTAATAGATTAAATAATAGCAAAGCATCTGATGTCTACTATTACAATGCAAAACTCATGAAAGAATGTAGTCGAGTTATTGTTGAACCTCTGGTGCACATTATTAATAAATCCTTTTTAACTGGCATTTATCCAGTTCAATTAAAATATTCGAAGGTGATTCCCATATTTAAAAAAGGAGAAAGAGATAATCCATCTAATTATCGACCGATATCACTGGTTCCGATTTTTTCAAAAAAAATTGAAATTGCAATTAAAGATAGAATTGTTAAATATTTAGAAAAATATAATTTACTATCTACTTTCCAATTAGGTTTTAGATCTGGGAGCTCCACCACTAAGGCTGCATAAATTTTTATTAGATGTAATGACTAGCATTGAAGAAGGTATGCACGTGGCCACCACATTTTGCGATCTCTCCAAGGCTTCTGATTGTGTCTCACACGACATATTAACTGATAAATTAGAGCATTTTGGTATTAGGGGCACAGCTAAGGCACTGGTACGTAGTTTTCAGCATATAGGTACCAGTGCGTTAATGTTAATAACAGTTTTTCAGACAAATTTAAGGTTAACCATAGGGTCCCACAGGATTCCATTTTGGGGCCATTACTGCTCCTTATTTACATTAACGATTTACCGACTTCATCACTGCCAATACTTTTATGTTTGCGGATGACAGTACATTTTTAAATAAAAATATGGACTACAGGAGAATTCCAGACCTTATGGAAACGTCTCTAAACCAGGCTTTGAATTGGTTTGCATCCAACAATTTGAGCCTGAACATAGAGAAGACCAATGAAATGGTTTTTAGTCTCAACAGAAATTTTTCAAAGAATCTTTTACTATATGTAAACAATAATGTTAAATTTCTAGGTTTTTATTTGGATTCCCAGTAAATCTGGAAGATACACATAAATACTCTTGAAAATAAAATAAACACCACCTTGTTTATGTTAAGAAAAGTGGTAATTCACATATCACTTAGAGCAGCTAAAACGGTATACTTCGCGCGCGTTCATAGTATAATATCATATGGCATCATATTATGGGGAAATTCAGTAAATTGGAAAAGTATTTTTATTCTACAAAAAAAAAAGCCATTAGAATAATTACGAACAGTGCTTGGAGGGATTCGTGTAGACCATTATTTAGATCCAGCAACATTCTTACTCTCCCGTGCCTGTACATAATGGAAGCGCTCACATTGATCAGAGAAATCATTGGCGAGATGGCCATATGTGGCAATGTTCATGAATATAACCCTAGAGGCCGCCATAATATACTTAAGCCCCGTCTTAAATATAAAAAATCTTTATGTTTTTGTAACAATGTAGGTATAGACATATTTAACAAATTACCGTTAGAAGTATGGAACTACAATTTGCGTAAGTTCAGGTCTACCATGAGAGCTTACCTCCTCGATAATGCGTTCTATAGTCTACAAGAATATATGAACTATAATTTAGATGGTATAATACCTATAGTTTTGTATTTATACTATGTATTGTAATATTATATTGTACGAATATTATATATTGTTATATATATATATATATATATATATATATATATATATATATATATATATTTGTCTGACTGGAATTATGTTCATATTATGTATCTAATGTTCCAATAAATCTAATCTTATCTATACAACACTGAAAGAATTTTTAAAATCTGTTCATTAGTTTAGTTTTACGGCACATAGGGGGTCGCGCTAGCTTATTTTACTTAGAAAAGTATAAGATAACCAAACTGAAAGAAAATTTTAAATTAGTTAATCAGTTTGCTTTTGCGGGACACCAAGGAGCCCTGTATCCCAGGATGTGCAACACTGATATAGCTTATAACACCCAGAAAGTTCTGATTTATACAACACTGTAAGAAGTTTTCAAATCGGTTCATTAATCTGCTTTTGCGTCACACAGGGAATCCTGTCTCATCGGATCGGCATCGCTGAGCTGACCGTCGCTGATTGCCGAGTTATCGCGCATTGAAATTGTATAATATGCAACTAGCGCGGAATGCCATTTATTTCTAACGCGAGTTCATTTGAGTACAGAATATGCATGCACTACATGTTGCATAGTATGCAAATGCTTTTCCTCTGATTACCATTTCGTTTTTTTTTTTTTTTTCTAATGAATTTTTTCTCATGCCGAATATATGGCATACCGGCGCGTATTGCACACTTTGCTTTTCTTCTGATTACCATTTTTTAATAAATAGAAAATTTCAATGAAGAAAATATAATTTAAATATTTTTGACAGACAATACGGCGCGCGCACTCAGTATAAGAATCAAAATTCTCACACCGTTGCACGTGCGCATTAGAGCGAATTTATCCATCCCCTCACCGACTGCGTGCGCCTGTGGGTAACATCCTGAATTTAGTTAATTTCCTGTCAACTAACAATATCGAAATGAGACAATTGCATAGTAGTCGTAGGATATAGTACATAGTGCAACTAGCGCGATATATGCATTCTGATCGTGTTCCACACTATGCTTTTCTTAACCTAAATTTTTTAATAAATAAAAAAAATGTATCAAAAAGATTGTTGTGAAGTGTGAATTTTCACACATTTCAGGGTTTCACAGGTATTTAGTAAGTGAATGATGATTATTTGGGATGCCAAAACAAATTTTATGTTAAAATATTTTTTTGTTAACTTTAATTCGAGTGCCTAATACCATTATTTAGGTTTCTAAATTTGTGTAGTATTTTTTTTTATAGCAAGGTTCATTAAGATTTTGAAAATTGCGCCTATGGCTTCCATTGGTTGTATATATAAGGTTGTATTATAAGTCATGAGCTCCGCCCCTCTGATTTCGTATACATTGAAATATATAATTAAATTATATGATATATATATAATATAAATAAATTCGGGAATTGGCCCGTCAACAGAATATTAGCATATCTGATTTTACTATATTATTTCCGTTTGTCTAATCTCAGAAAGAGATCTAGATTTTCTAGTACGTGACAATATAACTAGAATTTTGAAAAAATAACTTAAACAAAATAAAAATGCAAAAAAAAACAGAAAAAATAAAATTGTCTCCAGACCAGTTTGCAACTTAGAAAGCGAGAAAGCTAACCATTACACCATTAAAGCGTACTGGTTTAGTGTGTTACATAACGTATTAAATATTTACGTCAACCAAAAAACACAAAAAATGCGTTATTTTCCGAAAACATAATCTAATCAAAAATTCTTCTTGTACTATTCTGGTTTACATCATTGTACATTACTTAGAATTTTTTCAGATTTTTAGTTTAAATCATCTGGGCTACAGGG
Organism: Liopterus haemorrhoidalis; assembly: GCA_963971575.1. Classification (NCBI taxonomy): domain Eukaryota; kingdom Metazoa; phylum Arthropoda; class Insecta; order Coleoptera; family Dytiscidae; genus Liopterus; species Liopterus haemorrhoidalis. The sequence goes on from OZ020620.1 coordinate 22,214,878, forward strand.
TATGGAACAAAAAAAATTTTAACAAAATTTTGGCAAAAATCGCGTCAAAATAATATATTTTGCAAAAATAAAATTTGAATCGTTAATCCACGTACTAAAAGATTTCATTTGATAACCTACTCAGAATTTAAAAAAAAATTTTTTTTCGATGAGCACATATTTGTTTATATTTTTAGGGGGATATGTTTTTTAGATGTTTTAGTATTTTTCCTATGTGCGGGTCAAAGAGTTGTATAAGCATGCCAAATTTCAACTCTCTAAGTTTAGCCGTTTAGCTACAATTTTTACCGAATAGACAGACAGACAGACAGACAGACGACAAAATGACGGTATAAGGGTTTTTGGGTCATACCTACAAAAACCTAGAAAATGTTTCAAGAAAATACAAGGAATATATTGTTCACAGCCATTAATGCTCGTGCAGCCAGTACGGAAATAAAAATTCGCGAACCGTTGCACATGCGCATTGGTGTGAGTTTATACCTTCCCGCACCGTCTGCGCATGAATGAGGGTACCATGCGGAATTAAGTTAGCTTCCTGCCAGCAACAATATCGAAATGAGACAGTTCCATAGTAGTCCTAAGAAAAAGTATAATGTGCAACTAGTGCAAAACATGCATTCTTCGCGTGTTACTCACAGAGCCGCAGTAAGGAAAACTTGCGCTAGGGGCATAACCGTGTTTTTGGCACCCTTAGCAAATAAAAAACAAAGTCCTCATCTCTCAAAATTCAAGTGATGAGCAAAAAAAAGGTCCTCACCTCTCAAAATCCAAGTGATGAACAAAAAAAAGGTCCTCGCTTTCGCAATGGCGCCCCTATCCTTAGTGCGCCCAAAGCCGTCGCCCCTTCCACCCACCCCCCTTACTGCGGCTCTGGTTATACACCATGATTTTCCTCCGATTACTATTTTTCAATAAATATAAAAATTTTATCAAGTAAACACAATGGAAATATCGTTGACAGCCACCAGAAGCGTGTGACCAGTACAGGAATAAAAAAATCTCGTATCGCTGCACATGCGTATTGGTGCGAATTTACTCTTTTCCACACCGTCCGCGTGCTTGAGGCAATGTAAATTACATAGTTGTCGTGAGAAAAAAACATGTTTTTATTTATTTAGTTCGATTAGCAAACGATGCCTGACAATATGTTTTAATCCATTACTCTTCATGAAAACAAGTCGATATGGAAACTATAAAATATAGTTATTTATTCCAATAGCATAAAATTAAACTGAAGCTTACTTTGACAATACTGTTTAACCAGTGGTTCCTAAAGCTTTTCGACGTCATTTGAAATACCGAATTTTTGCGCAACACCGAAATGAAAAAATGGCACACCACTTTCATTTGCTATTTACTCTTAGTAAACCCCGTGTTTTGTTATCTGTATACTCTTTCGTATATATTTTAAAAAAATCTGGACTGACTGACTCATCAACGCCCAGCTCGAGCCTTTGGACTTAGAAAAACGAAATTTGGGCAGTATATTCCTTCCATGAGATAAGAAGAACGAATATATTGTCAGGAACAATGCAATCGTTTGTTACGTCGTCTGACGTAACTGCATTGATTCGCCGACGCTAGTATAAGAAGGAATTTTCGACATTGAACCCTTAAGTAGAAGAAAAGAGGTAAAATCTGGGTAATATATTCTTCCATGACGTAAGCACAGAATAATGAGGGATTTTTTGAAACGAAATTCCTCAGTAACTCTTAAGCCATATGAAATATCGACGTTTTTGCTTACAAAAATATTTGTAAAAACATAAATCAGAATTTTGTCTTAATCCCTTAAAACGAATCTAAATTCGGGTGAGTTATAGAAAAGAAGGGTTCTCCTGTGTTTGTTAATTTATAACATTCTTTATTGGCATATAAGTGTCTTTTTAAAATCTTTGAATGTTTTTTTTTACATTGCGTCCCTAAAAGAGTAATTTTTTTTAATAGAACGCCCCTGGACCTACATGAAATTCAGCTAGTATATTTCTTCTATAACGTAAGTACCAACTAAGAAGGAATTTTTCGAAGTTCAACCCCAAGATGTGAATACGGATAAAATGTGTTTCATGGATTCCTCTATGTCTCTTAGAACAGTTGAAATATTGACTTGATTTTCGCTTACAAAGGTTACCTATACGAATGTTTAAAAATATATTACAGGATTTTGTCCTAATGGATGCCCTAAATGGGTGAATTTACATTTATGGTAAATTATAAAACATTTTGTATCTCCTGTGTTTGTTGTGTTATAATATTTCTTTTTGGTATATAGGTGTCATTTAAAATCTTTAGAACTTATTTTGACCGTTTTTTTTGAATTTTACACTTAAAATTAAATTGATATATTTTATTCGACAGAACGTTTCCTGGACCTAGGAACAAGAAATTCGGATAATATATTCCTTCCATGACAAAAACACCCACAGGGATGTTTCGATACTACTGATAGCGATTTTAGTATCGATACTAATCTTCCGATACTTTACTTATATCCGTACATTTGACTCAGTATCGTATCGAATCGTTTTTTTTTTGCTAACCTATATAAAATTGCTCAGAAATTCTTGTTTGTAGTAGCGACGTCAGTTCCTTCAGAGCGCTTATTTTCGACAGTAGGAGCCACTGTATGCAGAGGCAGAAATAGGCTTCTGGGCAAAAGGCTTACTAAACTGCTTTTTCTCGGTGCTTGCAATGAAGAAGAGTGGAGTATTTAATTATATTTTAAACAATCACTCAGACCTATAGGAGCCATTGCCTTACCATTTTTTTATACCAAACTGACATACAATTTAAACGATGCAAACTACTGAAATCAAAATTTCCTCTTAATTTGTTTTTCTAAAATAAACAGCATATATAGGCAATTCCAAACGTTTAGGCGGAACTAGATTTTGAAATCTAGTAACTTTTATTTATTAATTCAGACTTTTGGTCATTTTGTTTAAGCTTTGTATATCATACTCACATTGCAAATTCTAGATTAAATTGATTGTCATTATAAAATATCCTTTTCATTGCATTTTAATTTTTTGTTATTCTTAATAAAAATTTGATTTATCTTCAAAATATGTAAAAAAGTATTAACATTTTTAATAAATTTCATTCGTTTCCAATGTTTCACTCACAGAACAGCTTCACTGTTGGGATTTATGACTTATGATTTATAAGAATAAAATGTTTTTACGTTTTATAGAAAATATATTCATTTTTCCTTTCGATATTTGAAAATATCGATATTTTGTTTCGATACGATACTGGTATCGATACTTTTTATTCGATATTATCGATACCCAAATATCGATACTTTCTCAGTATCGCATATCCCTACTTACAAGGTGAAAGGGGCTAATTTGTTTTTTACGGATTTCTCTGTATCTCTTAGACGCGTCTCTCTTGTAGGCTACCCGTTTTTAACTCGCATCACCAACGAGTACTTTCAGAGTAGCTCCGTGTACGAAAGGCTTTACGCTAATGCACAATACAAAATATCACAAACCAGTCCCAAACTTTCTGCTCAAACAAATCTTGTATAACTTAAAAATATATTGGGTTCTGCATCATTTTGCTTTTTCCACAAAACATTTGATTTTATATTGATTACAAACAAGCAAAATATAAACAAATTGTAATTGACGCCACATTAAATGCTCTATTTGAATAATTGGATATCATAGTTTATTTATTTATTTAACCCGCTAGTGCATGAAATTATAATTTATTTTTTTTTCTTGATTTATATTATGTCGTCAAGGATGAAATTTTTAGAAAAAAAAGGCAAAGTTGATTGATAACTTACAAAATATAAGAAATTATTTTATTCATCAAAGTGTTTACCCATATTGTCTATACATTTTTGCCATTTAAGCGGCAGGTTGTTCAGGCCGGTGGTATAAAACTCTGGTGGACGATAGTCAATTAATTCCTGGGAGGCCAGTTTTACAGCATTGTCGGAATTAAACTTTTTTCCTATTAAAAAGTTGTCCAAATTGCGGAAGAAGTAGTAGTCAGTGCGGGCTAGGTCTGGTGAGTATGGAGGATGATGAAGAAGTTCCAACTCCAATTCCTGTAGTTTTGCCAGAGTCATTTGTACAGTGTGTGGTCTGGCGTTATCAATGATAACGCTAGACCATATATAGATAACTTATCATGCAATAAGATAGGAGTCGATCTGTTGACCAATCTAGGCTGTTTTTCTTTAAGTTTTTGCATCATTTCGTCCAGTTGGTTGCAGTCTATTTCTGCTGTGATCGATGATCCAGTGTTTTTTTTTTTTTTGTTTTGTTTTGTTTTTAGTTTACCTGTACGAAATTTGGCGAACCAATTTGATATTGTCTGCTGCGTAGTAATACTAGAGCCAAATACACTATTAAGGTTTCGCGCAGTCTGCGATGCCGCAGTTCCACGTAAGAACTCATACTTCATAATAGTACGAATTTCCGACCGTTCCATTTTCAACAAAATTAATTGAAAAAAAAAGTGTTTATATTCTTTAGAGCATACAATGATTTCTTTAAACAGGCGAATTGTGTAACTTTCTAACAAAAAATAAATAAAAATCGTCCTTCTTATCGCGGTTGAACATCACCAAACATTCCTTCGAAATGGTCAAACGATTGCGTTTGTTGTCGACTGAGAGCAAATGCGGCACCCATCTGGTAGAGAGCTTCCTCATTCCTAAATATTCATGCAAAATCTTGAGCAGCCATTCGCTTGAGATGCCCGCAGCCTCCGCTATCACGCGCTTAGTCATTCGTCGATCGTCGATTATCATTCCATGGATTTTATCGACAATTTCTGGCGTGGTGACCTCTTTTGGACAGTCTGAACGATCATCAGCAAACATGCTCTTACGACCGCGTTTAAATTTAGCTGTCTTATATTTAATTGTTGATATCGAAGGTGCAGAGTCTCCATAAACATCGTTCAATTCGGTGTTGATCTCATCGTTCGTTTTCTTTGTCAAAAACAAGTATCTAATCACTGCACGATATCGATTTTATTCATTTTTGTAAAAATGGAAAAGTTGTTCGCTTTCAATGACTGTCAAACACAAACTAAATGACGTATCTGGTTGAAAATTGTACAGTCGTCATTTGAAGGTTAGAATTTACGAAAAACAACATTGATTTGATACTGGTGGCGCCATCTCTTGCCTAGGCAGATTACTTTTCAACCGCCCTCGTATAACACATAAAAGTATATTTATAGCCTATTATTGGTATGAAAGTTTTCAAACCATAATTTTGGATGTAATCCACAGTCACATTTTATGCGTATAAATTTACTTTTTTACCGTACGCCTTACATCGCCTATCCGTTTCCGTATATCGCACAATATGACCAACATTATCATATCTAATAGAGCTTCATCATTATATTTTGATCTAAGTTCACATTCTTGTAATAATCCAGGTGGCAAATGGTTTGCGTTACCTTCATGTTCATCATAAGAATTATCACTGTCTTCTTCCGTTTCTGCAAAATTTTCATCGGGAGGTGTTATGTAAATTTTCTTCAACAACTGCAAACTCTGACACTCCAAATTTCCAAAATATCTCGGAATTACTTTGGACAGATCCCTTATCTTTCGGCAACGTATAAGTAATATTTCTGCGAAGCTTAAGACGCGTACTAACATTGTACAAAATCTCGCTGCAACAACGTGGGGAGCATCTGCCAAAGTATTGCGTACTTCTGCTTTGGGCCTCTTCTACTCCACGGCAGATTTTTCATCGGTCTGACGAAATAGCGCCCATGTGAACAAGATCGATGTAGAGCTGAACAGGGCAATGCGATTAATTTCTGACACAATAACATCCACTCCCCTATATTAGCTGCCAACCCTCTGCAACATAACTCAAATGCATGGGTTAATTAGTGCAGGAAAATGGAAGAATGTCCAGTAGATTGTCGTTCTTTAAATCCAAAGGAAGAATCCCCCGGCTTTAATCTGCCCGCCACCTATGGGTTACGCTAAACCGTATTCACACTAACCACGGTTAGATGTGCGGATACCTTAGCGAAATGGGGAACTTGCCCAACACCGGAATGTGACTGTGGTGCACCAAACCAGTCAAGCACTCATATCACCTTCGACTACCCACTCCGAGGCTACCAAGGATCCAAAGAAGATCTATTTCATGTCGCACCAGATCTAGTAGATTGGCTTAAAACCCTAGATGTAAGAATATGACAATTGTATATTTTATATCATGAATATTATATGTTATCTTACTATATTTTATTAAATGTACTTAAAGTGAGCATCAAGAAATGCAAAGTACTATCCTTTACACGTAATATAAACAAAATAACCCACGATTACCATATTAACAATATAGTGCTGCTTAGAGATAGTAAAGTGAAAGACTTAAGTGTACTATTTAGAAATGATTTAAATTTTAGTGACCACATAGACAATATAGTGAATAGTGCCCTCAAAACTTTAGGATTTATACTAAGAAACAGTGGTAGCTTTTAGATATCTACAACTTGGTTACTGTACTGTGCACTATTTCGACCTAAATTAGAGTACGCAAATACAATCTGGAACCCAAAAACAATGTCCCACAAAAATCAAATAGAAAAAATACAATAGAGATTTTTTAAGAAACGTGACCCTGAAATTAACCGGAACATATCCTTTTCGTATCTCTTATGCAAACCAGTTAAAATACCTAGCTGTCAATAATAGCAAGAAATTTCAAACATTAGAATGGAGACGCAACATCCACACTTTGAATTTCGTGTTTAAATTATTTAATAATAAACTAGATGCCCCAGAACTTCTTCAAAATTTAAATATTCGAGTCCCTGACATAAGATTGAGAATTAAAAATGATCACTTTTTCAAAATTTCAGAATCTATGTCACCACTGAACAAAATGCTCAGTCTAGTAAACAAGCAAGTCTCTGATAGAGATGTAGATATATTTTACGACAACTACAGAAAGTTTGTTAATATAAAAATAAATTAGACTAGTTATATTGTATCTTATTGTTTTATTCTTTATTTTATTCATTATTAGTATTTCTATATTATTGTTGTGATAATAGTATTGTATTTTTCCCCAATACTATGTAACTGGACTTGTGCACTACTGTACAAATCAGTATAATCACTGGTTAAAAAAAAAAATAAATAAAAAAAAAAATAAAAAATAAAATAATTTGTACCGGTATGCCATACGCTAAATAAATAAATAATGTAAATGTTTAAATTTTCATCTATATCTGTTTCATTTTCAATAATTTCTAATAACTAATCTAGGGATAATCTGACAAAATAACGTTTATTTTAATATTTTGGTTATTATGCATAGAGTTCATTATAACGGACACGTGATTAAATATGAGTTATAGAACAAATTATTATTATTATTATTATTATTATTATTATTATTTTTCTTCATATTTTCAAATAATTCAACAAAATTACTATAAGATTTAAGTATTTATTATAAAAATTAAGTCCTAAATAAATAAATTTTACTTAACCTCCATGCTTTGTTGTATACAGTTCGGGATCAATCGCAGAAAAAAGAGCCTTAGGTATGCAGTAAACTTAAATATTCAATAGCCATCACACAACTGTGACTACAAGCACTTCCACAGTTATTGAAACTTTTTTATTGCAATTCATCAAAATAAAATGTAAGTGTTTTAACGGACACTATGCACTAATGGGTTAATAATGTATTTCATAAATTCAATATTAATGTAAATATCATTGTAGAATTTAAAATAATTAAACCCGAAGTCAACTTGCAATATAACTTATTTATTTATTTACGAAAATTTGCTTCCAGAAAAAAACAAAATGTATAGTAAAAAAATACATAATATTTTAGGTAAAAATAAGGGATTTTATTTGGTTAATAAATACATTGAAAGACATGTTGCACAGATCTAGGGTATTGTTGTTATTTAACCCTTTCGCTACGGGCGAATATTTCATAAATCCTGCTCCCTGTACGGGGTTTCTAAGCCCGTTCGGAATCGTAGGGTGTTCGTAGTGGAAGCAAATTTTATCGAAAAAACACGTTCTTCGGATTTAAAACAATTAACACAATGACGGAATTTGACGGTCATCGTGCTTGTATATATATATATATATTTTTATGATTTACCTTTTTTATTTATTTATTTTTTTCTTAATTTTAATTTAATAGGGAGTTTAAAAATAAGGTTATATACAAAAGAGATATAAAAGAAATATAAACATTTATTAATATAAATTATCAAAATCTACAATTATTAAAGACATTCAAATTATAATAACATTGTAATTTTTCATAAAAAAAAAACAAAATATTACTTTTTATCATATATATATATATATATATATATTTTTTTTTTGTATGATATAGGTACTTCAAAGCAAGAAGTGCAGTATAATGCGGCATTGCACTCTTTGCAATGAAAAGCAGTCTCTTGCATTCTCTTATTTTTACAACAAGCAACACACCTGACAGTTTGTTTTTTCCCTTCTTCGGTTGGAATTTTTTTAATAAAATGTCTCGAAATCAATCGGATAGGATTTTCTATACCTTCCCACAGTACTGGACTTATCAACAGGATTGTAATTTTCAAATAAATCGGTTAATGTTCCGTATAAGTCCACCGCGTCAAATTAGAACTAGGCTGTATGTTTAGAATAGAATATATGTAAGAGTGGGGAACCAATAGTAATCATTCTTGCATATGTGCTCGGTGTAATCAGACACAACTTTTGTGCAATTTAGAATCAAGGGAGAACGGTGTCTACACAGGTGTTATTTACATAGTTAGTTCCTGAAACTTGGAAAATGGCTGATAATTATTTCAATTTTTTAAGTAATATGGAGAGTAAGGATATGAAAGAGGTGTTAAGATGGTGTATGAATGAGGGTCTGATTGTGTCTGAATGTAAATGTCCCAAAAAGTTCCCAGACTCCTGATTTATATAATTGCAATGTGATCTAAATGCTATCCATTTTTTCCCAAATTTAAACCCAAAATGTGATAGCTAAATTTTATCGCGTACAACTTCAAAGAGTTATAAAAAGGATGGATAATTTTATATAAAAAGGTATTCTGTGGCGATTTTCACGGCTCTGGATTTGCCTACTAGTTTTATCATTGTTTGTTTGCATATAGTGAAGATATATAAATGATTTATACATTTTTAATACATTTACATAATTTGGTATGTATGAATGCGATGAAAAACGGAATGTTCTATTTTAGACATAAAATTGGTAGGTCGGAATATATTGATAATTTGAGGATTCTCTCTTTTAATAAAGTTAGTGTTTTTCAACATATGTATACTATAAATCTCATTCAAACTATTTAAATATTACTTTAAGCGTATAAATACTGAAATTTCGTTATTCAAGTTTTTCTTTAAAAACCTTAATACGAGCTAAATGTTAACTAACACTTATTAAATAATTGCTTGGATTTCAAAACGTATAACTATCAAGTACTTATTTAGATTTCAGAATCGCAAATGTTATATTTTGAAAGAAAGGGGCGGCGCTTCGTCAAGACCAAATCTCATTCCAACTAGCATACACGTTCTGTCTGACGAGTTATGCCTGGTGGACTTATACGGAACATTAACCAATAAATCTTGTATAAGTGTTAATTGGAAATCGGCAAGACTTGTTTTTTTTTTTTTTTTTTTTTCTTTGTTTAAATTATATAATGCATGCGAATTTAAAACGCATAAATCAATCAAATGAAAAAATACCTTCTTATACCACTTAATACTTTTTCGTATAGATTTTTGCTACTTAAAATCATATCTGAGCGGTCTACAGCACCCATCTATTATACCGTGATTTTCGTTTGGTCTTAGTCACTGAAAGTAAGAAAAAAGACATTGAAATAACACGGTGGTACTTCATACTTTATACCGTATATATCCGGTCTTAGTTGCGAAAGGGTTAAGGAATTGTATGTTCTAAACCAGCGTTTCTCAACCGAAAACATGCCACGGACCAGTAAAATATTTAATTACCTGCCGCGGACCACAAAAAATAAATGTACTATTAAACAAATTTATTGTATATGTACATCTATATAATATCTCAGTAATAAAAGATCACTGAAGAATGAACAAAAAACACAGAAAATGGACAAAAGATCATAAATAAATTAATCAAAAATCTCAAAAATAATAATTTATAAGCCTTTCGCGGACCATAAAATTTTTGCTAAGGATCGCCAGTAGTCCGCGCACCACCGGTTAAGAAGTACTATTCTAGACAGTCTATCAACGCAAGGATTAAACCCGTAATTACTCGCATGACTTCTACAATAAAATAATGACTGGGAACAAGTTTCTCTCGCAGGTACATGAATATTAAATGTATTTAATACATCTGGCACAAAAATGACACTGTTCATAATTTTGTATAGAAAACACATATCGGCTAATGACCGTCTATACCAGTGATTCCTAACCGGGGCGCCAGCGCCCCTTTGTGGGCGTTTTGGAGGTCTGGCGGGGCGTTTTTAAATTTTTAGCATTTAGGGGGCGCTGCAAAAGTTCAAGTGGGCATTGTATCAATATAGAAAAATAAGGTATGTTCATTTGCTCAATTGTTGCGTACACTGCACACATAACCATTGTAAATAATTGTGAAGAAGATCGCGAATAACATATCGCGATCGGGTTACCACGTTGCGTCTGACTGTTTGGCTTTTGACAATTAGTGCCGGATATATTCGAAAAGATGAATGAAAATCTCCTGAATCTTCAAGGAAACAATATCAGCCTTATTAAAGCCAAATGAGTTGTATTGAGCTTTATCAATAAACTCAAATTATATAAAAAATAATCTTTGTCGGCGAGAATACCATCAGTTTCCTTCTTTACAACAATTAAAAGAAGATACGCTCAAGAATTCTGATTTGGAAACATACTGTAGCCACATGGACGCCCTTATCGAAGATATGATATTACGATTCAAAGACTTGCAGAAACTTGTGATACCAGCTTGGTTAATTAATCCATTTTTATCAGACGTAGAAAGTCAGTCAAAATTTAAAAGAGCAGTTTATTGACCTACAAAATGATTGTGTAGCCAAAATAATATTCAATCAATGTGATTATAATGCTTTTTGGGTTCGTTTTCGTCCTCATAGCATTTTCATCTTCCTATTTAGTAGAAAAGGGTTTTAGCGCAGTAATGCATATATTGAAAAAATCACGAAATCGATTACAAATAAGCCAAAGAGGAGATTTGAAATTATGTTTGACTAAACTTGAACATTATATTACGAACTTGGTGCAATCATATGCGGCTCAAGAATCTCATTAACTTTTTTTTTTTTAATTTTTTTAATAAAAATTTTCTATTGAATTATTTACTTATTCTATTTAAATATTATTATAATGTTGTATGTGATACTAATATGACATAAATGGCAATAAATACATAATGTGTATAAAAATAATAACGTGTTTTATTTCTATTTCTCATCATTTTTTATTTGTAGTAGGAAATTCATAGCACAAAATACATACCTACATAGAGAAAAGTGTAAATTTTGTTTTTTGTGTGGAGGGGGCGGTGGATAATTTTACTGTGGTAAAGGGGGCGATTCTTTCAATACGGTTAAGAAACACTGGTCTATACCTATAGCCCTGGAAATCCGGATTATCCGCGGATATCCGCAACTTTTCTGCTGGTACGGATAAATTATCATTTAAACCATACGGATACTGATAAAATTTCATATCCCCTTATCCGCAATATCCGCGTGTACATTAAATCTTCGGTTACCTTCGGAAAAACATGCGATTGATCGAGATTGAGTTGAGACAATCAACATAACTTTCTTTTTATTATTGAATATAGAAAATAATATTTTAGACAAAAGTTGCCTGGTACACTTTCAATGTAATTCTTCCTACCTCTGCTCTATTTCTGGCTTTTAAATCTAATGTTTTTTTTTTTTTTTTCTACAAAAACTTAAATAGTTTTATTTAAATACCTAAATTTACCTTTATAAATTTCTCTCGAAAATTTTATTATGTAACTTGTCAAATTTTTTATACTACCCAAAGTAAAAAGTCTTGCTGATTCAAAAAATTTGAAAAATGACACATGTTACTACTTGAAAAATTAAAGTTGCATTGCCTAAGGCATGCACGAAATGGCGTAAGAGAATTACTAGGTTACAAAAATATGAAGAACATTTTATAAAAAATTCAATATTTAAAAAAATATAACGACGTTGCATTACTTTTTCCTCACCTTGTAAAAGGTATAACTGACGTGAGATGTTAGTTGACACTAATATGATATTTGACAGTACTATCAACACGTATTTCATGAGCAGCATGCCACCTGTTTCCTACGAAAAAGGACGCTTAGGCCCCCCAAAATTGTTGTCTCTCTCTAGATTTCAAAGTTATTAGCGCATCTAGCCCCCAAAACTTTTGGCGTCTCTTAGGTTAGGTTAGTAATATGTAAACTGGAAAATCCAAAAATTTTCAGTATTGTTTTTGAGCAGCGATTACCAAATAAGGCGAAACATGTTAGTTCTTTCCAAACTGACAGCAAATCCTGTTCTGCGGATTGTGCGGATATTTTTGCGGATGCGGATTTATTATTTACAAAAGCTGCGGATGCGGATTGGATGCGGATCATGGATATGCGGATGCGGATACAGAAAAGCTTATGCGCGCAGGGCTCTATCTATACCCTGATCAAAATCAAGAAGTAGTAATAAAATCACGTGAAAGATTGAAGTCGTTACCCTATTGGCTTTAGCATAAATTTAAGTGCTCAATAGCCAACGAACTACGAGATTTCGACAAAATTATCTCGTGAACATTGCTGATTACTACTGCTGGATTTTGAACAGAGTATAGATGTCAGTGAGGCTATGCTTAGCACATAGTATTTTTCAGTATAAGTGAGAATGTTGTATATACCAAGTTTGAACAGTGCGTGATTACAAAATTTATTTTGTACATACTCGTTACGTTTAATTTGGCTCTTTTGCAAAGGATTCCAAATAGTTGAGGCAAATGGCTACTAACTAATGAGAAGTACAAGATTTTAATATAATTAATATCTGTAAACGCATTAGTCTTGTGTTTAACAAAACCGAGCATTTTCAGCGATTTATTGGTTATAATATCAATATGTTTCGCAAAAGAGAGATCACTGCTAAATAAAATACCTATCAGTCGTTTCCTTAACGTGTAAAATATCCACTATAGCCTGTTTCTTTGGTTTAATCGGAACTAGATTTTGAATTCTAGTATTTTTTATCGATTAAGTTAGGCTTTTTCTTCAATCGTTACAAAGAGAGCTCGTGAGAACTTACGAAAATGAAAATTCCAGTTGGTTCCGCTTAAACGCTTGGAATAGCCTATACTTGTTATTAGTGTTTCTGTGAATGGTCGGGAATTTTTTTCCGTCCGTTCTGTATAATTTAAATATATATTTACAGTTTCGTTTTCGTTCTTGAACATAAAACAAAATATCGTTCTCTTTCCTGTTCTTTAAAATATTCTGCTAATATCCTTTTGTTTTCGTTTTCGATTTGTTCTCATCCTTGTTAAAAATTGAATCAAAGATTCGGGAGTCGATAGTTTTTCCGACTCCAGACTCCTCAAAAAGACTTCAACTCCTTGACTCTAGACTCACGAATCCAACTCCGCATCTCTATCCCTGGAAATTTTTACGTTGGTCTGAATCTCGAGAAAAATTGATCGGGAAAACAGGAAATTTGACAGAAATTTAACAAGAAATTTAACAGAATCACAAAATATGATATTTTCTAAAATCTAATATTAAAGTTTATCTCTAAAGAAACTTTGTTAAACATACAACAGAACACTAAATTTTACTTTTCAAAACGAATCGAGGGGGTAATTACCCCGATTACCTTCCTTTATCCGCCACGGGTGTGCTGCTTTTTGATTTTTTAATTGTGGCAACCCTAGTTCCTTAACTAGTTATAGTTAGATGTGAAATAGCAGCGTCATAGTGGCTACATAACTTCACGGATGACTAGACGTATCTAGAGCGGTCTTTTACTAGTCACCGTGCGGCCACCACCACATCAACACTGCCCATTGCCATCACTGAACAACTGCACCCGTGTTTGATTACACTGTTTATACGTAGTCGATTTTTTCTAAAATTATATCCATGTTCATTATGTAGACATTATGATCCTAAAAGAAATGCTTGAAATTCTGGGTTATTAAGAAGCTTTCTTATTTCAGCCGTCAGTTTAAGTAACAGAATGGTTCACTTTATTAGGTTATTTTGTCTTATTTTTTTTTTTTTTTTATTCCTGGTCTTTTTTAAGGGTACTTGTTCAATTTAATGTTATCGTGACTTCGTTGCCTACGAAACAGGGGGAATTGGGTTCTATTTTTGATACCGCTGTGAAATTTGCATCTTCCAATATTGTGCAGACAGCTCAGAGGTTGACAAATGAAAGCCCTTAGTACGTGGATTAACGATCAAATTTTTATTTTTGCAAAATAAATTATTTTAATGCGATTTTTGCCAAAAATGTGCAAAAAAAATTTTGTCCCACACCTTGTAGCCCAGATGGTTTAAACTAAAAGTCTAAAAAAAATCTAAGTAATGTATATTGGTGTGAACCGAAATAGTACAACAGGAATTTTTCATCAGATTATGTTTTTGGAAAATAACGCATTTTTTGTGGTTTTTGGTTCACAAAGTACAAAAGTTATACCAATGTAAGACACTCACATGCATGGCGTGCGATGGCGACATGCGTTAGAGCACTCTTAACCTGGCTGGAAAACGAAGGGTTTCGAGTTCGAGTACGGAGTGAATTTTATTTTTTCTGGTTTTTCTTTGCATTTTTATTATGTTGAAATTATTCAAGTCAAAATATAACTAGAATTTTGACAAATGTTGTATTTAATTTTTAAGAGCGTAAATTTAATAACCAGTCTTATTATATGATTAACAGACGATAAATTATTTAAAAAATATCGTTCATTTTGCCGTGATTACTACAAAGTAAAATTTGTCCTACACACTCAGCATACCGCCTTCACTTATTATATACCTGCGAAACCCTGAAATGTGTGAATATTCACACTTCACATCAATTTTTATTTATTTTTTCGGCGTCATATTTGGTTTCTACACATTTCAGATCATTATAAGACAATATCCGCAAAAAATCAATTTTTGTCCGTCTTCCCGAGATGTACAATGTATGTATCAAATACAGTATAAGATGACCAAAATTGGAAATAAAACTCTATTATTTGAACCACATATTTGAAAATTAACAAGCTTAAATGCGTCTTACTTCAACACCAACTGTCATGTGTTTGACAGCTAATGGCGGCTGATCTACAGGTAGAACACGAAGTTTCTGATCGTTTAAAGTCGGGAGTATTCGTAATTTATTTTGCAATCTTCTGCCATCTACCAATGTACCAGAAAACTAAAACTCGAGCCAAGGTCATTACATGCCAGTGGCACCCGGGTGTTACGAAGCTTCTTATTCAACCGTCAGTTTAAGTAACAGAATGGTTCACTTTATTAGGTTCTTTTGTCTTATTTTTTTATTTATTTTTTATTCCTGGTCTTTTTTAAGGGTACTTGTTCAATTTAATGTTATCGTGACTTCGTTGCCTACGAAGCAGGGGGATATGGGTTCTAATTTTTGATACCGCTGTGGAATTTGTATCTTCCAATATTGTGCAGACAGCTTAGAGGTTGATATATCCTCTAGCATTTAATACTTAAAATATTGCTTAAAGAGTGGTTGAAGTTACATTATTCAAAACACATTATTATTATTTTTTTTATTATTGAAGATAGGATATATAAAATGAGTATTTTATATATTCCCTGCATTCATCATCAGACCAGTCTTTGTTTTTCTCTCCTGCGTCGTCTCTAAAGTGTTCTAGGACTGGTTTGATGATGAATGCAGGGAAGCAATAATTAAGAAAAATAAAGCGAGGTTACACCTGCTTCAAAATGGAAATGAACAAACAAAAAGAAGATATAACTAAGAAAATAACGGATTTAAAACATTATGTAGAAGGAAGAAACGAAACGAAATGGAAAAAATGCTAGAAAGTATTGAAGAAAATTATAACAATAAATGTATTAAAAACTTTTATCAGGAAGTTAAGAAGCAAAAGCAGGGACAAAAACATAAACAAACATTTGTTAAAAATAAAAATGAGCAGCTGGTTACAGGGGAAGAAAAAATGGAACGATGGGCAGAGTATTTCAGCGAGCTTCTAAATGAAAATGAAGCCGACATTATACAAGAAGAGGAGGAGACTGAAAGACTAGAACTGGTGGACTGTATTATACAACCTCCTCAAAAAGAAGAAATAATTGATATACTAAAAGGATTGAAGAACAACAAAAGCCCTGGAGAGAATGGGATCAGTGCAGAGTTATATAAGCAGGGTGGAGATCGATTGCATGCACAGTTGCATAGAATGGTCCTGGAGGTATGGCAGACTGAACAGATGCCAGAGAGATGGAAGGAGTCTATGATATACCCAATATACAAGAAGGGAGCATCAACAAATTATGAAAACTATAGAGGTATAGCCCTACTAGATATAGCATACAAGATCTTTGCAATTTGTCTAAGAAATAGGTTAAAGGAAGTAATAGACAGTAGATTGGGAGAATACCAGGCAGGCTGCAGGAAGAACAGGTCGACTATGGATCAAGTCTTCACTTTAAAACAGATAGTAGCAAATAGTTATGAACATAATTTGCCATTGCATATATTATTCATAGATTTTAAACAGGCATATGACTCAATTCAGAAGCGTAAATTGTACAAGATTCTGAAAAGCTTTAATATACCTGTCAAATTAGTGGAATTAATAAAAATGACGCTCACAGATACAAAAGGTAAAGTAACAATAGGTGGAAAAACTTCGAAAAGCTTCGAAATTAGAAGAGGGCTTAGACAAGGGGACCCGGCGGCCCCAATGCTATTTAACCTAGCTCTGGAGTGGGTCATACGAAAAAGTCACATACATACCAAAGGAACTATTTACCATCTGAAACATCAATGCTGATGACATAGCCATATTTGCGAGGAGGGAAGAAGAACTAAGACATATTGTAAAAAGTTTAGAAAAGACTGCAGGTGAAGTGGGGTTAAAAATTAACGTAGCAAAAACTAAGTATATGTTTATTAAAGGAGTTCAAAGTGAGCCGGAAGGGAGCTTCAGTGTAAGGACAGATACAGGAAGGCTTTATGAGTTTGAAGCGGTGGACAGTTTTGTGTACTTAGGTGTGAAAATATCAAACGTGAACAATGAAGACCTGGAAATCAGATCTAGATTAGCGAAAGGTAGTAAATGTGTTGGGTCCTTATATAAATTTATAAGATCAAACAAAGTGTCTAGATCGGATAAACTAAGGGTATATAAGTCAGTTATTAGGCCAACAGTTCTGTATGGAAGTGAGTCGTGGACTTTAAACAACGAAAGGCAAAAACGATTGGGAGTGTGGGAAAGAAAAGTTTTAAGAAAAATCTATGATGGAAAGAAAATGGGAGATCTGTTTTTTCGCAGAACAAATAAAGAAGTTATGGAAGTATACGGGGAGCCAGATATAGTGAGTGTAATTAAAGGACAGAGACTGAGATGGTTAGGGCATGTGTCGAGACTTTCTGAAGATAGAGTGGTAAAGACAATATTAAGGGGTGGAGTAGTAGCAAAAAAGAGGCGGGGCCGACCGAAAGGGAGGTGGATGGATGCGGTTCGAAAAGACATGGAACAGTTAGGCGTTAGTGAGTGGGAGAAAAAGACAAAAAATAGACAACAGTGGAGAACAATTGTTCAACACGCCATGGGCCTCCTAGGCCTACAGTGCTGAACTATTATTATTTATTTTATATATTAATTATGTTATATATAGGCTTTAATATAGATTCTTATTATATTTATATAATATGTATTTATGTCATTATATTTTTGTTATATCCATTGACTTGTTCTAGGGCAGTGGTACTCAACCTGGTCCCTACCGCCCACTAGTGGGCAGTAGGAATTTTTTGGTGGGCGGTAGGGGTTTTCTCCAATGCTGGCTAGTTTCCGTTTTTTTTTTTTTTTTTTTTTAATTTAATTGACGTTTTAAAAACATTAAAACGGAAATTTTTTCAAGTATTATTTAAAAAAAATTCATAGCATTATTAAAAAACATTTTCATTAAGTTTTCATAAAATTCTTTACTGTTTATAGTTAAATTTCTCAAAATATACAATTGCCACGTTTTGGTGCATGTATATTTGTTGTGTTTAATAATAAGAGATGATGCAGTAAGTTGTTATTTAAAGATTTTTGCAGCTAAATTTTGCGAAAGTATTTTGGGCGGTATGAAAATTTTTCTACCAATAGAGATGCTAAAGTGGGCGGTCGGTATGAAAAGGTTGAGTACCCCTTTTCCTAGGGTAACTATGGATATACATTTGTATGTCACAGGATATAACATTAAATTTGAAAGTTACTGGAGGCGGTTTCTTTGATGTAATCGGAACTAGATTTTCAAATCTAGTAACTTTTACCGATTGATTGAATTGATTTTGATCAATTTGTTTAAGAAAAGCCTACTGCAATATATGAAAACATAACTCCACAACAGTTACCCGGATATTACCCACTATCTATTTTTTGGCATATATTTAGCGAAAATCTCATAAAAAAATATTTATTTTTGAATTAAATTGTATTTACATTAAATACATATTTGTTTATATATTTCGTGATGTGATTTTTGAACTCTTAGTATTTTTCCTATATGTTGGTCAAAGAGTTATATAAGCAGGCAAAATTTTCTATCTTTAGCCGTTCGGCTACAATTTCTACCATACAAACAGACTGACTGAGTAACTTTATAAGAGTTTTTTTGTGGTCATACCTACAAAACCCTAAAAATAAGCACAGGTGCATTATGAAATACGCATACTTAATTCCTGCTACTGTAACCGAGGACAAAATAGTCACAGATATACCTCACATAATTACTCGTTAATTATCCGTTACCCGTTAGTTACCCGCTACCCGCTAAATACCCGAGATCCGTTAATTACCCGTTAGTTAACGGGTAATGGGTAGATAACGGGTAGCGGATATTCAAATTCGGAACCGGGTACAACCTTAACGGGTCGGGTAGCGGGTACCCCGGTATCCGTCGTCATTCCTAATATACATAAAAAAAAAAAAAAAAACAATTCGACCCGGAGATCGTCGTAACTCAATATTTCCATTTTTTAAATTATCTAATTTAAATATTAGAATATCGTGTAATCTTTCAATGAAAAGATTCGTATCTCACAAAACTATACTTTTGGTAGCAAAACGTACAGTTTTGTGAGATATATATTTTTTTTTCACATAACAAATATCGTGTATTCTAATATTTAACTTATATAAGTCAAAAAACGATCTTCGTAGGATGGGTCGAATTGACTATCAAATACGGGAGATATTGATTATCTATGAAATTCCTTTATATTTTTACATAATTTGAAAGGCGCACAAATGCAACCTTGTTACACAAATTTCATTTCAATGTAAAATAAAGCTTCAAACAATAAATAAATGCGTTAAGTGGGCTATATATTTTATTTTGTAATGCGTAACTAAGAGGGAAACTCAATTTTTAGGGTTTTATAGGTTTGACCACTAAAAAACCCGTAAACCGTCACTCCTGTATCAGTCTGTTTGTCTGTACGGTAGAAATTGTAACCAAACAGCTTAACATAGAAAGTTGAAATATGGCATGCTTATACTACCCTTTGACCCACATATATGCAAAATACTGGAGTTCAAAAAACACATCCCCAGGTAATAGACCGGGCGGGAGCTCATCACAGTTTAGGGTCTCCGATTTTACACAGCATGCCTTTTGGAGGAGAGAATATTTAGCCTATAACAACAAAAAATGAAGGGTACTAAACCCCTGCACGCTTTCTGGTTATATGGAAAATTGCATTTCCACTTGCACAAAAATTTTGTGTTTTTCTCTGATTTAACCCTTACGTTACGGTGTCCTTTGGTTGCGGTGTGGGGTACAAATGTACCCCGTTTTTATTTTATCATAAATAAATAATTTATTAATAATTTGTATTCAGGTTTACTATGGAATATATTAAAAATGTTTTATAGCTGAAATTACAATATTTTCAATTGCAATGTTTTCATACGTTCAATATTCATAAAATCCTGTTTCATACTAACCAACTAAATTTCTAGCAAAGCATAGTATACGCCCAACCTGATACGTCCGTCCTGTCCGACGTCCAGATTCAGACTGAAGCGGTTACTTAGGCGGTAGCTGCTTTGCAAAAATCAGAGAATTCACCGAAGTTGACTCCGCTCTTTACTTAAAAATAACCAATAAAATTCATGAAAAATAAATTAATTAATATTAAGTGTTTAAAATAAAAAATGAAAAAAATATTTACCTACTTATGAAACAATGTAGGTAAATATTTTTTTCATTTTCAAGTATTTATGGTATTTATAAAACTCAAGAACGATTATTTTATTCAAATTTTGTGTCCGTAAGAGTTAATAATGCTTGCCCTTTTATCAAAAGAAAGTTAAAACAAATTTCAAGTCTTAATAATTATAGGCATGCGATTCGCAGGGTTCCGAAAAGCTCAAACGGTCAACTGATTTTGTAATGAAATTTGTAATGCCGATGAAAAGAATTAAAGTTTGTGTCACACAACCCCTATAAAAAAAATTGGCATGCGGCCCTCGTTGGCCCAAGGGTGGAAAATTTCGAAAAAGTTTTGTGAAAATTTTAATCACGTAAAATCCGTATATAATTTTTACAATATATCACTTATTATTTACTTAACTGTAAAAATATATAAGGTAAATTATTCAATGTAGTTTTTAATGCTTGCGAAAGGACGAATGTGTGGATGCAGGTTCAAAGCACAGCACGGCGAATAATCGTTTCCTTTGATATGGCACACAAGACCAACACGATACGGGAAAGGGCGAGCACCGAAGATGGACGCTCGGCTTAACACAAACAACCCATCCCCACTACTCGGAATTCGGCGAACAATCCCTTGAAACTCGCCAAATATCGAATGTAGGCACCAGACATTCTACCATACTTTTATCTACATTTATTGATAAAATAAAGCAGTGGTTCTCAAATTTTTTAATGTGAAGGCACCCCCAAATTGATTATGTAAAATTTCCGGCACCCCCATCATCATGTGCCTGAAATTATAAAGACATTTTATTAATCATAGGAAAACATGTTTTTTTAACTAAAAATGGGTATATTCTTTAAGTGAGAACAAAAGTTAATGTAATACATGATCTTGATGTATTTTACATAATTCTTTTATATTTTGGGCATATTTTGAACAAACATACTCACATTTCATGTTCTACCGACCTCAATTTGGCATGCTTATACAACTCTTTGACCCGCACATAGGA
Source organism: Liopterus haemorrhoidalis (assembly GCA_963971575.1). NCBI lineage: Eukaryota > Metazoa > Arthropoda > Insecta > Coleoptera > Dytiscidae > Liopterus > Liopterus haemorrhoidalis. Next base: position 22,236,344 of record OZ020620.1, read on the forward strand.
AAAATACTAAAACATCTCAAAAACATATCCCACTAAAAATATAAACAAATATGTGCTCATCGAAAAAAAAATATATATATTTTTTTAATTCTGAGTAGGGTATCAAATGAAAGCCCTTAGTACGTGGATTAACAATAAAAAAATTATTTTTGCAAAATAAATTATTTTGAGGCGATATTTGACAAAATTGTGCAAAAAAAAATTTGTCCTACACCCTGTAGCCCAGATGGTTTAAACTAAAAATCTTAAAATATTCTAAGTAATGTACATTGGTGTGAACCGGAATAATACAACAGGAATTTTTGATCAGATTATCTTTTCGGAAAATAACGCATTTTTTGTGTTTTTTTGATGATGAAGTAAAATATTTAATTCCTTATGTAAGACTGTAATTCAACACGCTTTCGTAGCTCAGTCGGTAGCGAGCTGGCTTCCCAATTTAAAAACCGTTCAGATAAGGTTCGCTTAAGACAAATGTATTTTTTCTAGTTATATTTTGACAAATGTTGCATTTAATTTTTAAGAGCGTAAATTTAATATCCAGTTGAAATTACATTTTCTTCTATCTTGTCATGTATGCGAAACCAGAGGGGCGGAGCCATATTTAAAACAACCAATGGAAGTGAATTGGCGCAATTTTCAAAATATTAATGAACCTTGCTACATAAAAAAAAAAATACTGTACATATTTAGAAACCTAAATAATGGTATTAGGTATTCGTATTAAAATTAACAAAAGAATATTTTAACATAAAATTTGTTTTTAAAACTCTTAGATTAACAGACGATAAATTATTTTAAAAATATCGTTCATTTTGCCATGATACTACAAAGCAAAAGTTGTCCTACACACTCAGCATGCCGCCTTCTCTTATTATATACCTGCGAAATCCTGCAATGTGTGAACATTCATACTTCACTTAAATTGTTTTAGTTTTTATTTTAACGAGTGTAGAAAATCTTAGTTCACACAAGTAGAGGTAGAAAATTGAACCAAAACTTGAAGTGCTCTGGTTCCTATGTTCTATGTTGTCGTGCTGTCGTATAGGGCAGTATCGCTCAAAGTTGTGGCGCTAATTAACATTAAGAAATAGCTCTTAATGTTAATAACCGAGTAGTGATTTTAAAACGATCGGAAGTTAATATAGGCATCCACGATTTGTACCCGTCTGCATTCATTCAGTTGACAAAATTTTCATTATGCGTATAAAAATGATGACAAGAAATGAACTGCACCCCAGAGAGAGAACCTTTGAGAACCTCTGAAATAAAGCATTGTTATAAGTATCCTTGGAGTATACTCCCCTGCCGAACCGCTCTACTTTTGCTGGACAGAGAGTACTTACTATGTTTGCAAGTATTTAGATGAAGAGCAGCTTAACAATGTTTATAAGTGAAAAAAAATAAAATAAAAAAATAAAAATAACTGATGATACCCTTTTATACTTTTGCTTTTCACCGAACAAATAGGTGTTTTATAAGCCCGGTTTGGTGGACCGCCCCTAAAAAATAAACTATGTGCGCCCCTGCGCTATTGTGAGCTTTTTTACTAGGTTTGCAATGACTGATGGTGGCCATAAATTTCTGAAGTCTACGTTTAACAATTTGGCAATTGGTCTCAGCTCGTAAAAATCAATATAAATCAATTTGCAACTTATTAGCGTGAAAACACGTTACTGTTTTATCAGAGAGCATGGCTCAGCTCCTTTAAACAAACAATTTAATGACGTTTGCAACTGTATCAATTCGCTGAGTGTGACACATGTAAAAATTGTAAATTTCATTATACTCAGTTCTGCTATGATTACGGTGACCATACGCCCTTTATTTTAGAGCGTTGTCTGTTGAGATTTATTTATTTATCAAAAACCTACTTTTGTCCTTTTGTCACAAAAGTGGGTTAGTTATTGAGATGGGCTGCGTAAGGCGCAAATAGCGTTTGTTGCTGTGCACCAAAATTTTTAACTAACTAACTATTGTCCTTTTTATTTTATTAATTTTTGACATTTAAAGTACAGAAATTTATAGATTGGAAGGAGTTTTCCGTTATTCCTAGGTGGAGCATGTTAAATAAAAATTCATTTAAAATACTAGGTAGGTTTCACTCATATATTTATTTTCTTAATACGTACGAGGGACATTCAATAATTATAGAAACAAATTGAAGTAGAAAAAAAAAAAAGGTTTGTAGGAGGAGTTTGATACTTCCATGACTTTAGGTTGGCATCACTGGGATGAGCAGAGAACACCTGACGGATAAAAATTGTTTTGTATATAACCTCAAAATTGGATTTAACGATGGCGTGTATGCTTGAAGTTTCCACGTTAGTTAAACAACATTCAGTGATCTGGTTTTTGCTTTCTGAAGGTGAAAAACCGGCTAAAATCTTTTCTCGAATTATTTTACAGCGGTGTTTCCCAACGTGGGTCCTACATGGGGGCAATTTGATTATTCAGGGGGCAATTCGATCTAAGTTTTGTGTCCTGAAGAAGTTGTCATTAAGCTTCAATTAGGGAATAATTCAATTTTTGAATATAAAAAAATATGTATATGTTACATAGGGGGCATCAGAATTTTAGGAAGACTTAAGTGGGGCATGGTAAAAAAAATGTTGGGAAACACTGTTTTACAGTATGGTGAAAGTTGTATGAATCGCGGAAATTTTTATTAGTGGGTGGAACACTTCAAAAATGGTCGAACCTCAGTGACTGACGAGCAACGTCCTGGCCGGCCAGTTGAAGTGTCAACTACTTCGCTTGAAACCCGCATTGACGACATTATTCGTGAAGACCGACGTATTACTGTTGAAGATATTGCAAAAAAAGTTACAGTAAGTGTTGGCACAGTTCATCACGTTATCAGTGATAAGCTCAAGTACAGCAAAACAAGTGCAAGTTGGGTCCCGAAACAGTTAACGCAACAACACAAGGAAACAAGACTCAAAGTGTATACAGACTTGAAAGAACGCTATGAAAGGGAAGGTGACCCTTTTCTTAACAAGATTTTAACGTGTGATGAAACTTGGGTTCACCATTTTGAACCAGAATCCAAAAGACAATGCATGGAATGGAAGCATACCAGTTCACCTGTCTGAAAGAAATTCAGAACGCAAGCATCAGCGGGAAAAGTCATGTTGAAGTCTTTTGGAAAGCTCGAGGTGTCGTCTTTTGTGATTATTTGGAAGATCAGCGTACAGTAAACAGTGTCTACTACTCAGACATGCTGATGAACAAAGTAAAACCAGCAATGAGAGAAAAACGTTGCGGATCTCAAATAAAAGACGTGATATTGCTCCACGACAATGCTTGCCTTCATACCGCCAAGTTGACCCAAGAAAACATTGAAAATATGGATTGGGAGATACTACCTCATCCTCCCTACAGTCCAGATTTGGCTCCTTCTGATTTTCATTTGTCTGGTCCACTCAAGGAGGCATTACGTGGAAAAAAGTTCAGCGACAACGAGGACGTCAAAGAATTTGTGGGAAACTGGCTCAAACAACAAGACGAAGATTTCTTTGCATCAGATATAAAAAAACTAGTTCATCGTTGGGACAAGTGTATTAATATTCGTGGGGATTCTGTTGAGAAGTAGTAAAAGTCTCATTTTGTAAAAATACACAGTTTTTTTTCTACATCAATTTGTCTCTCTAATTATTGAATGTACCTCGTATTTCGGCTATTACGTCATTTTCAAGAGTTTAGAAAATAACAGTTATTTTATAAACATTTGAAAATGGCGGCAATAGCCGAAATACCTATTGAGAAAATAAATTTAATAGTGAAACCTATTTAGTGTTTTAGATTCAATTTTTACAGAAATTTAGTTGTAAAATCATTGGGACATCGCGTTCGTAGTTAAGTTAAGGAATTCGAATGGATCCTATTGCGAGAAATTTCATTTTGGACGATTGTTAATTTTATTAAAATATTACTTTTATTTCAAATAAAAGAATTTTAAATATTGATGATAGTGAATTTCTTCATGAAATTTGCTTTATAAAAAATTCTATTACTGGCGAAAAGTTTAAGGAATGGCGACAAATTGATGAACAACTTTCCATTATAAATATGTTGAAATATTTTATGGATAAACAAATATCTTTTCAATATATTTTAAATATGATTGAATTTGACCGAACGAATATTTTCAATATCAAACATTATGTGGACCAGCGAAAAACTCAACTAGAACTTGAAACAGTAAAAGCTGTCGTAAAAAGTATCTATAACAAGTATAAACCTGCGTTCAGAGCTCTTTAAATTAGTTGACTATGCATTGTACGCTGTGGTTATGTTTAATAGATTGTTTAAACATTCAAGGTAGCGTTTACAGCTTAAGGAAATTAGGGAGTTACGAATAATGCAACATCTGTGTGTCTTTAAAGCAAATACGGTGGCTTTGTAAAATGTTTATTATCTATTATCATTTTCCTAATTCTTCTGTCCTAGATTTTTACAAACTTAACCTAATCTAACTACCTAAATTAATCATATTTACTGTTCGTCTTTATTATTTTGGGCGAGATTTATTGTAATCGGCGCGATGACATTTTGTTAGGTTAGGTAAAGGCATACAGTGTAAACGTTCTCCCCGATATAGACTGAGATAGCCAGTGTGTTTATATGTCTATCTCATTAAAACAACTCACTAACGACAAAGTTTAGAAAACTATCCATAATCGACAACGTACAATGTATTAAATTTAGAGGTCTGAACGGTTGTTTGCCTTACCATATGACAAACTTGCACAATCAAGAGTGCACAAGCTATAGCCCAGAGTCTACTAATTTAAGAGTTATGAACACAGTTTTATTATGACATGGATAGTATACATCTTACGGAGTTTTTAAGAGATAAACCTCATATTAAAAAAAAAATGATGTGAAATGTGAATTTTCACACATTTCAGGGTTCGCAGGTATTTAGTAAGTGAATGATGATTATTTGGAATGCCGAAACAAATTTTATGTTAAAATATTTTTTTTTGTTTATTTTAATTCGAATGCCTAATACCATTATTTAGGTTTCTAAATATGTGTAGTATTTTTTTTTATATAGCAAGGTTCATTCAGATTTTGAAAATTGTGCCTATGGCTTCCATTGGTTTTTTTAAGTCATTACCGATCGTTAATCCACGTACTAAGGGCTTTCAATTGATACACTACTCAGATTTAAAACATTTTTTTCTTTTTCGATGAGCACATATTTATTTATATTTTTAGGGGGATATGTTTTTTAGATGTTTTAGTATTTTTCCTATGTGCGGGTCAAAGAGTTGTATAAGCATGCCAAATTTCAACTCTCTAGGTTTAGCCGTTTGGCTACAATTTTTACCGACAGACAGACGACAAAATGACGGTATAAGGGTTTTTTGGTCATACCTACAAAACTTTAAAAAATACATTCATATGAAAAATATCAACATTAATTTGCCTTTATATTTTACATAAAATTTTTATTAATTTTTTTTTTTATAAATTTCGGTTTGATATAAATGTTGTTAATTTTATTCTTGAACGTTTCTTTATAAAATAATAAATACTCTTTTTCTATTTCTATGAACTTCCAAATTAATACTTTATTTTATCTAAAAATTGTTCACTGTAACTATAATGACTAACTGTAGTGTAATAATCGAGTTTAGTGTAATAAAAATATTTGATCTTATGAACAAAATAGAACTAATGAGTAGGTGCAAGACGCAATGCACTCAATAAGGGTAGGTTAAAATGTAAAAATATTTAAATTGCAACCATCTAAATCAAAAGAATATGTTTGAAATAAAATTGCGAGCATATAACAGCCCCCCTTTCGGTACGCCACTGCATATTGTAACATAAGGGCGCAGTTTGGCGGGTTTGCCCCGGGCGCCGGCTCTGAGTATAAGAGCTGGTTAGAAAGTGTAGAAAAACATACCTGATCTAATAACGTAAGGTCATTGTAAAGTAGTTAAAAATAAGTATTCTTGTATGAAAATAAATGTTTATCCTAAAAACATGTATAGTTAGTAACATTTAATTTATATAATCATTATAAATGGCACCTACAAAAGTTTCAATCCCACATTTCTACAGCACGAACCGTCTTTGTTTTGACAATAGCGAAACACTTCATACGAATGTAATACAGGTTTTTCATTTGGTTCTATATTTTGGTTTTTAACCACTCCTATATACTAAATCAGCCAAAAAATTAATAAGAGTTACATTTTTTCCTCCGCAAAAAATTTAAATACAAGAATGTCCGTACCTAATAAAAATGTAGGGTTGGGCTCATGAGTATTTCATAGCTGTCAGCGCCTCGACCTGACATGGCCGTGAGCTCGACAAGCCTCACAGTCACTGATTAGCATGTGTCCACCGTGTTTTACGACCGCGACCTCTGTACTACATGTCTACATGGGTTTGCCACCGAAACATCCAGTTTATGTGTTTTAGATACGCATTTTACATGCTTAAATTGGTGCGTGAAAATATGACTCTACGTTAAATGAATGCTAATGTCAGAGATCATGAAAAAGATTTAGGTATTTAATTTATAGATTTTTAACATTTCGTAAGTATGACCCTTTATTATTATTTATTACTAGCTATTGTAATAGTTTTGTTATATACCTTTTTTCTATGATAACTGAGATATTACAAGTGTAGAGGTAACGCTTCTCATAGACCCCCAAATATTAATCTTATTAAAAACTACATTGATGAGAAAAGAATCGTTCTTCATTCTAAGCCACTTTTGTTTTATGTATATATTTAAGTAAATAATAAGTAAGATATTTCAAGTATAACAAACGTTCCCCATAGCTCCCCATATATTCATCTCATTAAGACGGCGCACAACCCTATAGTTCTTAATAGTTTCTTATACAAAACTAATAATCAGAAATAAAATTAATAACAATATATATATCAAAATTTGCAGTGAATTTTTATCTATCTAATAGGATATTTTTAATTCTAGAGAAAATTGTTATGTAACTATAAATAAATTGCATTATATACGCCATCTTGTAAACCAATAAACGAATATTTGCGTACGATGCGGCAAATTGTAGCTAAAGCTTCATTCTACAAATATGTTTTGAGCTATTTTGCTCTATTGTGAAAACTAATTATAGTTATTGTACTTAGTAATCTATTTTTGCCTCCATCTTGAATCTGCCGCGGTTTTCAAAATAGGTGTTACGGGTAAAAATTATTTAATTTTCGTGAAGAATACGTACACCAAGTGGCATTATCATGAAGTATAATATTTTTCGACGAAGGCTCTAAACTATAAGTAATCAAGTCGAAAAAAATGTTGACGTATTATTTGAACATTTCTACACAAAACTATATAAATGTAAATATTATTCGAAATCCACAAATAGATTTAAAAAATTACAAAACAATATCGCTGATGTCTATTTTTAAGTTATTGAGCGATAATATGTTTACAATAAATGTTTCTACAATTAAAAATATCATATTAGATAGATACAAATTGGGTGCAAAATTTGATGTATAGATTGATACTAATTTTATTTCAGATTGTTAGTTTTGTACAAGAAACTAGTAACCTCTGGGGGATATACGCAGCCTTAAAAACTATATTCAATAAAAAATAGTAAAAGTGGAAAGGTTGTACGGGTATCGGACATAAAATAAAGCACTATCTACAGCTGACCAGTTTCGAAATCATTTATTCCTTCATCAGAGTTGCTGATATTAGTAGTGAGTGATATAAGATTGATAAAAAAGGGTCATGGTATGAAAACAGTGTGTTAAAAATATAAATAAATAAATAAATAAAGTAAAACGAAGTCATAAATTAAAATAAACAATACAACAAATTAAAAATAACAAAAATTGATATAAAAATAAATATATACAAACACAGGTGTATCGTGAAGCAATTATATGGACAAACATACACTTGTGTTCATAGATATATTTATTTTTATATCAATTTTCTTTCGTCCGTCTGTCCGTCCGAAGGATTTTTATGAAACTTCATATTTAAGCTTTTGACATCAATGGCACGAGTTGATCAACTTTTGGTAAAAATCGGTTGACCAGAAATGGGAGTTTACTCGTGTCGATTTTAAGATTTTTGCGAATATTTCACAACATTTTTTCATACTTATATGTGATTCAACTGTTAGCTGTCAAAAATATCTGTCAGATATTTTTTGTGCAGTATAAACTCATTGAAACTGAAGGAATTTTTACGATACATTTTTATTTTTGTCGTTATTTTAATACAGTGTCGCAATAAGGAAAAGAAAAGTTAAAATTAAAGTCAATAAAATACAAAAAAAATCTAACTCTTAAGCGAATAGCTTCCTCGTCTGAGGAATGGATTACAAACGCGAAATGAGTAGTAAAACAACAAAGTATCATATGCCGCCAATCATAGAACGTATTGAAGTTGATTTTGACAACAGTCAAGTCGTAACAAATGTTCCAACTTCAAATAAATATGCTGCCCTCTCTGAAAATATTGATGATAATCCAACACAGAGCCGCAGTAAGGGGGGGCGACGGCCCCTAGCGCACTAAGGAAAAGAGCGCCGACGAGCTTGACTAAGGGGCGCCACATTGCGAAGGTGAGGACCTTTTTTGTTGCTCATCACTTGGATTTGGGGAGGTGAGGACCTTTTTTTTTGCTCATCACTTGGATTTTGGGAAGTGAGGACTACCTTTTTTGCCAAGGGCGCCAAAATACAGTTTTGCCCCTAGCCCAAGTTTTCCTTACTGCGGCTCTGATCCAACAGTGTCCAATAAAGTAGAAGATAATATCAAATTGAAAAATAATATCAAACCTATTATTTATAAGCAAAAAATCAATAACTATCCGGAATTTATGAATTAAAATTCAGACAACACATCTAGATGATTACAACAAATTAATAAATACTACTATATTTAAAGACCTAAATATTAATTTTTTTACATATACGTCAAATGAAGAGAAACCTATGAAAGTTGTATTAAAAGGTCTTCCTAATGAAATTACCTGCAACATTATTGAAGATGAATTAAAGAAAATGAATTTAGAGGTATTAAAAGTAACGTTAATGATGCAAAGTGTACCCACCCTGTATCCTTATTATTTAGTATATCTTAACGCAAACACAACATTTAAACAAGTAACTGATATCAAATACTTATATTATACAAAAATATATTGAGAAAAATATAGACCGCGGAAAGGAATTACACAATGCTTTCGTTGTCAATATTATGGTCATGCGGCGAAGAATTGCAATGCGCCACCACGTTTCCATGGTCATGATAAATAATATCTCTGTTAGAAAATATTGGGCCAAGTTATTTCTACTCTGCTGCTAGAATATATTTTATATAAGTACTTTGTGATGGCGGTCGGTCCTGTGGTAGCCACAGCTGATTTTTAACCAACGCAATTTGGTTCAGGCATCTGGCCTGTACCTATCTACAAAATCCGCAAATTTATAATAAGCCACACTTCATTTCAATTTTTTCATTTTGATTATTATCAATTGAGTCGAATTTCAGGTATAACAATTTCATTAGCTGATAGCTTCAGCTTTTGAGATCCAGATCATGAGATCATAATACAGAAATAACCTTACCAAAAGTATAGTTTAATTTTTTTGTTTAATTATTAATTCTAGCTTGAAAATCGGGTCATAAAATTGTTTTCTTATTACCATATAACGGATATTATGAGCGTAATAATTAAAAATGAGCATATATCTATGCAAGTTTACAACGATGGACATGGATAACCCTAACTAGAGTATAAAATGCATATTAGTGTTTTATTACTATATCTCCGCGGCAAATTTAGTAATAAATTTTAAATTAATTTGCTTATAAATTATTCTATTAGCTACAAGAAAATTTAATCAAGATATTTTACGCGTAATGAATTTTATTTATACCAGAATAATAAATAACTTAAATATAATATAAAAATGTTTAATTTTAACCTTTAAATATCTGGTTATTCTGATTCAACAAGTAATAAAATAATCTGCTTGCTAATTAGGAATTTAGGAAGATAGCTCAATTATTTACTTTGCATTCGGTGTACTCACATAATCTCTCAAAACAATACTGGGTCATTCCACATCAATATCCCATCATATTCCATCATATTCCCATCATTGAGAAATCACCTCCATAACTTAAATCATGCTTTTCTTATAAATCTAAGTAACCACAACAAATCGGCACGTGACAAATACAAAAACCTTTATAAAAAGGAAATATCTGCAGCTCACTCCAATTTTATCTCCAAATGTAACAACATCGAGAAAGCAGCCTGGCAACTCATTAATAAACGTAGACCTGGTGGCAAAAACCTTCCTTCAGGAGGCACCATTACTGCTAACCAGTTCAACGAACATTTCGTCAAAATTGCGAAAACGTTGCTAAATAAACTTCCACTCTCAAATACATCACCCGAATCATTTCTGTCGACGAATACTCCTCCCGCATTATTTTCGTTTGGACCTGTCAGCGAAATTAAAATAAAAGACATTATCGGTTCTCTGAAAACTAGCAACACTTGTCAGCCAAAATAATAAAAAAGTGTAAAGGATCCCATCACACTGCCCCTTACTAAGATAATCAATTCTTGTATTGCTAACCAATTGTTTTTCTGATAAACTAAAACTAGCCAAAGTTCTGCCACTTTTTAAGAAAGGGGACATTAACGACCCAACTAACTATAGGCCTATCTCTATATTATCGGTCTTCTCTAAAATCTTAAAAAAAGTCTTACACCATCAAATAACAGATTATTTTCAAGTAGTTAGTTCGGCTTCAGGGGTAATAAAAATACCACTGATGCTGCTTTGGATTTTATAACTCACGCCACGGAAGCTCTAGAATATGGGGAGTTCTGTTTTAGTACCTTCCTCGATCTCAGCAAGGCCTTGCTTATCACACGAGATTCTACTCAACAAATTAGCTTACTATGGTTTTGACGATAATAGCCGGGCTTTGCTGAAATCTTACTTATCTAATCGTTGTTAATTTACGAAAATTGCCAGTTCTAGATCTGAATATCTTCCTTTGCACTTTGGTGTCCTACAAGACTCCGTCCTTGGACCTCTTCTCTTCTTAAGCTATATAAACTACTTTCCTTCTTCTTTAAATGCTAAATCTATTATGAATGCTGATGATACAACTCTGCTGGCTTGTAATTGTTTGGTATGTAGTTATGTTAACTCATGGTTTAATAGTAACAATCTTAACTCAGACAAAACTCAGTCCTTGCTGCTGACCACCAGAAAACTCGACTTCGATAAACCTCCTTAAATTAAATTTCTTGGATTACATGTGGACCCTCACTTACGATGGGACCAACACACCGATTCCCTCAGTAGAAAGCTCCGTTCTACTATCAATTTAATAAGAAATTTAAAATCTGAAGTCAGCAAAAATATTATATTAAAAGCTTATTTTTCTCTTTTTGAGTCCCACCTAAAATATGGTTTAATAATATGGGGCCATTCAGCTGTGGCTAATAGGATTTTCGCTGTTCAGAGAAAAGTGATTAGAGTTATTGCAGGTGGTCCTTTTCGCGAGTGTCGTGACCTTTTTGGGAAATTTAAAATAATGACCCTACCATCTTTATTTATATACGAGTGCCTTATATTCATATATAAGCATAGGAACACGTATAGTACCTTTAGTGCGCAACATGCATGACACGCGCTCTAAAAAACAATATCCGTTCTAAATTTATTCGTCTCAACAAATCTAGAAACGCTTCGAATTATTTCTTTGTTCGTTTCTTCAACTTATTACCCATGAGAATTAAGATCACCGCCTTTCAATGTTTTCAAAAAGACCATAAAAAATATGTTATCTAGCAATACAATATATATTTTCGAGGAGTTTAACAATATTAGTTTCAAAATGTACAACTAGTTATAATATAGTACCTATGTTATTTTATGGGTTTTGCCATGTTCTGTGTCATGTAATAATCTGCCTGACTAAAAGCTGTATAATGTACAAGTTTACTTGGTCAATAAAGAATTATTATTATTATAAAATAGTCTAGCCACCTCACCATCACATATTTTGATGAAACTTTTTACACTGAATCTTACATTACCCAAGTGAGTTCTGGTAAAGTTTAAGATCCGCCAGTGGAAAACTTATGGAGTTATAGCTCATTGTTTGATACCATACTGTAGCCATGTGCAGTAACCCTGTAAAATTGTAGCAACTTTAAGTCAAAATATTTCCTTGGGTATATAAGCAAAACGAATGAAACTTTGTGATCTAATACAACTTTTTATGCTATTATTGAATGGAACTAATGCGGCAATTTATTTATTTTTAATGTGGCATTGATAAAAAACCTCAAAGTGGGCCGAAAAAAATACCATTTTGTAAAAATAAAGTTCAGCCTTTTGTAGCTCCTGTAATATGGAAGCTTTCTCTACAAAATTTTGTCTTTTCCTTTGTGTCACAACTTTGTTCTCAAATGTACAATTTCAACTCATAAGCTAATCTCGTTACTTTACAATTTCACTTTAAATTTTGTGATTTTTCAGAAAATGTCAAAAATTGGGTATTTTTAATCAGGGATGGGGAGTCGGAGTCGGGAGTCGGGAGTTGAGGAGTCTAAGCTTTATAGAGGAGTCGGAATCGGAGTCGGGAGTTGGAAGAAGTAATCGACTCCCGACTCTTTAATTCATTTTTTATCAATAATGAGAACAAACCGAAAACGAAAGCAAAATAAAAACATTACCAGATTTTTTTTAAGTACGGAAATAGGAACGACATTTTGTTCTCTATTCAAGAACAAAAATGAAATTAAAAATATTCAGTACTGGTTTGACCCGGTTTTCTTCATGCTTTCCAGTTTAAAATTTGAGTAATACTGCTCGTATTAGCAGATTAATACAATGCAGTAAATATATTTGTTTGTACTTATATCCATTTTATCTTTTTCTGTATACTTTGTTTAAGCGGAACTAAACTGGATTTTTAGTTTCTCAAGTTCAAAAGAGCTTCTTGATTATTTCATGTTTCATGTTGGCAGCCAAAATTTAAATGTCAAAAGAAAAAAGTAACTTATTATAAAAAATAAGGTATATAAAATATAGTATAAAGTGTGTAAAGTCGGGAGTCGGAGTCGGAGTCGGTAATTTTTCTGCCGACTCCCCTCCCATTCCTGTTTTTAATCAGCTTTTACAAAAAGAGTCAACTAGAAACATTTTCAAACCAAGTCTATTAGAAAAACATATTTCACACCCCCTTTAACAGTTGGTCGCGTTTTTCAAGGAGAGTAAACAGTGCCTGAAAATAAGGAGCAAAGGTCATAGAAGATTCTGTGCTAATGGCATACATTAACAGCCAAATATGGTCAGCTCTTCAAGTTGTACATGTTATATATATTTCCACTACCAATTCAAAAAATTTGAACCAGCAACCTCATCGCCATAGAGATCACGCCCGATAGCTGTGCAATACCAGCTATAGGTGGGTCTTTTGGTTCAGGTTCCCAAGCCTGCAGTCCTGGTTTCTTCAACGAGGTTCTAAAGCCTTGAGTAAATATCTGTCTGGTTCCTACACCAACTATTGGGCAGCTTAACATAGGTTCCCAAGCCTACACTGGGTATCTTCTGTTGGTTCCAAAGCCGAAATTCTGAAGTGTATTATTTCTTCATTGCGTTTTATTGAATTTATAAGCCACCTTTGCCAAAGTACTTCCTGAAAACTGATTTTGTCGCCCAGATGATGTAACTAATAGAGCAGACAGCACGGAAAGGAGGTGTTGTTCTGGCACCCAACAAACGTCTTGTTTTTCAGGCAAATAAAGGTGCATAAACTTTATCATTTTCACCCATTGATGCTTCAACAACGTTGCTCACCTACCGTTTGTTATCGTAAATGCAAGCAACGTAACAACCAGGGACCAGTTGTGATATTCTCAAGTTTTGTATTATATTTTGCACATGGAATGACCTTACTGCTCTTTAGAAACCTTAAAACAGATTTTACCAAACTGTTACGGGACAATAAAGAAGCAACATCGATAACCTCGCACAGTTTTTGAGAAAGTTCTATACAGAATTTTTGATCCTATTTAGATCAAACGGAAGTGAAGAAATCCGAAGAATGAAAACATTTGAACACTGTTTCACTCAGGGCTGCGCTAAGAGTAGTTGCCGCCGTGGTGCAAAATCTAATTAGCCGCCCTTTAGCAACAGTAAAAAAAAATAATAATTTGAAGAGTTCGGGAGTAAAACAAATAACTGCACTGATGTTTCTTAGGTAAAATCATATTAAATAAATAATTTACAAAATATGGCAATGTTTGATTTATTAATTTTATGTGAAACTTAAAACTGAATTTGCTACAATATAGGTAGATAAAATTGCAAATTAACATGTTTTACTCCCGAACGCTTTATTTATGTAACAATAATAAGAGCAGGAAAAGCAATTATTCTCTTGTAGGAAAAAAATATACAAAAAATATACAATAAATTATAAAAAGAATATAACGTATAATAATTAAGTAAGCCTGAAGAGCAATATAATTTAAAAGAAATTTACTTTTCGTACTTTGTAACAAAGTATTTCATAGTAACGTCTAAATCTAAAGATTGATATCATTTTCTATGGAAATAAGGGCCAATTTATTTAATCTTTCTTGCACCATAAATGATCGAAAGTAACTTTTAATTAAACATAATTTTGAAAGTGACCTTTCTTCATTTGCTGCTGATACATATAGTGTTGGCATTATTCTTAAACAAACAAATGTAAATAAACTAGATATATTATTTTGGTATATACATATATGTATGCTCCATGGACTAGTTTGTCTTCGTTTGAGAAGTTCCACTGAGCGTTTACTTTCTGGTTCGTAGCAGTAAATCCATGTTTCATCAGCTGTTACTGTGTCGTGGACAGCTTTTCACTACCTCTGTTAAATGAGCATTTTTTTGCTCCTCACCCCACGCCACACGCGCCTAATTTTGAAAATAAGTCAACTGGTGTGGTATCCACCGAGCCCAAAGCTTCTTGACGGCCAGATGTTCATGTAGCATTGTAATGTTTCGAGTCATGGATATTCCTAAGAATTCTTCAATATCCATGTAAGTGCAGCGGTTATCCACCTCCAACATATTCTGGACAGCGTCGATAGTTCTCGGAGTGACAACAACAGGACGACTTTCACGATGTTCCTCTTTGAGAATAATCTTTTTAGGCTGAATATCGTTGAACGTTTAGCTTTCATTTTTGCGAACATTGTTATCGAGTTAGGCCATATTTAAAATTATAAAAAATCGTGGCTTGAAAATGTTAGTTCTATTTTTAATAGAATGGTTTTATTTAAATGTGTGCTTATTTAAAAGTGTGTACACAACTTATTTCTGTGACTTGTTAATACAGACTGTATCAAAACTAAATCACAGATGTCAATTAAAAATACATACCTCATTTCACAGTTCATTCAAGACAACCTTAGATTGTTTAGTTTTAGACAAAATTTGTGATATCAAATCAACCAATCAAATACTGTTTTAATTCAGTTTCCAGAATAATCCAGCACCAATTAGAACACAGACTAACATGAATAATTCAATAAAACAACTTGTCGTACCCTGTTATCTATCAAGCAACAACTAAACCGCAATACTTTAATAACAACCCTCGTATATATATCGATATTCAAAAATAAAATAAATTATAATAGGATCCTATCGCCTAGATAGACGTATAAGGGGCAAAGAAGGTAAGTTCTCCGTTTCTACACCGCCGGCCATAGATCGGTCCAATCATCCTCGTATAAACAGGTACTCATTTTAAGTATTAAATACTTAAGGTTGAGTCGATCCCAGAGCTGATTGTACAATTTCGGAAGATAAAAATCCGAAGGAGGTGGGGGGATTCGAACCCGCGTCCCTGCGCTCCGTAGACAACCGTCTTACCACGGAGCCACGGCAACTCGTATATTGGTATAGACATAAAAATTTACATTTTTGTTTCAAATAAAAGTAAGTGAAATATTTTTTTTAGTGCACTCCTTTCCATTAATTTCTGTCGATAATTGAATTACAAACTTATTTTGGCTAGACCTGTACCCCTCTCACTTCTGCTTTTCGCAGATGATAATTACAAGATAACGCTTTGTTTTGAAGATATGATCAAGTACAGAGTTAATAATAATAATGATATTTATTCATGTTAATAAAATTTAAGTTTTTTACATTCGTCATAATATAAAATATTAGTACAATTTACAATAAAATAAAACATTAAAATATACAAAATATTATTACAATTTACAATAAAAAGTATTATATTAAAGTATAAAAAATATTAATACATTTTACAAGAAGACATATTAAAATAACAAATTAAAAAATGCGAGACATAAGTGAAAAAGCTGCAGTGTCATGTAGAGAGTTTGTTAAAATTGTCCGCTAGATACTCGTTAAAGCTATAAAATGTCTTGTTAATTAGAAAGGATTTCAGTTTGATCTTGAATAATTGCATTGAAATTTTTTTTATTTCACAAGGGAGAACATTATAAAATTTAGTGACAATAGTTCAACGAGTATCTTGTCTTGAGTCTTGTATAATAAGTTCTTTGCCACGGGTATTGTAGCTGTGAACATCTTTTTGCAGTTTTTTGTCTTTATAATTAAAGCGGACATGCGTCAAACAGCAATAAATGTACAAACAGGGAAACGTCAGAATACCTAAATTGACAAAAGAACTTCTGCAATCATTTCTGTATACTAAACCGCTAACCATTCTAACAACACGTCGCTGCAAACCAAAAATTTTTTCGGCAGGAGAGGAATGCCCCCAGGCCAATAAGGCATAGGCGACATAATGCATAATATACTGTTAGTAGAAAATTTTGAGTAACCTTTTGTTTTAAATTTCTGATACAATATATGGACTTACAAAGCTTTGCGGATGTTGCTTCTATATATTTCCCCCAATTGAGATTAGCACCTATGACAACACCCAAAAACTTTACTTAGTCGTTGTTAACAGGGTCAGGAGCCCTCAAGGAAAAAAACAGACGTTGTATTTTAGCTACATACTTAACATATTAGCTCTGAACCACTCTTTACTACATTCCAGGCTTAACTGGCTTTGATTTATAAGCTGTTCATAATTAGAATCATTACTCAAAATTGTAGTATCATCTACATACAATATAGTTTTAACTTTATTCATATATAATGGCAGATCATTAATATAAATTATGAACAGCAGTAGTCCTAAAATTGAACCCTGCGGTACCCTAGAAATTTTCTCCAGTTCTTTAAATTTTTGACCATTAGCCCATACATACTGTTTCCTTTTTGATAGATAGGACTTTAATAAATTAGTACTATCAGGGCCAATATTGTAACAGGATAATTTAATAATGAATAGGTCATGTGGAAAGCAATCAAAGGCTTTATTTAGATCTAAAAAAGTAGTCATGCTATGAGATTTATTTTCTAGAGAACTAGCAGCTTGAATTCTGTTCTGATGTTCTGCTGAATTATATTTACTTAATTTATTATCTTGAGAATAATTTATTAGATTCTTCATATGAAGCTAACTACTTGAGGATTATTTTGGACAGACGCCTCAGCTGGCATCTTCAGATTCAAGCTCTTTGTAATAAACTAACAAAGATTTGCTTTGCAATTATCAGACTGAAACAGATCTCTAATTTATTTACTATTAAGGCTTACTATTATGCATCTTTTTACTCATTAGTCGCGTACAGCATAATATTTTGGGGTAAATCATATGAAGCTAAAAGAGTTTTTTCCATTCAAAAACGAATTATCAGAACGATTATTGGGGTCCCTAAAAGAACCAATTGTAAAAAAAAATTTAAAGAGCTGGAAATTCTGACTTTACCCTGCATTTTTATTTATAAAAACTTGTTATGTATGGAAACATTTCCTTTCGTTTAACAAACTAAATGATTTCCATCATTACAATACTAGATCTGATAACAAGTTAGCAATTCCGAAACATAAGCTCTCAACATACAAAAAATACCCTAGTTATTGTTAAATAACGATATACAATGCGTTATCACAGGACATTACATCAATTATAATTGAGAAAAAATTTAAAAATCAGCTCAAAAAGCATTTGATTTCTAAAAGCTACTATTATACTAACGAATAACTTTAAAGAGACGGCACAAACCTGGAGGGGACCATTTCGAAAAAAATCAGGAAAATAATACAAATTTACTAATGATCTTTACGGAGAAGCTTAAACATTAATTAATTTTTGATTTTAATTATTATTATTATTATTATTATTATCGTGTTTTAATTTTTGAAGGCACAAGCACTCCAGTTAACATACCTAATAACTGAGGATTTGTTTAATGTCTGTATTTTAAGTTCATATTATTTAGTTTCGTGTTTTGCTATCTACAAATTGTTGATATCTATGTTCATCTGCTGGTTACTGTTGTTGGGAACAAAGAATCTTGTTGGTAACAAAGCGAGGATGACTCTACATAACTTCCTTGATTGTAAATCTGGCTGCTGGATATCAGTCACTGAATTTTAATGTAAAAACGAAGTAAAAGCACGTCTCTAGCATTTTTAATGAGACGTCTAGACAACTGTTCGTTTCTTTCTATTGTTTACTTAGAACTTTGCTTTGTTTTTCTTGTTAAATTTTATTTGATAGAATTCTGTTTGAAAATAAACAAGCAGGCTTCTTGTTTATTTTTTATATGTTGTTAATAAAGATACTGATACCGTTGTTAATAAAACTCAAGACCTACGGAATGAATTGCTAAAGGTAGCTATAAGAATTGTACAGGATCGTGACAAATAAAGGTTGTTTATACAAGAACGAGTATCGAAATTAGTAAATGCTCAATCTTCAATACTAATTTTACAACTTACTGTGTGCTTCTTAGTACATACCATCGTACTTGTTTTATTAGGGTTTTATATGTAAATTTTAAATAAAATACTGTATCTTTTCTTCGCGTATTTTATTAATTTTCTAAATGCACATTTCGACATGCTAAACAGTATTTTCATTGCTATACCTAGGGTGAATGAGCAAGAAGGTATGAATAGGAAATTTTCGTCATTAAAGGCTTTCCGGAATTATATATTTGTAGGTAATTTACGGCAAGTCTTTGAAGGGATTAAATCTAATAACGTATTGGACAGAGAACTTAAATGTTATTTAGTAGATGTCTACAATATTTTATCCTATAGATCGCTTCTAGCATATCCAAATTAGAGTTATTGGTCGCTTTCGGTAAATTCACATTCTTCATAGCAAAATTGTGACATGTTGCTAATTTGTAATTTGCTAGAGCTGATTTCTCTCAATTATTATTTCTTATATTGCACATATATTCTTTAAGTCTAATAATTATATTCCTTTTTGTTTGTCCTATGTACTCCTTTTCAGAACTATTTCAATTTATTTTGTAAATACTGGATTTTTCCAAGTTTTTGATTGTGTCTTTGTGGTTTCCTAATAAGTTTTTTAATTTCGTCTTGTAAAAATGGGAAAATGTTTTTTTAAATAGGTTTTTGAATATGTGAATTATTTTAAGATGATAAGTGAATTTTCTCCTAGTTATTTTTTTACAGTTTTCGTATTGGGAAATAGCTGTGTGGTTTGTACTAAATTTTTCTTTTGTGTGTTTACTTAATTTTTTTTTTTTGCATTAATTGTTCATTATTTATATAACCATTATTTTCAGCGATAATTATTATATTTTGTAATTCTTTGTTGTAATTTTCTTCGTACAAAGTAAATATAGCAGTCGCGTATCCAGGAGTAGAGATGACAATAAAAAATAATTAAACGACTAATTGATCATTTAATTAGTCGACACGTTATAATCGATTTTCGATTAAATTGGTGGAAAATAATCGAACAATCGATTATGAGACAAAGAAAAACATACACACTTTCCGATAAAAAAGAAAATGGAACTGTCTTAATGTTGTATTTTAAGGGCTGGAAAACAAATTATTTAACCGTTTTAATAGGAAACTTAAAAAGTATTGGGATCTAATACAATGTTAATGTAACAAGTCTGGATAAACAAATATTTTTGTTGCTAATTAAAAAGGATTTAACAATAAATAATGCCTGTTTGAACGAAGATTATATAATATAGCATATTAAGTACGTAAGTTTTAACATAAATTACTCATTATTAAAATAAAATTATGGCATTAGTTACCCATATTAGGGTTTTTAAACTCCTACAAATATTTGTTTTTGTTCAGAAAAACTAAATTGTGGCCCGAAACGTTGTACGAGCTGCGTCATTATTTAAAGATGGCCACAGTATTTGAATATCGCTGGTGTTTTGGATGTAGCTAAAAACATTATAAATTATGCTATAAAGTGTCATCAGCGAACTGGCATCTACATAAAAAACCTGGTTCAAATTATCTACGAGCCAGAAGCGCTGGAAAAACCGATTTCTTACTCTAATTGTTCAAGTGATCGTGACTGGCCCTTAACTTTTCTCGCACGTTATCTCGAAGAAGATCGAAATTTGGTAATTTCATCATGAACTGTCCAAAGACGGTTGAGGAATCAAGGGCTTGTATTCGGAATACCTGTAACTTTCCAGGCTTTTCTCCCAAATTGCCGAGTTGAAAGATTGCGTTTCGCTCATGGACATTTGAACTGACTGGACGCAAACTATAACAGTATATTTTGCAGAAATGAGTAGCGGTTGAGTTTAAAATCTCCAGATAGCAAGAACTAATGTTCTGAAGGCCTAGTGATCTAGGGAAATTATTGAATAGAAGATAGCTTAGTAATCTACCGAGTTTCAATAATATAACTAAGTTATTTCTTGTAAATAAAATAAAGTTATCGATTAATAATAAATTAATCGATTAATTACTAATTAACTGAAACCAAAAATATCATATGATTAATAGATTAACTGAAACAAAATAATCGATTATTTCCATCATTCGATTAATTGTTGCCATCTCTACCCAGAGGTGGTCATGGACTTGAGTCCCCCACCAGGACTAAAAAAATCAGCTGTGGCCACCACAGGACCGACCGCCATCGTAAAGTAGTTATATAAAATACATTCTAGCAGCAGAGTAGAAATAACTTGGCCTAATATTTTCTAACAAAGATATTATTTATCATGACCATGGAAACGTTACTTTTTTTTTTTTTTTTTTTTTAATTTTATGGCCTTTGCTGCTGTGGCAATTAGCCATGGAAACGTTACTTATAAGTATGAAAAAATTGAGACGAAAAATGTTACAGAAATTATTCGAAATTTTTCGTTTTATCAAAAAACGTCTCAAATAAAAGTTATTAGTTATTGCTTTTATAGCAACTTTTGTTCAATAATTTTTTTCGAAATATTTTTATGTTGTGAATTATTCACAAAAATCTTAAAATCGACACGAGTAAACTCCCATTTTTAGTCAACCGATTTTTACCAAAAGTTGATCAACTCGTGCCATTGATAGTAGAAGCTTAAATATGAAGTTTCATAAAAATCCTTTCAGCCGAATTTGCTCTACACGTGTACACAGGCGGACAGACGGACAGACAGTCAGAGAGACAGACGGACAGACAGACAGACGGACAGACAGACCGACAGACATCATGCTAAAAATAGTCAAAATGTTATGTAGGGACCTCAATTCGTGGAGATCCATCGAAATCTCGAAATGTCAAAATCGGTATGATCACAATACCTTCCTTATATATGTTGACTAAAAACACGTGGTTTTAGTGTTTTTGAGGAACACACTTAAATTCTAGTGCTTATGAGCGTTTTTTAGGCCATTACTTGCACTTAGTTTGGTTAGCACTTGTTGTGGAGTAATTTGCTGATCCCTGCTCCTGTACTAAAATAATTTTGTCTTCTAAAAATAATTTTGCGTTCTTTGTTGTTGAAACATACGTGTAAACTTTACTTTACTCCGCTATCTTTCAAACTTATATATCTTTTATCAAAGTTAACAATAGACAATTATCTTTTATGAAATATCTTTTATAAAAGAAATATTTTATAAGAGGTGGGCCATTACACTATCATATTTTTAATCAAATAGGGTTTATGAAATATCCTTTAAAAAGATCTTTTATAGTGTAGTGCCTCTCTAAGGAAGCCTGTCGAACAGATTTTAGAGCAATATCTTATTTTATATATTATTTCCGTAATCGTACATATATAATTAGCAAGTTTCTGTATGAAATCTGGGTATAATTGTGACGTCAATTTTTCCTAAGGTTCTCGTGATTGACAGACAATCGTATATCCTTTGACCGATATGAACAATATTTTGCAGAATTATTCTCTAAGAATCTACGAATATAATTACATACATAAATCGTAGGCATAAACAAGGCACTCCTATATCCTTTGCCCGATATGAACAATATTTTGCAGATTTATTCTCTAAGAATCTGCGGACAAAATAACCTACAGAAATCTCTAGGGTTCCGCAGACATAAATAAGTAACTCTCGACACTCCTATATTCTTTAATCGATATGAAAAATATTTTGTAGATTTATTATTTCAAAATCTGCGGATAGAAATGTATAGGGTCTCGTAGGCATAAACAAGAAACCCTAGGATACTCCTATATCCTTTGACCGATATGAACAGTATTTTGCATATTTATTCTAAGTATCTGCGAATATAATTACATACAGAAATGTCTAGGATTTTGTAGGCATTAACAAGAAACTATAGAAAATCCTATATCCTTTGACCGATATGAACAATATTTTGCAGATTTATTTTTTAAGAATCTGCGAATATAATTACATACATAAATGTTTAGGGCTTCGTAGGCATAAACAAGAGACTTTAGATGCTCCTATATCCTTTTACCGATATGAACAATATTTTGCAGATTTAGTCTCTAAAAATCTACGAATATAATTACATACAGAAATGTCTAGGATTTCGTAGGCATAAATTAACGTCTCAAATTATTTTTAATTTTAAGAATATAAATGCAATGTACTGAGTAAAAATGAATCGTTTTACCATCTTAAAAAGGTTATGAATAAATAATCGCACAATAATAATTAGCAAGTGTCTGTTTGTAGCATCGGTAACATTGTGACGTAAATTTTTCCTAAGGTTCTAGTGATTGGCTAACTAGTGAAACCCTCTCCCGTGACTGGCTAACTGGTGATATCCTGTCCCGTTATTCGCTGACCGGCGACGAAATTAAGATACGTTAAAAAATTTATCCAAATACACATACAAACAATTGAAATTTTTATATTATAAATCCGTCATTGTTGACGGGTAATAACCTAGTAAATAAATAAAAATATGGGAAACAGTTTGCTCATTTTGGACTTTGCTGTCTGCCATGCGTGGTTACAGTGTTCGATGTAATTAAGTTTGCTATCTGGATGCAGTCCTAGAACCTTGTATGTTAACATTTTTATTCATAATCGTTCTTGGTTTGCTCAAGACTATGGCTTTTTTTGTTTAATTATTTTTTATCGTCTATTTTGACTTGAATATCATCAGTTTTGATAGAGCTTGTCGTAGTTTGTGACTCAGTTTGCCGTCTTCACTTACTGGCTAAGTATTTAAGAAAGCAAGAAATGAGGATAATAATTTAGATGGCACCAATAATACTTTGTCGTTTTTCATACCTCACGTATCATTACACGATCAATATTATTGTCATTGTTTAGTGATGGTAATATTGATAGTTTTCCGAGCCTAATAAGAGCAAGAGCTACAGCTGCATCAGTGTCTTATTTGTTCTGTTGTTATTCTGTGCTCACACGTGAAAAAGACATATTACCATGGTGTTTAATTTTAATAAAAAGATAATAAAATACAGACCTGTCTAAATGTATAATTCATAACATGACATTGTCTTGAAGTCTGAGGTTCCATTTAAGCTTTCCATGCTCCATGAATGGACGTCGCTGGCACAGTCAACGGAGCGCGGTGATTATGAATGAACCAGGCACGCGATGCAACCGGAAGTGGCCGGAACACCGCAGGAAACATGAATTATAGTCTTCAGTTGACAGCATATGTTGCTTATGATTTTGAACTATTGTTGGTCTCAGTTGTTATTACATTGTTGGTAGTGGTGATTTTTTAACAATTTTATGATGTTTGTGGATTTTTTGGACAGTTTATATGATAAGTTAGACAGTTGGTAAGATCTGATGTATACTTCCTGCGGTGTTGGGTTTTATTTTGTTGTTTTATAACAGGAAAACTATGATTTCTTGTCTATTTAATGTATCATAGTTAAATATTCATAATTAACGATCTAATTAACGAGGAGTTAAATTCTGTCTACTACTTTTAAAGTAAATGATCCACAAGAGTGAATGTAAGCTTTTACATACAACAGTCAGAATTGTTAGGTTAAACCAGCAGTCCTCAATCTTCTTTTACTCGTGGCTCCATTTTAATATTTATTTGCCTCTCTGGGCCCCTTTGCCATCAAAGTAAGAGTACTAAAAGTGTGTTTTTTTAGAGATTTGTTTTTCGAATTGACAACACTGTTTCCAGCGATGACCACTTTGATAGCTGGCTGCTTATTTATGCTCAGTTTGGTTTCCCATTTCACCGTGAATAAACTTACGCCAGAACACTTGCAAATTGAGCAAATTTATTTTGAAAATCGTGGTTCAGTTCGCGAAACTTACCATGCGCTACGTCCATTTTACGATCGACATAATTGTCCATCCGAGCAAGTAATTCAAATAACCATGGTACGTTTTCGCACCACGAATACTGTAATTTATAATACGCATCCGCAGAGACGTCGTACAGTGCGCACCAAAGAAGCTGTTGCTGCTGTGGAGTGTAGTATTGAGGACGACCCGAATGATTCGATTTGCCATCGTGCACAGCAATAGAGCCAAGATTACTGACTTTTTCGATTCCCAATTGAATTACATTAATGTGGAAGAGCTGTAGTTTCAAGAAGACGGCGCAACATGCCACAAAGCGCACGCCTCAATCGATTTATTGAAGGAAACATTCGATGAGCGCATAATTTCGCATAATGGACCTGTGAATTGGCCTCCAAGATCGTGCGATTTAACAACTTTGGATTATTTTCTGTGGGGTTATGTGAAGTCGCTAATCTACGCAGATAAATCAGAGACGATGGACGACTTGGAAGCCTACATTCGCCACATTATTGCCGATATACGGCCCCAGCTGCTCCAAAAAGTGGTCGAAAATTGGACTTCCAGATTGCACTTTATTCGAGCCAGCCGCGGCGCCCATATGCCCGAAATCATATTTAAACACTAACGGCATAAAATCTTTCCACTAAAGACAATACTATGGCCATAACCACGATTTTTATTTGTTTTATTTTATTTTAAAGTTCTGTAGCTCTAAAAAAAGAACACCCGTTAGTATAAGAAAACTGCAGTTTATTACAAAAAAACCTTTATTTAAAATATCATATAAATTAAATATAAAATATGTGTTTCTATTTTGCGTTCATAAGAGAGCCATTATGAAATTGAATTGAGTGTTATAATGAGTTTCATTATGACAGTAAACATTTTTCAACTTGGTAAAATTAGTACAATAACTTGCAAATTTCTCAAATCAAAATTGATAGCTCTGTTCTATTACAGTACTAATTCCTTAAAATTTGACAAATAATAGATAATGGTTGTTGTGACGTGTCATGCAATGGGAATATGAATTACCTATATTCTTTATATCTCTTATAATTCAGACAGGAATTCAGTAAATCATAGTAGTGCATAAGTTATTTGTTTGTTTTTGCTGCGATTATTTTTCGATGGATCGCTGGCTAAAGTACGGATTGTTAAAAAAAAACTGCCAAAGTCTCCGTCTCAGAACGTCGAGTAGAAGACAAGTGTGTTCAAATATTATAAAGATCGTATTTCAATAGTTTTTTCTTACGCTTAAGACTTATGGATTAAGTTTTTACCAACCGCTACATACATATAATATTGTGATCGTACCGATTTTGACATTTTTAAATTTCGATGGATGTCCTACATAATGTCTTTATAGACCGGGAGCTCATGACATTTTTTGTCTCCGATTTCATACAGCATGCCTTTTGGAGGAGAGAATATTTACCCTGTGACAACAAAAAAGGGATGGTACTAAACCCCTGCACGCTTTCCGGTCATAGGGAAAATTGCATTTCCACTTGTACAAAATTTTTGTGTTTTTCTCTGATTTAATATTGCTTGCCCTTTTGTCAAAAGAAAGTTATAACAAATTTAAAGTCTTTTAATTATAGGCATGCTGTATGAAAACGCGGAAAATCATATTTTTTTATTACAAGATCACATGACCGTTTGAGCCCTTTGGGACCCTCCGAATCGCATGCATATATTTAAAAGACTTTAAATTTGTTATAACTTTCTTTTGACAAAAGGGCAAGCAATATTAAATCAGAGAAAAGCACAAAAATTTTGTGTTTAAGTGGTAATGCAATTTTCCCTATGACCAGAAAGCGTGCAGGGGTTTAGTACCATGCCTTTTTTGTTGTCACAGGGTAAATATTCTCTCCTCCATAAGGCATGCTGTATTAAATCGGACACCAAAAACTGTCATGAGCTCCCGGTCTATTACTATTTTTAGCATGATGTCTGTTGGTCTGTCTGCATGTCTGTCTGTCGGTCCTCGGACACGTGTAAAACGAATTTGGCTAAACGGATTTTTATTAAACTTCATTTTTAAGCTTCTCACACCAATGGCATCAGTTAATCAACTTTTGGTAAAAAGCGGTCATCTAGAAATGGAAGAGTTTTGGCGGTGTCCTGTGGTGGCCACAGCTGATTTAAAAAAAATATTTTTACGTTATTTTTACTTTATTTTTATTATAGTAATAATACTTAATAATACTTATTAAGTATTTATTTTGTCATATACGTATATGTAATGTTTCCACGGGTATGGTAAATAATTTCTGTGTTTGAGAGTATTTTGTTTAAGTACCTATTTTGTGATGGCGTTCGATCTGGTGGTGGCCACAGCTGATTTTATATTAATATTTTTGCTTTTAACTGACAAGCATTCTTATGTTTTGCTCAGTTTATAATTCGTACCAGATAACTTTTCAAGATCGGCATAAAACAATTATCCTGTATCGATCAACTGAGAAATTTATTTCTAGAACATATCACACGTCAAGATCCACTAAAATATATATAAATATATAGCCAGTGGTGTACGCATAGGGGGAATTAGGGGGATAAAACCCCCTAATGGAAAAAATCCCCTTCCCCCGAAAATTCAAAAAGAACTAAAATTATAATTACCCCATTTCAAGTTTGCTCGCATTCTCAGTACGTATAAATTCCGATTTTGTGAAAAATACCTACCCCCTCCGAAATATTTTTCTGCGTACGCCACTGTATATAGCAACAGTTTGGGAAAGTCTGCTCAACAACACCTCAACCACCAATTTGATCAACTTCTTAACTGAAGAAAAACTGACGAATGAAAATAAATGATGTGTATATAAGTAACAGCAATATATAAAGCGGTGTCCACACTATGCCGCTGTTTGCTAGTTGGCAAGGCCATTTGGCAACCCAGAAGTAATGTAGACGTGACCGTTGGCACATGCCATCGTGCCAGCGGCAAGCCAACAAGAATCGCTCGTGTGTCGGTCTCCTTCAAAGAAAGCCGATAAGAACGGAGAGTGGGGACGTACCAACCACTGTCAACACGCGGCTTTAGGCTTAAATTGGGGCTGTGATTCAGACGCCGATGAGTAACGTTGTTTATAGATGGAATGGACACACGAAAAAGTGCTTAATTTGATCGATTTATACCGGGATCGTCCTGTTTTGTGGGACTGTCGTTTAAAGGACTATAAAGACAGGAATAAGAAATGTGACGCTCTATTGGAAATTACAGTTAGTTTTGGAGTAGAAAAAGAAGAAATTGATAGAAAAATCAAGAACTTGGTGTGCCATTTTTCGCGCGAAATAAAAATGAGAGAAGGTAATATGTCCGGTGCGGGAAGCGATCATGTTTACAAAAGTAAATGGTTTTGGTATAACAGCATGTTACAAGGAATCGCAAAGTAACGGCTAGACGTTCATGGGCAGGAATAGCTCTTCTGAATGACGTATCTTCCTTCTTGATATTTGGTGCAACCAAATTTAGAAGAACTTCAAAATCGCTACTTCTCATTCGAAAAATGTTTTTGAAACCACATCCTCTGTACTCGAGATTCAATTCGTCCACATCGTCCAATACTAAATCCTTCATTAAGTCACGTGCTTCATATCTTGATCTACTTTGAAGACTTGGACGTACCCAAAACCATCGTTTGAGCTGTTTGCGTATTTTCCCTTCACTGTCAAGTATGATAACAGCAGCTGAAGCAATTAGTAAATGCTCCTCGGTGAGGTGAACATTGTGCGACTAAACTAAATGCCAACACAGATGTAGACGTTTTTACAGCCACTGGCTTTGCCAACTGGCCTTGCCAACTGGCAAACAGCGGCATAGTGGGAATACGCCTTAATACATGTATGTAATATTATAATAAATGTAATAACAAATGGTTACTGACGCTAAAAATCATGTTATTGAAGTCACTAAATAAAGATTAATAAAAAAAAAAAAAAAAACTATTTCATATGTATGTGAAAGTAAAAACAGTGTAATTTTAATGAATAGATATATGTATGTTTTACATAATCGTATGTGACATTAAAATGTCTTAGTACGACATAAGTAACATGCATTTCATTACATATAATTCTGACACACATCAACTACGAATTACCCTCACCACACAACTAATATACCAGTATATATCACAAAGTTTTCTTTCTGTAAATAAGCAAATAGAACATCCTGGACATCCTCTGACCCCCCCATTCACTCAGTCAAATAATGAAATATGCTATAAATGAAGAACGATGTTTAGTGAATTGGTCAACAGTGAAGGCGTCTTGATCGTGTAGTATGAGTAGTGTAATGATACGTTTCGTGACTTGTCCACTGTACAAGCAGTAACTTGAAGGAAACTTGTCATTTCTGATAGTAATTGTGATGGTACAATCATACAATCATGGTGAGGATGCATGAATGAAAGGTAATACTATGTATTTCTTGGAAATAAATAATATTTCTTCTCAGTCACAGGAAATAGTGGCAAATACAAACAAAAAATCACAGTACTTCGTATATAATATTTATAAATAATAATCACCTTGATATTTGTTGTTAAATGTTGGCTTCCTCTGTTTCTTTCTTCATCGGCACTGGCAATCCCAGACATTTTTGCTTCATTTACACAAATCTTCCATTTTGCTCTGTTAAGTGTTAGTCTTTTACAGGTATCCTGTGCAGAACCGCAGTAAGGAAAACTTGCGCTAGGGGCAAAACTGTGTTTTGGCGCCCTTGGCAAAAAAAAGGTGGTCCTCACTTCCCAAAATCCAAGTAATGAGCAAAAAAAAAGGTCCTCACCTCCTCCCAAAATTCAAGTGATGAGCAAAAAAATAAAGGTCCTCACCTTCGCAATGTGGCGTCCTTTTCCTTAGTGCGCTAGGAGCCGTCGCACCCTCGATCCCCCCCCCCCTTACTGCGGCTCTGATTCTGTGTAGTGTACCCCTGTTACGCGTACTTTATCGTACCGCTTGTTATCAACTAGGTAGCAAACCTCTAATATAATCCAAATTATGATCTCAAATTGAAGTGAAATTCCTGACTAATGAAGATCGGGTACTGGGCGTGAGTATTATCCAGGGTTCATCATTACGATAGGTGAATTAAATCATATGTATTGGTACTTACCAACTAACGGATCAGGCACCTAGTAGTTAGTGTGGGTAGCTGATCACAAGTCTTTAGAGGTAAAATGAGACGGTTTTCGACTTAAGTTTAAAGCAGGGAATCGGCAGAAAAATTACCGACTCTGACTCCGACTCTGACTCCCGACTCCTCACTCGTAATTCGTAAAGTCTGTTCCAAATGTTTAAGCGGAACTAAATGTAATTTTTATTTTCTTAAGTTATCACGAGTTCCCTTTTTAACGATTGAAGTGGACTTTTGTTAAACAAAATGACAAAAAGCCTCGTTCAATCGTTTAAAGTTAGTAGATTTCAATATCTAGTTCCTCTTAAACCAAAGAAACAGACTATAGTTATTGGGTTGTTACATAAGTCCGTTCGTTTTTTTTTCACCTTTTATTCAATAAAATATACATTTATTACCAAATGTACTGTCCATTACTTTCTATCACTTTGGACAAACGCTCAGGCAATTTCATAATGCCATCTCTCCAGAAGGTTCCGTCTTTGTTCTCGAAAAATCTGTAAAGGTGAATTTTGATAACGTCGAAAGATGCAACATTTTTTCCGTTAAGGTAATTTTGAAGAAAGCAGAACAAATGGTAGTCGGATGGTGCGATGTCTGGACCATATGTTCCGACTACCATTTGTACCGCTGTCTATAAAATTCTCTTAACGGAAAAAATTTCGCATCTTTGATCTTATCAAAATTCACCTCTACAGATTTTTCGAGAGCAAGACGGAACATTCTGGAGAGATAGCATTATGAAATTGCCTGAGAGTTTGTCCAAAGTGATAGAAAATATTGGACAGTACATTTGGTAATAAAAGTTTTTTTTAGAATGTATATTTTATTGAATAAAAGGAGAAAAATAAAAAACGAACGGACTTATGTAACAACACAATACATTAAATATATTAGGTGAGCTGTTTTAATAAAATCTCATTTTCATTTCATTTTGACTTGTGTCATTTTTAATACAAATTGTCGAATATATTAGTTTTAAATTTATTTTTATTGTATTTTATATATTATATTTTTCATAATACGTCACTTTTTCCTTTTGACATTTAGATTTTGGCTACCAAGCTCGTTACAACATGCGAAAAATAAAAATTCGGTTTAGTGCCACTTAAACATAATAAACAGAGTATACAGAAAAAGATAAAATGGATATGAGTAAAAACAAAAATCTTTACTGCCTCATCGTACTTATCTGTTAATATGAGTATTGTTAATCAAATTTCAAACTGGAAAGCATGAAGGAAATCGGTTAAAACTGGTACTGAATATTTTTAATTTAATTTTCGTTCTTGAGTAGGGAACAAAATGTCGTTCCTGTTTCCGCACTTTAAAAAATTCTGGTTGTTTGGTTACTTTACTTTAATTTTCGATTTGTTCTCATCATTGATAAAATTGATTCAAAGAATCGGGAGTCGATAACTTGTCTGACTCCCGACTCCGACTCGTCCAAAAAGACTCCCGACTCCCGACTCCGACTCTCCATCCCTGGTTTAAAGATTTATTATAGTCAGCGTTGCCAGATTATTATTTTACCAAATCGGGATTTTTACGAAATAAATTTAAAAAAATCGGAACTAAGGCGCAAATAGCGGGATACCCTCATAAAATGTTCAGTTAAATATTTCTAAATGTTTATTTATCTTAAAGCAATCAAAATGGTACATTTTAATCTAAATACTAATACTAAACAATATTTTTTTCAGAAACTCGCCTATTTGTATTTGGCTGACGATTTTACTTTAGAAAGAGTTTCTTTCTGGTTCTTAATATATTGATAAAATTCAGCACATGAGTATTGCATGTTGAACTGAACCAGTAATTCCGATTTTATCAACTCAATAGTTTCTTGCTGCTGACGATTTTAAATTCATTTGACAAAATACTCGTTCAGGATAGCAATTAGATGTTGGTATGCTTATAATAAATGAAATTAATTCGTAAATATTTTTAGTGTTTTTTTTTTGGGAATAGCTTAAATAACTGATGTCATTTTTGTGCAGCTAAGTCTTTCGAATTTTTCGCAATCACAACAATAGATGGTTTTAGCAAGTTGAATTCTTCATAAATCAGGACCATATCTACTTCATCAAGTATCAATGTGAAAAGTTCCGTGAAAATTCCCGTACGGCACGCCGGCATTACGAACACACGCATTCATCACATTGTTTCGACCTTACCTCCACGATTTATTTCTTTTTGAATAATTCGTGAATTTAGCTCTCCCGCGCGGGACAATCTATTCTTGTTCATAAAGCGGGACGTCCCGCAAAAATCAGGACGTCTGGCAACGCTGATTATAGTATAAGATTTACAAATTAGTGTAATGTTAATGAAACATATATAAAAATTAGATTAAATAAATGAAACGGAATCGAAAAAACCACCAGATAATCGAATCATAGCTAACAATTCTAGATCTTTTCCTTAACCGGACCGAATACTTCTGATCTCGTCTTCAAAGAGACTGGTGTTTATATAAGGGTTCTGATAGCATTTCTTAGAATGAAAGTCTAAAACTGTCCAAGCATATTTCATTGGTCAAATTTATTAGGCAATGACTTTAAACAAAAGACATTTTGAACGATAAAATGTAAAAAATAATTTTGAAGCTACGTTTTGTAATGCATGGCTTCTATTTTTCTATTATCTGAATTCTAAAATCTTTTAACTGTAATATAACTTTAAAATCTCAAAAAATGCTAAAAGTTTCTAAAGAAGTAGGTGACGTTTCGAGAAAAACAGTGACGTTTAGTGAGTGAAGTAAAATCAAAGAT
Organism: Liopterus haemorrhoidalis; assembly: GCA_963971575.1. Lineage (NCBI taxonomy): Eukaryota > Metazoa > Arthropoda > Insecta > Coleoptera > Dytiscidae > Liopterus > Liopterus haemorrhoidalis. Next base: position 22,268,920 of record OZ020620.1, read on the forward strand.
AAGTCATAAACCAAAATTAAATTTAATAAAGAAAATAAGTACCTGTAATATATAAGGTAATACAGAATACAATAAACTAGTAGTTTTTAGTTTTCTGCCTACGGGCAGGTACTAATAACAAAAGTCATTTTTAACCTAAATGTCATATATAACTAGTTTATATATTTTTATATATTAATAATAATCTTGCAAACCTTTATAATAAAAGCAAAACACCTCTGTCACTAGAGGTCGTTTTTGCTATAATAAACCAAAATGATGAATCCACCCGAAATAAACATGCCAACAAACCAAATCCAAAGCCAACCAAAAACATTTGCAAATATCCTAAAACAAAATACCCCGCAATTTGAATTGAAGAAAGAGCAAGCCATTGTATTAACAGGAATAACCGAAATACCAGCTAAAGAATATGTCCTAGCAATGGGGAAATTAACACAACCCAATAATATAATCTTATCATCGAGAATATCATATAACAGATTCTGCATTTATTTAAAGAACAAAGAACTGGTCAACGAAATTGTTACAAAACATAAAACAATTGAAATAATGAATTATAAAATAGATTTACGCCCATTAATAATGCCTGCAAAGAGAATAATAATAACAAATGCGTGTCCCACAATACCACATAATATAATAGCGCAAGAACTTATAAGAATGGGAATGAAATTAGTATCAGGTATTAATTTCATGAGAGCCGGAATACAAGAACCAGGTTATGAGCACGTATTAAGTTTTAAAAGACAAGTATTCATCAGTCCTGATGAAAAAACTCCTCTACCGGAAACATTTCTTTTGAATTATGAAGAGATAAATTACAGAATTTTTTTATCTGACGCAGAAATAAAATGCTACTTATGCAAAAAATTGGACATAGTGCAAAACAATGCGAAAATGACAAGGAAATGGAAAACACAACCACTGTTAATGAACAAAATAAAGAAATAATTGAAACGAATGTAGAAAAAGTCGCTGACAAAAATCAATTCAAGGACTGTACTCAAATGGAAATACCGGAAGTTCATGCAGAACCAGATTTACAAAACAATGATATAAACAACCCCATACAAAATGAAAGAAAAATAGTGAACCCCACAGAAGAAAGCAAAAATATAGAGAAACTAAAAAATGAAGCAAAAGATAAAAATGATTCAAATAACCGATCCCAAAAAAGAAGACCACCCATTTCCTCAGACTCTGAAGAAAAACAAAAAAAGATAGAAAAATAGTCCAAAAATAGAAAAAGATCTATCAGCCCAAACCTTAAAATCCAAATTAGAGAAATTATAATAAGCACTAAAAAGGAAATAGAACAAAATAAAGAAAAATATACATTGGATGCAGAATCATTTTTGGATTTTATAGAAAACGGACTAGGATCTAATGATCCTATTTTAATAGCAAGAGAATACACACTGGATATCAAGGGACTATTAGAAATGATGACAGAATTAACGGAACAAATTCAACACAAACCATCTTTGAACCGGTACATAACATTAATGATAAAACTAAGAAAACAATTTAAAGAAGAAGCACAAATTAATTCAGAGAGTGAATAAAACATAAATTAATCAAAATTAAAGTAAATTATCAACTAAAATAGTAAAATAAAAATAAAAGGAAAACAATAAAATTAATTTATATATTATATAATACATATTTACTAAAAACCTAACATATTTTTCTTATATTATAAACTACAACCTATAATAAATTATTTAATAAAAACACTTCAGCTTACAATGTCAATAGTCCAGTGGAATTGCAACGGTTACTTTGCTCACTTAGCTGAGCTTCAGATTATTACTAAACGTACCAACCCTAATTATATTTGTCTCCAAGAGTCAAGACTACATTCAAATTATAAAGTAAATTATACAGGTTACAACGCGTACAGAAAAGATCGACACAATCCGACAAATGCTAGTGGGGGAGTAATGATATTAGCAAAAAATTCAACCTACAGTGACGAAATACAGTTAAATACAAATCTAGAAGCAATTGCAATCACTACTTATGTACCAAAAAAGATCACAATTTGTAATATATACTTGCCTCCAAATTTAAATACAAATCAACAAGAAATAGAAAATTTGATACAACTACCGCAGCCTTTCATACTGACAGGTGATTTCAATGCTCACAACATACTATGGGGACCAAATATAAATACAAACCGCATGGGAAGACTAATAGAAATTCTACTAGATGATGATCTCGTGTTATTAAACGACAATTCACCAACACATTTATGCTCTAAAACTGGTAATTTCTCAGCAATAGACCTGACCATCTGCAGCCCCTCAATCGCTCCAGATTTAATATGGGAAACAATTCCACAAATGTCCAATGGCGGGCACTTTCCTATAACAATATCTTTTCCTGACACAAATTCAATGGAAGAAACCCCAAATCACCTGAAATGGAACATCCGAAGTGCTGATTGGGAAAAATTCATAAAAATGGCTAGCATAAATCATCATGAGTTTGACAACATGTCAGACATAAATATGGTGGTCCAAAAATTTACTGAACACATAAACAATGCAGCGCGTGAATCAATCAAATAAAAATATTCAAAAAATTTAAGAAATTTAGTACCCTGGTGGAACGAAGACTGCAAAATAGCATCAAAGGACATGAAAAAGGCTCTATTTAAATATAAGCAAAATAAAACAATCGAAAACTTTATTGAATTTAAACATAAAAGATCTATTAGTAGAAGAATAATTAAAGTCAGTAAAATAAAATCATGGCAAAATTATATATCAAAACTCACGCCAAACACACCAGCGCAGGATATTTGGAACAAAATAAGAAAACTGAAAGGGCAAAAACCAGCAAACAGTACAAAAATTCTAATCAAAGATGGCCAAGAAATTACTACGCAAAAGAACATCGCAAATTTATTGGCTGAAACTTTCGAACAAAATTCTAGTTCTGACCACTACGAGCAACATTTTCGAATAAAAAAGAATAACATAGAGAAAGAAGAGCTAAATATTGAAAACAATAATAATTATGAAATAAATCAACCAATTACTAACACAGAATTAAATCAGGCATTAAATAAACTTAAAAATAACAGTAGTCCAGGTCCAGATGGTATTCCATATGAATTTATTCAAAAACTACCACCATCGGCAATGAACCTATTATTGAAAATATATAACAAAATCTGGATGGAAAATACATATCCCGAAAATTGGAGACAAACTATCGTAGTTCCTATTTTAAAACCAGAAAAGATCAAAACAGACCCTCAAAATTACCGGCCAATATCCCTCTCAAATACACTAAGTAAAATTTTACAAAAAATAATCAATAAAAGATTGCTGTGGTTTTTAGAATCCAAGAATATTATTAATAAAGCACAAAGTGGTTTCAGAAATAATAGATCGACAACTGACATGTTGTTTTCTTTAAACGAAGAAATCGAACTAGCTTTTCATAACGACCAACATCTTATCGCCGTTTTCATGGACATAAACAAAGCGTATGATACAACATGGAAACGCTACATATTACAGTGCATGAAAGAATACGGATTGGAAGGAAACATGTTACAGTATACAAAAAATTTTCTTTCGAATAGAAAATTTCGTGTTTTAATCAATAATTGTATTTCTGAAAGCAAAAATCTAGAAAATGGAATCCCCCAAGGTGAAATTCTAAGTCCAACACTTTTCCTAATTGCTATCAATAAAATTACAAATTACATCCCAAAACTTGTAAAAATATTACTATTCGCAGACGATTTAGTAATTTATTTTAAAGGTAGAGATTTAATTACAATTAGGAAAATGTTACAGAAAACAATAAATAAACTTCAAGAATGGACCAAAGAAACAGGTTTTAGTTTTTCACCCGTAAAAACTAAAGCTCTGCATTTTACAAAAAGTAGAATACCTCAACAACCACCGCAGCTTCAAATAAACCAACAAAAGATAGAATATGTTAACCATATAAAATTTTTAGGCCTTATATTTGATAAAAAATTAACATGGAAAATTCACATAGAAAAACTTAAAAAAGATTGTTTACAAAAAATGAATATCCTAAAGACTATAGCCAGTCACCAATGGGGAGCACACCGAGATACTATGATCAGTATATACAAAGCTCTCATTAGATCTAAACTGGATTACGGAAGTGTATATGGAAGAGCCGCAAAAACACATCTTAGAAAACTAGACCCGATCCATACTCAAGCACTGAGACTAGCAACGGGAGCTTTTAGAACTAGCCCAGTAATAAGTATATTGAACGAATCTGGAGAGCAAAATCTTGACAGTAGAAGAAATCAATTAACAATATCATACTTTCTAACGCTGGCAAAAAATCCACAAAATCCGGCATCTAAATACATTTTATAACCCGGAAAAACCGAAAAGAATATATGAAATAACAAAATTACAAAATAAAATAAACGAGTTAATAAATATCACAAATATCTCCTATTCTGCAACATATCAAATAAAATATCATAGTACTCCACCTTGGCTATACCACCCCCCTGAAATAAATCTTAGTCTATCAAAATTCATAAAACAAGAAACCCCACATACACTCTATCATGCTAAATTTCAAGAAATAAAAGAAAAATATAAAAATTATCAATTTATTTATACCGATGGGTCAAAGTTAGATGATAAAACCGGAGCTGCAGTCATATGGGACAACCACAACCAAGAAAAACATAAATACCATTTACCTAATGAAATGAGCATATTTTCGGCAGAGGCCTACAGCATCTTACAAAGTTTGAAACAGATTAAATCCAAGGAAGAAAGAAACTTTTTCATTTGCACAGATTCCCTAAGTACCTTGCAGAGCATAAGGAATATATATAGCAAAAAAGAAATAATAAAGGAAATACAACAAGAAATATTTTCTCTACAGAAAAATGTAAATAAATCCATTCGTTTCATATGGATACCATCCCACGTCGGAATTAAAGGAAATGAAGAGGCCGATAATGCAGCTAAAGAAGCAACAAAAGAAGAAATAATTAAAACACGTATTCCTACTGAAGATCTTAAAACCACTGCAAGAAATAAACAAAGGATGAAAAAAACAGAAGAATGGATAGAGGTGTCTAACAACCATTTGAGGAACATAAAGGAAGATACAAGAAGATGGGCAACAAGCGAAAACAGAAGAGACCAAGTAGCACTCACACGGCTTAGGATAGGACATACAAACACGACACACAAATACATATTACAAAAAACACCACCCGAAATATGTGACACATGCCAGAAACAAGTAACAGTACAACACTTAATATTAGAATGTATAAAATACAATACACAGCGCACAAAATACAATATACCACAAAACATAAAAGACGCCCTATCAGAGAACAACACACATAGCATCATAAAATACTTACACGAAACACAAATTATAAAAAAACTATAACACAAAACCGGCAAAGAAAATTAGAAATAATACCATGTATAATAAAATGTAAATATACTATATAAAAATGTAAATGCTTATTAGCACAAATGACCAGTTGGTCGAAGTGCTTTATTTAAATAAAAAAAAAAAAAAAAAAAAAAGTTTCTTAAGTGTAATACTGACACACGGCTAGCGTTCGAAAGTCTTAGAGGCGTTCCGAGGGCTACCTTTTTTTACAAAAACTAAGAAAGAATTTTTTTTTGAACAATCTGTTTTATTGCTTTTCAAAATATTCGCCTTTAAGATTTATACACTTTTGAAAGCGTTCAAACCAATTCTCGAAACATGTTTTCCACTCTGAAGTTGGTATCTCAAAAACAGGGTTTTCGAAGGAATCAACAGCTTCTTGAGGTGACGAAAATCGCTGTCCACGCATTTTTTGTTTGACACTGAAGCACAAAAAAAGTCGCTTGGGGATAAATCAGGTGAATACTGGCAATGACGCATTAATTCGATGTTTTTCTCCTTCAAATAATCAATTGTTTGACGTGCTGTGTGGGAGCCTGCATTGTCATGATGAACAATGATGCGACGTTTTTGGTTGTTTTTCCTGATTTTGATGATAACTTCTGGCAAGCAAATTGTTGTATATCATTCAGCATTAACTGTTCTTCAATCCTCTAAAGCAGACATTCCCAATCTGTGGTACGCGTACCGGTACCGGTACCCGAATGTCGAGCTACCGGTACGCGATAAAAGAATGAACTAATAATGAAAACTCTATTTTGGGTAAAATAATGTGTTTTTTTATGCAATTATACATTACATCGCCCAACGCTATTTACCTAAGAAAATGTCATCAGTTGAGAATTTAGGAAAGTTTTATTGTAGGGCTTTTTTTTTAGTCATTTTTTTTTGCTCGACAAAAGACAAGCGACGAAAAATATTGATTTAAGGAAATTTAGGAATTTAGAACTCATTTTTCGAAAATTATTTACCAACAAGTACGCTACCATATTGTCTACTACATACCGGTACAACATCTTAAAAACATTGGGAACCTCTGCTCTAAAGGAATGGTTGCGACATTTCCAGTACAATCGAAGAAACAAGCGGTCATTTTCTTGGAAGTGCTTAGCGAACGAACAACTTTTGTCGGTTTCGGTTCATCTTAGAAGACCCAAATAGTGGATTCTTGCTTAGTTTCCGGTTCATATGAATAAATCCAAGTTTCGTCACCTGTAACGATGTTGTATACGTATATCTGGGGAGCTATGGGAAGAGCTACCTATAAACGAAGTATCTCACATTTACTTAACATCAAAAATATATGCAAAAGTGTGGTTTAGAATAAAGAAGGGATTATTTTGCGTTCTACTTAAAACTGAAACATCTCAATTATCATTTACGTTACAACAAAAATAACATTACAGAAACCCTTCGAGGTACGGCTATTCCAGCTAGTGAACCTATAATATATTGCCGAAACGTCCAACTTTGATGCAGTACTTGATCCAAGTCAAACAATACCGTATTATATTAGAATAGGTTAATATTAACAACTTACTGTATTTATAAAATATATTTGTAAAACCGAGCATTTGGTCTAATAATTTACATCACTTGAAGAAGCTAATTATTTTTAGCGTAATTGGAGAGTATACGGAGTATACCCTGTGGTTTGATCTTAATGAATAGCGTATACCATGTGCTTATTAAAAAATCAAAACATACGAAGATATTAAATTTTCAAATACTTAAATATTTTAAATTGTTAATATTTCCTTTCAAAATTTTTATCTTTAACTGTAATAACCAAATACAATAATATGAGTGGCGATTGATTGATTGATTTGTGCGAGCTGGATTCTCAAGATGCAGAACATTAAGACCTAAAAATACACGGTTTTCACGAGGATTATTTGAAAAATAACTGGATTGCAATTGCCACGGATGGAGCAAGTGTAATGGTAGGCAAATATTCTGCTGTGGTAATCCGATTTCAACAAAGATACCCATAAACTTTTTACTTGGTATTGTTTAAATCATAGACTCGAATTATCTGTATCTGGTGCTATAAAAGATGTACGTATCATGAACCATTTTAAATCTTTTCTAGACAAACTATATACGTTATATAGCCAATCTACTAAAAATTCTCATGCGTTAGAGTGTATATGGCATGAACTAGGACTAAAATTTAAAAAGGTAGGACGAATTTTTGGAATTCGATGGGTAGCGAGTAGTTTTAAAACAGTGCGAGCTATGTACAGAGTGATTATTTAATGGCGAGACGACGTCACCGAATTTTACGTGCCTCCTAGCAGAATACTATGACTATAATAACCTTGAAGAAAATTTGATTATGAAGAAAAAAAGATTATGCGAATGCGCGCATAATCGCCTGCTACGATGTGTATGAAACGGCAAATTATTAAAACTTCCAGTGACGTCGTCTCGCCATTAAATAATCACTCCGTATATGGGATTCATATGAAGCGTTACGCCGCCACTTCAAAAACTCATGTGAAGATCAAAATTCTAAAACTACTTTTCTGGGTTTAAAGAAAAAACTTGAAAGTCCTGAATTTATATTAGATTTAGGGCTCATGTATGATATCCTTCAAGAATTGTCTGTATTATCTATAGAACTACAGTCTCGAACAACAACACTACCAAGAGCTGAACATTTAATAAAAAGAACCTTACGAATTATAGAGATTTTCAAAGAAAATCCTGGCGAAAAAACACAACTAACTTTAATAGCAAACGCGGAATTAACATTTAAAAATATCCCTTTGGTTCTCAATACCAAAATTATACCGATTAATAAAAACCAGTTTATTCAAAGCATGGAAATCAAGACTTTGTTCTGATTCAAATACTGAAAATGTACAATTTCTTAAGGATATTTCTGCTTTAAATCCAATTAAAATAAACACTGATAATATACGTTATGGAGAATCAGAAGTAACGAGAATTTGTAGACGATTTAATAACGATGAGCTAGAAGCCCTTATAGGATTAAGAGACTTTATAAAAAATACAGAATCTGTGCCGGAGAAATTAAAGCTCTTTTAAAAGCAGTATCAACTTTACCTTGTTCGATAGCAGAGTGTGAACGCGGTTTCAGCTTAATGAATAATATCATAACTGACTTGCGAGCATCTCTGCTTATTTCAAATGTGTCTAATCTAATGTTTATTAATGGTAATGGACCTCCAGTTGAAAAGTTTCAACCAAAAAAATATGTACCGCTCAGCAACAGAGCACACAGTCGAAAGTCGAGTGAGACTAGTGCTGATTCCTCTCGCCAAGTCCTTTGGGATATATTTCAAGAAATATAACAGTTATTTATAACACTATGTTCTACGTTTTAATTCAAATTAAATATTGGCCATTTTTAACCACCCTCCCTCCGTTTATAGCGTATACCTGCTGATTTTTACGATGAATGGACCGTATACCTTCTGCTGATTTTACCAATACAGCACTGATACTTATTATCCAAAAATCCAAGTGATTTTTATTGTCAGTTCTAATTTACATTCAAAATCCTTACGAACTCTTCAATAGAGTGAGAAAATCACTGTGTTTTATTTAATTTAAATTCTACAAAAAATAGTTCACCTTTCTTCGTGCTGCTTGTAGTTCAAAAAAAACTCATAGCTAAAAAATCTTTAAGGCAGCGAACCGTTTTATTGAAACAATTTGAAATGTGCAAAAAAATGCCTACACCTGTGTTGGAAAATCTAATCTGTATAAAAAATTAAAGAATCCCATAAAAAAATATAAAATAGCAATTATGCGCTATTATTGCTAATGAATAATAAATACTTTATAAACAAACTTAAATTAACAGTTTCCTTTAGAAATCTAATTATAATATTGACAGTTCACATCAAATTATCTAAGATACAATCTCGATATAAAAAACTTATTACGAGATAATCCGGAATAAAGTCGTGGTGAAGAGTTTTCGAGACAGAGATGGTAGTGTCGCCCTTGACCGGCGGTCAGCCAGCCACTGCCGTCGGCCACTGGAACTAATTCACGGTGCTTCTATCCGCCGACCAGACAATGAATAAATGGTACTTTGATTTAGACAGGTCAGTATTTCGAAATATTTTTTTATTAGTATAAACATTATGGTGGTTAATAAAGATACCACACTTAAGTGGGTCTTACACGATTCAATTAATTGATCAATTAATTGAAAAAGTTGACATTCCATTAATTGATGTGCGTAAAGCGTAAAAATTTCGGCAATTAATTGATCAATTAATTGACAAAAAATTTGATCAATTTATTTTGAAAATAGAACAAGTTCTATTTTTTGTCAATTTTTCATCAATTTTTTAGGGAATTCTAGATATATTTTTATCTGTTAAGATATTGCCAACTGTTTATAGTCTAGTGCCTACGTCGAAAGATACTGCACTTGATGATAATGGAATGCCATTTGGCACACGTGTTCTTTATAAAAATTAAATCATTTTGATCCGCAGCACCTATTTTTGAATTGAGGTAGATTCAAGATGGCGGCGAAACTAGCGCGCCAATTACGATATCGACCACTAATTTTTATGATAGAGCAAAATAGCTAAATACATATTTGTACAATGGACCTTTAGCTACAATTAGCCGCGTCGACTTTGATTTGTAAACAAATATAAATTATTTTGTAGGGTAGCACTGGAAGTCAGTATAATTAGCAAACATAGAGGAACTATCAACACATTCAAATGTTGTCCTAATAACTGGTAAAAATATCAGAGAATATTTTAAACATTTTCGAAAGAATCGTTTTCGGCCACCATTAGAATCGTATTAAGTATGTAGTAATCTATATTTATCTCTTTTGGATGGAGAGACACTTCACTGTCGTGTAATGAATCTCACTGCTATGTAAAGAATACATGTAATTATTTTTTTCGGGCAAAATACAACCTTATATATAGTAAATCTTGAAACTAACTCGAAATCTACGACTTCAATATACCCGAAATTGATATACAACTCAAGCAACTTGATGTAAATAGCAAAATTCGATTTTCGAGCGTAATTTCGAAAGCGGCTTCATTTGAGACCAGGTGCTGCGAACAAACCTAAACAAATTGATGCATTCCTTTTATGCATGGAGTATCTTACTTAAATGTCATAATTTACAGCAGTTCCGGTCGGATATGTAATTTTTTTTATTTCATTTCGGGCAAAACCCGAATAATAAACAAGTCATATGCCATTTTTTATTTCATTTTTGTAATTTACAGGTCCGATTTGGTCGAAAACTATATAAAGAGTGTCAAAATAATACGAAGTTGAGACTTAACACATTTCGGGCGCTACCTTAATTTTGGCGCCACGTAGAGAAAAATTCCGCACATATTCTTGTAGCCAAGGATGTGCCCGACTGATTTAGGAAGAATTGAAACAGAATAATAATATACGCAGATTTGCAGTGATAGAGTATATTATCTAGTCTCGAAATTGGGAAAAAAATCTATCAAAATTTAAAATTTTCGCAATTCTGATAACAAATTCGTACTCTACGGCATTAAATTAATAGAAAACGAGCCATATCATACGAAATTCGCTAGCCATTTCGGAAATCACTTTTATGCGCCTGAGAATGAATTATGGACGGTATCTTGTAAATTAAGTGACGGAAATTCGCATACGGCGCGGCAAATTGTAGTTAAAAGTCCATTGTACAAATATGTATTTAGCTATTTTGCTCTATCATAAAAATTAGTTATCGTTATCGTAATTGGCGCACTATTTTCGCCGCCATCTTGAATCTGCCTCGATTCACAAATAGGTGCTGCGGGTCAAAATGATTTAATTTTTATAAGGAACACGAGTGCCAAATGGCATTCCATTATCATCAAGTGCAGTTTCAACGTAAAATATGGTGCGTAGGCACTAGACTATTTAGTTGTAGCATAACCTCGAAACATATTATTTTTGTTTCGGTTTCAAATCTAACATAACCCCAAACGTTCTAATTTATCATCATCTAGGTTATTTCTTTTGTTTTTGTTCACAGCTCGTAATTTTGTGAAATTTTTTTCAATATTTTCATTTTGATAAATATGTCAACTTGTTTTACAGTTGGTAATGTAAAAATTTTCAAATAATTGATAAATAAATTGATGTGTGTAAAGTGACGTTTTTGTTCCCAAGGTTACCAATAAATTTTTCAATTAATTGACAAAAAACTTGATCAATTTGTTGATCAATTAATTGAACTGTGTAAAACTAACTTTAGTACAAAATAACATTTTCCTTTCATTCAAATACAGCATATAAATTAAAAAAAATAATAATAAATTCAATTTAACTTCAGCCTTTAGCAGCCAATTAAAATTAAAAATATATAATGTGTAAAGCTATGTTCAGAGCTCTTAAATCAGTGGACTATAGACTATGACTTGTGCACTGTTGATTGTCACTACTAGTTTGTCATATTGCATCGCGAGCAATCGTCGAGCAATTGTCACAAATCTAGTTTGTCATATTGCATCGCGAGCAATCGTTCAGACTTCTAAATTTAATACGTTATCCGTTTGTCGATTGTCAATAGTATTCCAAACTTATAGTTAGTGAGTTGTTTTAATGAGACAGATATAAACACATTGGCTATCTCAGTCTACATCGGAGAGAACATTTACATTGTATGGCTTTACGTAACCCAACAAAATGTCATCGCGCCGATTACAACAAATTTCACCCAAAATTACAAAGACGAACAGGAAATATGATCAATTTAGGTAATTAGGTTAGGTTTAGTTTAGGTTTAGTAAAAATCTAGCACAGCAGAATTAGAAAAACGATAATAGATAATAAACATTTTACGAAGCCACCGTAGTTGGTATCAAGACACAGATGTCGCCCTATTCGTAACGCACTAATTTCCTTAGCTGTAGACACTGCCTTTAACGTTAAAACTATCTACTAACCTTATCCATAGCGCACAAGGAACAATCAACTAATTTAAAGAGCTCTAAACGTAGCTTTATACTTTAAACAATGCAAACAGTCTAGAGCAGTGTTTTTCAACCAAAAACGCACCGCGGATCAGTAAAATATATAATTTTCTAACGCGGACCACTAATACTAATTGTTGGTTCATTTTTTGCAAGAAAACAAATATATTTAATGTGCTACTAAATACATTTATTTTATTTGTAGAAAATCACAGAAAGATTACAGAATATTAACAACAAATAAATTATTTACATTAAAAAATGTGTATAAAAAATAACAAAAAAACTGCAAAAAACACATACGAAAACTTTCGCGGACCACTACAATTTTCCTGTTGAGACACACTAGTCTAGAGAAGTCTGGAATATGTTTACACTGTCCATAAAAATCAAATAAATATGTAAGAACATTCATGAATAATGATTTGAGCCCCTTAAATAACATTTTGTTAGATCTCATTAAACCCAAAAATCTCTCTGGTTAATTTTTACTACAGGACCAATTCTACCCAATATTTTTTATACGAGGGTCGTCTCAAAAGTAAGTTCACTATTTTTTTTAATCCGTGTGGTTGGCGGGAAAAGTCTGGGAGTCTCAGGGAATTTGCGTCTGGGTGTAGTGGTAGCACTGTAAAATTTGTACGCGCGTGCGTCGATCGATCCGACAGTCAGGCTCCAGCAACTATGGAGACTCAACTTGCTCCTACCGCCGATTTTACCGCCGAAATTAGTGGTGTTATTCGTTTATTGACGGCAAAAAATAAAAATGCTACTGAAATTCATCGCGAGTTGTGTAGTCATCTTCGCTCAATATGTAAGCCTCGGCTGCGCCTCGGCAGCAAAATTTGAACTCAGCACAAAAAAGAGCGCGTTCTACTCCTCGTAACATAATATACTATTGTAAGTATAATTTTGTACTTATAATTTTATTTAAAATTTTCATTGATCCAGAACCTGAAAAAATTCAAGTTCTGGAATGCTGGTCACCATGGTGTAATGGTTAATATACTGGCGTGTTGACTGTTAGACCATGGTGTTTCGGGTTCCAATCCCGGTGGTGGCATGGATGTTTGTATTTGTAGTATTAAGGTTTAAAAATGTGTACTTAAAAACCAAAAATACGCATCCTGGTTAATGGCCATAGTTGCTAAGACCAAATAAATACATTTTTAAAAATAGTTCTCGAACATAAAAAATATGTTAACTTAATTAAATATCAAAACAGAACCTGAAACCGAAGCGAAATAAACATATTGAATCGGAACCCGAACCTGAACTTAAATTAATTCAGCATCAGGTCCCTATTGTTTATGCAAACTTGGTATATATACATTGTATGTCCTCCAATAGTTCCTTATTATAACGGTTAAATAATTTCTTATCAGCTTTTAAAATATGCTGTCCCATTTTTGTTTTGTCGGCGAGTTTATTTTATCATTTCTGTATACTGTACTACTGTAAATATAAATTTTATTTGTGAGTTATGCTATATTAAAACAATACACGTTTTGTTAATAACCTGTATATGAGCGGTAAAATCAACGCTTTTAATGTACTGTTAGCAAATTGTTACAAAGGACATGTCAAAAATCTCATAACAAACCCATAATCAACTAATAAAGTCATCGAATCCAATTTTAATCTATTCATCGTTGTAATTATTGTTAAACAACAATTACAGATTACATTAGCTTTGCGGACGGTGTATAAAAACGTGTGAAACAATCGTGGTCGATGCAGTGGTGAGCTGAAGAACAGTGGGAACAGATTGAGTACAATAGTTTGGGCGATTAGATGCGCGATGACCGGCACCGGTCGCCCGGTGGACACTGAAAGCACGACTGACTACTGAATCTGCCGAATCACTATTGATAATGAACTAGCGGCTCACAAAGGAATACTAGCTCCAGCTTCTTCTCGCAGGGGCAACTGCAGAGTTGGATTCATTTTATTTGTATATTAGGACAGAGGTCGGCAAACTTCTTCTGTGAAGGACCTGATAGTAAATAGTAAGAGGCTTTACGGACCGAAAGGAAAATATAGGCTACTACGCAGGTAAATAATGTGAAGTATGAATTTTCACACATTTCAGGATTTTGTAGGTATTTAGTAAGTGATAACATATTGTAGGTACATATTAAAAATTATAAATTTAATTAACTTTTGAAATAATAATCCTTCCATCCAAAGACTTACAAGCATACTTGAGATGCGTTTGCATCAAGAGCCACGCTACTCAATTCTCCAGTTAGTCAGATAAATATTATAAGCACGGTGTTGCAAAAAAATCCAAAACTTTAGAAATAAATATCGGATCAAAAATGTGTATTACCCAGAATTTTTCAGATTTTTAGATTAATTCCCCTGCTGGATTTAGGGTATTGGACAAGAGTTTTTTTACAATAATCGGGTTAAAATATAGTTATTTCTGTACCAAGGCAGTGAAGTCGAGTTTTTTTTTTTTTTTTTTTATCACGAATTGTGGATATTATTTTCGAGGCGTCAGCTGAGGTAAATAACCATGTGAATGATAAAAAATTGATGTGAAGTGTGAATTTTCACACATTTCTGGGTTTTGCAGGTATTTAGTAACTGAACGATGATTATTTGGGATGCCAAAACAAATTTTATGTCAAAATATTTTTTTATGAATTTTAATTCGAATGCCTAACACCATTATTTAAGTTTCTAAATATATGCAGTATTTTTTTTATATAGCAAAGTTCATTAAGATTTTGAAAATTGCACCTATGGCTTCCATTGGTTGCTTACATCATAAGTCCCGCCCTTTGATTTCGTCAAACATAGAATTAAATTATACAGTCTGTTCCAAACGATTAAGCGGAACTAGATTTTGCAATCTAGTTACTTTCATCGTTTAAATCGTGCCTTTCGGCCGTTTTGTTTAAGCTTTGTAAATCATACTTACAATAAACATTTTTTGGTTAAGGTTAATATCATTTAAAATGTCATTTTCTTTATATTTTGATTTTTTGTGTCATTCTTAATACAAATTTCCCATTTATTTATTTTTTTGTCATTAAAATATCTAAAAAAAATATTTAATATTGACATATGTTATTCGTTTCCATGGTTTCATTGTTGGAATTTTAAATTTTGACATCCCAACGTGAAAAATGAAATAACCCAAGCAAGGTCCCTTCTCGTGACAACCTAAAAGAACTAAATTCCCATTTAGTTCCGCTTAACCATTTGGAACAGACTGTAATTTCAACACTTTCCACTGGTTATTAAATTTACGCTTTTAATAATTAAATGCAACATTTAACAAATATAACTAGAATTTTAACAAAATAATTTAAACAAAATAAAAATGCAAAAAAAAAACAAAAAATAAAATCAACAGGATTCGAACCTTAGTTTGCAAGTTTCTTATATTATTAAGCGTACGGCAAATCCAACCACGCCACGAGAGCTACTGTCGTGGTATGTTACACAACGTATTAAATAGTTAATATATTTTAATTAAAAACAAAAAATGTGTTATTTTCCGAAAACATAATCTGATCAAAAATTCCTGTTGTACTATTCCGGTTCACACCAATGTACATTACTTAGAATTTTTTTCAGATTTTTAGTTTAAACCATCTGGGCTACAGGGTGTGGGACAAAAATTTTTTTTGCACAATTTTGGCAAAAATCGCATCAAAATAATTTATTTTGCAAAAATAAAATTTTGATCGTTAATCCACGTACTAAGGACTTTCATTTGATACCATACTCAGAATTTAAAAAAAAAATTTTTTTTTTCGATGAGCACATATTTGTTTATATTTTTAGAGGGATATGTTTTTTAGATGTTTTAGTATTTTTCCTATGTGCGGGTCAAAGAGTTGTATAAGCATGCCAAATTTCAACTCTCTAGGTTTAGCCGTTTGGCTACAATTTTTACCGAACAGACAGACAGACAGACAGACAGACAGACAGACAGACAGACAGACAGACAGACAGACAGACAGACAGACGACAAAATGACGGTATATGGGTTTTTTGGTCATACCTACAAAATCCTAAAAGAGCTTCAGTGCCAAGGTACACTTTATTTTTTTTTCTGAATTTTTTTAAAATGTAATATTTAATTTTTAGTTTAGATGTACTTTAAACATATAATTGATGAATATCTATGCAAAAGTGTATTTTAACAACAATTATTAAGCAAAAACCATATTATTTACTATTATTTTCTTTACCTTTTGTAATGTATTCGATAGAAATATTTATGTTCAACCACGTTTGACATTTATTTGTTTACTCGTTTTCACTTGTTTTAATGTTTGGTATGCATCCCGGCATACATGAAATAGTACAAAAAAGTTTACTTCATTGCTGATTTGAAGTCAGTTCACTGACGATTTGACGTTATTTCACTGATGATTTCAGAAAAAAGAAATTTCTTCTCATCTTTTGCCATTTATTTTTTCCATGTCATTTGTCATTGGCATACATGTCATTTTATTACATGGTATATATTATTACGTATTATGTTTCCTACATGCATGTAGATTTGTTCCTTTCATTTTGGGGCTTTTTCATATATATATATATGAAAATATATATATTATAGGACAAACCGTTCGGCTAGACTATGATTAACCGTTCCTGTCCGATCCAAACATTTTAATGTGGAAATACATTAATTTATAAATTTGACAATAATATTGGACTGAGGATGATTGGATTACCAATCGAAACGTCTCGATAAAAATTGTTTTAATAAATATATGACGAGTATGACATAAGAATTTTATTTAATACCCATATTAATTTCGTCAAGAACTTTCCTTCGATTATATATATATATATATGTATATATTTTTGTTTCCGTCAAAAGGACTGATAAGCTTAACTGATGTTGAAACGTACTGCATTCACTTCAATCCCAACATTTTCATTTTAAATTACCTCTAAGAATATGACTTTTGACTTATGAATTAAATAGCAAGCGAGACGTGATACATCCTTGTTGAGTACCTCGTGAACTTCCAATTTCTTCTGAAAATAGTGATCCACCAACGCTTGCATCCTGATTCCAATAGATTGGTTATAAGTTATGTCTGTAGAGCAAAATATTTCAATCAGATTATTGCGTTATATTCTAGTAACGGCTCTTTAATTGTCAATTAAACATAGATGTAAGTAGCAGTTGACATCTCGACATCATTGGATTAAAACTTGAATACTATATAAAACTTCACGAGTGACAAAGCCATTCCTGAAACCAAACTGTGTATTAATGATATTTCGTCCTAAGGCTATATTAGTTTTTTTTTAAGGTCTCATATTTGGTTTCGACGTGTTTCAGATGATTCCGTTTCAGATGAAGGCAGTATCCGTGAAAAATATATTTTGTCTGACTGTCTGTTTAATATTCACGCAAAAACGACTGGACATATTTTCAGGTAACTTAGTATGATGATAGAGTAAAACCAGAATTCGAACAAGGGAGGTGTTTCGGGGTTAAAACTGTTTATTAAAAAACTTAAAATATCTCCCTTATTATTGAAAATATATATACAAAAATTGTTTATTGTAAGAAAACAAATCTTTTTTGTTCAGTGCATTTTTTCATTTAGATGAATATTTGGGGAGTTTGGGGGAGACCCTAAAACCAAAAACTAAATATATTTCCCTTATTACCGACTTAACAGCAAAATCATATATTACAAAAATAGTTTATAATGATAAAACAAATTTATATAGATGAATATTTGAGGAATTACGTGGGCACACCTAAAGCAAAACTTTTGTATTGCTTGTCTCCCTTATTATTGACTTAACAGCAAAAAATATTTAACAAAAATAATTTATAAGAAAACAAATCATTTTTGTCGAATATACTTTTCGATTGGATGAATATTTGGGGAGTTACGGGGAGACATCTTAGATTTCAAGATTTTAGATCTTGAAATCTCGGTTATTATTAACTTTACATCAAAAATGTGCGTGGGGAAACATTTTTTTTTCTTTTCTTCAAAGCAGTTATTAATAAGGTACTTGAAATTTAAATATCTCACTTATCGTTTACTTTGCAGCAAAAATGTACATTACAAATACCCTTCAGAAGATCGTTTTTGAAAGATCTAGAACTAAAACTTACGGACGAACACTTCACAAAACGTCTTGAAGTGAAATATCTTCCTCTTACTTTGAGGACGTCAGTCATGGAAATTTTAGGTTTAGAACAAGAATCAACTGTGTGTAGACCTTTCATTGAATCTTTAAAAATACGTTGTCATTTGTTCCAAAGTTCGTGATAAGAAAAGCAGGGAATAATGAATCAAGTACCAAAGACAACTTTTGCCAAGCATATTTTAAATACAAGAATTGTATTTTTTTCTTTTTTGTTTTATGGTAGCATATATGTTAAGTTACAATGCTATTTATTTCTCATTTTGTATTTAAAATGAAATAATATATTATCACTTTTTGTAAATGGGGTCTTATGTGGCCCGTGTTGCAGTGCTTGTCTCAAAAATTGTATGTCGTCGTTTGAGAGTTAAATGGCTTTAGATATTCGAGCATTATTTAATAGTCAAATAGGCATTTTTTTTGAAATAATTGACAATATATTGGCCACTATTATGAATTATACGAAGTGCGATAATTGAACTCTGCAAAATAGACGTGTGATTCAGCGATAATCTCCTCGTTCGATGCGTATCTTTTTCCAGCGAGACATGTCTTCATGTTTGGAAAGAGAAAGAAGTCGCAGGGGGCAAATCTGGAGAATAATATTGATGAGGGAGCAGTTCGTAACGCAATTCGACCAATTTGGCCGTTGCAATTGCGGACGAGTGAGCTGATGCATTATCATGGTGGAACAGAACTTTTTCCTTCGCCAAATGGGGTCGCTTTTTCATCAATTCAGCGTGTCATCGATCCAGTAAAGCGGCATTATTGTCCTATGATCCTTTCCCTTTTCCAGATAGTCGATGAAGATTATGCCTTGCAAAGGCGGAGGGTACCCTTTTTGCCTACTTCAGAGAACGTTTGCCACGAGAAATTCAGAGTTTTGACTGTTCTTTAATTTCTGGTGTATAGTGATGGATCCATGTTTCATCAACGATTATGAAAAATCGCACAAACACACTTGGATTGCGCTTGTACAGGTCCAAACATTGCTTAGAAATTGTCACGCGATTCCGATTTTGATCCACTGTGAGCAGACGCGGCACCCATCATGCCTATAGCTTATTCATGCCCAAATGTTCAGGATATGAAATGTAATTTCGTCTGAGATGTTTACCATTTTGCCTATCTCCCATATCATCACTCGACGGTCGTCCAACTTGATACCCTTAATTTTATTGATCATCTCTTCAGTTGAGACATACTAATTTGGACATCCTTGGTTCTTAGCTTCATTCGTGCTCGTAGGACCACAACGAAATTCAGTGAACCACTTATGAACCATTCCATGCGACGGAGTTCCCATAATACTTTTTTCGTTTTGCTTCAGTTTCCTTAAAGGTTTTCGCAAAACAGTAATGCTTTATCAACACAAAAATTCAAAGCTTTTTTCGTAGCAAACACACCAGCACACACACCTATCCGCTTCCGAACGCTGTTAAAATTGTACTATTTCACAGGTCGCCTTGAAACTTAGTGGGTATGCTTACAAATAATGGCAAATGTCAGAAATAATATTCAGCGATCTGAGCGCCATTTTTCATCAAAGTTGCTGATTTATCTAACACCCCTCACAAATAACTATTTTCAGTGAATAAGAATAGATGAGAATTTAGCAACAGACTTGAGTTGTTCTTTTACTTCTGTCATTACGAAACCTTCTACCGTCATGCACATTAATTGTTCTGGGTGAAAATCCTTTGACTTTGATTACATTAACCATAAAACAACTGTTTAAAGATCTTGTTAGTTTACAATGTGTGGTCAGGAATCGCGTGTGGTCCGTGCAACAGTACACATAACGATCAGCACGAGATTAGGAATATTTGTTTTAATTGTATCACTCGTTCCGGTGTAGTCTGCTTTTAAATACCTCATAATTGAACTTTACTGCAGCAGATAAAATTTATATTCTAGGTAGTATTAGTTGTAATTAATTTTATGATGACTTTTATGTTTATGCATCTTGATTTTAATGTTTTATTTTTATGGAGAAAATAGGTTTGGAATAAGGACTTGAAAAATACTTAATTAGTTTGTTTTGCTTAGTCTTACATATTCTTGCCTTTGTCTCTTTTGTGACGTATTTGTTTTGCCAGAATGTATCATATATAATTTCCTTTTCGATGTTTCCGCTACTAGATAACTCAATACCGAGATATTCAAAAGACATTTATTGTTGAATAATTTTTCCGTCTACCTCAAGGTTACATCATAGATATTTCACAGATGTTGCCATGCATTTAGCGCCACCAGTATCAAATCAATGTTTTTACAACTCAGTCGACCAACCAACCCCAAGAGGAGGAGGTCTTCTGCATGCACCATATATGATTATCAAATCACATTAAATCAATGTTGTTTTCGTAAATCCTAACCTTCAGATGATTACTGTAAAATTTTCAACCCGCTGGGTCAATTAGTTTGTGTTTGACAGTCATTGAAACCGAACAACTTTTGCATTTTTACAAAAATGAATAAAATCGAATATCGTGCAGTGATTAGATACTTGTTTTTGAAAAAGAAAAGGAACAATGAGATCAACACCGAATTAAACGATGTTTTTGGGGAGTCTACATCTTCGATATCAACATTTAAATACGTAAGAGTAAATTTGATGAGGAGCGTCCAGGCCGTCCAAAAGAGGTCACCATGCAAGAAATGGTCGATAAAATCCATGGAATAAAAATCGACGATAGACGTTTGACTAAGCGCGAGATAGCTGAGGCTGCGGGCATCTCAACCGAACGGGTGCTCAACATTGTCGACAACAAATGTGATCGTCTGATCATTTCGAAGGAAAGTTTGGCTATGTTCAACCGCAATAAGAAGGAATTTTGGCATCGTTTTGTAACCGTGGATGAAACATGGATCCACTACAGCAGCGTTTCTCAACCGGGGGTCGCGGCACCCTGGGGAGGTCGTGAAGGCTTCGTCGGGGGGCCGCAAAGTCATATAAGATCGAAACATGAAAATATAATAAAAATGCACTCAATCTTGCAAGATATAAATTTTATCGATATATATAAATATCTTACATTTATATTCATAAATATATACCTTTCATAACATAAATAAAATAAATATTCTATTTATTTTTATACATAATTTACTTATTTTGACAACTAATTTAAACTACAGGCTATTTCAAACGTTTAAGTTGTCACTAGCTAACATTATAATGAGTAAATGGGCTTTTACTAAAGAAAATGATATAAAGTTTCATCCAATTGATAAAAATTACTAAATTTGAAAATCTAGTTCTGCTTTAACCAAATAAACAGACTATAAGTAGACTATATCAAGGTCAAATAAATTTTATGTGTCGGTTGATGGGTTTCTCTGACAATGGTTCGCGTTGGAGGTACTTCAAGTATTTTCAAGTTGTACTTTGAAGTAGGTACGACTTGAAAGTGCAATATTTTTTATTATATATTTTTTTAATTTCTCTCCGAGCTACAGATAACTCAAGTAAGGATGCGAATGTGTTTAAATTAAAATGGAAGGCACTTTGAACACTTGTAAATATAAATACTTTACTTTCAAGTCGTTATAGGGAATATAATCGTCATTAAAAATATCACAGTTTTTTGTCAACCGTAAAAGATATTTAAAAAATGTTTAAGTAGAAGTTGTTGAAAAGCTCTTTCCAAAGATATTCAATATGACATACGTTCCCATTTAAAAATTCGAAATTGTCCTTGATATCCTGTAGTTCCGGTTTTTTTCCGGAAAATTTCAATACTACCATTCAATTTTGTGAATAAATTTTAGTTCAAATTTTTTCTCAACTTGCTCACACGTCGCTTTTTCGAAAAAAATCGTGTTCCCATTATCTTGATACACCATAATATAGGGGGGCCGCAGACAATATTTACATAATTTTGGGGGGTCCCAGGCCAGAAAAGGTTGGGAAACACTACACTACAGCTATCTATACTAACTAAAATGTCATATTAATAACTAAAAGGAAAGAAACAAACTAAATTATTGTAGTGTAACAAAATTAATGAGAGTAAATAAATAAACTAATAAACTAATATTAAAATTATAACAAATATTTAACCTAATATTCAAACTAATAACAAACTAAATATGTGTAACAATTTGACAGAGGGATTATAATTTTAGGTTAGAATAGTTCATTCACAATTACTTGCCCCAGTAAAAATTATGAAATGAATGATCAACTGATCTTGCATTCAAACAATGGTGTTAAAATTTAATCTGGTATCAACGGTGATTTGAGAATTGTTGATCTGAGAATTGATCTCCATTCTTGCAACCGGGCATTAATAAGTAAATATATAATTAATTACAGTCCATTTTTTAATTAAATATTGTTATAAAAATTCCTTTAATGACCTTAATCTCAAATCTGTTCCTTTGTTTTGTTCACTGACTAGTTATTAGGGTAAAAAAACTGGTTCAACATCTGTGTCAAAAAATGCGGAAAACAAATTGAACCATTATTAATAATTCTGAATAGCATTCTGGTGAATTGCTTTCTTTGAAATAATTTGTCAATTTTTGGTGAGCACCTAATTGTTTCACGGTAATATCGTAAACGACAAACCTGGACAATTTTTAAAAACTAGCCAGGACATCCCCAGCGAAGTGAAAAACAGAACGTCTGGTCACCCTACCCATAAGCAACCATAGCAACCATTTTTTAACTATTTGGTTATAGTTAACTAGGCTTTCTGAAACTGGCCCTAACTGTTCATCTTGTGGGAATGTTGTTGATTTTACCCCCTTGTTCAATTTTTATACGTTTTCCTGTAATTTGTTTTTTTTTTTTTTTTTTTCATTTAATAATAATCAGTATATAATTATTTACATAATACTCTCCGAGGAAACTGTACTTTGTACTTTTTTAATATATATATTTTTTTTCTATACCGTAAATAATACCTGCTATCTACTTAATCCTAAAGCCTTTTTATCATTTTCTGGTGTCAGGCGGTTCGTGTTTGAGTATGAATTTTGCGGTGTCCTTCTCCATATTTCTTGTCACTTCTGTCTATCTTGTGACATTATCCTTGTTTCGTTTCTCTTCATCAATCTTCTTGATGTCGCTCTTTGAATTTCATCTTTCCACGTTTTTCTTGGTCTACCTCTGAACTTTCTTTTAGGTGTCCTTGCTTCAACAAACTTTTATGATTAGTCTTTTATTGCAATTAATTGTATATTTAATGTATTTCAAAAACTTTGATCGGTATTTGATATTTGGTATTTGAGATACTTTTACTGAGTATTTGGTACAGTTCCGCTACTACTTGTTTTAAAATATGAAAACAAAAAATCCTAGGATTCGCTAACTGGTGTAAATTTGATCATGAGAATTCCCCCAAAAAGCAACTAAAAGTAGTTGAGTCAGTTTTTTTAGCGCACAGCAACAAAGGCGATTTGCGCCTAACGCAGCCCATCTAAATGTAAAAAAGTAGTTCAGAACCCACCTTTAAACAGTAGGTATAAACCACATACTCGTATATCTGTGTTACATGCAACACGCACTACACAGTTGTATGTGAGGAAATTACCACGGTTATTACTGAGTACTGAGTAGAAGGAATAACTATAATGTCCGGTTATACTTACTGTTTGCGTTTGATCTGGAATAAATTATTGTTACTGAATAATATTTTAGTTAGGACGTACAATATGCTCAGTTTAAGTCAAGAATACGCTTAGGTACTTTTTCTGTATTTATAGAAATAAGTGAAGAACAAAAACACCATAATAGAGATTTTCGTGAGGTATTATAATTAGTGAGTTTTAAAGTGTGTTGCGAGGCAGTGACCTGCGACGTCTGTCTGTGAGGTCAGGCGAGACGGTCACGGCACTGGGCGCGTGCCAGACCACCGATCTATTTAAAATAATAATTAGCTCATTTTAATGATTGCCCCCGTAACCACATATCTACTTCAGTTCCTTCACCTCGAGTCATTGTGTCCGAACAGCAATACCCACCTTTCCTTACGGCGTCACGCTCCTTAATTGTTATGGATCATACACACATATTTATTTATATAGGTACTAATAAAAATAATAATAATTTTATTGGTCCAGTACATAACATTGGATAAATTAATTTAAAAATACAGTCAGTAGGTAAAATAATCTATTGTTACAATCGATAGTAACGTTAAACATTTGTTAAAAAAGAGATATACGAGGAATGACCAAAAAGTTCGTGCAGGTTTTGAAATTTCCACGCTACATTTGTCGGATTGATAAACTTTTATGTTGTTATATTGGTTATAATGTATATTTTCAGCTAATTAAAGAAAACAATTCACAATCAGGGATCAAATAACATGCATGTTAAGACCAGAACTAGTTCTTGGACGTCCTTTGCAATATGTTACGTTAGCAACCATAACATGATGTGACAGATTGTAAATAGACGTTTTAATAAATGCTCGTTTGTGCTTGATTCTGTGTTTTAATTGATATTATTACAAAGCGTATATCATCAGAAGTGGGATCCCGACACCTACAACTAATTTTGGCCAGTTTTTGTTGTTAAAGGTGAAAATGGCACAAAGATTGTCAAAAATAAGTTGAAATGTCAAAATTGGCTCACAAGAGCTTTTAAAATGAAGTGATATAATTCCAATTAACTGTAAAAAAATAATTAACCGCAAAACGGTGCGTACCGATATTTGGTGTGCCACAATGATGAATAGAAGTTGAAATGTTCTGGAATGAATTTGGATAAAGTACGTTAAAACTAATAACAAGGGCTGGAAAACACAACAAGATGCAAATAAATTTGCCGACAACATTGCAAAGGTTAAATAAAGAATAAGCTAAAGATGGTATAGATATTTGACAACAAATGATAAGAGAATAATGAGGTATGGTATTTCTAATTTGTTCTTGGTAATTTAGAAATTTTTGATAAAGACTTAACAAGGTAATTCAAAGAGTTTTATTATTATTGTGAGTATGCTAAAAAAAATATTTTGAAATTTCAGAGAACTAACTTAATTTTACAGAATTGCAAATTAAAAAAAAAACATGTTTTAAATCAAAATGAATGTAAAAAATGTAGTTCTCGTATTTTTTTTTTTTGAATCGTTTGGTAATCGTATGTACACAGACAAAAATAGGTGGACGAAAGATATCAAAGATGTCTTGCCGTTAGGTCCGTACTAATTTGACATATTTGTACATATTTGACGAGAATACCAATATAAATAACAAATTTCAAGATGCACTTGCTGTGTAATACTGTGCATATTTCTTGCGCAGTTATTTTGTTACAGCTAATGCAGGTTTAGAACATATTTCAGTGCCAGGAGATGAATTCATTTAATGTATTCTTTGTTTCTTGAGGAACTCTAACAAGGACTAAACAGTAGAAACTGGAGGTTTCTGCTTATAATTTAACTTGTTGTACCAAAACTATTAAGAACAGACCAGGCTACAGTTTACCTGAAATGGCAAATGTAGTGATCTGAAGGGAAATAAAAAAAAAATGTCAGAATGGACGAGCGTTTGTCTATTGACAGATAAATAGTAAGAAGGTAACTGATTAAATTGAGGATGTCTAAATTGTAATAGACATTTTATTGTTTTGACAAAATGATAAGGCACTGAGTATGAAGCAGCGATAGTCACTGAGTTGTTGGGTACTGTAGACCAGTGCTTCTTAAAGTGGTGGGCCGCGGCCCCCTAGGGGGCCGTGGTGTTCCCACAAGAGGGCCGTGAAGAACCGCAAATATAACACTTAATTATTTTATTATTTAAAAATAATATGTCGCTTTAACATTAATGCTACATAAATATTATTCTTCATTATACATAGATTATTGAATGATATGAGGGTAAAAAACTATATGTATGTATATATTTTAACTAATCTTGGTGCCAAAAAAAAAAATTAGGGGGGCCGTGGGTTATTGATTTGAGTTGCAGGGGAGCCGCGACATCAAAAAGTTTAAGAAGCACTGCCGTAGACAACCTGTAATGAAATAAACTGATAGACAGTTGAGTTGAGAATTGATAGCTTGTTGAGTACCACAAGACACACTGGTCGTTTTTGTTTTGTTGACTCTGGATGGTCAGGGACCTCAAGGAGTTCAGGGGAACTCTGGATGGTCAGGAACCTCAAGGAGTTCAGGGGAACTCCTGGTTAGGATAAGAACTAGTTCTTGGACGTCCACTGAGTTGTAATATGTTACGTTAGCAACCATAACATGATGACATATATGTGACAGATTGTAAATAGACGTTTTAATAAATGCTCGTTTGTGCTTGATTCTGTGTGTTTTAATTGATATTATTACAAATCGTATATCATACATTATAATTTAATAATTGAGTATGTATGAATGAGAGATTTACAAATGGTATACACGCTTTCAAGATGGCCGTGAATCAGTTGAAGATAAAGATAGAGTTGGGAGACCCAGCATTTCAATCACCGGAAAAAACGTGGAAGAAGATAAGAAAAACATTCTTGATAACCGTCGAATTACAATTAGAGAGGTTGCTGAAGAAGTTGGTATATCATATGGTTCATGCAAAGAAATTTTCACTAATGTTTTGAACATGAGCCGAGTGGCAGCAAAAATAGTTCCGAAATTGTTAAATTTGGAACAAAGAATGTGTCGTAATGAAGTCGCTCAGGAAATGATAGATGATGTCGTCAATGACTCAACATTGCTTCAGCGCATCATAAGGGGTGACGAGACGTGATTGCACGGTTGTGACATCGAAATAAAGGCTCAATCATCTCAAAGGAAGCTTCCAAATGAACTAAGATCCAAAAAAGCACGCCAAGTTCGATCAAATGTTAAAGTTCAACTCTTTTTTTTTTTCGCTTATTGTGGTATTGTGTACTACATTTTTTTTATAGCAAGCTGTTACATTTACTAAAGAATACTATTTGAGCTTGTGGCGTTGGCTGCGTGAAGCAATTCACAGTAAACGGCAAGATATTTGGAAGGACAATTCTTGGAAATTACATCAAGATAACGCTCATACTTTATTGCTTATTCGAAATGTTCTGTCTAAAAATAGCACCGTAATAATATCACAACCAACTTATTCACCAGATATGCCTTTTTTCTTCTCCCAAAGATGAAAAAAAAAAAAAAACAATGAAAAGACAACGTTTTACGACTACTGAAGAAATAAACGCAAAACCGCTGGAGGAGCTGACCGCTATACCAAAATCTGCGTTTCAGAAGTGTTTTGAAGACTGGAAAAAGCAGTGGCATAAGTGCATTATATCCGATGGGGACTATTTTGAAGGGGACAATATAAATATTGGTGAATGAATAAATATTGTTCTGTAAATTAAAAAATTAATCGAACCATGTATAGTCATATTGAAATATCTTATTTTTAGGATTTTGTAGGTATGACCAAAAAACTCTTATATCGTCATTTTGACGTCGTCTGTCTGTCTGTCTGTCTGTTCGGTAAAAATTCTAGCCAAACGGTTAAACCTAGAGAGTTTAAATTTGGCATGCTTATACAACTCGTTGACCAGCACATAGGAAAATACAAAAACATCTAAGAAACATATCATTCAAAAATATAAACAAATATGTGCTCATCGAAATTTTTTTTTATTTTTTTTAATTCTGATTATGGTATCAAATGAAAGCCCTTAGTAAGTGGATGAACGATCAAAATTTTTTTTTTGCAAAATAGATTATTTTGATGCGATTTTTGCCAAAATTGTGCAAAATTTTTTTTTTGTCCCACACCATGTTGTCCGGATTTTTTAAACTAAAAATCTGAAAAAACTATAAGTAATGTACATTGGTGTGAACCGGAATAGTACGACAGGAATTTTTGATCAGATTATGTTTTCGTAAAATAACGCATTCTTTGTGTTTTTTTGGTTCACGATGTACAAAAGTTATAGTTATGTAACACGCTATACTAGAAGGCGTATCCTGGTCTAATGGTTAGCTTGCTCGCTTGCCACGCAGCAAACTAGGGTTAGCTTCCGGGCAGAGGAAACAATTTTAATTTTTGTTTTTTTTTCCATTTTTATTTTGTATAAATTATTTTATCAAAATTCTAGTTATATTTTGGCAAATGTTGCATTTAATTTTTAAGAGCGTAAATTTAATAATCATTTGGAATTGTTGGAATTATATTTTCATTCTATGTGTCATGTATACGAAACCAGAGGGGCGGAGCATATGACTTAAAACAACCAATGGAAGCCATAGGCGTAATTTACAAAATCTTAAAGAAGATAAAATAGGAATGGGGTGGCAGAGAAATAGAAGAGGTGAAGAGTATAAAATACCTAGGTTATATACTAACGAGGAACAATGGGGCTGAACTACACATAGGGAAAGAGTAAAGAAGGCAAGGATAGTGATGGGGAAGCTGTGATATATAGGAGAGAGAAAGTTTAGCGACGATATTAGATGGAGATTGATGTTGTTTGACGCCGTGGTGAAAAACATCCTGCTATATGGGGTGGAAATTTGGGGATGGAAGGAATGGGAGAAGGTAGAACGAGTACAGGAGAGGTATTTAAGATGGATCTTAGGGGTAGATAGAACGACACCAGGGTACATTGTACGAGAGGAACTGAAAAGGGATAAGATGAAAGTGGGTACAGGAAGGAGGGCGGTTAAGTACGAAGAGAAAGTTAGAATAGAAATAGACAAAAAAATAATGAGAGAATGCTGGGAAGAAAGAGCCAGAGAGGAACAGAAAGGAAGATGGTACGCATGGGGGGAGATGAGAAAAGAGTATTACTGGAGATGCGAAGTGGATGCGACAGAGGTGGAAAGGAGAAGAAAAGATGGGATAAGCGTGATTGAGGAGTTGTGGAGGAGGGATAAGGAAGTGGGGGAGCAAGAAAGGACAGTCAGAATAGACAATTCAAGGAGCGCAGGGAGATATAAGGAGGTCAGAGCTATAGGGGTACCAAGCTACTTGAGGGGAGAAAGAGGAAGGTCAGGAGGGAGAGTTAGGATGATTGCGAGACTAAGGTACGGGAATGAAGAGAGAGGAAATAGATATTGGAGGAGACAGGAGGATAAGATGTGCAGGATGTGCTGGGAGGAGGAGGAAGATATAGAGCACCCCGCGAAGAGGTGTAGAGAGATGACAGTATGGTCGGGGAGCACAATAGACCTGTTGCACGAAGATGGAAGGGGGGAGAGGTGGGCGAGAGAATTAGAGGCAACAAGGATGGAGATTGGCGAAGGATAACAGGAAGGGGAAACGGAAAGAAGAAAGAAAAGAGAAAAAAAAAAGAAGATTGTAAAATGTAAATTGTATTGGATGTTATTGTTATGTATTTTTGGATTGATTGTTTTATATTTTATTTTATTTTTGTTTTTTTTGTAAATGTTAGCACCCTGAACGCCGCAAGGCTTAGGGGAATAAAGAATATATATATACAAAATCTTAATGCATCTTGCTATATATAAAAAAAAAATAAAAATACTGCACATATTTAAAAACCTAAATAATGGTATTAGGTATTCGAATTGAAATTAACAAAAAAATATTTTAACATAAAATTTGTTTTTAAAGAGATTCACTCTTAGATTAACAGACGATAAATTATTTAAAAAATTTCGACCATTGTGCCGTGATTACTAAAAGCAAAATTGGTCCTACACACTCAGCATGCCGCCTTCACTTATTATATACCTGCGAAATCGTGCAATGTGTGAAAATTCACACTTCACATCAATTTTTTAGTTTCGTAAGAGGTACTCATTTAGATTATAATAGCATTTTTTCATTAAATAATCTGTCAGATATTTCAAAATATTTGTATTGTTTTATAATATTTTATGTATTGTGGTAGTACTACACATTCTTCTCGACAGTATATGGACTGTTAGCCGTTTTGATGTATCTAACTAAAGGTATTTCTAAAATATTTTTATTTCTTGTATTATATACATATGTATGTCTAATTGTCTTTCAAAATCTGACAAGCACACATGTAGGCTTGGTAGAGGAGCTCTTGACATTACATACATGGTAATGTCAAGAGATGTAAGATTTTTAAAAATTAGAACACACAATGCCCTCTTACTAGGGATGGGAAAAAAACATCGATGTATCGAAAACATCGATGTTTGTTTTAAAAACATCTATAGTCAGATGGCGATAGTATCGATAAAACATCGATGTCTACTACCGATGTCGATGTTTAAACTTTGAAATTCAAAAAATACTGCTAGAGCGTTGGAATCTTAAAATTTTAATTTTTATTAATATTAGTACACAAAATATAAACGTCATCTATTGTGATATAACAATACTAATAGTGTTAGTTCTTCTTCTTCTTCTTACCAGTTAGCAGAATAAGAAAAAAATAAGAAGAAACTTCTAATTTTTGCAAACAATGCCAACGACCAACGACGCCAACAAACTTGTTGCTTTTTGAGTCTTATTGACACTTTCCCAGTTGTTATTCTTCCAATCCCTGGATTTACCGTATTGGGAAATATAATTATAATTTATTTATTATTATATTGTAATGTTAGTGTAAAATTAATATTAGGATTGCTATGTTAGTGTTATAAAAATATGTAATATGTATTTCAACTTTAAAAAATCAGCTGTGGCCACCACAGGACCGACCGCCATCATAAAGTACTTGTATAAAATACATTCTAGCAACAGAGTAGAAATAACTTATCCTAATATTTTCTAACAGAGATATTATTTATCATAACCAAGGAAACGTTACATATAAGTATGAAAAAACGGAGACAAATTGAGATAGATTTATGAAAATTTTTCGAAATTTTTCGTTTTATCAAAAAACGTCTCTTATAAAAGTTTTTAGTTATTGCATTTATATCAACTTTTGTTAAATACATTTTTTCGAAATATTTTCTGTTGCTAAATATTCGCAAAAATCTTAAAATCGACACGAGTAAACTCTCATTTCTAGTTAACCGATTTTTACCAAAAGTTGATCAACTCGTTCCATTGATGGCAGAAGCTTAAATATGAAGTTTCATAAAAATCCTTTCAGCCGAATTTGCTCTGCACGTGTACACAGACAGACGGACGGACAGACGGACGGACAGACAGACCGACAGACATCATGCTAAACATAGTCAAAACGTTATGTAGGTACCTCAATTCGTGGAGATCCATCGAAATGTCGAAATGTCAAAATCGGTATGATCACAATACCTCTCTTATATATATATGTTTACTTTTTTTCGTATTTTATCTTTACATTATTAAATAAAACCTATATAATATAAATAAATAGCCTTTTTAATATTAATAAAACATCGATGTTTTTCCTTCGATGTTTTTTCAACATCGATAGTAATCCCCGATGTTAACATCGATGTTAAACATCGATGTTTTGCCTTCGATGTACAACCCTACCTCTTACAGCATCCAGGCGCACTTCCAGGGCGGTCACGGTATTGAGCCCCCCTCTCAGAAGCACTAAAAAATAAGAACATCCACCATCTTTTCATCTATTATTATTATTATTTATTATCTTAAAAATGAGCTCCGATTATTTCATGTAAACTAATATATTAGAAAATTCGTATTAAAAATGAAACAAAAAGACAAGATGTAATGAAAATAACATTTTATAAAAACAGCTCACCTCAACCCAAAATATTTAATGTAAGTATAGTTTGTTTTTAGGGTTTTGTAGGTATAACCACCAAAAAACCCTTATAACGTCTCTCATGTGTCTGTCTGTACGGTAGAAATTGTAGACAAACGGCTTAACATAGGAAGTTGAAATTTGGCATGCTTATACACCACATTGGCCCACATTACTGAAAAACTTCAGAAAATAGTAACCAGTATCAGTTTAAAAAAATAAATTCTGTCAATTACAGACAAAATACTGATATCATGAATTGTTTCCCTTTTGAAACTGATACTGAAATTGAGAATTCTCAATTTGTAAAATTTTCAAGTTATTTCTGTTTGAACTCATGCAGCGATACAGGAAAAATGCTGTGAGTTCAAACAAACACATCCCGGAATAAATATAAACAATTAGGTATGTATTTAATAAAAAAAAAAATATTTTTTTAAAATTTTGAGTAGCATACCAAATGAAACCTCTTAAGGCGTGGATCAACAAACAAATGTGTATTTTTGAAAAATCAACTTTTTTAGGGGAAAAATATGTGAAAAAACTTTTGTTCCCCACTCTATCTCTCAGAAGGGTTGATCTAAAAATCTGAAAAAAGCTCTATAATAAACTATAACGTATATTACGGCCAGACTCCAGCGTTATATAGTTGGCATACGCCAGCGTCCGCTCAGCTCTCTGATCGGTCGCTAAAAACCTAAATGGGGAAAAATATGAATTCCGTAACCACTGTGAAGTGACTCCAGTGGCTATCAGCTGTCCAGGGCAAGGTAGAAGGCCGCCAGCCCAGTCTAGAGGTAGATGTGACTATGCAGGGTGGTCCTTTAATTATCCATACCTATGTGCGGCCTAAAATTTATACGGCGCCAGTCACTTCGCTTCTATTGCCCTAAATTCTGGAAGAAAAATAAAACCCCAGGGGAAGGAATAGAGTTCTCGTAATAGAAACACCAAAATTCTCAATAACTAAATTTATTAACAAAAAAATCAGTAACTAACAAATAGTAATAACAGCATAAATAATATTCGTTAAACGAATATTCAATTCGCAAAATCTATAAACAAAATAAATTATTCACTAAATGAATACTCAATACGCAAAATCTATAAACAAAATAAATTATTCACTAAATGAGTACTCAATACGCAAAATCTATAAACAAAATAAATATTATTATTCGCAAAGCGAATACTCAATAAGCAAAATTTTATAACCAAAATATTAAGAATTACAAGATCAATGACTAGTTAAATATTCCCTTTTTAGTTCGGAGTACGACAAAGTTAATACAAAAAAAAATTATTTAATCTACGAGCAAAATATCTAAGTTAAATCCAAAATTTAGAAAACTAAGTACTCACAAATGGTCAAAGGAAATTAAACAACTGAATCTTTAACCGGTAATTAATTACAATTTAAATTGACAAACTGAATTACTTGTAATACGGTATAACTACCCAGTAACATGTGATTGGATTACTTATGCTACAACTGCCCTAGGGCTGCGTGAACTTTTGCACAGGAATTATACTACAGTGATTAATTACGTTGAAAAAAATGGTAACGGTATTCCGGTTTGCAATACCGTTAGGAAAAATCCGGAAGAGGGCTAGAATCGGAAAGCCAGCGCTTTTTCGAAACCCCGATTTAAATTTTTACTACAATTCTCTCTCGCCTTAACACTATTGAAATCCCAATCAGTCTATTGGCAACGAAGTCGCGTTGATTCAAGAATCCATCGTTGTCAAGAGACTGACTCCACATATCCCCTTTTACTCTTAAAAACCCGTGATACGTCAACAAAAAAATCTCCGCGAGATGCCAAAAAAAATTGACGACCACCCTACCCACTGACTCGACGGAAATGATCAAAATTTAAAAAAATTATCGAGACAAAAAAAATTAAGGAAGACTGGTCAAAAAAAAATAAATAAAAAAAAAACGATGCTTGTGGCTGAGGTTCTGCCCGATTGAAGTTAACGTTAATTCCTCCCAATATAATACAAACCCGATCCTCGATAACGTGAACAGCAAGTAACACGAATACTTGACCAGTAAGTATTCAAAGTAAGGAGTAACCTGCGTGTTTGAAAGCTAATTCACAACCTCCAGTTATCAAGGAAAATACTATACAGACAGACTGAATTTACATTACGCGGCAAAAATTTAAAATGAGCGATTCGTGAACCAAAAATTATTGTACCTCCAAAAATAAATACGGTGGCGACACGCCCAACCGTACACGCAACAGCGTACTCAATAAATCCAAAACAATCTCAATAACTCAAAAATATCTCAAGATACAACAAAACTTGAGAAACCTCAATGCATTTCAGCTAATAATACAGTACAAAAAAATAACACACACTTAATAATCATGGCCATAACTCATAAGGGTGTACCAGACGCAGCTCTACACTATTAACGTTAAGAATCACAAAAAAACATCCCCAAACGGGAATTCCAATACGTTAATAGGGCAGAGTCGCTTCTGTTACAAAATTTCAAACATTTCCAAAGTATACTCAGCTGAAACACAGGAATTCTCGCAACACCCTGTAGCAACAGGTCTCAAGTGATACAATAATTTTCACGCTACATCTTCCACGGATCGCTCCAAAATCGGCTCTTCAACCCTTACATGTGGGGGACAATAAATCTCGAAAGCAGGATCCTCGCTCGAGAAAGAATACTCAATTTAGGCCCGTCCATGTTGCCACTAAATTTACAAAATACAGAGAAATACTTTACATTAGAACACTGAATTATTCAAAACTGATTAGCGGGTAATACTGTATAAAAGAAACATACCTCGGTGTTTTAGTGGCGAAACGTCGTAACTCAATTGCCATCTAGGGGTAGAAAACTCCTAATTCCGACGTAAGTCGCGTTTTGCATTCCCAAAACATGATGTATCACGTGCCTTTTCCGCTTAGCGAATCCACAGGTGAACCAGCATTATCTTCTCAAATAATTTTCACAAAAACTTGTGGAATAAAATTTGGCACGTGTTACTGAGTCTCCACCCCTTAGGGAACCTCTATACTTCTTGAATTACGACATTGAAGAGACAAAATGGCATTTAACATTCCATTATATATGCCCCCCCCCTTCACCACTATAACTGTCTAAAGACACTAGACTCACGTGGGCAAAACCACGTGACTCAGACTGTTATCAAAAATGACAACTTTCTGTTTTATCGGCGTTAAAAATCACGAATGTCAACATTGTAGTTTATTACAAGTTGTAAGTATGTTCCTTATATACGTAATACACGCTAATAGTCTGTAATTTCCAGGTTCTAATGAAGTATTCATACTCCAAAATGCAAAAGAATGTGATTATTCCCATGTGTCAAAATGACATAACCTAAAAGTTTTTGACAGAATACGAGAATTCAGATGTTAATTTATATTTCTGTAGCAAGAACGGCTACTTTTAAGTAGATTGTCAGGAGGCTAGTCAGTTGGTTTCGCAAAAATACACAATACTGTATCCTTTAGTGAGAATAGCATAAGTTTTTGTACGTTAAGGTAGGTCAGTGTGAGTTAGTTTTATAAGCAGTGTTGTCAGCTAGAATAGGCCGTAACAACTCCCCCTTTGCTTAAAAAGAGACGCGGGTCTCTAAAGACCCCGTATCTTTATACTAAATTGCATTCGCACGAAACAATCGCTCCAAAAAAAAAAAAAAAAACTATCAATAAACTATTTACAATTCTATCCTACTTACATCCTAAATAGTGGAACACACGGAATTCCTAACTAATTAGGGGTGGCGTTCGCGAAGACGCGGTAACAGCCACGGGAGGCAAGGTAGTTGCTGCAGACAACGATGACAAGGTGCTAATGTGCAAAACGCACAGACGGGTATTATCACCAACAGGCCATGGAGGTGATAATATTGCCAACAAGGCAAGGAGGACGAGTAGGTTTGACGTCGCTCACACTGCGGATAAGCTCCAGCGAAAAACTAACGGCAGTCGGCGCCCTACAAAAAAAAGGTTGGGTTCCACTATTTCCTAACTAACTTTGTACAACTACTAACTAGCTAAATCTATGCAACGCACTCATAATCTTAACTAAACCATTCACGAAGGGAATCTATCTCACACAAAAAGAAAGCCTAACTGACACGCGTACCGACCTAACTGTCCTACGCTCACTTCTACGTACTTAACTTCAAACTCAAAAATACAAAGCGTTATCCACAAACGCACTAATAACTGCAGTTCTAACTTGCTATCTCAAATATCTCACCCAAAAATACGGGATTTCTCAAAACGACAACCAACTGACATGTCCGCTACGACAATTCCTACTTAACTCAAAACGGTCTGACAAACGCATTAACAACAATGAATTTCTCTATATTCAACTTACTAGATCTGATTCGGTCCTGACCTGTGTACTCTAGGTCACGTCCAAAATATTTCCTAACCAGGAATCAAATATTGTACAACAAAAATCGCGGAGCAAGTCTACTGTTCTTCTCCAATACTCTAAACCGTTGAGTGATTCTCCTGGATAAACCAGCTCGGTACTTAATACCGTACATATGAGGAAACTAATTTTCCGCTAAGCGAATCCCGTGTGAATCTCAATGGTTCGCCCTAAACTGGCTCACCAATACAAATGTCTCTACCAGACACTAAACCCATTTGACAACCGAGTCACTCGGCTTGTCACCAATATAATTCAACATAACCAATGTTGCAATTACAATTCTACCAACAATTGTTGCCATACAATGCAACACAAAATTTTCACAGGGATATACATTAGAGTCCTCTCACTCAATGTTACTAACAACTCAGACACAGTAACTTACTCACTCTTACAACAAAAAAACTATTTAGCTCATCAACTGAGACTAACTCAAAATCTAAACAATGTGTACAATATGTCGTCCAAATACCTAACAGATCATAGCAATATAAACGACGAATAACATAGCGAAAGTAATCCAATCAACTTTTCAAACAAATAAATTAAATTTCATATTACGAGAACTCTTTAGGGTTGGGTTTAGGAACAAAAGGAATACAACCAATCAATATAAGACCCATATTTTCCTATTACACAAAAAAATCCAAACAGCTCCAAACTGAAATAAAAATATGGTCTTCTCAAAAACAGCCCCTCTCATCTCGGGCATCCAAATACGTGATTCCTTCTCAGCAAACGCCTAAATCCACAAACCTCAAGTCAGAATATGTAACGTCCTTTTCGGCAAAGGCCCGAAATATCTAACGTTCCTTAACAAATGGAAGCCCCACATTGCTTAACAAATGTGAGCTCCACGTTAGTTTGGCCCCACGTTGGGCGCCAGAAATATATAACGTATATTACGGCCAGACTCCAGCGTTATATAGTTGGCATACGCCAGCGTCCGCTCAGCTCTCTGATCGGTCGCTAAAAACCTAAATGGGGAAAAATATGAATTCCGTAACCACTGTGAAGTGACTCCAGTGGCTATCAGCTGTCCAGGGCAAGGTAGAAGGCCGCCAGCCCAGTCTAGAGGTAGATGTGACTATGCAGGGTGGTCCTTTAATTATCCATACCTATGTGCGGCCTAAAATTTATACGGCGCCAGTCACTTCGCTTCTATTGCCCTAAATTCTGGAAGAAAAATAAAACCCCAGGGGAAGGAATAGAGTTCTCGTAATAGAAACACCAAAATTCTCAATAACTAAATTTATTAACAAAAAAATCAGTAACTAACAAATAGTAATAACAGCATAAATAATATTCGTTAAACGAATATTCAATTCGCAAAATCTATAAACAAAATAAATTATTCACTAAATGAATACTCAATACGCAAAATCTATAAACAAAATAAATTATTCACTAAATGAGTACTCAATACGCAAAATCTATAAACAAAATAAATATTATTATTCGCAAAGCGAATACTCAATAAGCAAAATTTTATAACCAAAATATTAAGAATTACAAGATCAATGACTAGTTAAATATTCCCTTTTTAGTTCGGAGTACGACAAAGTTAATACAAAAAAAAATTATTTAATCTACGAGCAAAATATCTAAGTTAAATCCAAAATTTAGAAAACTAAGTACTCACAAATGGTCAAAGGAAATTAAACAACTGAATCTTTAACCGGTAATTAATTACAATTTAAATTGACAAACTGAATTACTTGTAATACGGTATAACTACCCAGTAACATGTGATTGGATTACTTATGCTACAACTGCCCTAGGGCTGCGTGAACTTTTGCACAGGAATTATACTACAGTGATTAATTACGTTGAAAAAAATGGTAACGGTATTCCGGTTTGCAATACCGTTAGGAAAAATCCGGAAGAGGGCTAGAATCGGAAAGCCAGCGCTTTTTCGAAACCCCGATTTAAATTTTTACTACAATTCTCTCTCGCCTTAACACTATTGAAATCCCAATCAGTCTATTGGCAACGAAGTCGCGTTGATTCAAGAATCCATCGTTGTCAAGAGACTGACTCCACATATCCCCTTTTACTCTTAAAAACCCGTGATACGTCAACAAAAAAATCTCCGCGAGATGCCAAAAAAAATTGACGACCACCCTACCCACTGACTCGACGGAAATGATCAAAATTTAAAAAAATTATCGAGACAAAAAAAATTAAGGAAGACTGGTCAAAAAAAAATAAATAAAAAAAAACGATGCTTGTGGCTGAGGTTCTGCCCGATTGAAGTTAACGTTAATTCCTCCCAATATAATACAAACCCGATCCTCGATAACGTGAACAGCAAGTAACACGAATACTTGACCAGTAAGTATTCAAAGTAAGGAGTAACCTGCGTGTTTGAAAGCTAATTCACAACCTCCAGTTATCAAGGAAAATACTATACAGACAGACTGAATTTACATTACGCGGCAAAAATTTAAAATGAGCGATTCGTGAACCAAAAATTATTGTACCTCCAAAAATAAATACGGTGGCGACACGCCCAACCGTACACGCAACAGCGTACTCAATAAATCCAAAACAATCTCAATAACTCAAAAATATCTCAAGATACAACAAAACTTGAGAAACCTCAATGCATTTCAGCTAATAATACAGTACAAAAAAATAACACACACTTAATAATCATGGCCATAACTCATAAGGGTGTACCAGACGCAGCTCTACACTATTAACGTTAAGAATCACAAAAAAACATCCCCAAACGGGAATTCCAATACGTTAATAGGGCAGAGTCGCTTCTGTTACAAAATTTCAAACATTTCCAAAGTATACTCAGCTGAAACACAGGAATTCTCGCAACACCCTGTAGCAACAGGTCTCAAGTGATACAATAATTTTCACGCTACATCTTCCACGGATCGCTCCAAAATCGGCTCTTCAACCCTTACATGTGGGGGACAATAAATCTCGAAAGCAGGATCCTCGCTCGAGAAAGAATACTCAATTTAGGCCCGTCCATGTTGCCACTAAATTTACAAAATACAGAGAAATACTTTACATTAGAACACTGAATTATTCAAAACTGATTAGCGGGTAATACTGTATAAAAGAAACATACCTCGGTGTTTTAGTGGCGAAACGTCGTAACTCAATTGCCATCTAGGGGTAGAAAACTCCTAATTCCGACGTAAGTCGCGTTTTGCATTCCCAAAACATGATGTATCACGTGCCTTTTCCGCTTAGCGAATCCACAGGTGAACCAGCATTATCTTCTCAAATAATTTTCACAAAACCTTGTGGAATAAAATTTGGCACGTGTTACTGAGTCTCCACCCCTTAGGGAACCTCTATACTTCTTGAATTACGACATTGAAGAGACAAAATGGCATTTAACATTCCATTATATATGCCCCCCCCTTCACCACTATAACTGTCTAAAGACACTAGACTCACGTGGGCAAAACCACGTGACTCAGACTGTTATCAAAAATGACAACTTTCTGTTTTATCGGCGTTAAAAATCACGAATGTCAACATTGTAGTTTATTACAAGTTGTAAGTATGTTCCTTATATACGTAATACACGCTAATAGTCTGTAATTTCCAGGTTCTAATGAAGTATTCATACTCCAAAATGCAAAAGAATGTGATTATTCCCATGTGTCAAAATGACATAACCTAAAAGTTTTTGACAGAATACGAGAATTCAGATGTTAATTTATATTTCTGTAGCAAGAACGGCTACTTTTAAGTAGATTGTCAGGAGGCTAGTCAGTTGGTTTCGCAAAAATACACAATACTGTATCCTTTAGTGAGAATAGCATAAGTTTTTGTACGTTAAGGTAGGTCAGTGTGAGTTAGTTTTATAAGCAGTGTTGTCAGCTAGAATAGGCCGTAACAAAACATTAATGGGAACCGCAATATTTCAACAGAAACTTTTGATTAGGATAATTTTTCGAAAATTGTCGATAAAAAAAAACTATTAAAAAAATATATTGTGTGATATCAAAAGAAAGCTCTTAGGACGTAGATTAAGGAACGAAAAATAGTTTTTTTAATTTCGTTTTTTTAACACGATTTTATCCAAAATTGTGCTAAAAAAGTTCTTGTCCCGCCCCCTTTTTCCCAAAGAGGTTAAGCCTAAAATTTGGAAATATCGTAGGTAATATACATTGATGTGAGCTGAACACGTACGAAAGGAAGTTTTAATCCGATTGCGTTTTTGAAAATATTGCATTTTTTGTGTTTTTGACAAAATTAGTTATTTTTTGATTTATGGCTAAATTATGGCTAATAATGCTATGGCTTTTTTGTATTTATGGCTAAGATAGTGTGTCATTTTTTAAATTAAAAATATAATAATAAAAAAAATTAACTGCTGAGGCCGAGTTTTGAACATCGAACTACACTCTTCACTGTAGCTTGTAGTGTGTAGTTATTTTATTATACGTCAACATTTTTGTTTTTAATGCATCAAAGAAGAATAAAGCATTTATAGTAATGAAATACGTATAAAACAAATAACATATTGTTAATAGTGAGAAATACTATTCTGAAATTGAAAAAAATGGAACCATTATCAATATGTTTCTTATTAATTTAATGAAGACTTGAATACAAAGTAATTTCAGAAAAAAACGCTGGGATTTTTTCACATCAAATGATTTTGATGTGATTATAGAACAAATATTCCTGGACATCCAGTATTAAGTTGGCTTCTTATACTTATAGTCCGGAAGGCAGCGTTGCATTTTTCATGGTCATTTCATCTCGCTTAATTTTTTTTGTAATTGGTAGTTTAGATATTGTCACGGGGTGGATTCAAGAACGGACATGTTTTCTACAAAATTTATTATATAATAATAATTTTACATTAGAATACAATTAACTGTCAGAATGGCTGCTGATGTTGTCTGTCAGTAACTGATGTAATTCCCGTTCTTGCCCCGGCTTCTCCAGGATCGGTCGAACCACCCCAGGTATCCGCACGAGGCGAACACGTGGCGAAGCCCTGTAGACGGCACTCACATCTCGGGTTGGTGACTTGAACAGCTGGGCTGGTCCTTGGGTAGCGTGCTCACAAAAATGACTACTGCTTGACTTCTAAAAAAGACTAACTTGAATGACTCACTCGAATGACTACTGACGACTCTATTCCCTAAGACCATTTTATAACTGTTAACCAGGACACTATGACGTCAGGTCCTACCTCAATTGTTTTGGAAACATTATTCATTTGTGTAATTGTTGACAGCAATTAAAGACCATAGTCGGCACAATTGAATAATGTTTATCAACACATTAGAAAGTAGTGCAAAACTTATGTTGACAAACACGCAACACTCTACACATTCTTAATTCCCAAAACCGTAAGTCAGCAACCACGACTTGCGACCGCCTAAAAGCCACTCAAGGAATTGGGACATTATTAGCATAAAATTATATCATAATTGAAACAAAATGGCTAATAATCGAAATAAGTGTCAGCCGCCAGAATCGTGGTGGGGCTGGTCGTAAGATAATGTACATCTAGTAAAAAAAAAATCCAAAAGTCATTTCAAGCCACTTGATTTGCACAGTATATAGTTTATAAGTGATAATAATAATAAAAAAAAGTCAGCTGCGTGCGTAGTGGGGGATTATACGTCAGTCGCTTGTATAAAGCGTATATTATACAATTCTCGTCAAATTTTCATACTTATTTCTTTGACTAGAACTTGTACTAGAAATAAATCAGTGAAATTGTACAGTGTAGAACACTTTATGTAGTCAAGGTCAACTTTATTCAAAACTAGATTTGGACAAACTTTTCTTGAAAACCAACATTAAAATTACGCTTGTAAATATTTTGTATTACCACATGTTTAATAGTGTTTTGTTGATCCTTGGTTTGAATAGGTGAATATATAAATTGTGTTTTGTACGTAAATCAGTAATTTTACAAATCTAATAGCTAGGTTATAAACACTTGACAAGATAAGAATTATATATTTATGTTGGTACTTTAAATGAACTGAAACACGTGTAAGAATTTCATTCTCTACCAAAAAATTTAAAAATAAATTGTATTAAAACTTTGAAAACTTCTAGTTCAAAGAAACAAGTTTAGAAAATTGACGAATAAAGTATAATGTAGAACACGCTTTAAACTGTCATAAAACAAAAAAATTATGTAAAGTCATTTCAAATTCAATGAAACCTATACATTGAACTTATTATATAATTAGAATAATAAAAACAACAATCAGCTGTTTGCACAATGGGGGTAAGACCGTCTGCTGAGGTATTATAATTGCTAAGCGGGCATTTAGCCTAAGCATTTTATAATGTAATCAATGATGTAACTGACGATCTTTACCCCGTTATGTCGGCAGCTGACGATCATTTTTATTTAACATAATATGTAAACTATTCATTATAAAAATATCAAGTGGCTTGAAATCAATTTAGCTATAATTTCATTGTTAGCTTTTTACAATTATTAAATACCTACAAAATCATGAAATGTGTGAAAATTCACACTGCACATTGGTTTAAGCGAATCTAGATATTGAAATCTACTAACTTTTAACGAAAATTAATTTTGTTTAACAAAAACCCACTTCGATCGTTAAAAAGTGAACTCGTGATAACTTATAATAAAAATTCTGTTTAATTCCGCCCAACCATTTGGAATAAACTTTGCGATTAACGAGTGAAACGAATCGAGAGTCTAAATCGGGAACCGGAATCAGTTTTCAAAAATACCGACTCGGGTGTCATTAATTTTTCTGCCGACTCCCCATCCCTGATTTTTTTCTACCACAACGTTCTATTGTGTTACATGTACGGGCAAGTAAAAATGTTACCTAATTAATATTAATCAGTCGTGCATCATAATAGAATTATAAAGTATTTACATCAAACCCTTAGTAATAATTAAAATATCCAGTCGTTAGACGGTTCCTTTGGTTTGTTTGAAATAACCTACGTGAAAGGTGAGTGGAAGCGGCGCATGCCAGAATTTATGATAGTGCCGGTCGACTGTTCGTGTTATTGTTTCCAGTAATTAGTGCAGCCGTTTCCGTAACTTACCTCGTTAATGTTTAAATGTAATTAAAGGCACGTGGATTCACTGGAAATACTCTACACTGATTTTAATTATTTACTTTTATGTTCAGTTCTTGTTAAGCTCATTACACAGTTAATGCCACTAGTGGAAAATTTTGATGTGTTATCTAATTATGATATTTTATTATTTCTTCCGTCTATTATTGTATGTACATGACTTCTAAAGTTTATCTAGAACACTTGGTAATCTTGGTATATTATACGAAAATACTAGGCATATATAAATGTAATAAATATTTTCTAAAACAACCAACCCCAATAGTCAGGGCTGTTAGTCGTCGAAGTAGCACAAGGTATACATTACATACCAGGGATGTGGAGTCCGAGTCCGGAGTCGAAGCATTTTGTAGGAGTCGGAGTCGGGAATCGGAAAAAGTTATCGACT
This sequence comes from Liopterus haemorrhoidalis, assembly GCA_963971575.1. NCBI lineage: Eukaryota > Metazoa > Arthropoda > Insecta > Coleoptera > Dytiscidae > Liopterus > Liopterus haemorrhoidalis. Next base: position 22,312,986 of record OZ020620.1, read on the forward strand.
CTCGACTCTTTGATTCATATAATATTTATTGAAAAGTGAAGTAATAAATTAGATGTAATAAAACTACTGTTTAAAATTCTTAACCTCACTTTATTTATATCAGACTGATGTACATTTTAGCTACCATGCAGCCATCTTCAGCGTACAATACTGATTGAATCTTAAACTAAATCAATGAATTAGGTGCTATTAAAACCAGATGTAGGAATTTTGGAAAAACAAATAAAAAATTTTTTCTCCTAAAAAAGAATAGACTATGTTTAACTATTTTTATGGTTCTGTCGGGATTAGGTCTAAAAATGGGTTGGCCAAACGGCTTAGGTCATTATTTATTAATATATTTTCTTGTTTTTTCATAAAGATCGCCCCTAACATGTCCAAGTTGTAATCACTAGAATATTTAAGCAATTCTATATTTCCAATTTTATGACTATACTCTATCTCAGAAAGACTGACAGCAATAAATCATTTTGACAGGCAGTCAATTTAAATACTATCATCTAATTATTTGGGTAAACTCTGGTCACCCAATTTTTTTCCCAGCTTTCTCACACATTGTCTTTTCGAGAAACATCGTGTTTCCTCTATCTTGATACACCTTGTGATCCCTCCCTCTCTCTCTCCCTCTCCCCCCTCTCTCTATTTATATATCTATATATATATATATATATATATATATATATATATATATATATATATATATATATATATATATATAATAGGTAAATCTTTATACTCTATCTCTGAAAGACTGATAGTAATAAATCATTTTGTCAGGCAGTTACCAGTGGCGTGTACATTTTAAACACGTTTAAATTGGTTTTGTGTATTTCTATATTACTATTTATCATTTTATTAAACGCACGCCTGTGACCATATTTATCATATCATTAAACACACCCCTGTGACCATATTTTTCCTCAACATTTTAGGGTCAAATTTTCATGATCTATTGTGTTTAACCCTAGTTCGTATTCTCATATAATATGTGCGGCACAGTCGGTTGTTTTTACCAATATTTCGTTTCGAACTATTCATATTTTGTCGCTTTTGTTTTGCCGCTTCTGTGTGAAAAAACAATAACTTTTTACAAATAATAAATTTTATTACTATCAGTTTTTTTGAGATAGAGTATAGTTTTGACTTGGTGAAATGCTAGAGACGATCTGTTTACATCTCTGTTTTCAATTAGATATACATGTTCTTTGTATCTTATATCTATATTTTTTTGTGTTTGTCCAACATATATTTTTTACTCCTTTTCAAAATTTATTTTATACATCCCTGAATTTTGTTTAACTTTATCAATTGGTTTACCTAATAACATCTTTAAATTGGTATTGCTTCAGAACACTGGTTCTAACTTAAATTTTCTAAAAACTCTACTTAATTTAAACATTGTTTTGTGGTGGTAAGTTAATTTTACATATTTTGTTTCTTTTGGTGTATTGCTTTGTAACGTGGTGTTGTGTTTTATTTTGTATTTATATAAGTGTTTGTTAATTATGTTCTGGACTGTGGATTTTTCATAACTATTGTTTTCCGCCATTTTGAAAATGTAATTTATTTTTGATTCAGTTTTTATCAAGGATGAGAACAAACCGAAAACGAAAGTAAAATAAACCATATTACTAGAATTTTTTAAAGCACGGAAACAGGAACGAGATTTTGTTCTGTGTTCAAGAGCGAAAATAAAAATAAAAATATTCAATACTGGTTTAACCCGGTTTCCTTCATGCTTTCCAGGTTAGAATTTGATTAATACTACTCGTATTAACACAGTAGTTCCCAAACTTTTTTTGTTCCCAGCGCCCTTAATGTATCAGATTTTTTTTTGCGGCGCCCCAATCAATACATAGATTTAACTAACGCAGTTAGAGGAATATTGGAATGTTTTCGCGGCGCTTCTGTAGTCTAGCCACGGTGCACCAGGGCGCCGCGGCGCACAGTTTGGGAAATTCTGTATTAACAGATTAATACGATGAGGCAGTACAGATTTTTGTTTTTACTCATATCCATTTTATCTTTTTCTGTATGCTCTGATTATTATTTTGTGGAACTAAACTGGAATTTTAATTTCTCAACTTATAACGAGCATCGTGATTATTTCATGTTGGCAGCCAAAATCAAAATGTCAAACGGAAAAAGCGACATACGATGGTCATTTCAAAAGTAAGTTACACTATTTTTTTTAAAAATCAATAAAAGTAAAAAAAATTTAAAAAAATTTCGAAATTTCGGCAGGTTTTGAGTCTGAGGAGCAGCGTACGGGCGAGCGTTGTCGTGGAACAAAAAAACTGTTTTTGTCAACTTTCTCCTCCTTTTGTTTTGGACTGCCTTTCTGAGTTGTCGCAACACCTCACAATAGCGTGCAGCTGTGATCGTGGTCCCGGGGGGCAGGTAATCGATCAACAACACCCCCTTGGAATCCCAAAAGACCGTTGCCATGACTTTTCCCGTGGATGCCACAACTTTCACATTTTTTGGTGTTGGCTCCTCCTTTAGTTTCCACACCATACTATTGCTTTTGGATTCGGGCGTCCAGTGATGGATCCATGTCTCGTCTCCGGTCACTATTCCGTCGAATAAACCGTCTCCCTCGTGGTCGAAAAATTGCTGAAATTACAATGCAGCGTCAATCTCTGCTCTTTGTGCTGTTCTGTAAGCAGGTGTGGAATCCACCTTGCACACACTTTTGATAAACACAGATCGTCAGAAATGATCCTGTAAAGTGATGAACGGCTTATTTCGACATTCGGAGACAGTTGAGAAAGGATTTCATCAAGCGTTAGGCGTCGATCGGTGTCAATGACCCTTCGAACATCTTCGACAACAGTCAAGGTGCGGGAAATGGAGGGGCGATCGCTTCGTTGTTCATCGTGTAATGTTGTTCTCTCTTCAATGAATGATTGGCGCCAACGAGAAATCATTGGCCTTAACATAACGTCTTCACCATAAATACTACACAACTCGCGATGAATTTCAGTAGCATTTTTATTTTTTGCCGTCAAAAAACGAACACCACGAACTTTGTAATCGGCGGTAGGAGCAAGTGGAGTCTCCATAGTGGCTGGAGCCTGACTGCTGGATCGATCGACGCACGCGCATAGAAATTTTACAGTGCTGCCACTACACTCAGACGAAAATCCCCTGAGACTCCCAGAATTTCCCCGCCAACCACACGGATTTAAAAAAAATAGTGTAACTTACTTTTGAGACGACCCTCTTATTATGAAAAATTAAGTATATAAAATACAATAAAAAAAAATTAAAACTAATATATTCGAAAATTTGTATTAAAAATGACACAAAAAGTCAAGATGAAATGAAAATGACTTATTTATAAAAACAGCTCACCCCCACCCCAGATATTGAATATAAGTATAGTCCATTTCTTTGGTTTAATCTGAACAAGATATTGAAATCTACTAACTTTTAACGTGAGTTTAAAAGTCGTTTTCCGACCAAAAATTGTCCTTTGAAACATCCCCGATATAGTATTAATATTATTTATTTCAAATTATCTAAAATTATGCTACACAAAGATTACGTTATTTTTTATAAACAATAATTAAGAAAAGTGGGGAGTAATGCAAATTGTTATTACTTTTGTATTGTATTTGATATTATCTTGTATTGTATTGAGAGAAAAGTAATAAAAATATTTATCTACGACCATCAAATAATGAATGCATTATGTGTCTTACATAAAGCTGCTCAATTGGACGAGTGAGTCATTAGTTATTTATTGTTTGACTCCCCGTTTATTAACCTGATTAAATTAACCCATTATTGGCCAAAGGTTCGTATACGCAACCTTTTAGAAATTATTTTTTTTAAGAAAAGCAATTGTTTTATTTTTATTGCATTACTAGGATACAATAGCTTCGTGAATATTTTATTTCGCAGTTTATTTAAAGAGTATATTTTTTAAATATTTACAAATTGGTCAATTTTTGAAGATTTTACTGATTTATAAAAGCAGGCTATTTCTATACACTTGTTGGTAGTATAAAAAATATATATATAGTCAAACCGTATGAGAACATAGTTATGAATTATCCTATTTTGAAAAAGTATACATTTTATCTGTCATGTTGCTGTGTACAACAGCGGTTTCCAGAGTGGGGGTCGCGCCTCCTGGGTGCGTGCAAGATTCTCCAAGGGGTCGCGGGTTTATTGCAAATATGTAATTTTTTTTCGATCGTTTATTGTCGAATATAATGATAATTTTGAACTAATGAACAGGAAAAATTAATAGAACTTTCTTGTGATAGCTCGCTAAAAGATCAATTCAATCCTAATAATCCGGGGAAATTCTGGTTGGAAGTAAGCAAGGAATATCCCACCTTATCATCAAAAGCTATAAAAAATCTTTTACCTTTTGCGACCTCATATATGTGCGAAATAGGATTTTCCATATTAGCTGTTATTAAAACAAAATATCGAGCACGATTAATAGTGGAAGACAAAACAAGAGTAGCTCTTTCTTCATATGAACCGCGTTTTAACGAATTATGTGCGATGAAACAAGCCCATACTTCACATTAAAATTGATTCATTTTTATATTATTTTGTATTATATTTAATATTAATATAATATATTTTTATACAATTTTCGTGATTTATGTTGTGAGAATAAATAGTTAGAAATTAGAGATATTATTTACATTACATATTTGTACTACTTTTGTGATTATTATTTCAATAAAGACAATATTTACAAATTGTTTAAAAATTTCTTAAATAGGGGGCCGCCAGTGATGGGATTTTTTATAAAGGGGGCGTTAGTGAACAAAGTTTGGAAACCGCTGGTGTACATCATTCAAATTTATGGGGTGCGTATACGCACTTTTGGCCAAATCAGTGAAATGTACAGGCGGGATTCATCATCGACAAGTCTCATCTTGTCTTAGCTATCTAACCTATTGTTCATTTCTACTGTGTGTTCTTTCATAGTTTAGTATATGTATTTACAGTTGTCAAATGATAGTAAAATTTCTTAATTGATCACGGCTAGCAGTTGCTCTTATGAAGGAGCAGAGTAATGCAGATACTGATAGAGAAGCAACAAATTCAAACTATGGGCGTGCTTCAAAAAACAGTTTATCAGATGACATCAGATAAACTGTCATATGACCAATAATATTGGTCATCTGATAAGAAGTATTAAACATATGTAAAAAAAATGCAGTTTGTGTAAGAGCAACTCCATTTATTTATGTGTACAATGTTAAAGTACATCTGTGCCCAGAGTGTTTTGAAATATTTCATTCATAAATAAAATAATGTGCTTATTACATGTTTACTTATATTTAGGGTGACCAGATTTCAGTGAAGGGAAACCGGGACACAGGAAAAAAAGAAGGTCCTCACCTCCCAGATCCAAGTGAAAAGCAAAAAAAAAGGTTCTCACCTCCCAGATCCAAGTAAAGTGCAAAAAAAAGATTATCACCTCCCAAATCCAAGTGAAGAGCAAAAAAAGGTCCTAACCTCCCAAATCCAAGTGAAGAGTAAAAAAAAGGTCCTCACCTACCAGATTCAAGTGAAGAGCAAAAAAAAGGGCCTCGCCGCCTCTCAGATTGATTAGTTGTAATATTTGTTTTCTTACAAATGCAGAATTATGTAAAAACCGGGACAATCGACCGTCCCGAAAACATTTTTCGGGACACCGGGGCAACTGGCCTAAAACCGGGACAATCCCGGAAAACCGGGACGGATGGTCACCCTACTTATATTTAATATTGTTATTAGCCAAGGGTGCGTATACGCATCGTTATATTCCTGTAGAGTTTAGCATATATATTTTTTCAAAATGCAATAATTGTCTAAGTTGATGTATTTTAATTAATTTGCATTACAAGTTTTATGAAAAATATTTTTTCTTAATAGCTTGGCTATTAATGGGTTAATTAAAAATACATGACGCCAAATGGCCAAAGCCTTCTTCCATTCATCTTTTCGAAAATGATTGAGTTTTTGAGTAATCTAAATAATTTAGTTCCATGTTCATTGTTTAACATTCCAGAGCAAGAGAGTTGAGTGTGATGGCTGTAAGTGTGGCTGGCTGTGATTTATATGACGTAACTGACAATCTGTAACCTACGCACACCTCTCTGCTGCTATGGACAGTTTCCTGTATCTCCTTATGGCGATCCAGGCACCGGACTCTATACTCACCATGTACTGTGAAAAACTAAAGGTTTATAACGTTGACGGTTCGACATTGATATGATATCGCTTACAGGAATTACGAGGTGTTCACATTTTCCCGTTTACTATAATTTGTTTAAAATAGCACCGTTCAGAATTTTTACCTCGTGTCTTGCAGATAGGCAAGCTATTGTAATCAATGACACCAGTGGTGGTATTATGATGAATAGAATTCTATTCTATCATGGCCAATAAAGTGATTCTATTATCGGTTGCCAAGTATTATTATTATTATTTTTTCCATCTATTGAATAGAATTCTATTACTTGTAATCAGGGTGACCAGGCTACCATTCTACATTGCAACTTTGCACTTTGCATTTTGCAAACAACGTTGCCGTGTATAATTTTGAAAATGCAAAATGTAAAGCAAAGTATCTTTACTTTGCATTTATTCATTTGTTGCTCAAACGAAATAAAATATCAAGTCAACTGTCATTTTTTGCAAAGTTTTGCAACAAATTTGCAAACAGTTTTGTGGCTTCGCAATTTTTGCATTTAAGTAAAAGTAGAAATGTTACGAATATTATTGTATCATTCGACTGACTAAAAAGACGTAAAAGAGGTTAATAGAACAAGAAAAAACATGTTATAAAATAAAAATTAAATTAAAAGATGATTTTTCATTCAAAGAGGAGTTCAGAATGAATAGGCAACAAGCAGAATATGCATTACAAGAAATAGAACCTTTGTTAATAATAAAAATAACATGAATAAATCTGTAACTGCTAAAGAGAAATTACTTTTAAATTTACATTGGCTTAGAAGTGGTGCCCAATTTCTCGGTATTATTACTATAGGCTATTTCAGACCTTTAGGCGGAAATAATGGAGTTTTAATTTCTGTAAATTGTCACAAGCTCACTTTTTGCTGATTGAAGACGGCTTTTGCTAAACAAAATGATCAAAAATCTCATTCAGCCGATTAAAATTACTAGTTGTCAAAATCTATTTCCGCCTAAACCATAGAAACAGGCTATATGCATGGCATCCACTTTTACATATTTTTAGTTGAAACTTAATTTGTTAATTTATTTACTTTTTATTTGCATAAATACAAATTCAAAATATAATATTTAGATTATTTTGTGTCATTTGCACTGCTAGAATAGGAAAACATATTTACAAAATTGTTATTTGGTATTTGAAGCGCCCGCTTAGGGCGTACCACCTTGTATTTTTCATTTTACATCCTAAATTATATTTTATTTCCGTTTACTTATCAATTTTACCTAATTTAAATAAACATTCATTTTATACAAAAATATGTTGAGAACCACTATATATTTTATTTCCAATATTACCATATATTTTACCCGATACAATAACATTTTATATAATATTATATAATACTATAATAATTTATTATTGTATTATTTTAAACCTAATTTTGATTTATTTAAAATAACAATTTGTTTTTCTTAAAATATAACTTGTTTAGAGCAGCTGGTAAGACACATGGCCAGCCAAATTAATCCATTTTATCATTAATAATTTTCTACCAAGATAAGCAGACGTGCTTTTGATTTTTATATTGAAGTAATAGTTTAAAATCAGTTTCAATTTAATCAGGATCCCCTGATTTGTGTAGATTGTAAATTAATATATCAGGGTATATTAAATATTAAATTTATATTTTGTTATAGTTAGTTTTTCTGGATTTTTCCCTCCAGATTTCTTGTGTGTTTAAAATCAGTCATTGTGGCAGTAATTAAGTAATTACTGCATTTTTGTGAGACCAGAGAGAAAGGTTGTTAATAATGTTCTAAATTTTATTTATATAAACTGTCTATTTTAAATTTATTTCAATTTTGTCATTTTATTGAGTGACGTCATATGTCGCTGCACTCAGTACGAACTCGTGTTTATACCGTTTCTTCCTGCGGTTCGTTCTGCTTAAATAATTTTTCTTTTGTTTAATTTAGTCAAATATATTTCTCAACATTTTGCGTTGGGAAATTATTTAAATTCATCCTTTTTTTTGTAGATTTTTAATATCAATTTTTCTTTAAATTTAGAATGAAAGATTTTTTTCTGAATTTATTATGGGATTAATTTACAGTGTAATTGACCGTATTTCATCGCTGCGCTTACCGCTATTAATTGTTGCAGTCCACAGCAATTATAATTGTTTAACATTTTTTTTTGTACAAATTATTTTTTGATTAATTATTTTTACAAGTTTTTTTTTCCAACTATTTTTTTGATAATAATTTTTATTATTATTATTATTATTCCTGGCATCGCTACACCACCTGTCATTATTATTTTACACTATAAATTTCCCTAACATATTAGCGATCCCCAAAACCTTTTCTCTCTTTTATTCAATTTTATTGGCAACGCATTTGCACCAAGAACCTGACCTTATTTTTTTATAATAATAAATTCTCCGATCCGCGCACCGCGCCTTTATATTTTTGACATTTCAAAGTCAACCCTTGTGTGTCGTCGTGTACTCCTACCCTACCTGGGCCGGGAGTGGGCGCCACAGTATTACTATACCAACAATTATGGTTTTACATGGATTCAAAAAACAATTGCGATCATAAATTCAAAATGCAAAGTGCAAAGTTGCAAAGTAGAATGGTTCAACAGAGCCCAGGTCTCAGGGTTTCACCCGGAGTCTCAGCGTTTCAATATCGTTTCTTATATTTATAACTAAACCGATTTTATAACTAAACCGGGCTCCGGGTTTAGTTATAAAATCTCCGGGTTACGCTAATTTTATCTGAAATTAATGTAAATGGTTTATAGCAAAGTAAATAACATAGTTCCGTTTCATATAATCAGCAAATCCCGCGCAGTGCCAGCGTATATCTAATTCTTTCTATTTCCTATCACGCCAACGGTTAAAGCCGATATATAGGGCCTGCAGCAGTCACCGATTGTTTGACTGTTCTGTGTCACCAGCTGCTGCACTCGGACTTCGGACTATCAACTGTCAGCTTTAGGAAATTAAAGCAAAATTGAATAAAATATATATGATATGTCAAGCATTTGCTGATTACCTGTCAGAAGATGAGCAGAAAAAGTTACTGAAATATTGTCATAGCAATAAGAAATATAATTTCTAAACGCAGATCTACAATATACGAGGGTTGCCTCTTATATTTCGGGATTGCGCTAAACTAGTGTTGCCATCTGGCAACTGACGCTTCTATCATAAAGTTTGACATTTTTGACGGTATACATACTCAGAACGTTTTGACGTACGAGCGCTATTTATGTTGTTTACAGTAACTTTTTTATTCATCTCGGTTAAAAATGGAATTAAATCGTAAACATTTTCTAGCGATTATTTTTTACAACTTTCGACGTGGGTTAATCCAACAACAGTGCATCGATGAACTTAATTCGACTTTTGGCGATGAAGCACCATCAAAGACTACTGTTTATCGATGGTTTGCAGACTTAAATCGTGGTCGTAGTTCGCTTAAGAACGAATTTCGTAAAGGTCGTCTAAAATCGGTTGTTGTTCCGGAATACATTGATGCTGTGTGTGAACTGATACTGCAAGATCGTCGTGTGACTTATCTGGAAATTGAGGTATCCTTAGGCATTAGTGGGACCAGCATACATTCACTATTGCATGAACATTTGGCCGTCAAAAAGATTTGTTCGCGTTGGGCCCCACATAATTTGACAATCGCAGTGGAAAAAGCCACAATCGGAGTGGAAAAAGTGCTTCGAAAATTGGTTCAAACACATGCAAAAGTGTATTGATCTTCATGGAGAATATTTTGAAAAACAATAAAGTCACTTTTGTTGATAAATAATAGTTTTTGATCTCTAATCTCGAAATATAAAACGCAACCCTCGTACCACATCGTCGCATATATGCATTGCCATACGTAGTTTTTCTCGGGCTCTGGACAAGTTATATATGTATATTCGGGCCTCCTAACACATTTTTTTCATTTTTTTTTTTTAAATTAAAAATGTCTCATTTATCTATAAATTATTAAATTAAACTTTTTCTTTGTTGGATCTTACATGTTTAACTTTTCATCTTAAATATTGCTGCTTATATATTTATTTTATTAGATTACCATTTTGGAACAATATTATATCTGTGATCTGTTTTAATTAGGTACAGTGAAAGAAAATATTTCATATCACTAACAGCGGCAATATGATGGTCGCATCCGGGCTGTTACCGATACAAGCCTCGGAGTTTAGAGTCACAACACACGTCACGCATGACACACTAGTAACATATTATACACCGCCGGATTCCGTGAGACATCAGCAATCTTATGATAACAGTGAATCTACAAAATTCGCGATATGTGAAGAGTTATTAATGAACTTGTATTTTTTCCCTTTTTAACCAATCACAAACGCCCTTTATGACCATAAACCAAATTCCGTCACCGAATATCCTATAAAAAAACGGTCATTTCTTTTATCAGGGACACAAATATTTCAACAGTTCTACGAAAAACATCTAACTTTAAAAACTCGCTCTCTGTTTGAGTTCAAATATTTTAAAAACTCTCGCTTTTTGTTGAGTGCTTGTCAACCTTCGTTTCGCCGCGAAACCACACGCTTTCTGCTGGATGCGTTTCAACCTTCGGTTCAGTGCGAAACCACACGCTTTCTGCTGGGTGCGTTTCAACCTTCGGTTTATCGCGAAACCTTTCGTTTCTTTGCACCAGTGCGTTTCAACCATCGCGAAACCACTCGCCATTCAACCAGTGCGTTGCAACCATCGCGAAACCACTCGCCGTTCAACCAGTGCGTTTCAACCATCGCGAAACCACTCGCCGTTCAACCAGTGTGTTTCAATCATCGCGAAACCTCTCGCCGTTCAACAAGTGCGTTTCATCCATCGCGAAACCACTCACTTGCTGTGAGTGCCTCCATCGCCGACCACTCGCGGTCCAACGAGTGCGTCTCAACCATCGTTTCTCGATATGTCGAGTGACTCATCGACGCCACCGCCAGGAACGACGCCCGTCGTCTCCTCAAATCCATCTTCTCCTTAATTATCACATCCTCTCCATCCCCGCCTTTCCCGCCTCACGAGAAAGCGTCGCGCTATTCTTACTTATATTTTGTGTCATAGGTTTTGTTAACTAGTCTTTTTCTATGTTTCATTGTTATGTTACATGTTGTTATTTTGTTATTATTTTCAAGTCTATTCTTTTGTTAAATAAATCCATAAAACCATATTTTTGTGTTTTCAATCATCATCATCTCCTGCCACTCTTTTAAATTGTCAGAGATCGTTTAGTTCGGCGAGACTCTTCAAGCCAAGACAGGCATAGCATCCCCGCTCCTGAGATAGTTCGCGGATTGTGTTAACGGTGGGACCTAAGGACCTCTTCCGAGGGCCCCTCCCGCAACAGGGCAGCGGGCACGTCTGTATGTACATATGTCTATGTATGGAATTGCACTATTGTGTAAATTTAATTGATATAAAATGCATTTCTAGCGATTGTTTAATATTTTTTTAAAATGCGTTATTAAAGTAGATTTGTAGATTATCTTGTCTATATATGATGGAACAGCGAGTGTGCATGTAAGAAGTCATGGCAGCCCGGCCTACGTGCGCTGATACATATAAATCTATTTCATTTTATATCATGTCATGTTCAGGTCATTTCCTGCATTCTACATTTTTATTGATTAGAATTATCTGAGGTCATATGATTTTCCGTTCACCTGCAATATTACAATTACGATTGTTTACAATTTTATAAATATAGAGTTGACAAATGTCACTGGCAACTTAATTAGAGGTCAAATTATAATCTTGGTTCTGCATCTATAAAAAATATAGGTTTTACCTATTGCTTTTCATAGACGAAGTAAGTAAATCTTTTCCTTGCGTTTGTTTTTACTTGCCCGACCTTAATATATAAGGGGCAAGTATTGTAATCGCGAAAATTTTCGATGTCGAGATTTTGACTGATGACCACGTTCATGGTCCAGGGAATCCAAAAAACCTATTTTCGAAGTGCCGTCCGTATGTGTGTGTGTGTGTGTGTGTGTGTGTGTGTGTGTGTGTCTGTGTGTATACACGATAACTCAAAAACGGTTTAACTTAAAGAGTTCGTTCTGGTACTAAAAAATTCTCCTAATAACTGGGAAGAACCCTATTGTTTTTTATTAAAATCCGAAACCGGAAACGGAAGTTATTAAACATTAAAATTTAAAAAAATTCGTAACTAGTAAACCAAGCCTTGAACAACAAATTGTATTGGACATAATTTGATGTATTTTTGAAGATTTACCTAAATCTTTTTTTAAATTAAAAAAAAAAAAATTATGTTTTTTTTATGGGAGGGCAAGTCTAGCGGAGGTCTTCCTTCGCCACTGGTTTTATGTTGACATGACAGTCTTTATAACACGTTATAATGGTAACGTTAAAAACACAAAATGTCAACAAAAAAAAAATGATATAGTTCTAACTAAAGTCACTATATTATACAAAGTAGCGCAACGGCGGCCATGCTGGGGCTAAAAATGTTGCCAACATAAATGATGTTCAGTGATTCCAACAATACAAAAATAAGAAACTAGTACTACCAATAATTTTATTTTAAACATTGTAATCACGATTTTTTTAATCAAAGATGAAAAAATTGTGGTACAATTACAATATTTTTTTTTTTTTATTTTAATTAAATAAAATGGATATAATATATAAATTTAAATGAAACTTAACCTTAAATATTCAAACCGCTGACAAAGGAGGTTATTAAATTAGAGCGAGAAAGAGAAATGTGACAGCGCAGACGCAAACTTAAGAACGTAAAAATTGCTGCTTTAGTTTGCTTAATAGGGGAACCAGTATTGCCAATCAAACTCTGGGGTCTGTCGGCTTCTTCAAAGGCTTCCGCTACTTTGTATAATATAGTGACTTTAGTTCTAACATTGAATAAAAAGACTAAAGGAAGTAGGCTATATGAATTTTTACCCACAAATATTTCTGACGGAAATGATGTCATTCCTAATACCAATTGCTGTCGAAATTTTGTTGTTTACGTATTAAATAGTGATTATTGCCATTTATTTTAATAATTTAAAGTATATTCATAATTTATAAATCGTAAATAAAAACCAGGGCTAAAATAGTTTTTAGTTATTTTATAATTTAATATAGAATTACGCATTTAACCTGAATATGGCATCTTGTCAAAATAGTTAGCTATACTGCATGTGAACAATAAAGAACACTAAATGCCAAGACTAAAGGAATAACTTTTCATTCGTATTTATTTCCATTCATATTATGTAATTGAATTAATGAGATTTTGATAAATATCAACATACACGTTACTTATGGACAATGGCGTACTGTCATAATTTTCTACTATAAGTTCTGTATGTATTTATTTACTGTGTGTATCATTAATTTTATAATAATAAATTACAGATAAATAACAGTGTTTTATTGATTGTTTGTATCTCCTATCTATAGCTTTTTGAAAATATCAATATTGGTATTTTGACTTTTTGTACTGATAACAAATATTTTGATAAATTGCCCTACGCCACTATACATCCGGAAACTATTGTCCGCCATTTTGAAATTGCCATCCTTGCTTGTCCAATTAGCATGTAAGCCTTTTTATTCAATGACTTCTAAGTGTACCTTATTTTCTTTAGTACTAGCAGAAATAATACATTATACAACACCTTCCCTTTTTTGACAATTATATAAAATAATAATTTTCTTATGTTTTTAATATTATTAGGAGGTTGCATTGAACGTCGCTGTTTTCTTGTGTTTTTTGAACATTTATTTCAATAACAAAATGCCTGAATACATTAATCAAAGTATTTGCTTTAGAAAGCTATGACTTTTTATTAATTTTCTGGCATGGTTGAATTCCGCGACGAAAAAATGGTCTGTCTTTTGAGCCAATCTATTCAGCATCCCAATTTTCGACTTTTCCGTAGTAATGGAAATGTGCATCTTCCGAAGTGTCTTGCATCGGTTGGGACAGATGGTAATCGCTTGGGGCCAGAAAATACGCTGGACACGGGAGAACCTCCCATTCGAGCTCCATCAATGTTTTTTACGGCTATAGCAATATGGGGCCGAGCATAGTCGTTCAAAGCATCACTTTCCGGTGATTTGATGCAACTGATGGTCATTTTCGCATCAAATTATCATTCAAACGCTCCAATTGTTGTTGATAACGTTCGACGATGATTGTTTCGTTTGGTTTTAACAGCTCATAAGACACGACACCCTCCATTTCCCACCAAATGGAGAGCATTGTTTTATGACCGTGGATATGGTATCGACGTTGATGGTTAACCAGGATCAACCCATGATTTCTTGCGTTTCGGGTTGTCCCTTGTATTTCAAATATTTCCTTATTATTTCAAATATTTCTTAGTATTTTAAAAAATTCTAGTATTTCAAATACATTTAAAATATTTGATATTTCAAATACATTTTATCAGTGATGACTAATACTATTTATTATTTCTACTATTTTTATTTTTTATTTATTTTTTTTTTTAATTATTTTTATTTATCGGTATTTGGCATTTGAAATACTTTTACTGAGTATTTGGTACAGCTCTGCTTGTCGAGTTTTTTTTTTTTCAATTTCTATCTTAAAGCATATAAATGAAAGAAAAAAAGCCTATTTTTTTAGCGCAATATCTCCACCATGGCCGAAGAATACTATTGACAATAACTAAAGCATTTGAACTATACAAAAATACGAAAACAAAAAAAATATGTTCGAACTGCTTAAACGATTAAATGTGACTAATTCATTTTCTATACAAGACTAGAAAAATGCAAGTGTTCCATAAAAATTAATCGAAACTAACTGGAATTTTCATTTTTCTATGTTGTCATAGGTCTCTTTATAACGATTGAAGTGGGCTTTTCCTAAATAAAATGATACTAGAATTGAAAATCTAGTTCCGCTTAAACCAAAGAAACATGCTATAAAATACTTTATCTTTCCTATTTATCCTCTTACGTATCTCTTACAATTCGCGACTCAAACTAACGTTGGCGGCGCTGCGCACAATAGTTAATGGTCGACGAGAAGCGTATATGTCAGAAGTTTTTTCTTAATATTTATCTGTTCAAACAATATTTCGGCAAAAAAGCACTTTTTTTTTAAGTCACTATATTTAAAAATACATCTTAATTCACATAAACAGCAGCATAACACACTAAAAATATTATACAAATATACGCTTCTGTTTAATTTATCTAATCGCCACCAGATGTCTCACTGTTATTTGGAGTCGCTAATAGAGAAGTTGGCAATGTTCAAACAGCTAGTTAGTTGTTATATTTAAAAGTTTCTTATGCAATATGTACTAATATACCTAAAATAAATAATGAATAAATATTAGGATCACAACGCGTATATGAGCAGAGAAGGTAAGTTTTCTTCTAGTTCGCCGGCCATATATAGAGTGATTATTTAATGGCGAGACGATGTCACTGGAAGTTTTAATAATTTGCCGTTTCATACACATCGTAGCAGGCGATTATGCGCGCATGCGTATAATCTTTTTTTCTTCATAATCATAGTTATTATAGTCATAGTATTCACCAGTATTTCTGCTAGACAGCACGTAAAATTGGGTGACGTCATCTCGCCATTAAATAAACACTGGACATATATGAAATCCACGTGATCAGTGTGACATTTCGACTGGTACTTGAGGCTGAGTCAACCTCACAGCTGACTGCACAATATCAGAAGATAAAAATCTAAAGGAGGTGAGGGAATTCGAACTCGTGTCCCTGTACTCCGTAGATAACCGTCTTACCACGGAGCCACAGCAACTCTACTAATATACCTATTATTACGAATCCCGGGAATAAAAATTTTGCAACCTAATACTATAAAGAGCTCCAGATGCCAGTAATTTTTTGGGAACCCAAACCTCAGCAATAAAAAAGTAAATATTAATTAAAAAATAAAATACTCTAATTCGTTTTTGATTTGGGTGTTTTTTTTGTTTTTTATTTTTTGTTTTTCTATGTTTTTTTTTTTACTATTTGGGACCCCATGTATAGCTGGGAGTCCGAGATCTTTGCAGTGAGAGAGACTTTGAGATTACCAGTAAAAACATTTGGGACATACCAAACCTCCTTAATGTGTTGTAAATATTTTGTAGTAGGTGTATTGCGCACGAGTCCAAACAATCAACTGAAATGTCAAGTTGCCTCCTCGTTGAAAAGATGAATGATACCGCTCGTGTTCATTTGGTACATTGATTTATTTGATGAATTGTTTACCAAATTAAGGAACACTAGCAAGTTATGACATTAAACTCTTCTATAATTTTTAACAACCAAATGTCAGGAACATTTTCCTGTTTGGATTAAGATCGTGTATATACTATTTGTTAAACTTCAGTTGATTAATTTTTAAAATTAATAATAGAATTAGAAACTGGACAGTTTGGCAAATTTATATATGATTTGGAGAAAATGTCAATGCCAAATGCTGTAAATATATTTTTTAATAACTGTATACATCTATGGAACTAATATTTTACGAAAATAGAAGTTATGAAGCATTAGTAAAAATAACAGTTATACGGCTAATAGCATAATTTATAGTACAATTTTAAGCATTTTTGCACAACTGGATATTTGTTTTAAAATTTTGTGAAGGGGCCTATAGACGACCTGTTTAACGTTGGCCGGAACATTGACGGACATTTGTATATGCGTACCATATGAACGATGTGTCGATAAGCGCCAGCGCTGGCCAAGTACAAAAATATCGAATATGGACATGGAAAGTAAGGTTACGGTCGCAGCTTTTTACTTTAAGTAGAATTCATAATTACGCAAAAAATGGTTATAACCTTCCTTTTGAGCACAACACTCTCAACTGATGTGATGACAAGTGTGTGCGCGTCATGTATACGCACCGTATGCATATCAGCACCTGATATGCATATGCAAGTCTGCATCAACGTTGATTTGTGATATGTGGACCACACATACACATGTCATGTTCGTACACACGATACACAGAGATAAATGTAAATATCGGTTCTTACTTGCCACACCGTCTGTAGGCGCCTTGAGGAGAATAGCGTAGTCGAGTAAATACTTTTCAATTCCTGTTTCTCCTCTCTGGTGCAAAAAGTTTTAATAAAGTTTCACCGTCTGGATCTGCTAATCAACAGAGTTTTAATTTGATTCTATAATATACTAAATTCGTTCAGTTCCTGGAGAAATGTTCTTCGCTATGCATTAACAGGGCGAGCTCTGCGATAGATCTCTTGCGAGTTCCATTCGAATTTCCAGCTAGATATCTTCGCAAAATGTGGCAATCCATCTCCATTTTCCAATTATTGTCTCCTCCAAAATTTCACAGTGGTTAGTTTGACTCCATCCTTTGTTTACACAAGTGCTTTTCTATAACCGAATTAAAATGGAACACGATAAATTATTTTTCCGATGTGTACTTCTGCACTACTTTGATTTGATGAACAACTGTAAGCTCTATTTGAAGATAACTCTGCTCAGACACTTAAAGAATTGGCCCAACAGGCCATTAAAAGATCCAGAATGGCTGCCACATGAATTGACTGAAAATGCCATTGCCAATCGATTAAACATCTGGAGTTCTTTGCTTGCAAGTTATAAAAAGAAGATTTTCGTTTGGAGAGCGACAAAAGCAAAATAAACATATCACCAGAATTTTTTAAAGCACGGAAACAGGGACGACATTTTGTTCTCTGTTCAAGAACAAAAGTGAAATTAAATACTGGTTTTACCCGGTTTCCTTCATGCTTTCCAGTTTAAAATTTGATTAATACTGCTCGTATTAACAGATTAATACGATGTAGTAAAGATATTTATTTTTACTCATATCCATTTTATCTTTTTCTGTACGCTCTGTTTATTATTTATTTATTTATTTATTTATTTAAATTTACATCTGTCCTACGGAAAGAATCTAAATACGGACAGGTACATGGTAATAGCATATTTAAAGTTACAGTGTAATATATAAATTTAAGTAGTTCTCTAAAGTCTAATACATATAATACAAAAAAGTTCATAGATATAAAATAAAATATAAAACAATAAAATGTACAACATAAATAATATGGCAATACCATAAAGGTAATGAAACAATAATATAAATAAAAAAGATAGAAAAAAAAATAAAAAGAATAAAAATAAATAAGTTAAAAATGTAAAAATAAAAGTAGAAATATTTCAAAGGCCAACTGAGCAACGTAAGAACTGAGACGCTTAGAAATCAAAATAAGAAAATTAAGAATTGATACTAAAAGAGATCAATTTGTTCAATATCTGAATGATGATATGAACACATGCGGTTAATTGGGGACTTAAGAAAGTGATTAGTACGCGCATGCGGTAGGTAAAAAAGTAGTGGGTTACGAGTGTGGGCATGGGGGGTATGGAAACTTAAAAGTTGAAGAAGTGCAGGATCATCAATTTTATTAGATATTATTTTTTTTAAGAATGACAATGAATTGATTTCTCGGCATTTGTATAAGGCAGCAGTCTGACTGATCGAGCGCCGTCGTGTAACGTAGCGTCGAGTCGTGTAGCGTCATTTAAAAATTTAAAAGCTGGTCTGACTGATCAAGTACTGTCGAGTATTATCGATCATTCAGTGTCAAGTAAATTTGTTTCTCACTTGTCAAATAGTGCATATTCCAACCTAAAACTATCAAACAGTTAATTTTGTTTTTGAGGTAATATTTGGACAATAAGTTGTTTTTTATACAATATTAGTATGTCAGATAGCGACGAGGCTGAAATTCTCTACTTAATATGGAGAAATAAAATAAAAAAAAAGATGAAAAACTTATGGGTTCGAAACATATTTTTAGATAGAGAAGTGTTAGGAGAATTTCACCATTTGAAACCTCAACTCGAAAATGATGAGTCAATGCATGAATATAGCTATAATTCCTAGCTATTATAGAATGAATAAATCATCATACGAGTTACTGATACATTTAATTTAATTATTTCAATAATTCATTAAAAAAAACTAAAATCAGACACTTATTTTGGAACGGAGGGAGTATTTTACTTTACAAATAAAAATATTAAATTGGAATAACAGTAATGTTAAAGTGAACAATATCTTGAAAATCATCTGGGAATCTAAATATTTAGAACTTCCATTTAATATCCTACATCCAATTTACCGCTAAAAATCCAATTTACCGCTAGTTTAGTCTTACATTTGATACCCTACATTTTTTGAGCCAATTATTGAGTGCAATCACCCAAAATTATTATTGAAAATTAATTTATGTCCGTGATTGATCATAGAGATCGTCGTTTTCTCTAACTAGATTGATTAATAAATCAATCTCGATTGTACTCCACACTTTACTAATTAGCGAGTCCATTTTACTCTATATTGTAATTTTGTTTTTTTTTTTTTTTGACGTTCCAACTGTCAAATAATATATGGTTATGAACCAATATGCTTAAATGCGCATGTGCTATTGCCTCGAGCGTCGAGTGAAATTCAAACCGGTTTGAAATACAAACAACTTGATGCTACTTGACGGCAAACGATGGTTCAGTGCGACTCATGCCCTTAGTTAACGTGTGTTTGAAATTTGCTCGACAGCGAACGATCGACAGCACTCGATCAGTCAGACTGCTGCCTTATGGTTTGGTTGAAAATATTTGAAGCAGGGAGTCATAAGAAAGTTCAGGAGGAGGGTAAGAGCCCATGACTTTAAAATAAATTAATTTAAGAAATTTATGCTGGATCTTTTCCAAAAAATTCTTCTGGACGTTATATATTGGATCCCAGACTACGGAGCAATATTCAAGTTTGGATCGAATAAAGTAATTATACAAAGTAAATATGCAGGCAGCAATGTTAGTAAAAGTCCTGGTATTACGAATAATAAAACCAAGCATTTTAAACGATGAGGCGCACATATGATCTAAGTGTAGATGAAATGTGAGTTTTTCATCAAACACTACTCCCAAGTCTTTAATATTATGACATCAAGTTAGATGGTGATTAGCTACAACATAAGAGTAATGGATGGGGGTTGTTTTACGGGTAAAAGACAGAATTTTACACCATTCACTTATACGTTTAAGATCGTTGTGGCAATCATCAACAGAGGAAATTGTTTTAAATATCTTAAGATCATCTGCAAAAAGTAAATGCTCGCTAGTAATAACGGCATTAATATCATTTATGAACATTAAAAAGAGGACAGGTCCAAGGTTTGACCCTTGTGGAACACCAGACGTACAAGAAAAAGGTGAGGTGCTGTGCCCTCGAAAAGTATCAAAAAGAGAATGGTTTAAAAGGTAACATGACAATAACGATATTATATACGGCGAAAGTGCAAAAGAATGAAGTTTTAGTAATAGGGCATTATGGTAAATGGTATCGAAAGCTTTAGCAAAATCAGTATATATAAAATCAACTTGGCTTCTTCTATCTAATGTGGATGCAACATTGTGGGTGAAGTAGCATATGTTTAAGCGGAATTAAACTGGATTTTTAGCTTTTCAAGTTGAAAAGAGCTTCATTTCAAGTTGGCAGCCAAAATCTAAATGTCAAAAAGAAAAAGTGACATATTGTGAAAAATAAAGTATATAAAAATACAATAAAAATTTATGAAAACAAATTTATCAATATATTCGAAAATTTGTATTAAAAAATTCATGATGAAATGAAAATGACTTATTAATAAAAACAGCTCATCCCAACCCAAGATATTTAATGTAAGTATAGTCTGTTTCTTTAGTTTCAGCGGAACTAGGTATTGAAATACTAACTTTTAACGATTGAATGAGACTTTTATCATTTTGTTTAACAAAAGCCCACTTCGATCGTAGAAAAGTGAGCCTAAGTTAAGAAAATAGAAAATACATTTAGTCCCGCTTAAACAATTGGAATAGACTTTACGATTTATGAGTGAAAGGAGTCAGGGGTTGGAGTCGGAGTCAGTAATTTTTCTGCCGACTCCCCATCCCTGCTCAAAAGACAGACCATTCTTTAAAAAAGTCATAACTTCGGAGGGCAAATACTTTGATTAATAATAATAATAATATATTTATTGAACAGCCTTGCGGCCAAAACAAGAAAAACATTACAGTTACATTACAAATGTATTTACGCATTTTGTTATTGAGCTAAATACTCAAAAAACACAAGAAAACAAAGACTTTCAATGCAACCCCCTTATAAATATGTCCAGCCTTGTAGCTGTTGCCGAAATATATTTTCTTGTCAAAACCTTCGAGACTTGGGCGCATATCTAATTTTTAATATTACAATTACAGTTGTAGAGAAAATTGTGTTCAACTCGTACTTGTAATCGTCGCATTCGGATCGTTTAACAAACTGGCATTTCGCATACTTGTTACACAAATAACTATTTTTAAATAATTATGTAAACACAGCATTATAAAAATATGTCGCAGGGTAAGGTTCAGATTTATAATAGTCGTTCTGTACAAAAACTATTATTTAGCTTAGTACATGACTGCGTTAAATATCATTAAATAATAATAACGTAACATATATTTACATTATTATAACAACTTACTTAAAATAAAAAACATTAATTATCACATGAAAACACATAATACTATATTAAATTCCAAAGTAGGCGATTCTGCACATTCTTCCTGTTATTTAACAAGATTCATGTGACCATATCATGCATTTAACAGAAATTCCTCGCGGTTTGTTCATTAAATGCACCAGATTATGGTGTTATGTCCTTAACATTGATTTAACTGGGCAGACAATAAATTTACACTGCAACAACATTAATAATTGTGTGGCAGAATATCACTCATTGTGTCAATTAGATACAACAGAAATTGTATTAATTATTTAATGTAAATAATAATAAATTAATTGTCTGTTAACACTGCATAAAATATTGAAATTTATGATTTGTTAATGTATTAATAATTTGTTTGAGAACTTTCATGACTTGCCGTGCTC
Source organism: Liopterus haemorrhoidalis (assembly GCA_963971575.1). Lineage (NCBI taxonomy): Eukaryota > Metazoa > Arthropoda > Insecta > Coleoptera > Dytiscidae > Liopterus > Liopterus haemorrhoidalis. The sequence goes on from OZ020620.1 coordinate 22,335,144, forward strand.
TCATATAGAGCACAGGGATAGGTGGGCTCAAATCACTACTTCGGAATTTTTATATTCTGATACTGTGCTTTACATTCAGCTTTTATGTCGATTCAGCCTCAAGTATTTATGAGCGCATATGCAAGGTGAATTTGATTGTGTAACGAGCCCGGTACGTTTCTTAACAACGTATCATTTATTGTCCACTAGGTAGCGAACCTGTGATATTATATAAAGTCTAATCTAAAACTGAAATGAGATTTCTGTCTAAAGGAGTTCGGGTAGTAGGTGTGAGTGTTATCCAGGATTTATCATTACGATATGTGAATTAAATGATATGTGTTAGTGTACTTACCAACCGACTGATCAGGTGTTTTGTATTTAGTCTGGATCTAGCTGTTCATTTAAGTTCTTATAGGTGAAGGTTGACACACGTTAAGTAAGATGGTTTAAAATGAATGAATTTGATTTATTATAATAATATTTACAAGAGTTAAGTTTGAAAGATTAAAATGTATTTAAAATAATGAATAAAACTAACAAAATCGGACAGACCACCAGAATGCCGACACAGTGCCTCTACGAATTCAACTACTTAGATCTTAATGCTAACCGGACCGAATACTGACTGAGCTTGTCTTCAGAGAGACATGGAGTTTTTTAAAAATATTTTTAGGCATTTCTAGGAAAAGGGTTTAAGCTTTGTTCAAGAAGATGCTAGTGTTCAAAGTTATTAAGCAATAACTCTGAACAAATGTCCCCTTGAACAATGAACCATTTAAAAATATCTGTACCTTGATGCAAGAACAGCCATTTTCAAGTCATTTTTGCTACATTTGAGTAATGCCGCCTCAAATAATGTTTCTAGAATTTAATCCAAATTAATTCAAATTCGCGCTTACCTGACTACTTCCCGTTTTCCTGGCATCTTTTATTATCCAAATCTAAATATGTATCTCAAGTTTTTTTACACCGTTCAGCTAAAAATTTCAAAACCACAAATTTTTGATATTGTTTGTTCTTACTCCAAGGTACAGATATAAATAATTCTAGAGATACGTGCTGTAACGTAAGATTTCTAATTTTATTTTATTATCTGAATTCTTAAAAAATGTTATTTTAAAATACCCCTTGAAAAATCATAAAAAAACGATGGCAACCCCTTTCAAAGAAATTATCATGACGGGTGATTTGTGTAAGTTTGGTCATTGTTATTCTGGCGGTCTAAACGGTTCGTTACAATAGGTCAGTGATTTCGAAATGAAAGTTTTTTTTTCCAAAATGCAACGTAGGGGAAGCCGGGGCATAACGAGCTCCCCTCTTTTTGGCTGTTAAAGCATGCCACCATGTTTGGTTGCATTCCAATCACGTTCAGTACTTCGCTAGTGTCTTCCGAGAGTGGTGGTATGACTGAGAGCTGGCGTTTACATTTTGTAAATTGGTGACGCGTGTTTTTTGCTGTGTTGATATATTTTCATTCGTGTGTTCATTCTGCGCCAGATTTTAGCTGATTGCCCATCATACCACGCCCGTGCTCATTCTGCCCCGACATCGGGGCAAAGTGAGCACAAGGAAGCTTATATATCGTCATAAGTTTTTTTACTGTCTGTAATAATTAAACAATATATCATCTTACGAATAAAAGTATTTCGAAATTTTTTACGATATTCCTTAAGATTTTATTAAAGATAATCCTCAAGGAGCCCGTTATGCCCCGGCTTTCCCTATTTTGCAACATAGTCTCATGTTAGCTCTATACATTTTGCCCAACGATATTCCAAATTCTTTAAACCTTCCAAACCTACCAGCGAGCCTTAAATTAAACCTGTTTCCACCTATTTTAACTCTTATATTTTCTATTTCCCAAAGATTCTTTCTGTGTAAATTTTGAATAGGTCAGGTGACATGATTGCCTCCCTTTTCTATTTTTATGTAATCAGACCTTGTATTTTCTATTCTGACAGCAGATTCTTGCATCCAATATACGTTGGGGGTTATATAAAAAAAAAATGCATATATGAAACTAAATTTGGTGAAAAAAGTGTAAAGTTGGGTTTTTGCGGGGCCCTTCATAAGTCGAGGCCCAGGGCGCGCGTTTGTTAAGCCCGCCGTTAAATCCGCTTCTGATTGCGATATTGTGAAACACGGCACAGGTATAAGTGATTTTTGCAACAAAAAACAAACAAAACTACTCTTCAGTACTTCATTTACTTCTTTCTATATAATTTCTTGTGTCTGGTAACTCAAAAGGGTTACTTGTACTATAAAGATGACGATAGACCAGGGCCGGGCCGATCATTTTTGGCGCCTGAGGCAAGATAGAAAAATTGCGCCTTTTGATTTTATTCCCCCCCCCCTTTTTTCCACACCCATTTTCTGACCCATCTCCCCTCAAGCCACTATCTTGTCTCGTAAAAACCTCTACCTTTTTTCATCAATCCTATATTATTATACAGGGTCCGTCAGTTAAACCTGACGGTTTTTAAACGGGGATAATTTAATAAATACACACAATATTTTCCAAACGAGCTTTTATTTAGGTAAAAGAAAAAGAATGGAAATTATAAAAAAAAGGAGCATTACGACGCAAAAATAACATCAGTCAAATGATGACCTCCATTGTTCTGCATTGTTCCAATTACTAACATTGGACTAACATTCCCTAATATTAAACGGTTCTTGATGAGTACCATTTCCAATCATGAACAAATCCTTATCTCTAAATATCACAGCCGACAAGTGACGTATCGACTTTAGTACAGAATAGCCGTTATTATTAAAAATTTACTTAAAAAAATATTTTTGAATGATTTTTCTATAAATATATAAAGTGTACTGGTAATAGGTAACGAAATAAAAACTTACCTTAAAGTTAAAACTTCACACAAAGCACAACAAAAAAAAAAATTAATTACTTATAAAACTAAAATTAAAAATTAAAAATAGTTAGGTAAGTATATAATTTTTTCATCAAATTCTTTACACTTTCAAAGTAAAATTATAAGTGATTTTTTTTAACCCCTGCAATATTTTTTAAAATGTTGCATTTTGTCACCATCTGTACAAATAATTATCCTGCCATAAAAATAGAAAGTTCAAATGATTAGATTTTTAGAAAATTTGGCGGGTAAATGTTTAAGATGAGTAAATAAGGATCTTCACGAATTCCTCTGGTTCAGGTCACTTAAATACATAACAGATGTTGGCCATAAATAACATTGAAACCTTTCTTACACTTGATTTTGGTTGAAACAAGTGCCGTCCAAATACAGCACTACCAGAAATACTAAAATATTTTTTGGCAAATATGATAATCACGACTATTTTGGCTCACTAAAAAAGATTCTTTTTGGGGCCTTGATAAATCCGGCGCCTGAGGCGATCGCCTCGCCGCCTCACCATCGGGCCGGCCCTGCGATAGACCATTCTTAGCTCTACTTTAAAGGATTCACTTTAAAGAGTAATAAAAATTTTGTATTTTGTCTTATAATAATTAATATTTGTACCATCTTTCGTTTTATTTAATTTCTTTTAAGAACATGACATTAACTAAAATAGTATTCGCCATTTTTACAAACTAAACACTAGCGTTAACTTTTAAATATTCGCATTAAAGCCACCGTTTTGGTTGGCGCTTATTGTAAACGTTAACTTGCAATTTTAACACATCCGCGTTAAAATTTACAAATACACTGCAAATCTCAAGTGAGTACTAGTACTCATTTAAAGTGCGTACATTGCTTGTCCTCGTTTTTACTCACGTACAAGTGAGTACTTTTGTACGCACTTTAAATGAGTACTAGTACTCACTTAGAGTGAGTACTAATACGCGTTTTAAATGGGTAGTGGAAAGGAAGAGAGGGTAGTAATACGCAATTATAGTGCGTACATAGGTATAAAACTCTTTTCTTGAGTGACGTCACAATAAAGCTTTAAAATTCAGGAAAAGTAAAAATGTTGATTGAACATCAGAAAAATAGTTTTTAAATTATTAAAATCAATAATTTATACACTTTTTTGCCAATTTTCAATGCAATCCTTTTCCAGAATTTATGAAGTTTCATATTTTTCTGTAAATAATAAAATGCGATTATTATTATTTTTTGAATATATTTATTTAAAAAAAATTCAAACCTTTCAGATATTACAACTAAAATAATCATAATGATTAAGTATAAGTATGAACTTAGTTATCATCTAAAATTCAATAAATTATTCTAAACAATTTCTACGAATAATAGAAGATAAAAATTATGATTTTCTCCTTAGTTACATTTTGAAACGTATTATTTTAGTATCTAAAATATAATGTAATTGTCTCGGTAATTATGTCGTATAATAGAATCAATGTTAAATCTTTAAACATATCTAGAAGGTACCTGAATTAATCTGAGCGCATTTATTCCTAAAATAATGCAATAATCACATGTGCTATTATTATATCGCATTTAAATTAAAACTGCATATTTGTATAACTAACTTTGAGGCTTCCGAACCTTCTTAAACAAAAACTATGCAAAAATAAATTCTGGCTTCAGCAGCCTCTCAATGCTACATTTCACTTTATTATTATTATTTTTCACTTTTACTGAACTTTAAATTCACTTATTAATCAGCAGATACTTTGGCAATTTTTTTTTAAAATTTTTAATTGTCTAATAAACGTTAATATTGTACTATTATTTGGTTGTTTAGTTTTAAAGAGCTTATATGAGAGGAAATTTAATATGTTAGGTTAGGTTAGAAATCCATCGCAAGTATATTGAAAGTACGCATTTAAAATGAGTATTAGTACTCACATATAACGCGTATTAAAAGTACGCATTTAAAATGAGTATTAGTACTCACATATAACGCGTAGTTTCAGTTCCGCTTTAGAAGTGAGTACTTGTACTCGTTTTACTTGAGTATTTTGAAGTACTCATTTATAACGAGTACTAGTACTCACTTCAAGTGCGTACACTTATCTCCTTCTTCAAAGTGAGTACAAGTACGCACTTTAAATAAGTAATATAAAAAGTACTCATTTAAAAGGAGTACTATTACTCACTAAGATTTGCAGTGTATGTTGAGCGAATAGTATTTTCTTTCCCAATTTTTCACATGCAATGCTTTCTTGAAATTCATAAAACATGTTAATTCCGAAGATATAGTTATTTCAACATATCCAGATATTACCGATGCGTATTAAGATACGTATATTGTTGAGGACTTTTATTTAACTAACTTGGAATGATATTTTATTATTAAAAGATGCCTTGACTGTTAACCTTACACAATATTATTGTAATAAAATACAATATAATGTCATCACGATAAAGTTTTATTGTGATTTTATTTATTGATTAATTTCATGAATCGGTTAGCAGTAAAAGTTGAAGATGATTTGTCATTTAATGTCAGAATGATTAATGTCACGCCTCAAAACATTGATATCCAAATTAGGAATAGTAGTTATAAGCCGTGTCAAACATGAACGCTTAAACAGTATTATTAACTTTTTATTGCGGTAATAAGATGAATGATTTTATTTATTTAGATTGACAGTTTCAGCATTGGATAAATTTGTAAAAACTATTCAATTTTATATTTGTTGTATTTAGTGTAATATATTTTACAATTTCACAAATAATTATACAATTATGTACCTTTTATTCGTCAAGTAATTGTTAATTGTATTCCAAATTCACCCTCTCTTTTGCAAATCAAATTCAATCTTTTGTAAATCGTGACATTCATGTGAATATACGGGAATATGAGTAAGTCGAATTAAACATAAGTTTCATTAGAAATGAATTGAATCGGTTATGGATCGCATTAAATTCTGCCTTATTACAAGTTAATTGTCGAAATTGTCGGAAAACATTTGATGAGCGAAATATATACATTACACTTTTTTTAACACGGTTTTAGCCAAAAATGTGCTAAAAAAGTTATTGTCCCGCCCCTTTTACCCAAAGAGGTTAAAATAAAAATCTGAAAAAAAGATTATAGGTAATGTACATTAATCTGAGCCGAAAACGTATGAGAGGAATTTTTGATCCGATTGCGTTTTTGAAAAATATTGCAGTTTTTGTGTTTTTGACAAAATTAATTATTTTTTAAATTCATGGATATAGTCTATCTGAGAAAGAGTGATAGTAATAAATCTTTTTGTCAGGCAGTTACCAGTGGTGTGCACATTTTAAACACGTTTAAATTGGTTTTGTGTATTTCTATATTACTATTTATCATTTTATTAAACGCGGCGTGCGTTTCCTTATTTATCATGTGACCATATTTATCATATCATTAAACGCATGCCTGTGACATATTCTTCTTCAAAAGTTTAGGGTAAAATTTTTATGGTCTATTGTGTTTAACCCTAGTTCGTATTCCCATATAAGATGTGCGGCACACTCGATTGTTTCTTAACAATATTTCGTTTCGAACTATTCATATTTTGTGTACCGCTTCTGTGTGAAAAAACAATAACTTTTTACAAATAATAAATTTTATTACTATCGCTCTTTCTGAGATAGACTATAAAAATATTATGGATTTTTTGCATTTACGGTTAAGATGGTGTGTCTTTTTTTGAAATTAATAATATAACCTAATAATTTTAACAGTTGAGGACCGAGTTTTGAACAACACTAGTGTGTAGTGTGCAGTTATTTTATTATGCTATTATCATTATTATATTATTATACGTTGTGATTCAACCTTTTGTTTTTAAGGTATCAGAGAAAATAAATCATTTATAGTAATGAAATACTTATAAAACAAATAACACATTGTTAATAGTCAGAAATACGTTTCTGAAATTGAAAAAAATTAAGTCATTTATCAGTATATTTCTTATTAATCTAATGAAGACTTTAATACGAAGCAAATGCAGAAAAATACGCTAGCATTTTTGGCAAATTATTTAAATTTTGTTTTAAAAAAATTAAATGCAGCAAACTTTTTTGGTTCCTGGCGCCCTTAATGTATCATTTTTTCGCGGCGCCCTAAGTCAAAACATTGGTCTAACTAACGCAGTTGAAGGAGTATTGGAAGGTTTTCGTGGCGCCCATACAGCCCAGCCATGGCGCCCCTCTAGCCCAGCTACGGCGCACAGTTCGGGAATCGCTGTATTATAGAACAAATATTCATAGACATCCAGTATTAGTTGGTTAATTAGTTGGTCACTTATTAAATACCTACAAAACCCTGAAATGTGTGAAAATTCACACTTCACATAATTATTCATCATATGATTTTTTATTTTGACAAAATTTATGCAAATTATTTAAATCTAGTGTATTAAATAAATGCTCGTAATATTAAATTAACGAACTTAAGTGTTTATAAAAAATATTGATTTTGATATGATTATAGAATAGTTATTTGTGTACCATGGCCAAAACGTAGATGGCCTTTTTCGGCCACATCTGAATTTAAAGGATGAGGCGCAGCCGAGGACGTCTCTTGGATAGGACACTTTAAAGTCGTTTAGTAGAGTTGTGTTGCGGACATAGTATGGACAGTTTGCCACGATTCTTAAAAATTTGTTCTGTATAATTTTTAATTTATACAAATGTGTTTTTGCGGTAAAGGCCCAATTTGGTGATGCGTAAGTTAAAATAGGTTATATTAAAGATTTAAATAGAAGGATGGAGTTTGAATAACTGAGTTTGCTACGTCGCTTGATCATAGGGTATAGTAAGTAAAGTCTGCTATATGCTTTGTTTAAAATATTTGTGATGTGATTATGCCATAATAATTTTTTGTCGATAGTGACGCCCAAGTATTTACTGTCGTTACTCCATTTGTCAATTTTACCATTTAATGAAAGATTCTGGAAAGGCAGATGTCGTCTTTTGGAGAATAGTATTGCTGTGGTTTTGTCTGCATTTATTTTGATTCGCCATCTTTTATACCAATGTTCGGCTTTTTTAATATAATCATTTATGGTGGTGGTTATATATTCTGGGGATTTATCCTGACAGAATATAGCAGTGTCATCTGCATATATCGTCAGATGTAGATCTGTAGTGGCTGGTTGAGGAATGTCATTAATGTAGATGTTATATAAGGTAGGGCCTAGGATGAATCCCTGAGGTACACCGGCAAAAGCGAATTGCTGAGCTAGATTTATTGATTTGAACAAAGAACTGTCTATTCTGTAGGTAGGATTTTATTAAATGAATTATTCGGTTTGAAAATTTGTAGTGTCTTAATTTATACAATAATCCGTTATGCCATACTGAGTCAGATGTTTTTTCGACGTCCAGAATAAAAACAATACCATGCTTAAAAGGAGAGATTTATTTAATTACTTGAATGTCTAATGCGCCTCGAAAATAAATATTTTACCTGCGTCATAATATGTCTAATACTGATAAAAGTGTATCGTTATCATTTAAGATAATTTCTAATGTAAAGTCTGCAGTTCACACAAAAAAAAAAAATGAAATAGTTATTCATAAAAGTACTGATAATCTAAAAAAAACAATATTTTTTTTGGATTGCATTTTCTTAAACCCGAGTGCTCATTAAAGTAACAATGAATAATTAAACCTGCTGTGAAGTTGAAAAACCTCATTGACGCTACAGAAGAAGCGGAAGCTACCAGTGGAAGTGAGGAGTCTGATCAAAAACCATCGCTACTCGATTACTCTTCTTAATTTTGGAGTCACCATCCTGACATTGCACATGGGAAGAGGAAACTAAAACCAGGCACAGGCTAACGTGGTTCTAACAAAACTGATCATGAACTATCACTGTATTTGAAAAATACAGTTTCCCCTCTGAAATCCAATCCGCTACTGGTTTGGGACGATATGAAGACAGTCTTCCCTAACTTATATAAAATTGCTCAGAAATTCTTGTCTGTAGTAGCGACGTCAGTTCCTTCAGAGCGCTTATTTTCGAAATCAGGAGCCACTGTATGCAGAGACAGAAATAGGCTTCTGGGCAAAAGGCTTACTAAACTGCTTTTTCTCGGTGCTTGCAATGAAGAAGAGTGTTTAATTATATTTTAAACAATCACTCAGACCTATAGGTTCCATTGCCTTACCATTTTTTACAATTTTTTAATACCAACCTGACATACAATTTCAAAGGTGCAAACTACTGAAATGAAAATTTCCTCTTAGTTTGTTTTTACAAAAGTGAACAGCATACTCGTATATAGGCTTTTCCAAACGTTTAGGCGTTTTACAATGACACCAAAAAATCATATTTTTATGTTAACCATTTCAAAATGGCGACCATTTATTTACAAAATAATAATCAACATAAGTTTTACAAAGTTGAACGTAGCAAGCTTTGAAAACAATAAAAAAAGAAACAAAATATCTCTAAAATAAACCGTTTGACTATTTAGAAAAAAAAGAAATAACTATTAAACTCTTGTTATTTATAAAACATTTAATTGAAAAATTAAAATTTAAGTTATTTCATGTTATTTCGTATAATAACTAGTTATAACAGTTTATTTTTTAGATATATTTTTTCTCTATATATTTTGGCTTTATTGTTTTCAAAGCTTGCTACGTTCAACTTTGTAAAACTTATGTTGATTATTATTTTGTAAATAAATGGTCGCCATTTTGAAATGGTTAACATAAAAATATGATTTTTTGGTGTCATTGTAAAGCTAATTTAATGTACTTTTAGGAAAAAAATATGTAAATTTATCGATTCCCTATGCTAGATCAAAAGTTGACATCATTTCCGGTGAAACCGGAAGTGCTTCAGAATTCTTATAGTAACCTTTAGATGGGCCTTTTTGTCTAGTTTAACTTTTGTTCTGGATATTTTTTGTCTTTACAAATAAAGGAGATTTTCGGGGTGCCCCGTTTCAAGCAAACACCCTGTATAACAAAACTTATTTTGTAAATATAAGTAGTGATACTCATATTACCCTGTTTTTAGCATTTTCACAAAAATCATCAACTTTACACTCAAAGATATTTGTTGGGTTCCAGCACAACACCTTATTTGTGGCCTTCCAGCACCATCAGTTATGTCACCAGGCCGACAGTATCAATTCCAAGAAGTGACACTGACGAAAGTGGCTACTAAATTCAATAATAAATAAGCAATAGTTGGTATTTGGCAATTCATACAAACATCATGGACTTCGGCTTGGGAACCATATAAGATACCCACTTCAGGCTTAGGAACCTAGAATAAGCTGCCCAATCATTGGCTTGGGAACCGGACAGATACCCACACAAGGCTTTGGAACCTTAACGAAGAAACCAAACTAGAGGCTTGGGATCCTCAACCAAGAAACCCACCCGTGGCTGGTATTGCACGGCTATCGGGCGTGAACCCTATGGCGATGGGGTTACTGGTTCAAGTTTCTGAACTGGTAGTGACAATGTCACCATGGATCAACGCAATTTAGGTACTTATAATGCCTGTATAAAACAAACAAGATGTAAAATAATGGAATGCATGCGATATTGCGATAGCAGCATGTGATAGAAACGTTCTCAACTTTGTCCCTATTTCTAAGGCCTTATATACCAGGGATGAAAAACCAATCCTACTTTTTTAGGGGGATTAAAACATGCTCTTTCTAATGAAAATAATTTAAAACAGTTTCCAGAAGGTATATTTTTGTAAAAGTGGGCTAAATATACCCTGTTTTTAGCATTTTCACAAAAATCATCAACTTTACACTCAATTCCTGAACTAATGAAAAATATTAGGAGTGTGAAATTTTATATTCGTTAACCTTGTATTGATAAGTTATTATGTGCAAAATTTCACGTTTATCGTACCTTTACTTTCAGAGGTATAAAAAGCCAAACTTTAAAATTTTTTCGAGTTGCAAATTTTTTAGGCCAAGTTTGATCCAAATTTTCTTCACGGGAATCGCTCATGAAGATTTGTTTATTATTTTGTTTAATAGAGCGCAAAAAGTTGTATAAGTTAGCAAATTTTTGTTTCTCTCAATAAAATATTGGCAGAGATACTGTGTCTCAAAGTTGCCGAAATCTCGGAGTCATACCATAGAAGGCTGCGGTATGGGGTCAAACAAATTACTAAATCTCAGCAAGTATTGCATGGATGAACGTAAAACTTTACCAATGTTCGTTGGGGACATGTGTGAATGTCCATACAAAATTTCATCGAAATCCGTGATGGTTGAGCAGGGCACTTCTCTGAAATCAGACCACTTGACATGGAATGACCCAGTATACTCTTTTTCTGTGAAAAAAATCTGGTCAGCCTAGTGTCGAAAGGGTGAAAAATATTAGATATATTTAATGGATCTTGAAATATTATCAAATCCAGAATCATCTGATTCAGATTTAGATTTTTCGAGTTCGGATGATGAAGTTATGAACTGTATTTGCGAGGTTTACAAAATGCCCCAGGATAGAAAAACTGAAAAATTTTGTAGAAACTATTGTCCCAGGATATTCAAAAAAAGAATTTGTAAGACATTAGCCATCAAAGAATATAGTATAAGTATCAAAACAAATATGCTAGCCATATTCCTGTCAAAAAGTCAAAAACAAAGTACCAACCATTTATTCTTTATCTATGGTACTAACTCAAAAAGGTAAACAAACACAGCCGTAACAAATAATCCGCAAGAGAAGCAGCTGTAACTTTTTCGCAGTAGCGTCATAAACTGGCAGTAAATTACGACAAATCGAACAGATTTGCAGTTATTGCGAAACAAAACGAACAGATTTTTTTAACGCGGCAGTAAACAGTAACTGCAAATGTGCAAATCGAACACACCTATTAATATGTATAAAGAACTGCTAATTTACTAACTATTTTTCTTCTAAACTAATTTTTTGTTAGTCCTTGGTCCCAATTAAACAAAATTTATATATATTTATAGGCAAAGTTGTACCCCGACTTCGACAAGCGATTTTCGTCGGTCCCGCCTATCGCGTAACTTCGGGGTATTACTGTATTTTATATACTTTATTTTTCATAATATGTCACTTTTTTTCTTTCACATTTAGATTTTGGCTGCCAACATGAAACATAAAATAATCACGAAGCTCGGTACAACTTGAGAAAATAAAAATCCAGTTTAGTTCCACTTAAACATAATAAAACAGAATAAGATAAAATAGATATGAGTTAAAACAAAAATCTTTACTGCCTCATCGTATTAATCAAATTTTATTTATACTTTATTTTTCATAATACGTCACTTTTTCCTTTTCACATTTAGATTTTGGCTGCCAACATGAAATATGAAATAATCATGAAGCTCGTTACAACTTGAGAAAATAAAATACCAGTTTAGTTCCGCTTAAACATAATAAACAGAAAAAGATAAAATGGATATGAGTAAAAACAAAAATATTTACTGCCTCATCGTATTAATCAAATTTTAAACTGGGAAGCATGAAAGAAATCGGGTAAAACTGGTATTGAATATTTTTAATTTCATTTTCGTTCTTGAACAAAGAATAAAATGTCGTTCCTGTTTCCGTACTTTAAAAAATTCTGGTAATATGGTTATTTTGCTTTCGTTTTCTGTATGTTCTCAAACTTGATAAAAAAAAATTGAATCAGAGTCGGGAGTCGATAACTTGAAGTCCGACTCCGGACTTCAACTCCGATTCCCCATCCCTGATATCAGGTGGTCAAGGATGAAATTTGTAGTTAATAATATTCCCAACTTCAACAGCTTATTATTTGACATTGGTTTAATATTTTACCGTTATTGTTTTTTTTTTTTTTTGTTGGAAAGCACATTTCGAAAAAATATCAAAAACTTTTTTTAAAAATTAATTTTGTGAAAATGGAACGGTCGGAAATTCGCACTATTATGTATGAGTTCTTACGTGGAACTCCGACATCGCAGACCGCGCAAACATTAATAGTGTATTTGGCTCTATTGTTACTACGCAGCAGAAAAAATATCAAATTGATTCGCCAAATTTCGTACAGGTAAATAAAAAAAAAAAAAAAAAAACTGGCTCATCGATCACAGCAGAAATATACTGCAACCAACTGGACGAAAAAATGCAAAAACTTAAAGAAAAACAGCCTAGATTGGTCAACAGATCGACTCGTATCTTATTGCATGATAACGCTAGACCACACACTGCACAAATGACTGTGGCAAAACTACAGGAATTGGAGTTGGAACTTCTTCATCATCCTCTATACTCACCAGACCTGGCCCACTGACTACCACTTCTTCCGCAATTTGGAAAACTTTTTAATAGGAAAACAGTTTAATTCCGACAATGCTGTAAAACTGGCCTTCCAGGAATTCATTGACTCTCGTCCGTCAGGGTTTTATACCACCGGCCTGAACAACCTGCTGCTTAAATGGCAAAGTGTATAGACAATATGGGTGCATACTTTGATGAATAAAATAATTCCTTATATTTGTAAGTTATCAACCAACTTTGCCTTTTTTTCTACAAATTTAATCCTTGACGACCTATGTAATAATAACAAGACTTTACCTTCTACCCTGTATGTTCGGAACGTTGATGTACTGTCCGACAAATATTTCGTGGCCGGGCGTGACTTATTGTGCGCACAGAGAGGGCACTATGAAAGACAGTCTCAGATATAGAGTACAGTCAGAGAAACAAGTTCACATTCTTACACGTGTACATTATATTTATCAGTTAATTACGTCTACAAAGACAAGTTCCTCCCATCATAGTCGAACAACAAAACTATAGAAACGCAGCTGCTTGTATAAGATTACCAGAGATTAATGATTACCAGCGACCTCCTAAAAATTATTAGTAAAAAAGCTAAATTTAATACTACATTTATACTTTAAAATTGCATTAAAGTAGCTAGATATATCTGCATATTTTTATTTTTATTATTTCTTATTCAAAGATTTTTCAAATAAATGTTAGATTTTAAAAATTTAAATCAAGCGAACAATGCTCGGAAGGACACTCCACGGAGTGTCCCAAGATGCAGCGTTGCCACATGCGATATCTAATGTTCTTCTCTACACATGTAGCAAAAATTTACTGGTAACGACAACAGCGGCGAAGGTTAGTGTTGTATGTATTAGTGAATAACGGCCGGTGTCCCGTAGCTTAGTTCGGTCGTTTTGATTTGTGACAAGTACTTAAATGTGAAAATGAATACAGTATATTTTATTAAAACTAACGTGCTTAACTATGAAACAAAATTATTAATAAAAAATATGGGTCCTCATCGGCCAAAATTGAATATTTCCCAACAGGATAAAAATGGAAATAGAACATAATAGAAAGTTTAGTGAAACATAATATTTAAATGCAAGTTGGTTGTGGGGATGTGATAAATAAAATGCTTTTTTTTTTTGTTTCGTGTGTTTGATTTGCTCATCAGACACATATAAAATAAAGACAGTAAATGGTGTTAAAGTAGGGTGACGAGACGTACTTTTTTTTAGAGTATTATACTCTTTTTTGAGTAATATCCTCTATACTCTTACTTTTTATAAAAAAAAAAAACTGAATTTACTTCTTTTTTGCTGGTCACTTGTTTTATCACTTCTATTTTGGAAGTGAGGACCTTTTTTTTTGTTCATTACTTCTATTTTGGGAGTGAACACCTATTTTTTTGCTCATCAATGTATTTTTGGAGTGTGTCCTTTTATTTAGTATACTGGTCAGAAAAATCTGGTCAGCCTATGTTAAAGATATTAAACATTTCAAAGATAAAGTTCTTAAACATAATGTCTCCCATAAACATATACATTATTCGGTCAAATTTGCCATGCTGGGATCGGTAAATATACGATTTCAACTTGATACTGTGTATAGACGTTCATTTAAAGAACATAACGAAAAGGTTAAATCTAATATTTAAATATGTGAATATGTGTAGGTATCTGCTTAATTAATAACCAAATATGTTAAGTTTCTGACTACAAAGCATTGTCTTAATAATATTGCTATTTTAATAATAATAATAATAATAGAAGTAATAACTGCAAAAATGATAATAATAATATTGACCATAAATCTTAATAAAAGTGCCAGATTTATCAGTTTTTCTAGTTGCAGAACATATTTTCGGGTATTTATTATTTATTTACTTTTTTCTCGTATAACTATATTTTAATAGATATATATGGGAAAAAAAGTGTCCCCCCAAATATTTTACTCACCAGCCGCTACTGGTGATTACTGCATTTGACGTTCACTTTGTCGACTTGTTTATTGGCCAGAGCACTCCCGTCCCGCGTCTTTTTCCAAACACCAGCAATTTCAAGTAAATTGTAAACAATAAAGGCTTACATTCTATGTAATAATGTAATACAGATGTTTTCCCCCTAAATATACTTACATAACAATGTAAAATTTTTGACTATTAATAGCACGTCCACCTAGTTTGCTTTTTGTCTTCATGATTTTAAATATTTAAAATATTTTGAATCTTGCACTTATGCACTTGACTGTAATAGCTTGTGTAGGAAATAATGCAATTCGCCAAAATTATAATCCCCACTACAAATTTCACGCGCATCATTCACGCCCGGCCTCGAAATATCTGTCGGACAGTAATTGTATTTATAATGAAAATATACGTACATAGGTGCGACTGAAACAGCGCGTTTTATTTAAAACAACATTCCTTTTTATGTTTTTAAGATGGTTAAATTTCCAAATACCTCCTGCTATCTGTTCGATCACGGTAGGTATATATACGTGTACGACCCTTGACTCCACAGTGACTTGAAACCAGAGTCTGCGGCTGTGTCCGACCCGGCTGACCCCGTGTGGGTCTGCGTGACCCCCGCGGGTCAGCAGCGCTCTCGAACGCACGTCTCGCTCTCGCACGTACAACACGGGCTTCTGTAATCATAGGAGTGTACACTTTAACTGATCGCCCAACGAGATAAGGGTGTACGCTACATTGGAAATACTACGATATTAGTTGAGAGCTTCAAAAGGTGTTCATTATTTATAACAGTTCAACGTGTATTTTACGATACGCTATTTATATTCAAATTAAAAATCTTCAGTTTCTAAAACACTGTTATGAATATGTAGTTCTGTCGTTTTATAGAGTATAGGGAAATAAATTTAAGATCGTAGCGCCGCGGTGTTGAATTTTGGAACGTAGCTAAAGGGTACTTGATGTTATTGTTACATAGCTGTGAAAGTGAAATTATAGGAATAAATATGTTTTACAATATTTTGTGAACCTGCTTTACTATTTTATAAACAAGTAAATTAAGAAAAATGTTTATAAAGCCATATTTTTGCATGACACGTCTCTAAAAATAATTAAAAACTATATTTTGTGAATGCTGTAGGTTATGGCAATAACATTTTCGTAGTGGATTATTTAAAATATCGGTATTTCCAGATAAGAGAGATTCTAAGTGGTGAACTTTTAATAACTTACTTCAAAGTATAAGTCGTTGGCATTAGTCATACTGTTTAAGTTTGTTTATGCCGATTTGTTTTTGCAAAGTCCAATAAAATGGATAGATCTTATTGTTGTTTACCTATGTGCAAGTCAAGGAAAAAGAGGAACGATTGTGCATTCCTCAGATTTCCACCTACAATGTTAAATTAATAACAAAACATGTTCTGTGAACTAAATTTGGAATCGAGGAAGTTGTAAATTGTCGTAAAGCTTGGATTAGAAAAGAAAAATTTGGAAAAAAAAGTGGGCCATTGGTTGAAAATTTGTTTACACTTCCTCTCCTTCATATACAACGCGTGAATTTTTAATTCCATCTATAAACTCGAAGTAATCCACTATAAAAAATTTTATCACCATAACCTATATCACAAAATATAGTTATTTTTTTTTTAGAGACTTGTCATGCAAAAATATGGTTTTATAAACATTTGTATTAATTTACTTGTTGATAAAATAGTAAAACAGGTTCACAAAATATTGTAAAACATATTTATTCCTATAATTTCATTTTCACAGCTATGTAACAATAACATCAAGTACCCTTTAGCTACGTTCCAAAATTCAACACCGCGGCGCTACGATCTTAAATAGGGAAATCCCTATTAGTAGTACTTTCCAACCGATATATATATTTGGCTGTAAAATTATTGGGAAGAAAACGGTGAGGAAAGTAAAACTCAACTTTTACTAATGCCCAATATTTCGGTCTGATATTCAGACCATCTTCAGGGGCTGGAAATATATTGTGTTATGAAACAGTGTTTTCAATAAAATTACAAATAAACTTACAAAGTTAAAATTTAAGAGTTTTTCCTTTGTTGCATTTAAGACATGTCTGTGATTATATTAATTCTAGTCTTGATTTTAATGTGCAACAAAGGAAAAACTCTTAAATTTGCACTTCGTAAGTTTATTTGTAATTTTATTGAAAACACTGTTTCATAACACAATATATTTCCAGCCCCTGAAGATGGTCTGAATATCAGACCGAAATATTGGGCATTAGTAAAAGTTGAGTTTTACTTTCCTCACCGTTTTCTTCCCAATAATTTTACAGCCAAATATATATATATATATATATATATATCGGTTTGAAAGTACTACTAATAGGGATTTCCCTATTTAAGATATTTAAGATTAGCCATTATATGCGATTCAAATCCAATATTTTATCTACAGCTATATTTTTATCGTTAAAAAATTAGTAAAGTTAATTTAGAAACACAGAAAATCCAAGTATCAATTGTTGAATTCAGAACAAATTGTTTTATTAATTTTAACTTATAATTAATATTCTAGTTATAAAGATGTCAAATACCTGGGTACCATGATAAATCAGGTGAATCAGATACAGCAGGAAATTACGAATAGAATTATCAGGTTATACCAAGTATCTATAATATAATAGCCCAGCATGTTTCCTTGGATGCGTGGGTGCGTGCCTGTCGTCTAACGCAAATTTGAAGCGAGATTCCGAAATGTAACGAAATATTCCGAAGCTTACCGAAGTATCACCAGCTATAACTTGACTAAAAACATTTTGGTATTTTTCGGCTGGTATTTAATTTATCTGAATTTAATAAAATAACATATAGAAATGTCTAGGGTTTCGTAGGCATAAACAAGAAACTTTAGACACTCCTATATGCTTTGACCGATATAAACAATATTTTACAGATTTATTCTCTAAAAATCTACTAATATAATTACATATAGAAATATAGAAATGTCTAGGGATTCTTATGCATAAACAAGAAACTCTAGGTACTCCTATATGCTTTGACCGATATGAACAATATTTTGTAGATATATTCTCTAAGAATCTGCAAATATAATTACATATAGAAATGTCTAGGGTTTCATAGACATAAACAAGAAACTCTAGATACTCCTATATGCTTTGATCGATATGACCAATATTTTGCAAAGTTATTCTCGAAGAAACTGCGGATAAAATACCACATAGAAATATCTAGGGTTTCGTAGGCATAAACGAGAAACTCTAAACACTCCTATACCCTTTGACCGACACGAACAATATTTTGCAAATTTATTCTCTAAGAAACTACGAATATAATTACATACAAAAATGCCTAGGGTTTCATAGGCATAAACAAGAAACTCTTATATCATGTACCTAATACTGATCTTATTTTTTATCTACATGATTATTTAAACTGATTTGAGATATTTTTGAATACATTTTGGTTAAAATGGTAAATTAATGTAAAAATAAATTAAACGTTTTAAATTACCTTATTTTCAAAAATGTAAATGTAATGGCATTGAGTAAAACTCGCCTTGTTTGCCAACATGGTTGGCAACGGGTGCACTAGTTTTAAGTAATTCTTGTATTTCGAATATATTGAAATTATTTGAAATACATAATTTTAAAAATTTCCCTATTATTTCAAATATTTCCTAGTATTTCAAATAATTCTTGTATGTCAAATACATTTAAATTAATTGAAATACATAATTTTAAAAATGTCTCTATTATTTCAAATATTTTGTATTATCTATATATATAAAGTCGTAACTAAGCTACCTACTCATAATCAACGCCCAGCCCAAACCACTGAACCTACAATCATGAAATTCGGTGAGTATATTCTCTCCATGACGTAAGCACCCACTAAGAACGGATTTTTCGAAACTCATCCTCTAAGCGGGTGAAAAGGGGGTTAAAAGGGGTAAAATGTGGCTTCACGGTTTCCTTAATATCTCTTAGGTCCAATAAGATATCGACTTGGTTTTTGCGCACAACGACTACGCATGTAAATATTAAAAAACTTATTTCAAGATTTTGTTCTAATCGACCCCTAAAGGGGTGAATCTACAATCAGGGTGAATTATAGTACCCTTCGCATCTCCTGTGTTTATTGTGTTATAACATTCCTTTTTGGCATATAGGTGTCTTTTTAAAATATTTAGAAAGTGTTTTGCCCGTTTTTTTAAATTTCACCCCTAAAGGGGTAAATTGGTATTTTTTATTCGATAGAATTTCGTCTAGACAAAGAAACATAAAATTCGGGGAGTATATCCCTTTTATGACTTAAGAACACCCTAAGAAATGATTTTTCTATATTCGACCTCTCAGGGGTGTAAAGGGCTGAAATGTGTTTACACGGATTCCTCAATTTCTTTTAGGTCAATAATATATCGCCTTGGTTTTTGCTTATAAAGATTATCCTTATAAATGTTAAAAAACCTATTTCAAGATTTTGTCCTAATCATCCCCTAAAAGGGTGAATCTACAATCAGGATGAATTATAGAACCCTTCGCATCTTCTGTGTTTGTTGTGTTATAACATTTCATTTAGGCATATAGGTGTCTTTTTAAAATATTTAAAAAGTGTTTTTTAAATTTTATCCCTAAAGGGGTAATTTGGTATTTTATATTCGATAGAATGTCGTCTAGACAGAGAAACATAAAATTCGGGGAGTATATTCCTTTTATGACTTAACAACCCCCTAAGAAAGATTTTTGGAAATTCAACCCCTAAGGGGTGAAATGGGGTAAAATGTGTTTTCACGGATTCCTCTATATCTCACAGGTCCAATAATATATCACCTTCATTTTTGCTTATAAATATTATCCATATAAATGTTAAAAAACTTATTTCAGGATTTTGACCTATTCATCCTGTAAAAGGGTGAATCTACAATCAGGGAGAATTATAGAACCCGACGTATTTCCTGTGTTTGTTAAGTTAATAAATTCCTATTTGGCATGTAGATGTCTTTTTAAAATATCCCGAAATGGTTTTGACAGTTTTTCAAAATTTCACCCCTAAAGGGGTAAAAGGATATTTTTTATTTGATAGAACATACCTTGGATATAGATACATGATATTCGCAAAGTATATTCCCTCCATGAGGTAAGCACACACTAAGACGGGATTTTTCGAAATTCAACCCCTAAGGGGTGAAATGTAAATTCAAGGATTCCTAAATATCTCTACGGACCAATAAGATATCGTCTTGGTTTTTACTTACAAAGATTACCCATATAAATGTTGAAAAACTTATTTCAGGATTTTGTTCTAATCAACCACTAAAGTGGTGAATTTCCGAACAGGGTACCATACAACCCATCATATTCCCTGTGTTTGTTGAGTTATAAAATTCCTTTTGGCTTATAGGTGATTTCAAAATATCTCGAAATGGTATTGACAGTTTTTAAAATTTTTACCCTTAAGGGGTAAATGGGAATTTTGTATTAGTTTGAACATCCCTTGGACATAGATAAATAAAATTAGTGAAGTATTCCCTCCATGACGTAAGCACCCACTAAGACGGGATTTTTCGAAATTCCACCTCTAAGAAGTGAAAAGGGGTGAAATATTATTTCAAGGATTCCTCAATACCACTTAGGACCAATAAGATATCGTCTTGGATTTTGCTTACAAAGATTACAAAGAAACTTATTTGAGATGAGATATCGACTAGGTTTTTGCTTATAAAAGTTAAACTACGAATTTTACTCTAATGAGCCTCTAACGGGGTGAATCTACACCTGAGGAGAGAGTCAGCAATGTGATCTATAAAGAACTATGACTTATAATAATTGCACGATGATGGAAAACCGTCAATATACCGCAGCGAAGCACGGGTACTCAGCTAGTTTTATATAATTCTTGTGTTTCAAATATTTCCTAGTATTTCGAATACTTGTAAAAAATATTTGATATTTCAAATACTGTGATTGGTATTTGATATCTGAAATACTTTTACTGAGTATTTGGCACAGCTCTGTGTAAGAATACAAAATATTATATATGGTGGAAATACACTATCGAAAGGATATTAACAATATGAAAATATAATTTTTAAAAATAAAACTTTGTGCTATAGCTTGAAATCCACTGATTTAAATTTTTTTTTCTGTAATCCAATGTCCCCTTTGGTTTCCTACATCTTTGTTATTTAGTATTATTTTGTATCTCTAATAATTGATAAAAAATCAGCTGTGGCCACCACAGGACCCACCACCATCACAAAGTACTTGTATAAAATACATTCTAGCAGCAGAGTAGAAATAACTTGGCCTAATATTTTCTAACAGATATATTATTTATCATGACCATGGAAACGTTACATATAAGTATGAAAAAATAGATACTTATAAAATAATTCGAAACATTTTTCAAACATTTTTCGTTTTATCAAAAAATGTCTCAAATAAAAGTTATTAACTATTGCTTTTGTAGCAACTTTTGTCAAATAAATTTTTTCGAAATATTTTTCTGTTATTAAATATTCGCAAAAATCTTAAAATCGACACGAGTAAACTCCTATTTTTAGTCAACCGATTTTTACCAAAAGTTAATCAATCAACCAAAAAATCAATTGATATCAAAAGCTTAAATATGAAGTTTCATAAAAATCCTTTTAGCCAAATTTGCTCTGCACGTGTACACAGACAGACGGACTGACAGACAGATAGACAGACAGACAGGCAGGCAGACATCATGCTAAAAAATAGTCAAAACGTTAGGTAGGAACCTCAATTCGCGGAGATCCATCAAAATGTCAAAATCGGTATGATCACAATACCCCCCTTATATATGTTGGCGGTCGGTAAAAATAATTAATAACATAACTAGTCAAGTTTAGTTCTAAAAAGAACTGATTTAAATTAATATAACATTAAACGAAATCTAGCAAAATAGTTGAGGTTATGTAAAACAAATGTAAACACAACAAAACATGTGTTGCCGTAAGAAAACGACATACGTTAATTTTCCCTGGTCTGCTGAGATTTTTTTATGAACTAACGTTAGTTTCACACCGATGACTTATTTCTGTCTGATCAATTGTTCTAACTAGACATATTGTCACGAATCTAATTAAAACATTTTGACTATCACTTGAACAATTAATCTCTATTGTCATAATGTGTGCCAGTTCATGTTTCGCAAGCAAAGATCATCAGTTTACCTGATTGCAGCTCTCACGATGATCTGATGTTAAAGGTCTTCACTTTCGGTCATGCCCTGTGTTGGCTGCTAGATATCCTCTCATCTCATATCGTTATATTATCGCGACCGAGGCAGATCGCGACCAATGTAATTGCGAATAACAAGAGATCTGGGTGTCGTACCGTGGGATTATTTCACGATTTCTCTTGACATATCCACAATTATTACTGACGAGTAAGATTCGAATATGATAACAAATGTCAAGTTTAGGTTAAGGTTTGAAATGTGAGCTGCAACGAATTTTATGGTGCCGTATAATTTTGCAAAACTTTTTATTTAACTAGAAGATGATTATCATAGTTAAGATAAAATGCGCGAATATATGAGAAGTGTATATACGTAATTCTGACATTTTATTGTTGTATCAATTTGAGCTACATTATGTACAGTAGGTGTCCAAATTATTAGGGACAGCACATCCTCCCTGTAATTTTCAATTTTAAATGCATTTTGTGAGAAAATAAATTGTTTTTAAATCATTTTTCTTCTATACCTTGTTGTTGGTATCATTATTATTTTAAAAAGCGGGAGATCGCCAAAGAAATCATC
Organism: Liopterus haemorrhoidalis; assembly: GCA_963971575.1. Classification (NCBI taxonomy): domain Eukaryota; kingdom Metazoa; phylum Arthropoda; class Insecta; order Coleoptera; family Dytiscidae; genus Liopterus; species Liopterus haemorrhoidalis. The sequence continues at coordinate 22,358,018 of OZ020620.1, forward strand.
ACCACCAAGCGGCTATTTACAGAAACCCTTATCAGAGAGTGGCATCACAACCCCAATCTCCGACACAACGCAAAAGTCTACATAGAAAGCATGCCCAAACGCCTGGAAGCCGCAATCGCAGCAAAGGGTGGCATTACAAAATATTAAGATTTTACTTAATTTGTTAAATTAACACTTTTTATACAAAAATAAATGATTATGAATAAGCAATTATGTCGTTTTATATTCTAAATAAAGCACTCTAATGAATAAAAATAAATACGAGACCCAAAGCCACTTATTTCCTCATTAAATTCATTTGAAAATTACAGAAAATCTGCACTGTCCCTAATAATTTGGCCACCCACTGTATCTTATATGTGCCAATATGGAGACTGCTGTAGACCATTTATTTATATTACATCTGTTTATTGTTGCTTATAATGCTACTCTTTTTCCCATACACATTTGTTTTGCAAATCCTTTAAGATCTGCCTTTCTGCAAAATTATAATTACATATTATTTGCAAGTTCTTCAGAAGAACTGTTATTTATTGTTTTTAATCATAGTTATTAATGTATTTAATCATTTATTTATTACAATTTTATCACCGATTATATTACTAATTTACGACTGGGATATTACATTCATAACTATTAATATAATACAATAGTCATATTTTAAAGAGATAAATATATAAATGCTTAAGTGTAAAAAGTAGTTTCATATTACCTTATTGTCTCTAATTTACCTGGTGGTGTAGATTGTAAAATTATTGCTGCTTGAATTCAGTTCAAAGAATTAAGAACAAATCAGAAAAATTATATCAATTTCACAAAATATTTATTTATAAGTAATTATAAACGTATAGATATTATATAATACTAGCGGGAGTACCCGTGCTTTGCTACGGCATTTCACTACCATAATTCCAAGAAAGTAGAACATAACGATCACAACGTTAAAGTTAAATATATAAAACGGTAGTTATAGTAGTTTTGACTACCGTTAGGTAGTAGAGAATAAAAAACTAACCAGCAGTCCCAATCTCTTGACAAATTCCACAATTCTTTAAATATCTGCATTTCGGACTACTTTTTACCCTGTTATAACTCGTTATTATTAACCTTTGATGTATAGTGTTCAATACATTATGATTCTACGTGAAATGGTAAAAAAAAACAAAATTTAAATTAAAATTATTATTAAAATTAGAGGGCAAGTCTAGCGTAGGTTTCCCTTCGCCACTGGTTTTTATATATTTAGATAAATCTTCAAAAATACATCAAATTATGTTCTATACAAATTTTTGTCCAAGGCTTGGTTTACTAGTTACGAATTAATTCTCATAACCTTGGAAACGTTACATATAAGTATGAAAAAACTGAAACTTGGAAAAATTTTAAACAATTTTACAAAAAATTTTCGAAAATTTTCTTTTTATCAAAATTATTAGTTATTGCATTTATAGTAACTTTTGTTCAATAAATTTTTTCGAAATATTTTTCTGTTGCTAAATATTCGCAAAAATCTTAAAATCGACACGAGTAAACTCCCATTTCTAGTCAACCGATCTTCATAAAAAACAATAGGGTTCTTCCCTTTGAATAGGAGAATTTTTTAGTACCAGAACGAATTCTCTAAGTTGAACCGTTTTTTAGTACCAGAATGATTTCTTTAAGTTGAACCGTACACACACACACACACACACACACACACACACACACACGCACGCACGCACGCACGCACGCGCGCACGCACGCACGCACGCACGCACGCAAGCACGAACGCACGCACGCACGCACGCACGCACGCACCCACACACACACACGCACGCACGCACGCACGCACGCACGCACGCACGCACGCACACACACACGGACGGACGGACGGACGGACGGACGGACGGCACTTCGAAAATTGGTTTTTTGGAGTCCCTGGACCATGAAACGTGGTCATCAAAATTTTCGCGATTACAATACTTGCCCCTTATATATTAAGGTCGGGCAAGTAAAAACAAAATTTAAATTTAAATTTTTTTAAAATTTTTTTTTTATGGGTGGGCAAGTCTAGCGTAGGTTACCCTTCGCCACTGGTTTGTTAATAATAAGGGAGATATTTTAAGTTTTTTAATAGTTTTTACAGTTTTAACCCCGAAATACCAATATTGAGATGCCTTATAGCCTATGTTCGAATCCTGGTTTTATTCTATCATCATACCTAATTAAGTGAAAATATGTCCAGGCGTTTTTGCGTGAATCTCGGATAGACAGACAAACAGACAAAAATAGTTTTTTTGCTGATATTGTCTTATTGAATCCGATAATTGTCTATATGAAACGTGTAGAAACCAAATATGAAGCCGAAAAAAACAGATATTGCCTCCAGTATAATTAATATAGATTTATCTATAAAATAGCAAGTAAAAATAGACACAAACACTTGAATAAACTACCTCAAATAAATAAAATAATTAACTTAAAACTAAACAAGATGGGATATGTGCCCACCATATTCATCAACACAGATTCTGATTCTCCTGTTAATTGATCTAAATGATTAAACACTATAAAGTTGTAAAATGACAGTAATAAACAGTTTTTTCAAGAAGAAATAACAAAATAAAATTTACGTCGGAAATTGATGTTACTAATTATTTTAGAGGCACAAAAAACTATTTGTAATTCAAGTTGTGAAAATTTTGAACCATATAAACAAATTTAACAACTTAATGCAACATTTACTGAAATAATGTCCAGGTATTTAGATCATTAAAACAGACATGAGTCATTCCAAATTATTGAGGTCACCTTTGTTTTAATTTATTCTTATTTTTTTACATATACTATATATTTTATAACCATTATTTATTAATGATTTATTGAATTGTTATATATTTTTTTAATAAATTAATTCAAAAAAGATTTCTAATTAAAAATATCTTAAAATTATGATTTTGTTATTTTCTGTTTTTAATAATATTCATAATTCAACCTTAGTTCAAGTTATTCTGATTTTATATAACCTTATGGCTTTTTGGCATTTAGGTTAAAGTCTAAAATTCATGGTCGCATGTACGGAATTGTATGGAGAATTAGATTGAAATATTATTTTATTGCCGAAGTTCATAGCACATAGGTAGCCCTGCTTTGTGGCAATAATAATAATAATCTTTATTAGAGTAAGACATTTTACATGCATATCATTGTCATAAGTTATCATAGATCAGTAATGTGTAATTTACAATATAATTAACAAAATCATTACAACAAAGAAATGCATGTATAATATAGTAACAGTGGTTCAGTAAGAAATTATTAACAGTAGTTTTAAACTTTACATTTTGGAGATTTTTTTGAATATATTTATTTAAAGCCACAGCTGCTTGGCTATTAGTGTCTGAAATTACTGTGGTTACATAATTGGTAGATAATTGGTATATTATTAATGTTTAAACTTAGATGGCGAATATTGGTTGCCTGTAAGAAATTGAGTACATTATTGGTCATTGTTGAGTCTAGTCTTAAGATCAGGGCCGTCCCTAGGCGAGGGCAAGTGGCCCCAGGCCCCGCGATTCGACCGTCAAGTAACAGTTACAAGTTTAGATTTATGCTTAGGGTCGTTATCGTGTTGGAACGACCACAATAACGGCATATTTTCGTCTGCGTAAAGATACATGACTTGCTCCAAAATATTCCACAGCTCGATTATATCATCGATTTTGTGAAGAGGACCAACTCCATGCGAGGAGAAACAGCCCATGCAAACCATGTAAAAAGCCATTGCTGAGTTTCAAAAATATTTAGGCTACATTAAATTTTGCAAAAAAACATGCAAATTAGACATTTCAGCAATGGAAAACTGTATTATTCTCAGATGAAAGTAAATTTAATCTGATGAAATCAAATGTGAGACACCAATTTGTGACACGACCGAAAAATAAACGTTTAGATCCTCACTACTGTATCCCAACAGTAAAGCATGGGAGCGGCAACGCATGGAGTTTGTCCTCTCCGTAAAATCGATGATATAATGAAAGCTGTGGACTATAGAAATATTTTGGAGCAAGTCATGTATCTTTACGCAGACGAAAATATGCCGTTATCGTGGTGGTTCCAACTAGAGATGGGAATTTTGGCTCAGTTTGCGGAACCGCATCAGTGGAGGTCGTTCAGTTTGTTGAGCCGGTTCATTGATCCGGCTCAGTGATTCGGTTAAGTAAACATATTTTCGAGACACAGGTCGGTCGTTAGTTCGTAGGTAGAACGTCGCTTAGAGCCGGCTCTTGCTTAGAGCCGGTTCTTGCAATATATGAACTGTAAACATGATCCCGAGACACAGGTCGGTCGGTCGTTCGGTCGTAGGTAGAACGTCGCTTAGAGCCGGCTCTTGCTTAGAGCCGGTTCTTGCAATATATGAACTGTAAACATGATCTCAAGACACAGGTCAGTCAATTGTCGGTCGTTCGCTCGTAGGTAGAACGTCGCTTAGCTCCGGCTCTTATCTAACATTTTTGAAACAAACAATTCACTTTATGTAGCTACTGTATTTTAAACCAGATGTGTTAAGTTTATGGCGATGTTTATTGCCTTTATAAATCGGACATCTAGGATTTGGGCAACATTTTTAATATCTTTATATACAGACCAATTCTGTAACTCTGTTACTATGATAATTGTAACTAAATTCGTCACTATGAGCAAGGTCAGTTACTATCATAAATGAAAGGCATTATACTTTTTATAATATTTTATGTTGTAGTAATGTTATTACACAGTAACTTTTTACAGAATTGATCTGATTGTATGGTTGTAAGAAAATACAGACTAAGCCTATTAGTTTCAAATAAAGTGCCCTACAAATTGATGACAAAATACACTTTATGATAATACATTACAAGCCGAGTTCTCGCGAAGTTCAACATGACATCGATCCAGATCCGGATCACTCCGGTCACTGCTCACAATCGCCCGACCGATCGTATCCTTGAAACTTGAAACTATACAGTGAGCCGTGAGCCGGTTCATTTCAATTTGGTGAACCGTGTCAGTGTCACTTCGGTCAGTGTACTGAGCCGGATCAGTGAGCCGGTTCATTCATGAACGACCCATCTCTAGTTCCAACACGATAACGACCCTAAGCATAAATCTAAACTTGTAACTGAGTGGTTGCAAGCAAATAGTTAGTTTTTATACGATAGACGTTTACGTTTAGTCAATCAGATTAATCCGAGCGAAGTAAGTGCTACCGATCCGTAAAGTCAGTCAGATCGTACATTTTAGCTTATTTTAGTCCACCCGAGTGATCTGTCGAGCGCTCAGAGCATTTTTCAACAATCCAATGACTAACAGGTTTGCTGGAATAAATTTTGTGGTGGGGGTTAGGCCGAATAAATTTGAATCTCACAACCAATTTGAAACTGATATAAACATAGTCAAACAAAATTGATTAAATAAGTGCTGGGGTGACAGCTGTGATGTTGTTAGAGAATACAATTTTATTTTGAAACGTACATTTTCTTTGATTTTTACGCTTTTGTCCATCATCATTTGCACATAATATAATTTCAATTTATTCAACAACAAATCTTTTGGTTCATTCTATCATTGGTAATAAACAAATATTATAGGAAAACACACAGTAGTGGCAATAAATGACAGAAATTTTACGATTTCATTTGGCACCACCGCCATTACCAAACGTCACTACTTTACCTCAGATTTAATACTGCTTAACTTGTTAAAAAAAACTGAGTCATCCGATCTAATCTTATGAAGTTCTCAGAACAATCTGAGCAATTTTGTGGATTGATTAAACATAAATTTAGAGTTATCAATGGGCTGTACAAATATTGTAGTGCAAGAGAAATGTTTGTTATGAATGAAGTTAATGGCTGTACTTAGAAAATACGTCTATAGTTTACGTAGTAGATTACTTAAATCTAATAACATGTTGATTCGGGAGTGCTTACGCTTTGACAAAATGTTTCGCACTTGTTGGTCAGCTCAGCTGATATATTAAATATCTACTAACTTAAACCACAGTATACACAGTAGTTTCACTCGACCGTTTTTCTGTACCAGATTTTCATGCGCATGTGTGAATCCTGATTAGGACGCGCAAATTTTAAATATTATTTTATATTTAAGTAATTTTCCTACTTTATTATTATACTACTTTCAATAGTTTTTGTATAATATTTTTTAAATTCATTTTAGAGTCATAAAATGCAAAATTCTTTTGTTAGTTGTCATATAAAGCTTATCCATACGCGTAATAGTCTGTATCGTTCTTTAGAATTTTGGTTAGGACGAGGTAGCTCGAGGTCACGAAAATGTGGTACGCCAATATCAAAGCTTCCGACACGAGTCGGCTTACTGATTCTACTGTGCTTAAACTATAGATGTATTCTCTAATGTTTGGGTTCACAATTGTTAAAATTGAATTTCAAATTTGTCTTTTTTTTGTTTTTAATATTTTCGTTAAATGAATATATTATTTTGGCCTTCAGGCTGTTTAATAAAATTATTATTATTATTATAAAAAGCTTATATACGCAGGATATGCAGCATTTTGGGATAATTTTGAAATCAAAAATAAATATCCAAAATTGAAAAAAGTTGTGGAAACGTTGCTATTAGGTAATGTTTCCTAGTTCATATTTTGTTGAAGTCGGATTTAGCCATATAAATAATTTGTTAAGAAAAAGTAGAAACAGTCTGATCGAATCGAAAGAGACGATGTAAAGATAAAATTGACCAATATTGTACCGGGTGCAGAAAAACTTGTGATTATTCAGCTGCAAAAATTGTCCAATTGAAGTATTGTGAGCAGAGCCGGCGCTGAGGTCTGGCGCCCGTAGGCAAGATTTAATTGAGCGCCCCTAAGTAGGGCGCAATTAGTTTTTTTTCGATATCTTCCCTTCTAAATTTGAAGTGAAGAAGTGAAGATCTAAAACAAAAAAGGTCCTCACTTTTACAGTTTAAGTGAAGACCTAAAAAAAAAGGTCGTCTAACTTCTAAATTTCAAGTGAAGACTTAAAAAAAAAGTTCCTCACTCCTAAATTTCAAGTCAAGATCTAACAAAAAAGAGGTCTTCACTTTAAAATTTCAAGTAAAACCTAAAAAAAATGCCTTGCATGCCCGTCAGCGCATGTACTTAATAGGTACATGGTTATCTAGTGACCAAAAATATTTATTTATAAACTTATTAAATAAATTATATTTATATAGATTTTTTTTTGTTATCATTTTTTTTTTTCTAATCAATTTTATTATTATTTATGTATTAGGTCGTCAAGGATGAAATTTGTAGAAAAGAACGCAAAGTTGGTTGATAACTTACAAATATAAGGAATTATTTTATTCATCGAAGTATGCACCCATATTGTCTATACACTTTTGCCATTTAAGCGGCAGGTTGTTCAGGCCGGTGGTATAAAACCCTGGTAGACGAGAGTTAATGAATTCCTGGAAGGTCAGTTTTACAGCATTGTCGGAATTAAACTGTTTTCCTATTAAAAAGTTGTTCAAATTGCGGAAGAAGTGGTAGTCAGTGGGGGCTAGGTCTGGTAAGTATGGAGGATGATGAAGAAGTTCCAACTCCAATTCCTGTAGTTTTGCCACAGTCATTTGTGCAGTGTGTGGTCTACCGTTATCATGCAACAAGATAGGAGTCAATCTGTTGACCAATCTAGGCTGTTTTTCTTTCAAATTTTTGCATAATTGAAAGAATCCGGTTGGTTGCATCTCTGCCATATTTCTGCTGTGATCGATGAGCCAGGTTTTTTTTATGTTACCTGTACGAAATATGGCGAACCAATTTCATATTGTCTGCCGCGTAGTAACACTAGAGCCAAATACACTATTAATGTTTTGCGCGGTCTGCTATGCTGTAGTTCCACGTAAGAACTCATACTTCATATTAGTGCGAATTTCCGACCGTTCCATTTTCAACAAATTTAATTTTAAAAAAATGTTTCTGATATTTTTTACAGCACACAATGATTTCTTTTAACAGGCAAGATGAGTAACTTTTAAAAAAAATTGATGTGAAGTGTGAATTTTCACACATTTCAGGGTTTTGCAGGTATTTAGTAACTGAATGATGATTATTTGGGATGCCAAAACAAATTTTATGTCAAAATATTTTTTTATGAATTTTAATTCGAATGCCTAATACCATTATTTCGTATACATCAAACATAGCATTAAATTATAATTTCAACACTTCCCACTGGTTATTAAATTTACGCTTTTAAAAATTAAATGCAACATTTACCAAAATATAACTAGAATTTTGACAAAATAATTTAAACAAAAGAAAACTGCAAAAAAAAACAAAAAATTTATAACTGACAGGATTCGAACTCTAGTTCGCAAGTTACCTGTTTAGCAAATTAGAAAACCAATGACTAAACGCACATCGCTATGAGCACTGGCTTATCTACTGGGTTACATAGCGAATTAAATATTTAACATATTTTAGTTAAAAACACAAAAAATGCATTATTTTCCGAAAACATAATCTGATCAAAAATTCCTGTTGTACTATTCCGGTTCACACCAATGTACATTACTTCGAATTTTTTCAGATTTTTAGTTTAAACCATCTGGGCTACAGGCTGTGGGACAAATTTTTTTTTGCACAATTTTGGCAAAAATCGCGTCAAAATAATTTATTTTGAAAAAATAAAATTTTGATCGTTAATCCACGTACTAAGGGCTTTCATTTCATACCCTACTCAGAATTTAAAAAAAATATTTTTTTTTTTCGATGATCACATATTTGTTTATATTTTTAGGGATATGTTTTTTAGATGTTTTAGTATTTTTCCTATGTGCGGGTCAAAAAGTTGTACAAGCATGCCAAATTTCAACTCTCTAGGTTTAGCCGTTAGTCTACAATTTTTACCGAACAGACAGACAGACAGACAGACAGACAGACAGACAGACGACAAAATGACGGTATAAGGGTTTTTTGGTCATACCTACAAAACCCTAATAAAAAAAGAAAAAAACAGAACGGTAAAATATTAAGCCAATGTCAAATAATAAGCTGTTAAAGTTGACAATATTATTAACTACAAATTTCATCCTTGATGACCTGATATAACCCACTATCTAAAGCATTTTTACTTGGGTGTCGGAATACGTTTTTTTTTTCTTTTGTACATAGGGAAACCTATTCTAACGATAAGTAAATTTCATTGAGTTAAATTGTCGGCAATTCAATGTATCAAATAAGAGAGAAATTTTATACGGGACATATTAATAATAATATTTATTGCTGTTGAATGCAGGATATACTGTATTAACTTCGAATTTACAAGTTCTTGAAATAACGGAAATTATTTTAGTAAATGTTAGGATGTACATATTAATTGTTTGTATCTGTTTCTTTCATTAGAAAATCTGTGTTGCGCCAATGCTATTGTAATACTGCGTCCGTTGCGTTGGTGTGTATGGGAAATTAGCGTCGGTCATTAAAAAAGCAACTTGTTAGGTGATTACATAAGTGTTGTATTCTCAGCTGGTGTGTGGGCGGCATATCCGCGTCATACAGCCGGTTCAAATGTCGAACCGACACCGGGGAAATACGTACAATAAAGCATAGATGCTCAAATCAACATCTTTCATCATATAAGAGTGTAATATGCTGAACATTATAAAAGTGATGACTGATGACAAATATACACTCCCGCTCGTGGAAGTTCGGACACTTAACACAAGAATGACACACTTGGATTTATGGGACCTCACATTGTGATTAGTTTCCTGTCTTTTGTGCAACATTTCTTGTCTAATTTGAACTCTAAAACAGTACTTGCACCCGGGTTCCTTTATGGAGAAGGCCCGCCTGTATCCTGGTATATAACGGAAGACAAAATTCTTGTGCTTGTCTTGTGACAGGTCACTGTGTTATTTGTAATCAACATCGAGCGAAATATTAACATCAGTACAATATTAACGGTCACGTTCCATTCATTTTCTAGGAGACATATTAGGTACATCGGAAAGAAATTCATTATTTTAGAGCAGTGACCAGTGGCGGATCTAGCTTTTTGGGGGCCCAGGGCTTAAAAATACCATGGGGCCCTACACATGTTTCAGTCAAAAAAATTAAAAATAAAAGACTGTATTTAAGGTTAATTTTTATTTATTACATTTTTATTAATGATGGATATTATTTTTTTATTAGCTGGCGCTTCACTTATGTTGATTTTTAATAAATAGGTATGTTCGATTTGCACCTTCGCGTTATACTGCTAAACGCTAGCAGTAAAACGCTGAAGTTAGCAGTTTACTACTAAAAACTGGTAACATACAGCGAGTTTAATTTTCTTCATTTGTTTATACGTAAAGAATAAGAAGTACGTCTGACGCAAATGTTAAATGTCAGACCGATGTCAGATAACTTTCCAGGTTAAGAATCTTTTTACGATTTGGTTCGGAGATTATCTCGAATAGGGTGACCAGACGTACTCTTTTTAAGAGTATTATACTCTTTTTTGAGTAATATTTTCTATACTCTTACTTTTTATTAAAAAAAAAAAAACTGAATATACTCTTTTTTGATGGTCACTTGTTTTTATTACTTCTAGTTTAGAAGTGAGGACCTTTTTTTTTTGCTCATCACTACTATTTTGGGAGTGAAGACTTTTTTTTTTTGCTCGTCACTAGTATTTTTGAATGAGGACCTCTGTTTTTTGCTCATTATTTGAATTTTTGGAATGTAACCTTTTTTTTTAGTATACTCTTTTTCCGTGAAAAAAATCTGGTCAGCCTAGTGTCGAAAGGGTGAAAAATATTAGATATATTTAATGGATCTTGAAATATTATCAAATCCAGAATCATCTGATTCAGATTTAGATTTTTCGAGTTCGGATGATGAAGTTATGAACTGTATTTGCGAGGTTTACAAAATGCCCCAGGATAGAAAAACTGAAAAATTTTGTAGAAACTATTGTCCCAGGATATTCAAAAAAAGAATTTGTAAGACATTAGCCACCAAAGAATATAGTATAAATATCAAAACAAATATGCTATCCATATTCCTGTTAAAAAGTCAAAAACAAAGTACCAACCATTTATTCTTTATCTATGGTACCAACTCAAAAAGGTAAACAAACACAGCCGTAACAAATAATCCGCAAGACAGGCAGCTGTAACTTTTTCGCAGTAGCGTCATAAACTGGCAGTAAATTACGACAAATCGAACAGATTTGCAGTTACTGCGAAACAAAACGAACAGATTTCTTTAACGCGGCAGCAAACAGTAACTGCAAATATGCAAATCGAACACACCTAATACTAGTAAATTTGTGTTTTTAATTTTTTTGTGTTGTTTTTTAAAGTAATATTTTTGTTTTGATCTTTTCTCTTATAAGCCGTGCTTGGTATAGAATATAAAAGGTGCATATATGTCCGAGAGGTTGGGGACCCCTTGCGGATCTGGGGCCCATGGCTTAAGCCCTATTAGCCCATATGTAGATCCGCCACTGGCAATGATTCTGAAATATTTTAATGTGAAGGCTCCCCAAATCGATTATGTAAAATTTTCGGCATCCCCAACTTCATGTTCATGAAACTATAAAGAAATTTTATTTATCTTAGGAAAACATGTTTTCTTAATTTAAAATATATTAGTTAAATGAGAAGAAAACATACACAAAAAATTAATGTGATATATGAGCTTGATATAATTTACATCATTCCTTTATATTTGGGGGTATTTTGGACAAACATGCTCGCATTTCATGTTCTTCCGGCTTCAATATTTCCCTCTTTTTAGTTTTTGTGTTAACTAGCGTAGAAAATCATAGCTGACACAAATAAGAGATAGAAAATTAAACCAAAACTTGAAGTGCTCTGGCTCCTATGTTGGGATATTCCTTCTGAATTAATATCCTAAAGAATTCTAATGAAAATTCAGAGTATTTCATTCTCAACGTACGGTTATTGCGAATTTATATTAATTCTTATTCTTCTATAAAGAAGACGAAGAGAAGAGAAAACTATAAAGTTTAATTCTAATTTATTAGGATTGGATGATAATTCCACGAACGGATTTCGTATCCAGTCAAAACTATCAATAGATATACATATCTGAAAAATAGTGGCAAATCTGTGTTCCCAGTGATGTCAAGTGTTTATAAATCAACTTAATTAAGTATGTTGTTTTCTGTTTTACTTGTTCTTGTAAACATTTCCAAGTTGCCTTCATTGACTTTTATTTTCCAAAATTCTATCTTGTATTTAAAAGTCCAATTTTATCTGACGATTTTAAAAATTGTCATTTCTTCCTTGCTTGCTGGAATTTACTTTTTTCACTTTTTCAAATATATCAGTTATATAAGCGAATTTAGTACATCAAAATTCATTTTTCAACAATTCACAAAATTCAAGTTTTTTCTTGTTCAGAAAAAGTGAGTAGTTCCACTTTTCGTAAACATGATTCAATACTCGTCATTTGGACTACTATCTGACATCTGACAGTATGAAGAAGGGTCAAATGCTCAGATCCAAGTTCTTCAAACAGTTAAAAAAGTTATTGGTATTTTAATTCGAGCAGGAAAAGTGTTACAATTGTACCGACGACCCCCAGGACAGTTGTAAGTAAAGATAAAAAGATATATTTTTTTAGATGTTTGTTGAAAAATCAATGGTAAGTACAGTCAGTAATTAATCACAATACAAGTCTAGAAGTATAACAGTGTACTTAATGTCTGTTAATATAATTTTTTGATAACAATCAAATCAAAATTAATTTTAAATGACAAAATCGTACATATATAATTAATTAGCAAGTGTCTATATGAAATCTGGGTAACATTGTGACGTCATATTTTCCTAAGGTTCTCGTGATTGGCTTGCTGGGGACACCCTGTCTGTTGATTGACAAGTATTTTGCAGATTTATTTTTATAATATATTTGGCAATGTTGATGTGGAAGATATAACTAAAAATATAAATGGCTTTCTCTTTATCACTCCAGGAAAATAAAGTTCTTCTCCTTCAAAACGACAGAATTTTAAAAGCACATAGTTCAGAACCAAAAATAAATTTTCCTAATTTAAAAAAGGTTGCATTTCACTTAACATCATTTTTTTGCACTATCTACCTACGAATCTGAATTTTCGACGATATATAATATAATTTAGTTAAAATACTGTTCCCGTCTCACAGACTATCACTTACAATCCAGTGAAAGACTAGCAGTTAGTAATTTTATACCGAGATATTCAAGATTAGCGGACAGTATACAAAGTAAGCCTTTTTCTACTATAACTTCATAAAATAACTTTAGATGAACATGATTCACTTTGTATTTATAATTTTCACTGACTTTTTAATGTATTTTGAATGTTTTGGTAGTAAATACATCATTTGTAATTATTATATTTGTGGTTATTATTATTATTATTCTGTTATAATAAATTTCTGGTGGACCGCGATACTTTGAGAAAATTAGAAGTAGCCCGTACCCGGGAAAAGTCTGCCCACCCCTAATTTAATGTTGTATTGAAAATTTTACAATGAATTAATTGTGATTTAATCCAGGCTGAAAATTTGCTTTCTAATGCCCATAATGGATTAAAACAATTAAGAGAAGATTTTAATAACCTAAGAGAGGAAGCAGTTGTTTTGGCAAAAATTTGGGCAATTTATACTCAATTTCAACATCAGAGAACATTTTTGCGGAAGCTTAAAGTCGAAAAAAACTGTTTTAAACAATAATGCCCGGTTGCAAGAATCAGGATCAAATGACTTGATATCCGATCAACGTTGATTTGCATCAAATCGTGTATCAAACTATTGCAAGAATACAAATTACCTCTTGATCGCGGAACAAATCGCGCATTAAATTGATACTCGAAAATTCACCGATCAAGTCGAGATCAAGCCAAATTCGTACCGCTATTTTATGTTAAATATTTTGACGTATGACATAGATCTCGTTTTGAAACATTTTTATTATCGTTTACCCTTTTTTAAATCATTTTTATACTGTAATATAAGCACAGCATATTTATTGGAGATATGGACAGGATAATTTTTGTTTTAGTTAATAAAAAGTTACAAGTTAAAAAAATTAACCTAAAAAACTAACACAGTTTTAGAATATATTTAATAAGTCGCTTTTCTCTCGTTCGGTAAAATTTTTCGCCCGTTTAAATGAAACTTGTTTTGCCTTTTCTCTAAAAATACTGTCTAAAAAAGTATCTAAAAATATGTATAAATAATGTAAGTAAGTAAGTAAGTATAAAAAGTAAAATTATGTGTAAAAAAAATGTATAAAAAATAAAATAATATAAAGAGAAGAGAGTCTATTTAAGTATAAAATAATGGAATAAACAGTCTATTAAACTAAACTAATCTATAAAATAATGGAAAAAACAAATTTAATTTAATTAAGCAACTAACAGGCAATACTAATCTAATACAACATATGAAGAAATATATCTATGTATATTAACTAAAATGTAATATTAATAACTAAAAAGAAAGAAACAAACTAAATTATTGTAGTGTAACAAAACTAATGATAAATAAATAAGTAAATAAATAAACTAATATTTAAACTAATAAACTTATTTTTAAACTAATAAACTAATATTTAAACTAACTAGCAGACCCGTTACCAACAACGTTGGCAAACTGATTTCGAATAAAAATCAATATAAGCAGGAATCAATTATTAAAATTTGCATGATTCTGCGTATATTAACAAAACAAAAACGTTTCTTGATTATACCTAGGAAATCCTAAAAAGCTGCTTAATGCGTGTCGTTTAAAAATTAATATCGGGCCGGGTACGGCCCGCGGGCAATATGCTGGACATTAATGGTATAGCTGTTTCTGATTATACCTAGGAAATCCTAAAAGGCTGATTAATGCGTGTCGTTTAAAAATTAATATCGGGCCGGCCACGGCCCGTGGGCCATATGCTGGACCTCAATGGTATAGCTGTTTCTGATTATACCTAGGAAATCCTAAAAAGCCGCTCAATGCGTGTCGTTTAAAAATAAGTATCGGGCCAGACACGATCCGCGGGCATAATGTTAATTGACACAACATTCTTTAATTAAGCCAAGGTATATACTGACTGGAGAGCTAACAGCTATATTCTCGCTAAGGCTAAACACATAGTGAAGCAGAGAGCAAAGCAGCGATGAAAGCGGAGAGCAAAGCGAAATTAAATAAATGAATTCCTGTTAACACGCGCATAGTGGAGCGTACTGCAGCGAGGTTATATCGCGGTTATAGTCGAGCAAAGCGACGCGTTTTAAACAATTTTGATTCCTCTGCTATCATCGTTGTTAAAATAGTTGTTTAAAATGGATATTGAGGCATTTATAAGTAGTTCTCATTTATAAGAGGTATTTATAGTAGGTACCGATTGAAATTCGTCAATTTTTTACCTATTTATGTTGAATTTTTTCCAAAATATAATCAAACGTTGAAATACTCATGCGAAAATAAGAATGAAACTTTTCTGGATGTTCGCGGAGTTGCATATAGAAATGATGAAATTCACCATGTATATGTCTACTTTTATTTATTTTGTGAACATTGCACCTTCTAGTGTGTTTATTTTTATTTTTTAGTAAATACCAAATTTTCAGGGAAGAGTTTTCTGCTAGTAAAAAATCCATTATAATTTTGTGAACTTTCTGCTCGATTTTAAACGCGTCACTATGTGTAGACACTCTTTTATAAGCGTGACATTCTTTCGCTGTTTTACCCTCCGCTTTCATCGCTGCTTTGCTCTCTGCTTCACTATGTGCTTAGCCTATAAGTGACCTGCTGTCGGAGAACGTCGCTCGGACTGGTGGGGAGCGACCGACCACACACCTCAAGCTCCGCTAGCACCTAGGAACTTAGCGTTACGAGGATACACAGAAATTAGGGCTTTTATATATATAATACCAAATATTTAAACTCAAATTCAAACTAATAAGAAACTAATTATGTGTAATATGGCAAGTTTACCTCACTAACAATTCGACAGAGGGAATAAAATTTTAGGTTAGAATAGTTCATTCACAATTACCTGCCCCAGTAAAAATGAACGATCAACGATTGCATTCAAACAATGGTGTTAAAATTTAGTCTGTCATCAACTGTGATTTGAGAACAGTTGATCTGAGAATTGATCTTCATTCTTGCAACCCGGCATAAATTTATACCTTTAAACCTCTTGGTAAGTTTTTAAATTCGTTCATTTATTTATTTCTTCTTTTAAAAACTATTTTTTGTTGTATTGTTGATTTTCTAAAATGTTCTTCAAATAAATATCGTAATTTTAATTAAGTATTGCCAATCTTAACCCTCCGTTGCCCGCGGCCCTAAATAGTGTTATATTTATCGCGGTGATCTGACAGATCATGTAAACAAAAAAAATAGGCGAATCAAACTTTTTAGAACCTGACGACCTACTGAAGGGTTTGAAAGGATAAATGATTCACCAAATAATATTTTTAGTAAGTACCTTATAATAATACTGAACAAAAGCAAACTTAATATTTTTTCATAATAAAGAGCCAAAATACTTGAAAAAAAAAACTCAAAAATAATTATCCATACAAAAATGTACCAAAAACAATTCTAAACTTCTAAATGAACTTTACAAAAAGCTAACTTACAATAAAATGCTTAAAAGAAGACAATTATTCACTATCAGAGCTACCGTCTGCGTCCTCAAAACAATCACTTTTGCATCTCATTCTAGAATGTTCCAGACATAGCGGTCTGCAACACACATGGCATTTGTATTTTGTAAGGCGCCTCTTCTTTACTACTTTGCATGGAACGCAGTCCAATCTTCTTTGATCGGTTTGCTCCTCAGGTTGCTTATTAGTTGAAGTGGAATTGTCCGAATGACGCCTTTTTAGTCCTCGGGAAATATGTATAGGTAGCCCTGTGTTCCTGCTCCTTCTTCTATCAAGATGTTCTTGCATCAGTGAAACTGCAAGATTCCGTAAAAATGTTCTTCTGTTTTTTATTTTATTTTTGTTGCCTGTGTACAAAATTTGGCTATTTATGCCTGCCGTGTTCAACATTGAGAAAAACACTACCATTAGCCAGCGTTTTGTAGCTCTAGATACATCATATGCGGCACTCATCTGGTCTACGATATCTACTCCGCATTTTGTTCTATTGTAGAAAGTTATTATTTCGGGTTTTTTGTTATCACCCGTCTCTTCATCAATTGTGTCATCAGTGCTGACTTGACAAAAGGAATACGTTTTTTTTTGGCTTGGGAATATAGGAAATCAATGTTGCTTCCTTCTGAAAAGCAAACATCGAGGATTTTTCTTCTCTTTGTTTACTTTTGAATCACTTTGGTATCTGTGGTTTATTTGACCTCAGAGTTCCTACTATGGAAATTTTGATGTCTTTCAATTCGTTTATAAGGCCATAGCTAGTAAACCAGTTATCCACTGTTAAATTTCTTCCAGAATTTCTTATAGGAAGCACCAGACGTTTCACGACTTCAGATGGTGAGTTATCTAAAGCAAAAGGCCCATCAGGCTGGGTTCCCGCGTAAATTTCCAAATTGTAGGTATATGGGATCCTGGCGTCAGTTAGTGAAACAATTTTCAATCCATATCTTGCAGGTTTTTTTGGGTTGTATTGCCGAAAAATACATCTGCCTCTAAAGCCAACCAACATTTCGTCGATGGTGACGTTTTCTCCAGGACTATACCATTTTGAACAGTTTTCAACGTATCTTTCAAAACAGTCTCTAACTGCTGCAAGCCGGTCGTATTTTCGTCTATCTTGCCTTGTTTCGTAGTCGTCAAACCGTAAACAGCGAATCAAAAATCGGAATCGATTTATGCCCATAGTAAGTCTGAAAATCTCGACTATAGAGTTCTTCTAAATTCAACTTTGATGCTTTATACACACCAGCAAGGCATAAAAGCCCAATAAATGCTTTTATTTCAATCAAACCGGTATGTTTAGCATCTCTAGGTCTAGCAAATTGGTCACTTATTTTGTCAATATATTTATTAGTAGAGTTTACAATTGTATCCAAGATAGTGTTATCAAACAATAGATTCCAAAGTCTCAGAATAGAATTTACATTTCTTGCTGCACCCTTCACCCCAGGTAGGTGAACAAGAATATTTTGTACCCCTCGTCTCCTCACTTGATTGTAAGGGTTTTTTTTCCATTTCCATGTATTGATAATTTTCTTATTTTTCAACTGATAGGCAAAATAATAATCGTCATCATACCCATCACTTTCACTTCCTGATGAATCGGATTCATTTCTGTCACTTTCAATATCTGAACTAATACTTTGTTCGGAAGCATCTTCATCGGTGTCTGTTTCTTCTTCACCTGGAACTTGATTTTCCTCATCATCTTCCTCGTTCAGCATTCGCATTATCTCGTCTATATCAGCCTCATTTTGTAGTGAACAACGATCCATAGTGAATTGAATACAAGTATGGCACGCGGTGATCTGTGAGATCAGAAACCCTTTTTACTATCACTTACAGCAAAATAAAAATAAAAAAACTTCAATAGGGTCTTTTCTCATATACTTGTAACAAAAAGAATTAATTAAATCAAGAAAATAAATATCACGAAAGACTTTGTCGCGGTGATCTAATAGATCAAAAATTAATATAAAAGAACTTTGAACAGTTTGGTGAACACCATACAACTACCAGCTTACTCCTATATGAATGCTAGGAAGCTACTAATAGGCTTGATTCAGTGCTGCCAATCACATCAGTTTGGTAACTAAAAATATACCTTTCTGATCTGTCAGATCAGCCGCGTGTAACGGAGGGTTAAGGCGCATAAAATATTTCTGCACACCAGCGCAGCTTGAAGTTGCTACGCCACTGCACCCGTCTGATTTTAAAAATTAATAATTAACGTAAAAAAAAAGAAAATGCGTGCGTCCTTTTCAATATACTTCTCAACGTATAAGTTATATTTAGCACACCTTTATTTTATGTTTTGATATAACATGGAGATTGAATTGAAAATGTTTCCCATATTTGTTAAAGCGGATTAGTCATTAACCTTTTTGGATGTAAATTATTGTGGGAGGAAGATTATTTACAATGTAAATAAAAGGTCAGTTCACGTAATTCCTTTGAATAACGTAATAATGTAACAGATAAAACATCTGATTCTTCGCAAATTAAAATTTACATAAATGTCTTATTTAATTACTTCATTCAAAATACATGAAAATACGTATTTGTTGGTTAAAGTTAGAGTCAATTCAGCGAAATATGTAATTTTTGTGTCTGTACAGTATAAATTTTGACCAAACGGCTTAAACTAGAACAGTTTTCACATATTGCATACGAATGTAAAATACAGTTTAAAGGTTCAAGCAGTGCCGGCCTGTAGTTTTGTGAAGCCTGAGGCAGGACTTTAAAACTCGTTTTAAATGCATCCTTAAGTTTAGGCATAGCTAAAGTACGCGCCACGGGTTAGATCTGAACTGCGTGGCCATTTTTCTTCTTTCTTTTTTTTTCACATCGTTTCGATCACTTTCCTTTTTTGCTCATCACCTCGATACATGTATATCTTTTTACCGACCGCCAACATATATAAGGGAGGTATTGTGATTATACCGATTTTGACATTTCGAGATTTCATATATCATATCGTTTTGACTATTTTTAGTATGATGTCTGTCGTTCTGTCTGTCCGTCCGTCTGTCCGTCTGTTCGTCCGTCCGTCTGTCTGTCTGTCTGTGTACACGTGCATAGCAAATTCGGCTGAAAGGATTTGTATGAAACTTCATATTTAAGCTTCTGCCATCAATAGAATGAATTGATCAACTTTTGGTAAAAATCGGTTGTCTAAAAATGGGAGTTTACTCGTGTCGATTTTAAGATTTTTGCGAATATTTCACAACAGAATAATATTTCGAAAAAATTTATTTTACAAAACTTGCTATAAAAGCAATAACTAACAACATTTATTTGAGACATTTTTTGATAAAACTGTTAGAAAATATTAGGCCAAGTTATTTCTACTCTGCTGTTAGAATGTATTTTATACAAGTACTTTATGATGGCGGTTGGTCCTGTGGCGGCCACAGCTGATTTTTTTGTATATCCTCTGGCTCGCCACGACTTTTGTCAAACGTAGTAGGACTCGCATTAATAAAAGTTTGACCAAGTCTGATTTAAGCATTGAAATTTCTTTATTATAAGAGATACGAAAGAGGTTAAATTAGGAAAGATGAAGTATTGCTTGTAAAGTGTGTTGTTGTTTAGAGGTTTGTTTTTCGAATTGGCAACACTGTTTCCAAGGACGGCCATTTTGATAGTTGACACCTGATTTGTGCTCAGTTTGGTTTGCCATTTCACCATGCAGAGACTTACGCCAGAACAACGCTTGCAAATTGTGCAAATTTATTTCGAAAATCGTGGTTCGGTTCGCAAAAGTTTTGCGAACCGTAGCGTCCATTTTACGGTCGACATAATCGTCCATTCGAGCAAGTAATTCTAATAACTATGGATCGCTTTCGCACCACGCATACTCTAATTAATAATACGCATCCGCAGAGACGTCGTATAGTGCGTAGCGAAGAAGCTATTGCTGCTGTGGAGCGTAGTATTTAGAAGGACCCGAATGAGTCTATTCGCCATCGTGCACAGCGATTGGAGATGTGTCGATCCACTTTATGGAAATTTTGCGGGAAGATCTTGGTTGACGAGCTTACAAAATCCAGCTTGTGCAAGAGTCGTAGCCGCATGATCATCGTGTGCGTCGTACGTTTGGTGAATGGACCGAACACGAGATTGCTCTTGATTCTCATTCTCACCACAAAATTTTATTTAGCGATGAGTCTAATTTTTTGTTGAATGGCTACGTCAACAAGCAAAATTGCCGCATTTGGAGTGAAGAAAATCCACAAGCCATCAGAGAGGCGCTGTTACGTCCACAAAAAGTCACTGTTTGGTGTGCTTTATAGGCTGGTGGAATCATTGGTCCTTATTTCTTCAAAGCCCGAGCACGTCAACAACAGACGAAAACATTGATAAAGTGAAAAAAATAGTATTGGCCAATCGTCGAATCACCGTTAGAGAAGTTGCTGAGGACCTAAACATATCGATTGGCTCGTGCCATTCGATTTTTACCAATGATTTGGGCAAGAGACGTGTGCGCGAATTTTTGGCCAAAAACAACACACTAATAATGCCGCAGCCACCGTATTCCCCAGATCTGGCCCCCTGTGACTTTTTCTTGTTCCCGAAACTGAAGAGGCCCATGAAAAGACGACGCTACGCTACGAGTGAGGAGATAAAGACGGCATCGAAGGAGGAACTGAACAAGATCACAAAAAATGATTTTTTCAAGTGCTTCGAGGATTGGAAAAAACGTTGGCACAAGTGTATAATATCTGGTGGGGATTACTTTGAAGGGGACAAAATAGATATTCATGAATAAATAAATAATTTTTGAAAAAACACAAAATTCGCGATACTTTTTGAACAGACCTCGTATGCCCGAAATCATATTTAAACATTAATGGCATAAAATTATCTTTCCAATAAAGCCAATACCATGGCCATTATTCCGATTTTTATGTGTTTTATTTTATTTTAAAGTTCTATACTTCTAAAAAAAAGACACCGTTACATTAAAAAAAAGCAACAGGCCATGGAAAATTAACGTATGTCGATTACACATGTTTTTGTTTGCTGAATTTTATAATTTAGAGTTAGAGCAAGGGTTAGTAACTTTCTTAATGTCGCAGGCCGCATTCAGTAACTTTTTTTGTTCTTAAGTCGCGGACTGGATTCAGTAACAAATTTTTGCTTCTTTTATAATTTCTTTACGATATTAAGTTCTTATTTACGCTTGTTTACACGTATTTACGTCAGCATAAATACGCCTAGTGTGTAAAAAGCTTAAAGCAACTCGTAGTGGGTTGGCTACGCTGGATAAGAAAGGTAAACATTATATTTTATTATTAGTGGGCAGCATAAAATTGTTCCGTGGATTTCTTTACATGGGCCGTCGGTTGCCAATCCTTGATTTATAGGTTATAGACATATCTTCATTAGAGTAGCTTCTTTATAGACAAAACCAATATGAGTTTTTTTTTTTTTTTTTTTACATTACATTTTACTCTACAAATAAAATATTACATTTTAAATTGATCATCAAATAAACAAAATAGTTATTTAAAAAAATTGATGTGAAGTGTGAATTTTCACACATTTCAGGGTTTTGCAGGTATTTAGTAAGTGAATGATGATTATTTGGGATGCGAAAACAAATTTTATATTAAAATATTTTTTTTGTTAATTTTAATTCGAACGCCTAATACCATTATTTAGGTTTCTAAATATGTGCAGTATTTTTTTTTATATAGCAAGGTTCATTAAGAATTTTAAAAATTGCGCCTATGGCTTCCATTGGTTGTTATAAGTTCCGCCCCTCTGATTTCGTGTGCATTGAAACAGAATTAAATTATAATATAAACAATTTCCACTGGTTATTAAATTCACGCTTTTAAAAATTAAGTGCAATATTTGCCAAAACATAACAAAATTAGAATTTTGAAAAATCAATTTAAACATTATAAAAATTAAAAAAAAAAAAAACTAAAAATAATATTGTATCTTCTCGCAGGGTTCAATCCCTTTCGGATCGAGTTACTTGGGTGGAAAACCAGTACACCAGCATACACGGTCCAGTGTAGCGTGTTACAAAGCTATAACTTGTGTACATTATTAGCAAAAAATCACAAAAAATGCGTTTTTTTCCAAAAACATAATCTGATCAAAAATTCCTGTTTTACTATTCCGGTTCACATCAATGTACATTACTTAGAACTTTTTCAGATTTTTAGTTTAAACCATCTGGGCTACAAGGTGTGGGATAAAAAAAATTTTGCACAATTTTGGCAAAAATCGCTTCAAAATAATTTATTTTGCAAAAATAAAAATTTGATCGTTAATCCACGTACCAAGGGATTTCATTTGATACCCTACTCAGAATTATAAAAAAAATTTTTTTTTTTTTCGATTAGCACATATTTGTTTATATTTTTAGGGGGATATGTTTTAGTATTTTTCCTATATGCGGGTCAAAGAGTTGTATAAGCATGCCAAATTTCAACTCTCTAGGTTTAGCCGTTTGGCTACAATTTTTACCGAACAGACAGACAGACAGACGACAAAATGACGGTATAAGGGTTTTTTGGTCATACCTACAAAACCCTAAAAAAGGTTTTTTTATTTGAGCCTCCTGCATTGTCTATCGCATAGAAAGTGTATTCTTATTTAATAAATCATCAAGGCACTATAAGTTTAATCCCATTATTAAGAAGTTTATTAAGACATAATTAAACAAGTAAATCCCAAGTACAAAAACAAGTATAGGTAATCTCAACGTTTCATAGCATTTTAATAAGATGAAATAAATATTAAAAATCATGTCTTCATAACTTCTAAATAAATGTTTAATTCTAAATAAAAGTATAAACAAATAATTACATAAAAAATTATTATTAAATCTTGTGGGGCCCCAAAAAATGCCTTGCACCTAAAGGGATGAATCTTTAAGGTATCAGAGAGAATATAGTTATTTGTATACCATGGCCAAAAAGTAGATCGTTTTCGTCCGCATTTGAATTTCAGACTTCAAACAGATAGGGACAAAAAAGATCTACTTTTTGGCCAAGGTGCACATTATATTTTTTGTGCGACCAAAGGTAATTTTTATTAGAAAAATTTATTTATTTACATTGGATAATTTATTAGGCGAGGCAATGAAGCACAAAAATCAGCCCAACTTCCGATTTTTGGCGCAGTAAGATGGATTTATATGCGGTTTGGTGCATTCGACTCGTTAGAGCCTCAGGAAATTTTGTGAATCAACGCGATCAATGCAAAATGAAAAACTGCATTTGTGCATAAGAAAAATCCATTGGAAAAGTGCATTTTCCAGAGTTGCAAAATCAAAAATTTATAACTCGGTATAAATTCACTAAAATAAGTCAAATATTGATACTCGGGGGTTTCTGGGGTCGCTGAACACGAATATCGGGACGAGAGAAGTGTCCGAGGTACCTGGTGCCCAGGGTGGACACTACGTACATCGTCTCCTAGAGTTTTATGCAAATTTGATACAAAAGCAGTTGAATCACGTTACTCGGGTGTTTTTGGGGTCGTTGAATCCGAATATCGCAATAGCGAACGTCTCCGAGGTACCTGGTGCTCAGGGTGAGCGGTACTTACCCTCGTCTTCAGGAGTTTTAGGCGAATTCGATACAAAAGCAGTTGAATCACGTTACTCGGGGGTTTTTGGGGTCGCTGAGCTCGAATATCGCAATAGCGAATGTCTCCGAAGTTCGTAGTGCCAAGGATCTGGTACCCAGGACTACCAACCTTGTATACTGAAACTCATTTTTTTAAACGTAGGCGCGAAAATGAAAGTACTGAAAGTTTCTAATGTAATTGTTTTGTATTTTTTTTATAATAAAAAAATATTTTTATACGCATTTATAAAAAGTATTTATTGAAAAAACATTGTTACATTACTCCGAAAAACCTCGAATAACGTATTTCAACCACATTTGTAACAAATTCACATAAAACTCTAGGAGACGAGGGTAAGTACCGCTCACCCTGAGCACCAGGTATCTCGGAGACATTTGCTATTGCGATATTCGTATTCAGCGACCCCAAAAACCCCCGAGTAACGTGATTCAACTGCTTTTGTATCAAATTTGCATAAAACTCTAGGAGACGATGTACGTAGTGTCCACCCTGGGCACCAGGTACCTCGGACACTTCTCTCGTCCCGATATTCGTGTTCAGTGACCCCAAAAACCCCCGAGTATCAAAATTTGACTTATTTTAGTGAATTTATACCGAGTTATAAATTTTTGATTTTGGAACTCTGGAAAATGCACTTTTCCAATGCATTTTTCTTATGCACAAATGCAGTTTTTCATTTTGCATTGATCGCGTTGGTTCACAAAATTTCCTGAAGCTCTAACGAATCGAATGCACCAAACCGCATGTAAATCCATCTTACTGCGCCAAAAATCGGAAGTTCACTGTTTCGTTTCCTCGTCTATATGGTTACTGAACAATTATTACAATTATAAATGTTTGACCGTCAGTTGTTGAGATTTTGTAACTTAATAAATGACATATAGGTGGCTCTAGCATCCAGCGGCCAAAAAAATAAGTAAATCAGCCTAGGCCGAAAAAGATTTACTTTTTGGCCGGTACTAGATGATAAAAAAGAACTGTTTTTGATATGGTTGCCCAAAACATTAATTTATAATAAGGGGCATTATTTATTACCGTTTCTGTCTCCAAAAAGCATAAATCCAACTATGCTACACAAAATCTCTTGGCGCAGCTTTGTGCCGTGCATATTGGTTGAAACCCATTAAACGCAACTACAAATGGCGAATCCATTTCTGTATTTCTCTTCCCAGCGTTTTGTAAGTATGACCAAGAAGCTCTTCGAACGTCAACCATGTGTCTGTCTGTCTGTTTGTTAGAAATTGTTGCTAAACGGCTGACCATAGAAAGTTGAAATTCGGCACACTAGTACAACTCTTTGACCCACATATAGGAAAAGTATAAAAAGTTTTTTTTTTTTAATTTTTGAGTAGGGTATCAAATGAAGCCTCATAATGCATAGATAATCCAGTAATATTAAATTTTTTAAAAATCAAATATTCTAATGGAATTTTCGTCAATTTCGAGAGGTTAATCGAAAAATTTGAAAAAATCTTAGTAATGTACATTAATTGGAACTGGAATAGTTCAACAGACATTTTTAATAAGATTGTATTAAAAAAAAAAACGTTTTTTTTGTCGTTGAAAAAAATAAGGATCTTTTAAATTTATTATCCGGTATCAAAAGAAAGCTTACGTAGATTAAGTAAATAAAAAATGTTTTTTTAAAATTCCTTACACACGATTTTAGCCAAAAATGTGATAAAAATACTCTTATTATGGAAATATGATTGGAGACTGCAGTAATTAGCCGTCAATTTGCGCATAACAAACAGGTTAATTTAATCACAGTACATTTTTATTTTATTAAAATGCGAGTAAATATTTGCATTTTTTAATTTTTAGGCGCCACATATGTATCGGGGTGTGTAACAGAACATGAGCATCAAATTACAGTATTTAAGATTTTATTTCAATAGATTTATTGAAGTGTAATTTATAGGTGAGCAGATGTTAAATGCCGGGCACGTAATGTTACGTGATACATTAGAAGCTGAGTGTCATTTATCTAAATTTACAATATATGCATTCTGTTGGCAAAAAACGGAATTATTTTCAATGCCTCATGAAATAAAATTAGTTTTAGTTGGACAGGAGCAACTAAAAATTAAATCTGCAATCTGTAAAGCAGGTGCAAGCATATTAGTGCAGTTTTGTTTTTTTGCAATCACCTCAAGAAAAATGCAATGAACAGACTCGCATAATGTGGAATTATTATGACTGCAGGATTTTAAATAAAATATACCAGTGTTAGTTTCTAATAATTTGTATTTGAGATTGATATGAGTTGTTAACTGCTCGGAGATATACCGATAACTGGCTTGTGTTACTAAGTCAGAAGCTGGTTCCGTAGCAATGGTTTATGACATGACCTTTTGGGGTAAAAATAATTTCTTAAGTTGTACGTGACTATTTGTAAAATAAATAAGATTGTAAAATAAATATGATTGTGAAAATACTTTTGAAATATTCTAAACTCGACGGAAATATGTAATAAGAAATTATATTGGATGGGTCATTAACCATTGCCGCCACAATAGTAAGTTTACTTAATTTTAATTAAATAAAACTTAATATTAAGTCCATTTCTGTCCATTTTACTTAGGAAAAATATAAAATACTAAAATGCCTATCTTTGTCCTTTCTTGAATGATAGCCAAAAACACTACAATTTGTTCAGCTTTTATAGTTTTTTACAGCTTCTGTCAACAATAATTTGTAGTACAATAATTTGTCCACCAGTTAGCGTATTCGAGCGTGTCAATTGTCTTAATGCGAGTGTATCTAAAGTACGGTTGTAAGTTGTTGTCTCTAGATGGAACCACGAGGCTTATTATTTTAAAGGTTATTGATTTATGATTTTAATATATACCCACTATTTATTATCATTTAAAGCTGCGTTCAGAGATCTTAAATGGTCGACTATAGGCTATGACTTGTGCACTAGTAACGTCATATGTAATGCGAGTAATCGTTCAGAGCTCTAAATTTAATACGTTATACGTCGTCGATAGTTTTCCAAACGTATAGTTAGTGAGTTGCTTTAATGAGACAGACATATAAACACATTGGCTATCTCAGTCTACATCGGACAGAACGTTTACATTGCATGCCTTTACATAACCTAACAAAATGTCATCGCGTCGATTACAACAAATTTCGCCTAAAATTACAAAGACGAACAGTAAATATGATCAATTTAGTTAATTAGATTAGGTTTAGTTAGTGAAAATCTAGGACAGCAGAATCAGGAAAACGATAATGATAGTAATATCCAGAGCTGTAAACGCTGCCTTGAATGTTAAAACTATCTACTAAACTTATCCATAACGCACAATGCATAGTCAATCAATTTTAAGAGCTTTGATGGATATGTTTAGTAGATAGTTTTAACGTAAAATGCAGCGTTTACAGGTAGAGAAATTAGTGAGTTACGAATAGTGCGACATCTGTGTGTCTTTAAACCAGCTACGGTGACGTAAAATGTTTATTATCTATTATCGTCCTCCTAATTTTGCTGTCCTAGATTTTTACTAACTAAACATATCCTAATTACCTAAATTGATCATATTTACTGTTCATCTTTGTAATTATGGTCGATTTTTGTTTAATTGAATGGCCTTTGCTCCTGTGGCAATTACCAAGGACAATTTTTTATTTGAGAAAATTTCCATGCCTGAACCTGATTCGAACCCGAGACCTTCGCAACGCAGAGCACATGTGTTACCACTACTGAGATAGCCAATGTGTTTATACGACTGTCTCATTAAAACAACTCAATAACTATAAGTTTGGAAAACTATTCATAATCGACAATACATAATCTATTAAATTTGGAGTTCGGAACGGTTGCTCGCATTACCATATGACAAACTTGTAGTGACAATCAACAGTGCACAAGCTATAGTCTATAGTCGACTAATTTAAGAGCTCTGAACGCAGCATTAGGTTGTAATGTTGTAAGTTGTTGTCTTTAGATGAAACGTGGTTTATGATTTTAATCAGTATCCTTTATTTGTTATCACTTAATAAATACCTACAATACCTTGAATTGTGTGAAAATTCACACTTTGTATATATATTATGTATATAAAGTAAGAAAAAATATATCGTATTTACCGGAATTATGAATTAGTGCCTTAAATATTTCTCATTTCTTTGATGAACTTAGTTCATAAAACATTTTCATTTAAAACAAACAAGATGACCTGTTTGATGGCCTCCTAAAATCTGATGTGTGCTTTTAGATGTACATTTACAACATTTTGACCATCACTCGATATTTCATTTGCAATTTTTTACAACCTCTGCATGAACTAACAGTTGAACCGGATCGAATAACACAGCTTGCAAAACGTAACTTGTTATTTATATGTTTTGGTAGTTAATAGACGAAACAATCTGATTTTTTTTTAAACCTGTACGTCAATGCCCTAGTGCGGAGGGTGTGGAACTTGTTATGCGGGCCGGGCGGTAGAGCAGAGGTAAAGGTCGTAGGTCAGAGCGCGCCTGTCTCGGCCGTGACCCGTGACCCGCGACCCGCCATGCCCGTCCGTCTCGCGACCCCCGCATGTAACGCCCGAACCGCGGACTCAACATCGGCGCGCACTGTCATTCACTCACTGTGTTTGTCTGTACAACTCTAGTACTCTGGTGATTGTTGCACGAATTGTTGGACGGATTGTGTTGGTGTGTTTTGTGTAACGTCTACCGCGTGTTTATGGTGATTAGTTATGATTCAGACTTGTGCTACTTTGGCAGCGCATGGATTGCCATGTATGTATTTGGTGTATGTGTTTTTGTTTTTAATTTTAATAGGTTATGTACAAAGTTTATTTACCTAAAATGTTGTTCAGTGGTACAAGAAATAAATATATGCGAGAAAATATCATTTCTTTTACAGTGTGTGTGTGTGTTTGAAGATTTTTTCTTTCTTACATTTTTGCAAAAGTTTATAGTACTTCCAGCAACTTTTCTTCATAAAAAAAAAATGTAGATACACTTTCCCAAAATTTAAATCAACTGCTATGCTATAACAACTTGCGTGCATCCAAGTGCTCCAAAAACACGTGGTTGTTACGTGTTTTTGTCAAAATATAAGTGATGAGCCCCCCCCCAAGAGTTCCAAATATATGTGGTTGTTACTAGTGATATCCCGGATCACATAAAAGCCAGATCCGCGGATATGGATACGGATACGGATTATGTGCGTCGTTATCCAAATTTCGCACCAATTTAGTACAAATTAAGTTGCAATTGTTAGGATTACCTAGTATGGATTAAGTTTTTAGATAGTATAAGGTTAAGTGTTATATATTAAAGATGATCCGAGTTACCTATAATTACCAACCCTTAATAAACAAGTATATTAGCATAAGTACATTAAGTATTAGTTACCATTAGTTATAAGTAGCATGAGTTCAAAGAGAAATTACATAAGGGTTGGCTGTGGAAAAATAAAATAATGTCTATTGCAAGCTTTATGTAATAATTGACTAACTAATTTTCAATAGAAACTTATGACAACAACAGGGATGACAGTCAATTAATTGACAGTTAAAGCTTGCAGTACACATTATTTTATACTTCCACAGCCAACCCTTATGAAATTTCTTTTTGGATACATGGTACTTACATTGCAGTATTGCTGTTTATTGTATAGCATTTTTTTGCTAAATAAAGTTTATATTATTATTATTATTATCCGCGGATACGGATACGGATCTTGCATTGCAGTAGAAAAAGGAACGACCTTGAAGTGATAGATTTGTCGTGTTGTTTCTACAAACCAAAGCATGCAAAATGATGAGACGAACAAGTAGAAATATTGTTACCGGTGCCTATAAGCGCTTGCTAACTTGCGCCGACCAGCGAGAATAAATATTGCTTTACTTTCAATCTTACCCGGGCACGTAGAACGCTTGTTGGCGCTTGAAACATACGCCGATAAGTAACAGGAATCATTGAAACATTATTTATCAGCTTACAAGAAGCTGACAATCAGTTCTCTGATATTTTGTTGATTTTTTAATAGTTATTAATAAAATTTCTTAGATGTTGCGAATTACCGACATTTACAATTACTTATTGGCAAAATAAATTTTATTAATTTGTTATGAATTTGCTTTCCAATGTATAGTTTGCATAAGTGGCATATTTTAGTAGATATATTACTCCCCCAAGCAACTACAGGACCATTTATATAATAAACCAGGTCAGTTTTTGATGAAAATTTTTTGTCAAACAGGCACTGGTAATAATGTTTCTACGTGTCCACCAAACGGTGTCAACAAGCGCCGACAACAGCATACCTAATTAAACGCCTATTTATAAGCACCGGAAACAATCTTTCTACGTGTTCATACCCAGAGATACAATTTAGTTGAGTTCAAAATCTTTCACTCATTGTCTTTGATTAATTATACTCCAATATTTAATATATACTAGACTATTCTAAAACCACCGGTAAGTAATGTGGTGCTCGACTAAATATCTATTGAAACGTCAGAATAAATTGACTCTTCCTTGAGCATTTTTATACGCAAGCTTATATCATATCTAATTCAAATTTATCTATATAAAATCCGTTTAAGATCCGCCTTAGAGAAACGGATACGTACCCGGGTACGTCATCACTTGTATATTAGAGATGATGATCTTTTTTTTAGGTTATCACTTTAGTTTCGAAATGTGAACCTTTAAATAATTTTGCCTTCTGCCCCTCCCCCTACCCAATCCTGCTTGCGCGCCTGTGCTGTAATATGCAGCATCAAGAATTGTGAATTATCATTTCATGTTGTCCATAGGAAAAAGTTAAAGAAAAATAATAGGAGCTGAACACCTAGATAGGCGTATAAAGGGCAGAGAAGGCAAGTTCTCTGTTTCTAGACCGCCGGTCATAGAACTGAAAGCCACGTGATCAATGTGACGTTTTGACCGGTCCTATTATCCTTGTGTACACAGTTACTCATTTCAAGTATTAAATACTTGAGGAAACGATGGTAATTTGCGCTAAGGGGCGCCGCAGGAGTACCCACCGCCGGGTACCATCATCACATTGCCGCTTTTAATAAAAGGGACCCAAGTTTAAAACTCGTATACAGGCAACTAATTTTATTATAGGTACATAAAAGAAAATTGCTGTTTGTTAGTGCGATTAATTTGGATGACACACTAGTACCCGTATGTGTTGGTTATTATACCGCGCACAGTGGAACATAGCCGAACACTTCGCGCACTGATGCGCTAACAATTATAAATGATTGCGCTTTTTGTGTTCTATAGATCAGTGCGTTCAGTCTGGAGCTGGCTTTAGCGTGTTGTTGATATGAATAAGGCGCTGAAGTAAAATAAAATTCTAAGAATGTTTAACTTATTATTTATTAATTACCCTACATTATTAAAAATTTGTCGCTCCAAAAATCAGCCCCCTTGCACCTCCGGGTTCCGATGGCCTTTTTGCGCGTAACAGAGTCTATCTATATTTTTATAGTCTATTTTTATGCTATGGAAACAAATTCAAAAGTAATATTTACACTAAAACAAATCAGCAAAAAAGTCATTAGTTTTTTTCTAGAAAATTTTATTTTGGCGTAATAAATGTCAATAATAATATACTGAAATGTTATTTTATTTAGGCGAAGCTACAATATTTTTTACAATTAAAGTCTAATTCTTTTTATTAAACATCAAACTGAATAATCCATCACGAAACTGTTACTGTTATGAAATTTCATTGATATCAAGACGATGTCGGTGAAATTTTGCCAAGCAAATAGCATTTTTTAGTTCAGTACCTTATATTCAGTATAGTACTATTATAAAAACTTATAACTTTAAAACTATTGTCTGAGAATATAATCTGTTCCAAACGTTTAAGCGGGACTAAACGTGATTATAATTTTCTTAAGTTGTCACGAGTTCCCTTTTTAACGATTGAATGAAGCTTTTGTTAAATAGGATGGTCCAGAACCTCATTCAAAGGTTATTAGATTTCAAAATCTAGTTCCGTTTCAACCAAAAACTCAGACTATAGCACACACAATTAGCTGATGCATCAGTTATGGCGGAGTTATGTGAACGCCTTTCTACCTTGCGGTGTAAGGCTATAGTCGAGTTACTTATTTTCTGGTCTTGTTCTCCATACTTCTTTCCATCATGTTCTGTCCTTTGTATATTTTCTTATCTTCTCCCAACGCCACTCTTCGTTGCAGCTTCTTTTGTTTCTTGGTGCCAGGTTTTTCTTGGTCTTTCTGGTCTAACTTTCTTCACAGTTCTTGCTTCAACAACTTTTTTTTACTATTTTGTCTTCAATCATTCGATCTGTGTATATGTACCAGCCATCTTAGATGTCCTTCTTTTATTATAGTTTCCACTGGTTTTGTGTCCAGCTTTTCTCTAAATGCTTCATTTCATATTCTGTCCAATTTTGTTTCACCTTCAATTTTCCTTAAAAATCTCATTTCGGAGCTTCTTATTTTGGACCTGTGCGTCTCTGTAGTGGTCCAGGTATCTGACGCGTACGTCAAAATCGGTACTGTCACTTTTATGAAGATCTCTACCTAGATGTTGGTTGGTTTTTTTTTTTAGTTAAGAACGATGCTTTGATGCTATTGAACAATCTTCCTGCTGCGCCTACTCTTTCCATAATTTCTTCATCCATTTTTTCAACTTCCGAGAACGCTGTGCCTAGGTATTTGAAAGGAATATTTATATTTATAGACCATCTAGAACAGGGGTCTTAAATATATGAAGGTCCCATGAGACTTTTGCTAAGGGGGGCCGCACAATTTCGTAAAATTTTAGAAGAGGAAGGATACAAACAGAAATTAAAAATGCGTTTTGTAGAACTGCATTTTTTTATTGCTGTAGTAAAATTTCAATGATAATTGACTGGCTCGCATTCGAATCGACTGCACCTAATCAGAAGATCAGGTTCATGACATCATGTACGTTACAATAGTGCAATACGGCTTCGTATGAAACAATCCTGACTGAGTCCAAAGCAGCGATAATTATAAATTTAATTTGTCCATTGTGTTACACGCAAAGAGCCATCGTTGCTGTGCGCCAAAATTTTAACTAACTGTTCATAATATTATTTAGTTCGTAGTTCAATTGCCATTAATTTACATGACAAATGACCGTTTAATGAACTCCCAATTCAAGTGGGTCGCATTGAATTTGTAAGAAGAATAACTTAGCGGGCCATGCAAAATATGAAAAGGGGCCGCGTGTTTGAGATCTCTGTTTTAGAAGGAGGCCCCTTTGACGACCGCATAAGGTATGGTTTTGCTACTCCACCTTATAGATGCGTGTTAAAGAGGACGTAACATCCTTTCCAATCGTAAAAGAAAAATAAACAAAAGCCGAAATATCTCAAAGAAAAATATATGACTTAGGTCATTTTCATAATCATTGGCTCATATGTAAGTCTCTACACCAGTGGTTCTCAAAGTGGGGTGCCGTTCATTGCCTGCAGGGGTGCCGCGGGCGTGGTGTGAAATTTAGCATCGTATGTATATATACGGATAATAAAATTTTACAAAACTGAATGAATGCAAACGGGTACAATTCGTGGATTCCTATATTAACTTCCGATCATTTTAAAATCACTACTCGGTATAGCGCGTTCTTAATGTTAAAAATTTCAAATGAATATTTGAAATCCATAGATTTATCATAAAAATCATGTGTCGGATTAAGTACCGATGGTGCACCATCCATGGTAGGGTCGTTAAAGGGTTTTGTGTCACTTGCCAAAAAGGAAAATACTCTTATCATATCTACTCATTGTTTTTTACACCGACAAGCCCTAATCTCAAACACTCTAGGAGACGAGCTATCAACTGTTCGGAATGAAATTATTAGGATGGTAAATTTTATTAAGAGTAGGCCTCTTAAATTATGGGTGTTCGCAAAACTGTGTGAAGAACTTGGATCTGAGCATTTCTAAAGGACGAGTATTGATTTGTGTTTACAAAAAGTAGAACTACTCACTTTTATTGAACAAGAAAACAAACTTGAATTTTGTGAATTGTTAAAAAATGAGTTTTGGTGTACATAATCCGCTTATATAACCGATATATTTAAACAATTGACTAAAATAAATTCTAGCATGCAAGGAAGAGATGACATTTGTTAAAATCGTATGATAAAATAGAACTTTTAAATACAAGATAGAATTTTGGAAAATAAAAGTCAATTAAGACAACTTGGAAATGTTAACAAGAACAATTAAAACAAAAGAAAACATAATTAACTTGATTTATGAACACTTCACATCTCTGGGAACACAGATTTGCCACTATTTTCCACATATTGATAGTTTTGACGGATACGAAATCTGTTCGTGGAATTATCATTCAATCCTAATAAATTAGAATTAAACTATAAAGAAGGAAAGGAATTAATAGAAATTCACAATGACAGTACGCTGTTAATGAAATACTCTCAATTTTAATTAGAATCCATTTGGATATTTAATTCCAAAAGACAGATTGAAGTCGGTAGAACATGAAATGCGAATATGTTTGCCCAAAATATGCCGAAATATAAAATTATGTAAAAAAACTTGTGTATCTAGAATATATTTTTAATTAAAAAAACATATTTTCCTAAGATAAATGAAATGTCTTTATTATTTCATGCACTTGATGGGGGTGCCGGAAATTTTACATAATCGATTTGGGGTGCCTTCACATTAAAAAATTTGAGAAACAGTGCTCTACACTGATGTGTCAATTCATGCGTTATTTAACTAATCATAGTCACGAATGCCAAACACACCAAAAACACCTGTTTACCGAAGCGGTAAATGTTGGGTTTCAACTCTCACAAAGTTCAGAATGATATATACCTAATGGAACTACAGTTTGATATGCCAGTTGATAGTCCATGAAATTTGTGAAAAATTTACAATTTTCCATGTTTGTTTATTTTGTTTTCCGCTTGCTAACTAGATTATGTAGAGAATACAAAGCGTAACTATCAACCACATTAATTAATTAACTCAAATATTTTGGATTTCTCAATAATTCTTTCAAAAAGTCAATAGTTCACGAATATAATTTTACATATTGTATATTATTTTATATTATTCTCAACCAGTTGATTGTATAACCTGTGATGTGGAATTAATATAAACCTACTATTTGTAATCGACCCTCGAAAATTATGGGCAATAGTCACTCGCAATTTGTTATAATAACTTGCTAACTAAAAAAAAAGGATGACGGATCGGAGTGAGGATCACAAAAAAAGGAAGAAGGATCGAAATGATGACCAATAAAAAAAATTGATGTGAAGTGTGAATTTTCACACATTTCTGGGTTTTGCAGGTATTTAGTAACTGAACGATGATTATTTGGGATGCCAAAACAAATTTTATGTCAAAATATTTTTTTATAAATTTTAATTCGAATGCCTAATACCATTATTTAAGTTTCTAAATATATGCAGTATTTTTTTTTTTATACAGCAAAGTTCATTAAGATTTTGAAAATTGCACCTATGGCTTCCATTGGTTGTTTACATCATAAGTCCCGCCCTTTGATTTCGTCAAACATAGAATTAAATTATAATTTCAACACTTTCCACTGGTTATTAAATTTACGCTTTTAAAAATTAAATGCAACATTTACCAAATATAACTAGAATTTTAACAAAATAATTTAAACAAAATAAATATGCGAAAAAAAACAAAAAACAAAATCTCAACAGGATTCGAACCCTAGTTTGCAAGTTAACTTAACAAATCCAACCACGCCACGAGAGCTACTGATGTGGTATGTTACACAACGTATTAAATAGTTAACATATTTTAGTTAAAAACACAAAAAATGCGTTATTTTCCGAAAACATAATCTGATCAAAAATTCCTGTTGTACTATTTTGGTTCACACCAATGTACATTACTTAGAATTTTTTCAGATTTTTAGTTTAAACCATCTGGGGTACAGGGTGTGGGACAAAAATATTTTGCACAATTTTGGCAAAAATCGCATCAAAATAATTTATTTTGCAAAAATAAAATTTTGATCGTTAATCCACGTACTAAGGGCTTTCATTTGATACCCTACTCAGAATTTAAAAAAAATATTTTTTTTTTCGATGAGCACATATTTATTTATAATTTTAGAGGGATATGTTTCTTAGATGTTTTAGTAATTTTCCTATGTGCGGGTCAAAGAGTTGTATAAGCATGCCAAATTTCAACTCTCTAGGTTTAGCCGTTTGGCTACAATTTTTACCGAACAGACAGACAGACAGACAGACAGACAGACGACAAAATGACGGTATAAGGGTTTTTTGGTCATATGGTCATAAGTTATTAAATATTTTACGTAGTGAAGCAAAAAACACAAAAAATGCGTTATTTTCCGAAAACATAATCTGATCAAAAATTCTTGTTGTACTATTCCGGTTCACACTAATGTACATTACTTAGAATTTTTTCATATTTTTAGTTTAAACCGTCTGGGCTACAGGATGTGGGACAAAAAAATTTTCGCGCAGTTTTGGCAAAAATCGCGTCATAATAATTTATTTTGCAAAAATAAAATTTTGATCGTTAATCCACGTACACAGGGCTTTCATTTGACACCCTACTCAGAATTTTACAAAAAATTTTTTTTTTTTCGATGAACAGATATTTGTTTATATTTTTAGGCTAATATTTTTTTTAGATGTTTTAGTATTTTTCCTATGTGCGGGTCAAAGAGTTGTATAAGCATGCCAAATTTCAACTCTCTAGGTTTAGCCGTTTGGCTACAATTTTTAACCAACAGACAAACAGACAGATAGACAGACGACAAAATGACAGTATAAAGGTTTTTTGGTCATACCTACAAAACCCGAAAAAGGAAAACCGATCAAAGTGATGATTAATAAAAAAAGGGAACATGGATCAAAGTGAAGACAAAAAAAATGGGGAAGAACCTGTGACAAGAAAAAATGGGGAAGAACCAAAGAATGAAAAAAGTGTGTGATAGCTCACTCGTAAATGTCATTTCTCCACTCGCAAAATGAGAGCGTGCGAGTGACTTTTTCGAACATTATTTGTAATACCACTTAAAATACACCTTTTTTACTTGTTCTGTGGCCTTATTTTAAGATAATTAATTACATTAGTTATGCCGACGATACAGTTAGGGATGTTTCGATACTATTGATACGATACCAGTATTGATATTTTTCATTCGATATCACGATTTTAGTATCATACTAATCTTCCGATACTTTATTCATCAGTACATTTGACCTAGTATCGTATCGTATCTTTTTTTTTTTTTTGTTAAAACAATATCGCAAAATTTTTAATTATACACATATAAATATTTCTGTGATTAAATTTTTTTCAATAAGTAACACTTCTAGAAATAGTACTCTTGTAAAAACTGGTAGAAGAGGTACACAATCGCAATGGCGCCGAACATAGTACGCCAAGAAACATGCGTCGAACGGTTTAGAAGTTGCTGGCGTTTCGCGCCTTTTTCCTCTACGTTTTAGGTTATGAAATGTTATTGGATATTTTTGTGTTTTCATTAAAAATGTCACCACCAAGAAGCAAAGTGTGGACCAGTTTTACCAAAATACCACTGCCAGCTCCGAGAAAACTCGGTGCTTGTAATGAAGAAAAGTGGAGTGTTTAATTTTCGTAAATCTGCTGTCCTAGATTTTTACTATCTAAACCTAAGATAATTACCTCGTTTTTAGGTATACAGTACTATATTTTCACCCAAACATTAGCCCATTAAAAATAGTGTAATAAACTCTAGTATATACGATCAATTTAGGTAATTAAGTTAAGTGTAGTTAGTAAAAATCTAGGACAGCAGAATTAGGAAAACGATAATAGATAATCTAAAATATAGTTATTTTGCAGCTGAAACGGGCTCAGTTGGCTAATTTGATTTAGGCCCGGTCTTTCCACCTTCAGATAAAGTTCCAGGTAACTATCTGACAGATAAGGTTATTTATAACTTCATCTGCTGAATAAATGTCATCCCTTCTTTTTATACAAATGTATCTATCGGATAGTTATCTAACGGATAATGAGACTGACGTATTGGATTCACTGACTGGTATTGACATTTATTCAGCAGATGAAGTTATAAATAACCTTATCTGTCAGATAGTTACCTGGAACTTTATCTGAAGGTGGAAAGACCGGGCCTTAATGAAATATCAGTATATGAAGATACAAAATTTATTTAAAATAAAATGAACAAACATTTGAAACTATTTATAAAAAAATCTTGAAACCTTAAAAAATTAAGTAGGACTCAAAATAGGAACAAATCTACCGTAAAGGCAAGACTTAATTAATTAACTAAACTTTATGTGTCCCCGTCTTAACAATTCCACTTTTGAAGGCTTTCTACAAATTTCTTCTTTTTGTATGACTCCTATATCCTCTATTTGTGGATACATATAAACTCCGGGTAGTAGCAGATCTTCTGCATCACGGAGAAATCTCCAGTCAGCAGCAGTAGAAATTGCTCTCTCGAGATCCTTTTCTTCTTGACCTGTTAAGACTGGCTGACCCCCAGGTGTTTTCCTATGCAAGCCTTTTATTTTCTTGTACAAGGTCACATATGGAATAACATATTCCTCACTTAGAGTTTGTAAATTTCCTCTTTGGTACCGAATTACAGGCTCATTTAGTTTTTCTTCCTCATAATCTCGATATTTGCGACTACCGGGACTTTTTTTATAATTACGCACTATTTCCAAATTGTCCCGAAAAAAACAGGTAAAAAAAAATGATACCCATTGGCGTACGGTGCTTTGATATTTAAATTTGCAGTTATATATATTTAGCCGAATAACTAAGGATCCAGAAAAAAAATACTACATTGTTTTATCAGTAACCAGGATTGCTACACATTATAAAATATATATTGGGTTGTGTAATAAATTCCCGCGTTTTTTTGTTTATAAGATTTATTTGTTTTAAGAAAACAATAATTATAGTAAAAAATTAATCAATAATATATTCTCCATCATTATTTACAACCTGTTCCCACCTATCGACCAACTTGTTGATGCCGTCTCGCCAAAAATCTTTTGATTTTGTGTTGAAGAAGTTTGTGAGCCAGGTTTTGAGGTCTTCATCGTTAGCGAAGAGTACATCCCTCATTTGGTTCGACATGGAGCGGAAAAGGTGATAATCAGTTGGCGCAAGGTCCTGAGTGTATGGCGGATGCGATAGAACCTCCCGTTTGAGATCATTGAGGTCTTGTGGCCATCGCTCAAATTATGTGGCACCCAATTCCTAAGTTTTTGAGTAAAGCCCATGGAGTAAAGATGGTTAGCGATGGTCGTAAAGATACATTCCATCTTTTCGGCCAACTCTCATGTTGTTTGACGACCATCTTCCTTCAAAACATAAGAATTAGAAATACACACAAACACGAGAATAAGAAATTATTTGTTTCGGGAAAATGCTGCTAGGACGGAATCTTGTAGGATGAGTTCACTGAATCGAATGGTCACTCTTTATAATCAATTACTACTGAGAAATAATTTGTCTGACATCTTTTATATGAGTTTTGGCAATTTTCGAAAACTGATTTGTGACAGTTTGTAAAATTTGGTTACATGTTTTTTTTTTTTTTTATATATGTGTGTATACATTGTATGTGTACACACATATTTTCCTTTTTATTTGTTTTTTAATTTCCTTTTTTGTTTTATTTACTTTAAAAGTATTTATTTGTATACGTTGTATTCCTGATTATATTGTTATTATTAATATATATTTCTTGCTTATTGTTGATATTTTATGTATTTATATTTATATTATTTTATTTTTTCTACATGTGTAAATTCTATTGTGTATACTTAATGTAGGGACACTTTTGGGACTTTGAAGTCTGTTGTATCCCATATTTCTCAATAAATTAAATAAATTAAAACATCTTGAGACGATCATCGTCGAGTCGGGAGGTGGGCCGGAGCGAGGTGCATCACCAAGGTCAAAATTGCCATTTTTAAACTTGGAAGACCAATCTTGCGCGGTCCTCGGAGCTATAGCATCTACTCAATATACGTCATAAATGTCGCGAGCTGCTTCCGTAGCTTTTTGACCACGACGAAAGGCAAAATAGTGCAGATGTCGAAAATGACTTTTTTTACCTCCTGGAACTTCCATTTCAAAAGCCACAAATTCAATTAAAATTAATTAATGCCGAAAATTAAAGCAGATAAGTTTGTAGAGCACGAAAAACACTTAAGAATGCATATATAAACTTAACCTAACAAAACACAAAATTGCGGGAAAAAGATAAAATACAAAAAACGCGGGAATTTATTACACAACCTAATAGGTGAAAAAAATTAAGCCATATTTACCTTAAATTTCAATATTTTGCCACTGCTCCCTACCGCGTTTAAGCGCGTAACCATTCACCATACTGCACAAAGTATGTTGCATTAGAAGTTGAGTTGCGTTTGAAGGCCTAAAACTTCACACGCCAGAAGGTAGTATTAACATTTCAGGTGCCGAGATCGAATGTTTCAACTCGCCCCGTATTTTCAAGTCACACCACTTTACGGTAATTTTTTACTGTCTGTTGTAAAATTTGAAATATTACACATGTGCCATTTCAATAATAATCGGTTCAAGTGTTGGAAAATCTAAGGTATAGTCCAGATTTTGAACAATGCAAGTTTGGATTGTTCCCCTACCACAAAAATTAACTAAAAGAGTGCTGTCTTGCTAATGAACGCCAGCTATAACTGCTTGGGATGAACCATGTGATTCTGTGACAATGGAGAAATGAGAAAATTTTTTGACTGGTTTCGCCGAATGTATAGAGTGTGATGGAAAATTAAGTTAAAAATAAAGTTGAACGACAAAACCTTCCTAGCGCCTTGCGTGTGGATGGTTACTAATTTAATTTCAGATTGTTAGTTTTGTATATGAAACTTATGGGAACTAAGTGTTTAATCTAACCTTAATCATAAAATTAAACTATCACATATTATGTAGAACAAGTTAAAAATTAAAAAGGTAATCTTGTATGACATTTAGCTTTATATCCATCTAATAATTGAAGAAAACCACATAATGTTGTAAGGTGAATAATGACGTGTATAACGATGTAGTAGACAGTGTAGAGCAGAGCACGCCGCACGCTATGAGGTCGCGCCGAGTCGCGATGAAGATTCACTCGCGATGATGGAAAGTAAAAGTAAATCGTATGTCAATAGGTTACCTTCCAGCGTGAACATTTACTATTGCTCAAGTGAATGAGATGTCAGTCATGACTTATTTTGCAAAATTTTCAAATTATTTTACTAGATGATTGATTAACGAGGAAACACAATGGCTAAGTGAAAATAAAATAGGAACAAGAAAGTCATTCAAGATATAATTTAACAACGAAATAATACATAATTGTTTATCTTTTAATTCAATTAGTGCTAACGCGTACTATGACCTAAACTGTACAATGAACTGTCATTGTACGTAGGTCGGTGAAAGTAGGATCTGGGGGTTTATTCTGTAAGTTTTGCGACAATTCTTTCGGATTTTCAACACCTTCTGTTGGTATTCTATAACTTATCGATAGTACTCTTTTAACAATATCATGCCTCTCTTGAGAGGAGACCTAGAAACGTGTTCTCTTAGAAAAGTGATATTGTTTTTTTGACATTTGTACTTGATGTTTACCTCAGATTGATAACTAATTTATGCAGCGTGCAATCGTCAGCAATAAAAATAGAACAACGTCTGTCAAATTTTGTGAAAAGGAGTCAGGCAAGGGTGCGTCATGTCTCCTGACTTTTTAACCTATACAGTGAACAGATATTTGAACAAATCAAAGATATAGGAGGAATAAAAACTGGAGGAAAAATTTGCAATAATACGCCGACGATACAATGCTTATAGCAGAAACAAGAGAAGACTTAATAAAACTAGTAAATAAAGTAAAAGGTAAAGTAATTAGTGAGGAATGGGGTTTAAAAATTAATATGGCAAAAACGGTATTCATGATAATTTCAAAACGGAACAAAGACGATTGTAAGGACTTAATAATAGAGAATAATATCAAAATTAAAAAGATAAATAACTACAAATACTTGGGTAGTATTATTAATGCAGATGGCAGGGTGAATATGGACATAAAGAAAAGAATAGCTCTAACTAAAGTAGCATTTAAAAAATTAAGACAATTTTTGGTGAATAATAATATAAATTGTGGGATAAAAAAAATAGGGTAATTAGTTGCTATTTGTAGAGTGTACTACTATACGGATGCGAAAGCTGGACATTAAACAAACAATTAGTTAGCAAACTAAATGCCTGTGAAATGTGGATACTAAGAAGAACATTAAAAATAAAGTGGAGCGACAAAGTAAAAAATGAAGATGTATTAAACAGAATAAAAACAAAAAGATAAATTATGAGCAAAATAAAAAGACAACAATTAAATTTTTTCGGACATATAATCCGCCATAGGGGTATAGAATGGGATATTTGTAGTTAAAAAATAAGTGGAAGTAGAGAAAGAGGACGTAAAAGAACAACAATTATTGATAATATAATAAGTGACACGGAAACAAAAAAATTAAAAAGTTTAGCGAATTGTGTGGACAACAGAAATTTGTGGTGTTCCATGGTTGCCGACGTCTGCACCAGATATGGCACATGATTGATTGACTTGTTGTTTACGTAAGTTTGAATATTTGCAGGTTAAGTGTGATTTAAAATGTGTTTTATTTATAGAAATTCGAAGGATGATCGGCAAGTTTTTGGAACGAACTAAAATAAAAAGTTGCGCGCGCATGTCGTTCATATGTTTTGAAACCTTAATTTTTTATATAACTGCAATCAAATTTCCAGATTGATCATATATACAGTATAGCCGTAATGGCGCGTCTACATTGAGGGAACATGGTAGCATACGACAAGTCTGACGAGACCGTCAGACCATGTCGCATTGACAAGCTAGTGTCTACACCAACATTAAGAACGTGCTACTGTTTCTTGTTGCGAGATCTGTCAGTTTAC
This sequence comes from Liopterus haemorrhoidalis, assembly GCA_963971575.1. Classification (NCBI taxonomy): domain Eukaryota; kingdom Metazoa; phylum Arthropoda; class Insecta; order Coleoptera; family Dytiscidae; genus Liopterus; species Liopterus haemorrhoidalis. The sequence continues at coordinate 22,401,281 of OZ020620.1, forward strand.
TGAATAAATATGGCGGATCGCAGAAATTATATGGCATTCGCATAACAATAAATAATATCAAGCTAATTTATACTATTTTATAACAAATTTTAATTCCATAACAAAAACAAAACCTTACTTAATTATGTTTATCATTTTTTCTCATACTCTATTTTATCAAAACTTATATTTACTCACATACCTTAAATAAATTTAGTTTGCTAAATAAGTTTTGTTGATACAGCAACGCTTACAACACTAGTATATTTAAAAAACAAATACTTCTATAATAACAACTATCAAATCTCAAAATGGCGAACATGCGGCTTTCAGAACTGGTAGCGTGTCGCACGAAAACTCTTTGATGTTTACCGCCAAGTAACGGGAACGAACAACATGTCGCACGGCTCCCATCAGACCGCTGCTCATTGGTAGCATGCGACATGTCGAACGGTCGCACGCCACCACGTTGCCTCGATGTAGACGCGCCATAACAGTCAACTAAAGCAACAAATTACGTACATTTTCTTAATCATGAATAAAATCGAGTTGCGTGCAGCGATATAACATTTCTTTTTAAAAGAGTTAAATGATAAAAATATAAAATTATTAAAATATATAAAAACGGAGTTAGACGGAGTTCATGGTGAATCTGCTCCTTCATATGCAACAGTTGCAAACTGGATTGGAGAATTTAAACGCGGTTGATCAAGCACACAGAATGCATCACGTTCTGGTGGGCCGAAAACTACCAATGAAGAAATTACGATCTACGGAATGGTGATGAGCGATCTCCGAAATTGCGAGAGGTAGCAGAGGCAGTAGGCATTTCATATGACCGTGCACATTGCATTTTACATCATTTGGACAAGACAAAGCTCACTGCAAGATAGGTGCTGCGTTTGCTAACAAACTATCAAAAGCAGGCGCGAATGATCATTTCTCAGCAATGTCTAGGTATATTCAACCGCAATACAAAAGATTTTTTCAATGTTTTGTAACTGTCGACGAAAGGTAGATAAATCACTACACTCCGGAGACGAAAAACAATCAAAGCAGTGCATAGCACGCGGTGATCCAACTCCGAAGAAAGCCAAGATGATGCCATCAGCTGGTAAGGTTATGCCTACTGTTTTTTGGGATTCACGAGGAATAATTTTTATCGACTACTTGCAGGATGGAAGAACAGGAACAAAGAGGCCCGTACTGTGCGTTCTATTAGACAGATTGAACGAAGAAATCAAATCCAAAAGGCCTCATTTGATAAAGAAAAATGTCTTGTCCTACCAAGATACATGATCAAATCAAATCAAATAATCTAACATTACAATTAAAATTGATTTATAGAAATTTTACATAGATATACAGTTCTCTGACTGGAATTCAGCAGAAATATACTCAAGCTTGGAAAAAAACACACCAGTCGATAAATATAAAGGGTGTTTATTTTAATTTGGCCACTATGGCAATCTCTAGAACTACAAGAGTTACGAGTTTGCTTAAAATAGACAATTAATATTTTATAAGAGAATATCAAGGAGTGAAGCATTTTGTTTTTGTTTTGACCTGTTATACTCAAAATGCAGTGTGCATCTTCCTTATTTTAAATAGGAACAAATATATATATATATATATATATATATATATATATAATAATTGTGTTTCTTCTTTAATCGTCAAATAGGTAGGAAAAATAATAAATTAAATAATAATAATAAAAAATAATAAATTTAATTCATTGGGACAATGAATTAAACTAATTTATTATTTTTCCTACCTATTTGACGATTAAAGAAGAAACACAATTATTATCCTGACTCGTCAAGATCATTCACTTATATATATATATATATATATATATATATATATATATATATATATATATATATATATATATATATATATTATTCCATAAAGTATTTTATTCTGAATTCAACAATATAAAAAATGATGTGAAGTGTGAATTTTCACACATTTCAGGGTTTTGTAGGTATTTAGTCATTGAATGATGATTATTAGAAGGCTAAACTGTGACTACATAACACACTAGGCACGACAAGAAGGTTGCAGTTAGATTGTTTATACCGTGTATTAATTACACTAGAACTCCTCTAATTTGGTGGTCATATATTTCTAATAATACAATAATATATATTTTAACGCATTTTTTTTTTTTTGTATAATTGAAAAAATATCATTCAAATCCAGACCTGGCAACACTGCGGGTGATCTTGTGTCACGCAAGAGCTGAACGTCTACAGAGACATTGTTTATATTGCGACTATATGAAAAACTAACAGATTCTTTACTAGAAATAGAATCCCAGCTACCGGCCAGTTATTTATTTATTTTCCTAGTCGATATTTGGAAAATAAATTTAGGTACCTCTTCTTTACCCATAACAAAATGTATCCATATATATATATATATATATATATATATATATATATATACGAATATATATTTTTAATATTAGTTAAGATATTAAACGAAAATCTTAATACTTTGCAAAAATGAAATGAATTTAAAAAATCAATTACCGTTCCTTAATCTGCACATAAAGAGCTTCCATTTAATATCTCCACAATAAAATTTAAATTAAAAAAAAAAAAAATCAGTAACACAAAAACTGTAATATTTTTCAAAATCGAAATTGGATAAAAATTCCTCATACGTTTCCGGTTCATAGCAATATACATTGCCTAGAATTTTTTCAGATTTTTAATTTAACCCCATAGGGTGCGGGACACTGATTTATTAGTATTTTTGGAAAAAAATCGTAGTAAAATAAAATAAAACGCACCTTCCCGTTCCTTTTTCTACGTCTTAAGAGCTTTCTTTTGATACCACACAATAAATTTTAAAAAAATATATTTTTTTCGACGACACAAAAAAATCAATATTTCGCGAAAAACCAATTTGAATAAGCAAATTTTCTGTTCTGAACTATTCAGGTTCCCATCCACGTACATTATTGAGAATTTTTTCAGATTTTTAATTCAACCCCTCTGGGAGATAGGGTGGGGGGTAAAATTTTGTTTGTGTATCCACGCATTAAGAGGTTTCATTTGATACCACCCCACTTTTAAAACAATATTTATTTTTCCATTAATTACATATTTGTTTATCACGCGCTGTATTTTTTTGAACTCTATAGTTTTCCTATATGTGGGTCATAAAGTTGTAGAAATATGCCAAATTTCAACTTTCTATGTTCAGCCGCTTGGCTACAATTTCTACCGTACAGACAGACACATGAATGACGTTATAAGGGTTTTTTGGTGGTCATCAGTGGCGCACCCAGGAATTTTTGTTGGGGGGCGAAAGATAAAATTATTTAAATGTGATGATCTAAAAAACAAAGGTCCTCGCTTCGGAAATACAAAGTGATGACCTAAAAAAAAGGTCCTCACTTCTAAAATACAAGTGACGACCTAAAAAAAAATTGATGTGAAGTGTGAATATTCACACATTTCACGGTTTCGCAGGTATATAATAAGTGAAGGCGGTATGCTGAGTGTGTAGGACAAATTTTAGTTTGTAGTAATCACGGCAAAATGAACGATATTTTTAAAATAATTTATCGTCTGTTAATCATATAATAAGACTGGTTATTAAATTTACGCTCATAAAAATTAAATACAACATTTGTCAAAATATAACTAGAATTTTGACAAAATAATTTCAACATAATAAAAATGCAAAAAAAAAAACAAAAAATAAAATTCACTCCCCGTACTCGAACTCGAAACCCTTCGTCTTCCAGCCAGTTTAAGAGCGCTCTAACGCATGTAGCCATCGAACGCTATGCATGTGAGTGTCTTACATTGGTATAACTTTTGTACTTTGTGAACCAAAAACCACAAAAAATGCGTTATTTTCCAAAAACATAATCTGATCAAAAATTCCTGTTGTACTATTTCGGTTCACACCAATATACATCACTTAGAATTTTTTCAGATTTTTAGTTTAAACCATCTGGGATACAGGGTGTGGGACAAAATTTTTTTTGCACATTTTTGGCAAAAATCGCATCAAAATAATTTATTTTGCAAAAATAAAAATTTGATCGTTAATCCACGTACTAAGGGCTTTCATTTGATACCCTACTCAGAATTTAAAAAAAATATTTTTGTTTTCGATGAGCACATATTTGTTTATATTTTTAGGGGGGTATGTTTTTTAGATGTTTTAGTATTTTTCCTATGTGCGGGTCACAGAGTTGTATAAGCATGCCAAATTTCAACTCTCTAGATTTAGCCGTTTGGCTACAATTTTTACCGAACAGACAGACAGACAGACAGACAGACAGACAGACAGACAGACAGACGACAAAATGACGGTATAAGGGTTTTTTGGTCATACCTACAAAACCCTAAAAAAGTCATAGCCTCACTTCATAAAATAACCCGAGTAAAAATAAACGGCGACTTTACAATAGTCGAACAACGGCCACCTAGCATTACAGCGACATACAACGATCTTACAGAGTCCAAATGACTCAAAAACTTAAAAGGTCTTACGCATAGGTATACGGCGTCCAAATTTTAAGCAAAAGATGGAAACAACCATACACCCTGCGTACAGCGGTCGTCTCAAGTGATAATTATTGGCCTCAGCTATAGCTGAGGCTTACAACGATCAAACACCATCCGTTTGGGAAAAACTCGGACTCATAAACATTCAAACGGTGACGGTTGTACAACTATTGTACGACTTCACTTCAAATATTAGATATTTTTACTCGGGAATCAAGAAAAAATACATATTAAATTTATATGAATTTTATTCTCTAACAGTGTTTTTCAACCTTTTTTGGACTGTGACCCCCAGAAATTATGTAAATATTGCCTGCGGCCCCCCTTTATATATAGTGTATCAAGATAGAGGGAACTCGGTTGTTCTCGAAAATGCGACGTGTGAGCAAGTTGGGAAAAAAGATTTGTTAACCAAAATTTATCTAAAAAATTGAAAGGTAGTATTGAAATTTGCCGTAATAAACCGGAAGTACATGATATCAACGCCAATTACGATTTTTTAAATAGGAATGTATGTCATATTGTGTATCTTTGGATAGAGATTTTGAAAAGAAACAACTTATACGTAAACATTTATTAAATATATTTTACGGTTGACAAAAAAATTGATATCTCTATATGACTATACAAGTGTTCAAAATGCATTCCATATTGATTTAAATACTTTCGCATCCTTACTCTTGAGTTATCTGTAACTCGGAGCATAATAAAAAAAAGTTATAATAAAAAATATTGCACTTTCAAGTTGTAAGTAAAATTTATATCTTGCAGGATTGAACTCATTTCTATTATATTTACATGTTTCGATCTTGTATGACTTCGCGGCCCTCCGACGAAGCTTTCACGCCCCCCCGGTTGAGAAACGCTGACTCTAAACTATATACAACCATGTCGAAAATAATGTTGACGTATTATTTGAACATTTCTACACAAAACTATATAAATATAAAAATTATTTTAAACAGTACATTGTTGTCTGATATCTGTTATAAAATTATTGAGCGATAACATTTCTTTCTGCAATTAAAAATATCCAAAAACATAGATAAAAATTCACTGCAAATTTTGATATATAGATTGATACTAATTTTATTTCAGATGTTTGTTTAGTATTAGAAACTTATAATCTGTGGGGGTTATACATATTTACCGTTAAAATAAATGTGTAGTCATAAATAAAAAATGTTGAAATAAAGAACAATATTATACATGACGATTATTTACGAGACAAACTGTAGGAATTCAAATATCAAAACGCCTAAAATATTTGTAAAATATTACCATTTTTCATCAATTAATACTATATTTCTATAAAATTTAGCAATATTATAATGTTAGTAACCTGATATTCTGAGAAATTGAAAAATAAATTGTGAAAGAGTGAAAGATAAAAGTTAAAACAATATTTTTTATTTTGATTTTAATGTATGCAATACTTAATAGAATAGTAATTCTATTATACATTGCAATAAATTTAATGTAACTTTAGATGAAATAGCTTTCACACCTAAAATTATAGCCCATAAAAATAATAGAATATATTTATAAAAAATACCTATGGGAAAATATAATTAGAAGTGTTTTTGAAGATCGAATTTGAAAGGTAAAATGTGATTCAACTAAAAATATTGTTTGTTATAATAAGATTCTGTATCGCTTTCGGTTTCAACTTTTAATGTAGCATAGGGAATTCGTACTTTGTTTTATTTATTTTTTCTTGTCAGTACTTTAAATAAGCTTTACAAGGATATCAAAATATCATACTTTAATTTTAACCATTTCAAAATTGCGACCATTTATTGACAAAATAATAAAGGGTATGATTTAGCTGGGAATTATTTAAATAGATATGTGCACTAAAATTAATACTTTGTGCATTAAAATAAAAAATATTTAGCATTAAATAAATATATCTATTTAAAATAAAAAATTAAAATTGAGCAATATTTTATTTATAGTGTGCTTTAAAACGATTTTTTGTTTGTGCATTAAAATATTAAAAAATGTACATTTAATAAATATTTTTACTTTAAATAAAAAATACTATAATGGGAATAATTATTATCATAATGTGAATGTCTTTTTGGCCCTCGGGCCAAATTTTGTCCGAAAATGTTAAAGGCCCGAAAATGATATCAGATATAAGCTTATTATTGCCCAAATTATGTACATATTATTTAAAAACATTAAAAAAAAAACTCTTTTTATTAAATTGTCAACATGTTTTATTAACGCAAAATCAAAATCAACACATTTAAAAAAATGTATTTATAAAAACATCAAAAAAATATATAATAATAATAATAAATTTATTTTAGCACTTGCTATTATGTTTTCTAAATCTAATTACATAAACTTAACATAAACATAAAGAAAATAATTAATAAAAAATTTTAATACATTTTTATGTTTTAGAATCACTTACATAATTTGGTATTTAAGTTATACATGTGGTATATTCGTGGGCGGACAAACTGTCCCCGGACAAAATGTCCCTGGATAAAATGTCCTGGATAAAATGTCACTGGATAAAATGTCCCAAACTTAAATGTTTCTGATCTAGATATCGTTAAATATATTACAAATATTTTTGTACGAATGCACAGGACTCAGGGATACAGATACCGTTGAGCGCTGCAGTAGGTAGTTGCGAACACCACACGATAATCTAATGCAGAAGTTATTCATTCTAAGGCACGTTCTATTTTCTGGTGGTTCAAATAACTTATTGATTGGGCGCATTCGATGTTTAAGTGGCAATTTAATTAAAATATTGCGCATGTAATTTTTGTAATACTCAAATATTTTTAAGCTGTTAATATATTTTGTATAGGTTACAAATGTACTGCACATTTATTTTTTTAAGTATACAAATATAATATAAAAGGAACATTTAAATTCATTAAATGCACAAACCTGTATTGTAATGCCGTTCTTTTTTTAATATTGAAAAAAAAAAACTTATATTAAATACTGTTTAAAAAAATAATTTATTGCACATTTACTTTTTTGATTACAATGGTAATTTGTTTATTGCACAATTATTTTATAAAATGCTTACAACAAATGCACCATTTATTTTATATATTGCGCATTTAAATTGTAGTAAATAATAAATAACATAAAAATCGTAGAAACTAAATTATAAACAGATATAAAATTATGTAACTCGGAAAATCAATAAAATAAAGTTAGTAATAAACCAAGGAAACTAATAAACTAAGAAATCTAAGTTCAGAAAAAAATTAAACATTCTTACTAGAAAGATAAGTCTAAATATGCAAGAAATATATTTATTTTGAATTTTTCATAATGCAACATACAATACCAACTGCAAAAACTACGATTTTAAACACTATTAAACAAAGTTAAATAACTCATACTGAAATTTAATGCTACAAGCATCTTGAGAATATCTTCCCGCTTGATAACATCTGCTTCTTCTTTCTCAGGCCAGATAAATTTATTTGTTTCACATCTTTTCAGATATTTTATTGCCAAATATCTTCGTCTGAAACTCTAGTCATTTGACCAATGAAATATGAGTTTTTTTCTCTGCAGAATTCACTACAATCCACTTGACCACTTTTATTTCAACTGAGTTCTCACCATCAGGCCTGTCTTCTTGTTCAATGTGTTCTTGTTCATCTTGTCTATTGTTACTCCTGGAATTCAAATCTTCGTCTGCGTTGGAGTGGGACCTAGGAACTACAACTTCTGAAACAGACGAAGACTCCGAATCTGATTGGAGCACTTTTCTTACACCACTGGTAGAGGGTTGTAAACAATTTCGTATATGATGCACAGTGACTGTACCTATTACATTGACAATATTAAAAAATTGATGTGAAGTGTGAATTTTCACACATTCCAGGGTTTTGTAGGTATTTAATAAGTGTAAGAAGCCAACATAATACTGGATGTCTACGAATATTTGTTCTATTAGCAATGTGTTGGTGTGTGTTCAGAACTTGGTCATCAGCAGTTAAAATGTTTTTATTATATTTTTAAGACACACACTATCTTAGCCATAAATACAAAAAATTCATAACATTATTAGCCATAATTTAATCATGTATTAAAAAAATAATCAATTTTGTCAAAAACACAAAAACTGCAGTAATTCTCAAAAACACAATCTGATATCATTAATCAATGTACATTACCTATAATTTTTTTCAGATTTTTAGTTTAACCCCCTTGGGTAAAAGGGGACGGGACAAGAACTTTTTCAGCACATTTTAGGCTAAAATCGTGTTACAAGAAACGAATTTTAAAAAACTACTTATCGTTTCTTAATCTACGTATTCAGAGCTTTTTTTTAATACCACGCAATAATTTTTTTAAATATTTTTTTATCAACGACACAAAAAATCGAAAACTTATCTGATCGAAAATTCCTGTTGAACTATTCCGGTTCCCACCAATGTTCATTATGGAGACTTTTTTCAGATTTTTAGATCAACCCATCTGGGAGATAGGGTTGTTTGATGGTCATACCTACAAAACCCTAAAAATATATATTAGTCCATTAACCTGTTACATCATAAGTTGCATCAAGTGGGGGTAGTTAGTTTCGTTTTTTTTTTCTTGTATGGGATGTGCCTGAGATGCAAAATCCAAGTTTTCGACCTCGGCAACCCTCCAGAACACTTTTGAATATCTCAAAAACTACTAAATTTTTGAACTTTTTTCGGTTTCTTCCAATTTTGATCATAAAGGAGCACTTTTTCGACAAACATCACTCTATGCATTTTTAAACTAGATTAAATTTGCTACAATTTGAAACCAGAATTGGCTCAGTACTCTTCATAGTTTCCGAGATACAGCTTTTCAAATTTTGAAAAAATCTCCAAACTTGAAAATTTTATGCTAATTTTCATGTTTCATCATATCCAATTGTCTTTATATCTTCAATAACCTGTCTAACATGAGTCAGTGAAGTAAACATTTATTCAATTTAACATTTTGAAGGAGGGGTGTGGAGGGGGAAGGGTGGGATGGGTGGAGGGAAGTCACTGTTCACCATTTTCTTCATCGTCCTCAATCGCCTGAAATGAAAGATTATATATTCAATATCCCAAGGTAAAACCTTGTCATGAAGTCCTAATATAAATACAACGCACATGAAAGTTGGTAAGCCTTAATAAATAGAAGTAATGTTATCTATAACATGTGGGTAAGTATTAATTATTATAAATAATGGTTAACTTTCAACAACTATCTCGACTTGGACGACAGTCGAGAGTGTGGTCGTCGACGTCTATCTTCTTTTCAGGTAGGTTTTCGCAGGACTGGCCATTGCAGGTGCCGCAAACAACGAAACATTTCAAACCTACTTTCCTGCAGCTGCAAGCATTCCTGCATCCCTTCTTGCAACTGCAAAAAATCATGTTCAGCAGGTTTGAGGAGGGCCAAGGTCTCTGGCTGTAGCAACCCATCCCCATTCCAGCGGATTCTTTTTGTAGCCCAACTACTGCTGCACCTGGTAGTATGTGCGAAACGAATGTAGCTTTACAGCATCTTGCGTGGGAGGAAGTTTGGCCAGGTTGAAACTACTCCTGACTGCAGCCTTTATGAAGAGCTTGTAGCGCAGGTCGTTTAGGGTTTGACTGGACCTTTCTCCACCATACAGTTCAATGAGGATTTTCTCCCCGGCTTCAGCTACTTGGGCAGGTGTCGCAGCTGGATTAGAAAAATCTGCAGCTTTCTCTTTAAGGTCTACATGCTTCTGTAGTATTTGAAGCAACTTGAGTTTTCCGTGGCCAAAGAAACACGAGTTGGAATCACAGCCACTGAAGGCATGAGTGAAAGTGTTGGGCTGACTGTCTGTAGATGTTAAGGTGGTTGAGTAGAAGACATCTGGTGTTTGGACTCTTCCACAATTCTGAACGTATATGGAACCTTTTATGGGACATCTGAGACCGGTGAGGATCACCAACAAGTCCACGTAAAAAAATTTATTGGGAAACATTAGGAGTGGTTGTTTCCTCAAATATCACCTCAAGAGTAGAATGTGCCTGAGCTCGGCGATTACGTTCAGAGCACTTCGTGCTCTTTTTGCCAGGCTCTGTAAGGTAACTATCGAACACTACAGCTATGTTCTGACCGTGCCATGTCTCTAGATGTTTTACATATCTGGCAGCTATGAGGTCAAGCGAGGAGTGCTTGGGCCACACCACCTTGTGAAAGAGATGACCACCATCTACAACCATAAATTTACTTTTTCCTTGTGACTCATCAATATTGACAGGTTTAAATGCTGCATAGAAAAAAGATTTATTGCCCTTCCTCGTTCCCTCTTGAGTGAATAGAAACATCGGGTTTGGTGAAAGCTCATATGTGAAGTAGTTCTTCAATTCTTCATCCGACTGTTTCATAACGCATATCCTGTGAAACAGTGTCAGTGGGTCGATAGTCACTTGTCTGTTGCCAAATGTTATAGTACGAACAGTAGAGGAAAGAGACACAACTTTGGTTTTATGCTCAAATTTGACGTTTTGGAAGTTTTCCCACCCATATTTTCACACCATTTACACAACATTGCTTTCTTCCCAATATCTATGGCCATATGACAATTGACTCCTCTCTCTCCTACAAGTCCACTACTTAAGGACATAATCACATCCGTTTTACGAAATGGAGGGTACTTTAAAAACCAGTCGCTCAGCTTCTTTGTATAGTTACACTCGTATTGTTGTTGAAAGTTAACCATTATTTATAATAATTAATACTTACCCACATGTTATAGATAACATTACTTCTATTTATTAATGCTTGCCAACTTTCATGTGCGTTGTATTTATATTAGAACTTCATGACAAGGTTTTACCTTGGGATATTGAATATATAATTTTTCATTTCAGGCGATTGAGGACGATGAAAAAGACGGTTTGGCGAATTTCCTTGGCCCTGGTCCCTCAAAGAGGAAAAAAGCACATTGCTAACATTTCTTTTACATTTTTTATTTTATATAATGTGTTAAATATATTTGTATTTCAATTTCAGTCGTTTGGTTGTGAACAGTTAATTAAATTAGCATAAAATTTTCAAGTTTGGAGATTTTTTCAAATTTTGAAAAGCTGTATCTCGGAAACTATTAAGGCTACCAAGCTTATTCTTGTCTCAAATTGTCTCAATCTAGTTTAAAAACGCATGGAATGGTGTTTTTCAAAAACGTGCTCTTTTATGGTCAAAATGGGAAAAAACCGAAAAAAGTGCGAAAATATAGCAGTTTTTGAGATATTCAAAAGTGTTCCGGAGGCTGCCGAGGTCGAAAACTTGGATTTTGCATCTCAAGCACATTCAACTAACGGCCGAATGCCGGCAAACTGCTTTTATACTGGTAAATTACTGGCACCAAAAGTAAGTGCAACGCGCTCTTGTTCACTCATACTTTTTACTTAAAACTAAACTTTTTTTGAATGTAATAATTTGAAAAGTCTGATTGTTCTTAGTCATAAAACGCCCTAACAGCGTGGCCTTCAAGGACCAGTACAAGTTGATACGTGTTGGTGAACAGTTTGTCAAGAAGTGTATTTGAATAGTTATTGTTTTGTGAACATTATACAGTTTTTTATTGTGATTTGTGTGTGTTTTGTTAGATTTAAGGACGTAGTTTACACAAACTGTTTCATGTTAAATTGTTTAATTTTTAGTTTAGTTCAATCATAGTTTTTTTCATGTAATAAAATTTTCAATTATTAATAAATCTGTTACAAGATTATAAATATGTCATTTAAAAAATATAATTTGTTATATTTCATTTTGAATAGTGACATCTTAAATATTTTGTAAATATAATACTAACCTAAAATAATACAAACTTAATCCAAAACTGTACAGCTTTTTTTACAATATAACCAAGTTTCTAAAAGCCCGTAATACACTATAAAAATCACCAAAATAACCAGATCTAGTTTGTTCTTACAAAAGTGAACAGCTTATAGCATAAATGCTTATAAAATTTATTATTGAATTTATTTTAATAAGTATGATTTCTTCAGGTTGGCATTCTTCAAGTCAGGGGGAAAAGATGTGGTAGATAATACAAGACGAATATTGGCGAAAATTATTAGTCACCCCTTATCTTTAGGATGTAATTGGTTTGACCGAATGGCAGAAAAACATTTTCTTAAAATTCTTCATTAAATTAAATAAACTAATTCCTGTTATTCTTGAAATTATATTTATTTAATATTTAAAGATAAATCAATAAATTATAACTGTTAATACAATTCGCGACTGAAACTAACGTTGGCGGCGCTGCATACAACAGCTAATGGCGCACGAGAAGCGTATATGTCAGAAGTTTTTTCTTAATATTTATCTGTTCAAACAATATTTCGGCAAAAATGCACTGTATTTAAGTCACTATATTTTAAAATACTGCTTAATTCACATAAACTGCAGCACAACACGCTACAAATATTATCCAAATATACGCTTCTGTTTAATTTAGCTAGTCACCACCAGACGTCTCACTGTTATTTGCAGTCACGAATTTACAATTGGCCAGTTTTACCATCGTTGAATAAATTTATTTAACAACTTAAGTTAACAATATCGCATCATTCTATTGACAGCAATGTTAATTTCTTCATTAATAGTTTAAAACCGATGCGATATTGTCAACTTTATTTGTTAAATAAATTTATTCAACGATGGTGAAAATGGCCAAATGAGTATTTCTTTTGCACCGAACCATTAATTTATTTTAATACTGGGTAAGTACACATATGTTATATTTGAAACACTAGAGAGTGGGTATAATATAAGCACTGGTCCATCAGAAATAAATCTTGCAACTAATGCGATTATTTTGCACTTTAGCGTTGCTGGGCCGGCAACTGATACATCAATGGGCCAGTAACGGCCACGGGGACACCGGGGTACTGGCCCATTACTTTCAATGCCGGGGAGTATGTGCTTTACCAGTACTGGCCCGTATAAAAATGTTTGCTGGGTAGGGTCTGTTAAATAGTGTAACACGTCTGAATAATTAGTCCTTCTCTCTTTTATGATACATATTAATACTTGTTTTAGTTCAATGCTTCAAAATGTGTTAAATATATATATTGTTACTTACCTAATTTCATTTTAAATACCTATAAACACAATATTTTGTATACAAAGATTAAAATTGAATTTAGATTTTTTATTCACCGATTTACCGGTAAATTCCAAAAATTTACCGGTAATTTTGAGCGTTAATTTGACAATTTGCCAGTAAACCGGTAACTTGGTAATACAATCTCAACATGGAACAAGTCTGGAAGTCTTTGAAAAACATGGTACATTGTAACAATCGAACCGAATTACTTGGTAACGAGATGTTTATATGTAGTCAGTGGTCTTTTAGTCTTGCTCAGGCAAGTATACTGACAGTTTGTGCCTCCGGGCGAAGAGTGTTCCGTGTACTACAAAAATATGTGTAATGTTTTAAGTGTTAATAAATTTTATCTTCTGGAAAATTCTGCGTTTTTTTAAGAACCCGAACACGTTACAATATAATTGTTTATGTGAAAAGATTAATCTGTAAATATTTGGAACATTTTTTGAGTTTTTGTCAAGTTCACCCCGTTTTACGGTACTATTTAACAAAAAAGATTTGAAAACTCGGGTCGTTTTTGAACGAACTATAACAAGTAGAAATTTTACATATAATTGTATCTAATGCCTGATGATGACGATGGTTGATAAATTAGAATGCTTTCTGTCGTTTTTCAAGAATTAAAAATTTCAGATTAAATTTTTCGAATCTTATAAAAATTATATAATTACGATTTTGTTTATTTTGCGATTATGTATTCATGATAAGATTTCTAAAAAATATTTATCACAGCAAATTTCGATTTAATTTTCTGCTAAATATAAATTCAATCATAGTTTGTTTCTCGTAATCTAACCAATTTGATAATATTGTTTATTGCAGTAAACATTTTTTCCTACAAGAAAAAGTTAATTAGATTTATAATGTGTTGGAAAAAAGTTGATGACACGTCATACTACATTTAATCAACCCAAAGACAAATTTATATTTTCTACTTGATGTGATTTTTTTAATGGTTTTAATAAATAAAACTTTAATGGGATTTGTTACAGTTTTTGTTGTAAATGAAACTAAGTAGATAACTTAGGCTTCTAAACTTGTTTTCCCATTAAACTGTTCTATGAGCTTTACCTTAACGTCTGTATTTATATTTCTGCTTAAGCTTTTTTGTTTTGTCTTCTCTGATCCCAGATAGTTCCTAAATTCAGTTTGGTTTCTAATTTGCCCAATGTTTTCTTCTTCATATTCTTGTTGAATTAGTTTTTTCCGGCAGCATAATTTTTTATATTCGTTTCTAGTTCTTAAGCAATCATTTATAGTCGCTTGACTGAATCGACGTAAAACTCTTCCCACTTCCCGTCTTTTTATTTTACATTCTTGGTTAGGACCTTTACATTTGGGTTATCGTTAAGGCGCCTAAAGACGGTGTGCCAACGTTCGCCAATGCTAGTTTTGACGCCGGTCGTAACTTATAGCGCTGGCGGACACTTGTAGACTTCTTTCACCATAAGAAAAATACAGGGTTTCATAAATGACGTCATTAATTCTGCGCGAGAAAACAGCTGATCACGTAAGGATATTAAACAATTGTTATGGATACCAAACACAGAAAATCATGTATTTCTAATACATTTTTACTAGTGCTGTCAGAAATCGATCTTGACGGAACCGGAACCGGTTAAAAAAAAACCGGTTCCGGGTTTACCCGGTTACCCGGTTTCGGAAACGGGTATCCGTAACCGGGTATCCGAAACCGGGTATCCGAAACCGGGTACTCGGAACCGGGTATCCGGAACTGGGTATCCGGAACCGGGTAATCGGAACCGGGTAATCGGAACCGGGTAATAGGAACCGGGTATCTGAAACCGGGTATCCGGAACCGTAAATCGGAACCGGGTATTCGGGATGAGGTATCCGGAACCGGGTTACTTCAAAATTACGTACCCGTTTTGCCCGAAATCCAGAACCGGATACCTGTTAAACATGTTTCGGTTTCCAGCATCATAACAATTACGGTTATTGTGATTGAGATACGTTAAGTAATACTTGCTGATGTGCATCTACTACGTACCTTTTTTGTTATATACATTTTCAATTTTGAATAGAAAAAAAAAATTAATCGTTACTTTATTTTAATTCTAAAAAACTTCTTTATAATATATATTTTTGATATATTATAACTATATCAATTATAATATATGTTGCGCCGAGTTTAATTTTCTCACACTAAAGGATCGTCGCACTTTGACTGACATGAAAATTTTGCATAATATTCTTAATAATCTATTATCTTGTGTTGAACTACAAAATTTAATCACTATTAATGTTCCAGTGTAATAAACAATACGCGATCTTCTTCGCTTCTTTGTATACGTTTTGCGAATACGAATTCTTACCAAAATTCTTCAATAGTCAGACTCTGTAGTACTTACAATAATAATTTCTCAGATGTTAACATTACCAATGTGTCTGTTAAAATGTTCAATAAATATTGTAAAGACAAAATTTGTCATCAATATTAATAATATGTATTGTAACAGTTTATTATATTTAACTATTTTTATATTCAACTAATTATTGTGTTTCATAGGCGATAGAGATGAAAAAAAGAAGAAAAAAAAATCCAAAATTCTAATTAACACCGACTTAAGTCCTTTACAAAACCCGCTTTTAGAGATAATCCCAAGAACCTAATTATAAAAATTCCCCAATTCATAACAACTACCTACAATAATCGTAAATGTTCAAATACCCTAATTCACCCCAATTCACACCGAGTCTATTGATAATGTTCACGTGGTGAACGAAATGTACATCTAGTACTAAAATAAAATTTTGAAGGAAAGATCTACTTTTTTCTTAATTTCAAACCCTTCAATTTCAACAATTTATATTTATACTAAATATCAAGTTTGAATCAGGGAACTCGGAATAGCGTATCTGGAACCGGGTATCCAGAACCGGGCATTCGGAACCGGGTATTCGAAACCTGGTAATCGGAACCGGGTATTCGAAACCGGGTATTTGGAACCGGGTATCCGAAACCGGGTATCCGACACCGGGTATCCGAAAACGGGTATTCGAAACCGGGTATCTGGAACCGGGTATCCGAAACCGGGTATCCGAAACCGGGTATCCGAAAACGGGTATCCGAAACCGGGTATCCGAAACCGGGTTTCCGAAACCGGGTATCCGGAACCGGGTATCCGGAACCGGGTATCCAGAACCGGGTATCCGGGTAACGCGAAAATTACAAACCCGGTTTTACCCGAAAACCGGAACCGGGTACCCGACAAACCGGTTTCGGTTCCCAGCACTAATTTTTACTCATTTTAGTACACGGTATACTTTGAAACGTACTAGAAATAAATAATATTAACGGAAATAAACAAACAACATCGCACAATACGCGTAGTGAAAAACAAATAAAAGTAAGTGACGCCACTGAGATGTGTTATAACTGAAACTAACTGTTGATAACGTAATGGCCGAGTTTTCAGCGCATGGGAGCCGCTAACATCCGCTTGTGTTTCTCTTATGTTGAACGAAGTCACCACGCGTACACTACAGACGATGTGTCGATGAACCGTCAGTGCTGGCCAATTACAAAAATATCGGACATGACACAACGTTTGTAAAACGGCATCTGACAGGGAAAGTGAGGTTATGGCCGCAGTTTCGACCTTGCTTTTGATATTTAAATTAGATTAAAAGTATAAAAAATAACTTTTTACTTTAAGTAGACTTCATAATTAAGCAAAAATGGTTGTAACCTTTCTTTTGAGCACAACACTCTCGAGTGTACGGTGTGTACGTTGGTGCGTACGGTGCTATCATGCATATACAAGTCTGCACCGGTGTTGGTCAAACTCCTTTGACTTATGATAAAAATACCGCCTCGGAAGCGAACGTCAGCTAGCGCCAAGCCCAGCGTACTTTGGCTGTGACTTGTGACTTGCTGCTCCTACACACGATCCGCGAAGCTAGACAAATATAAACATTGGCCGTGACTTTTTTATTTTGCTATATTAAACGAGGTTTAAGTTTACCACCCAAGCCAAAGGCTAGGGTTGTAATCATCCGAGTGAAATATAGCCATTATATGCGAATCAAATACAATATTTTATCTACAACTCGGAGTGATCGTGTATCGTGTATAGGGGCATCAATCACAAGCCGCAGTCAACGTACGATGGGCTTGCCGCTGGCAGACGTTCGCTTCCGAAGCGGTATTCTATCACAAGTCAGAGGAGTTTGACCAACATTGGTGCAGACTTGTATATGCATGTTAGCACCGTACACACGATGTGCATCACATCAGTTGAGAGTGTTGTGCTCAAAAGGAAGGTTATAACCATTTTTGCGTAAATATGAAGTCTACTTAAAGTAAAAAGTAATTTTTTGTACTTTCAATCTCATTTAAATATCAAAAGCAAGGTGTAAGCTGCGACCATATCCTCACTTTCACTGCCAGACGCCATTTTACAAGCGCTGGCTTATGTTCGCTATTTTTTACTTGGCCAGCATTGAGACATCGTCTGTAGGGTACACAACGAATCGGTGCTACAAGTTACAGCCAGCGTCAGAATTAGCGCTGGCGAACGCTGGCACATCGTCTGTAGGTATCTTTAACTGAAATACTTACAGTTATATTGATCAAGTGGAGTCCCAAAAATATTGATGTGTTATTTCAGTACTATTGATTGAATATTACTGGTAGTATTGAGAAAAGACTGTGGACTGGATTCGGCCTTTGACTAACTTTAACGACCCATACAAAATTTCTGCTTCCCTGTTCTTTAGTGATTTTCTGAGTTTCTATTCATCCCATTCTCAAGTGATTTTTGAACATCTACACCCCGATCCTCAAATAATTTTTGAATGACTAGCCTCAACTCAAATCGGTCCATAAAACGTAGTTAACATTATATATGGCTCCACTGTGGTGTAAGGTCTTCAGTAAGGTACATACTTTATGATATTATGATTGTCGTTACAGCAGTAGGTACTTTTTGTAACTAAAATAAAAGTTTTGTGATTAAGGTCTTTAGCTATAGTTTAGAAATTATGAACTCAACTTTTGAGACTTAAGCCATCCAGTAACTTGATACTAAAAGACTGTTCCTGAATTAAGCCTACAAGATTTTTACTTGTTTGATAGAATTTGTTTTTCTGTATATCCTCAAACTTGTTTTAAAAGTTGTTCTAATAGTATTGATATTTTTTACAGATTGTAATGCTACTGCAGATGACATATCTCTTATATGCGGTAAGTGAATTTAACTGTTTCTCCTAACTGTAGATTTAATATTTATTATTCCATTTTAAAAATAAAATTTAAATCTATTGCTTAAAAAAAAAACAGTTTATCTACAAAAAACATGTATAGCACAATTCTAATTTGATAATTAATCAAATAGACAGAAGTAGCATGTAATAATAACTGTACTAAATTTTCCAAACAGATCAAAAAACGGTAGTTTACAACCATATCGTATCAGCGATTACATGCATAATGCTAAAACACATATTAGCGCGGAATGTGTATTTGCAAAACGTCATAATTTAAACACACCCTGCCTCTGCTTCCGCCCCTCGCATATATAAACAGACCGGCAGATAATGCTGCTTCAGATGTAGGTATTAAACTACAACTGATAGCATCCACCTTCCACATTACATTCTCATCAGTGCCGGGGATACTGGGATATTACAAAACCATTAAAATATATGTGAAGCTTTTAGCAGATAAATGGTCCGCATCTGTATAGAGATTGTCACTTAAATATATTAGGTGCAGGCAAATAGTCAGTTTTTTTAGGGCTCTGGTGATTACTTTATAATTTAAACAAGTAACAACAGAAATCAAAACCGCAAGACAAAAATGCAACTCTGGATGATATTGTTGCCGCCGAAGTACATTTCTCAAGATCCCGATACAGTCCGTGAAATAAAAATTAATAAGGCAATATGGATAGGACATCTGTAACGAATGCACGAAAGTGACCCTGCGCAAATAATCTTCAATAAGCAGGTTCTCGAAAAAATAAGATTTAATAGGCTAAATACGAGATATATGGGTCAGTAGAAGATAGATCTCAAGGAACTCAAAGTTAAGAATTGGAATATGGTCGCTAAGAACAGGAAAAATAAATCAATACTTGAAAAGGCCAAGACTCAAAAAGAATTATCGAGAGAATTAATAATGATAATGGTGAGTAATATGAATAAAGTACATATATTAATAATTTTTACTGTTTATATATTTCTGTTCTATTTAAGACAACAAAAATAAGGTTATACAAAAATATAATCAGGCTATTATTGGTTTTGAGTGCTGGATATTCCGAGAGGCCCAAAAAGATTAGCTCCAGAATCTTCGAAAACAAAGTATTGCGCCGTCTATAATCTAGAAGATCGATTGTCAGTCTGGAGCAATGAAGAGATAAAAAGGCTCTATGAGGATCATGAGGGCTTATTAAGGGCGCCAGAATATCAGGTTTCCAAACAACGACAACGTACGAAGGTCGTTCGATAGCATGCAAGAATCGCAATACCGAGGAGAAGACTACAGACAAAGTAGATTGGTATTGTATACAAAGACCGCCAGAAACTAAATGCGTATTCTGGATTCTAACAATACAGTTTGAAAGCGAACTGTTTTGTAAGCAAACTCCAACATATGTCTGGTGCAACTGGTTTCGAACTGTAAAACTTAGAAGCGTATCGTTGAGGGTGGCAAAACCGTACATATGTTGTAAAATCCAATGAAAAAATTTCTCGCCTTTTGGCTGTTTATGAATTACGTACAACAATCCGAAATGAACACTTTAATAGGTAACCATTGGCCAGACAACAACATCAAAGACAAAATCGAACATGTGTGCCAGAAAGACTCTTTTATACAACTGGTCGGACTCCTCCAAAGAGGTGAAACGGCGTGCGAATCTTCTGCTGAGTGATATAATTGTCAAATCAATAATTTGGTGGAAGAAATTGACAGAAAAGACCGTTTACTTGATAAGGAATCCGAAACGTCATTTTACTTCACGACAAGGCTAGATCGCATGTGCTTTTAATAATCCGCGAACTATTTTTAACTTGGACTGGGAAATTTTCTTCACACGGTTTATGCACTTGGTTTGGTTTGGCGACAATTTTACTGCCGCCAAAACGATATCCCTTTTCGCGCTGGAATTCGAAAATTACCCGAGAGTGGCAAGTGTTAACCATTATAAAAAACAATGCTGTATAAAAATGATTTCATGCTCTTTATGTAACAACAATGAAAGAGTTGGTGGTAAAGATTAACAAAAGCAAGTATACTAAAAAGAAAATCTTATATCCTAATCTATAATCCTAATGTATTCTATAAAATAACTAATGGGAAATTGTAGATTTCAGTTATTACATTAAGGGGTGGCTGGTTTCTTGATCTTCAAAATGTTTCCGTTTCATACAGAAAACCATACCTCAAATTGAATCCCGACATTTTGCACATTTAAGAAAAAGTATTAAAACTGAAACTGCTTAATGAAATAATACTAATACGTTTATTCTGAACGTTTTTACACAGCTGTAACTTTAAGGAACTAGCTCTAGATATACGTGTTATAATATAAGGTATAAGGCAATAACACTTCCGTAAAAACTAACATATCTTAGATATATAATAACCTCATAAATCTATTGTAAACACCTAAGATTTACATTACACGTAGGGATGTTCCGATACTACTGATACGATACCAGTATCGATATTCTTCATTCCATATCGCGATTTTAGTATCGATACTAATCTTCCGATACTTTACTTATATCAGTACATTTGACCCAGTATCGTATCGAATCGTTTTTTTTTTTTTTTCAGCATCCGAAATGTTTCTGGAACATACTGACATTGCACATGGAAAGAGGAAACTAAAATCAGGCACAGCCCAACGTGGTTCTAACAAAACTGAACATGAGCAATCACTGTATTTGAAAAATCCAATTCCACCTCTGATATCCAATCCACTACTGCATGGGTCCCCAAAGTGGTCGACATCGACCCCCGAAGGTCGATTCTGTCTCGGGGGTCTATTGGGGGTCGATGGAAAAAAGTTAAAATTACTAGTATATAGTATATATATAAAAATTACAGAATTTGCGACAGTTGGAAGTAAAAGATGAAGACTTGAAAATATACACAAAGCATCTTCAAAAATTGAGCGTGGATTTTAAATTGCGTTTTGAGGATTTAGAGAATATGCACATCCCAGATTGGATTATCGCGCCTTTTTCTGAAAGATGTTGATGTTGATGTAGATGTTGAAAATATAGAAAGTAATATACAAGATGAATTTATTGAATTGTCAATTGATCTTGAAGCTAAAACTCTGTTTAAAAATATTACTGTAAGTTACTTTTGGACTAATGTAAATGTTATACAGAAATATCCAAAACTTCCATCTCCGAAAGTTCCCTTTTTGCTAGCATTTCCAAGTTCGTGTATGGTTGAGGCTGGTTTTAGCCATGTTAATTCCATCGTACGAATGTACATAGATTGAAAACATGGTCATGAAACCTGGAAACAGGAGGCCTAGCTCAACTCGGGATGTCGCGCCAATGATGATGATAAATTCCATCCTGACAAAACAGAGAAACAAGTTAGATGTAGAATTCCGTGGCGATTTAAGGCTGAAATTAACTAATTTTGAACCCGACATTGCTAATCTTGCAAAGAGTCACCAACCACACCAGTCACATTGACAATGACAGTCAATTTTATTTAATAATAAAATTATTGCAATTAGATATAATTATATTTGATAAATGTAATATAAATAAAAAATAATAAACAATATAAGAAAGCACATAATTTTTTGCTTGTCCTATTATAAAAACGTAATTGTAAAATAGAGGGGGCGATAAGAAGTCGATTATCTCTGCTAGGGGTCGACGGTCAAAAAAGTTTGGGGATCCCTGCGCAACTGGTTTGGGGACGATATGAAGACAGTCTTCCCTAACTTATATAAACTTTCTCAGAAATTCTTGTCTGTAGTAGCGACGTCAGTTCCTTCAGAGCGCTTGTTTTCTAAAGCAGGAGCCACTGTATGCAGAGACAGAAATAGGCTTCTGGGCAAAAGGCTTACTAAACTGCTTTTTTTCGGTGCTTGCAATGAAGAACAGTGGAGTGTTTAATTATAGTTTGAACAATCACTCAGACCTATAGACGCCATTGCCTTTTTTACCATTTTTTAATACCAACCTGACTTACAATTTCAAAGGTGCAGCTACTAAAATCAAAATTTCCTCTTAGTTTGTTTTTACAAAAATGAACAGCATATATAGGCTATTCCAAACGTTTAGGCGGAACTAGATTTTTAAATCTAGTAATTTTTATGTATTCATTTGGACTTTTGGTCATTTTGTTTAAGCTTTGTAAATCATAATCACATTGCAAATTCTAGATTAAATTGACTGTCATTATAAAATATCCTTTTCATTGCATTTTAATTTTTTGTCATTCTTAATATAAACTTCCCATTTATTTATTTGTTTAGTCTTCAAAATATCAAAAAAAGTATTACAATTTTTAATAAATGTCATTCGTTCCCATGGTTTCACTCCCAGAACAGTTTTATTGTTGGAATTTTAAATTGTCACATACCAACCTGAAAAATGAAATAACCCAAGCAAGGTCCGTTCTCGTGACTCGTGACAACCTAAAAAACGAAATTCTCATTTAGTTCCGCTTAAACGTTTGGAATAGCCTTTATACTTGAATCTATTTATTATTGTAAATCAATTAAATTGTTATTATAAAAATAAAATGTTTTTTACGTTTTCTAGAAAATATATTCATTTTTTCTTTCGATACTTGAAAATATCGATATTTTGTTTCGATACGGTACTGGTATCGATATTTTTTATTCGATATTATCGATACCCAAATATCGATACTTTCTCAGTATCGCATATCCCTAATTACAAGTACCTACAGTTTTTAGGAATAATTATACATGGTGGACAAAATAAAGGTCAACATGATTTTTTTTATTATTATAATCTAAGTAGAATAAAATACAGCCGTCTTATTACATACTAGTATCATTCTTAAAGATTGCATTGAGGAATTACTACATATTGTACATGAATTTGTCCCACAGTTCTAAATTTATTTCAGCAACGATATCCTGAATATTTTCCTTTAGCTACCATATGAAGAAATCTGGCGCTGTTAAATCCGGAGATCTTATCGGCCAATTTATTTTGAGAGATATCGGTATGATTTGTGCAGGACAATATTTTTGCAGAATATTCATTTTAACACACGCTGTATGATAGCGCCATTTTGCAACGTGTGCCCTATTTATGGCTCTATTTAACTGTACAATACTGGCAACCGAAATCTTTCTCCTATTTTTCAACTATTCTGTAGTTTTCATGCCACTAACATATTTGGCTATTAGATCCTTGTATATTAATTTGAGTTATATATTTGAATCTAACATAAACGAATACCTATCAATCTTGATGTGTTCAAATTGAGTAACAGGCCCGTTAATTGCTTTACTTATCTTGCTCGTGCCAGTATGATGGTGAAGCTGTGTAGTAACGCCACTGTGCTGTAGCAATCTATATCCTCGTATCTAACATAACACTTAGAGCAATCTATAGCGGAATGAACAACGGTTAGCTAGTAACATAACCGTCCGCTAAAAATTATAATCACCAGATAATTAGATAGATAGCGTACATTGCTACCAATCGCACCTGAAGATAACTAGTGCTGATAGTGCCAACATGATTGTAACACGAATAAAAACCCTAGGCCACGTGAAGATGCTATCTTGGCGCTGCAAGAAGACTATTGAACGATCTGCTTTCTTTTGATTGTGATGTTATCGCGAGATCTACTTGTTGGAATTAAAATATCCGTTTAATATCGCTTACATGGGAGACAGCTTAGATCAGATTTGACGCGAGAATAGTGGTTTTAATATGAATTATTACCGGTGAGATTTATTGGTAATATGAAAGAACATTTAGCTGCTATGATTGAAATTTAATAAAAGTCTGAAGGACACAATTTATTATGCTATATGCGTTTTAACTTGTAGAGATTAGGTAATGGATTTTCTAGCTGTCTTGTGTGGCTTAAAGGCCCAAATGATTTTGGTTACGTTTTACATATAATTTGTTTTTTTTTTTATTTCTTTTTCAAATGATTGCTATCTGGTTATATTTTCCCAATAACTTTTACTTCATTCCATAAGTAATTGTTGTCCTTAATGTCCTGTAAGATACTTCGTCTCCATATTGTATGTGGTCTTCCTAGATTTCTGCTTTCTTGCGGGCATCAGTCGAGTACCGTTCTTAGCATCTAATTTGGTACTTTTATGTCCAATCTATCGCCATTTTCTCTTACTTACAGTCTGTATAATAAGACGTCCTTGTTGATTTTTGGCGAACTGTTAGAGGGAAAAGGAAAAACTAAAAATAATTTAAAAATTTACTGTAAATTACATACTACCTGTATTACGCTACTACCTAATAATTGGTCCAATCTCCATTATTATCAATTATTGCTTGGCATCTTTTCGATACACCTTCTACCAGTTTTTCGGTATACGACTTTGGCAGTGATCTCCATATCTGCCGTATTTGACGAGTTAGCAATGGTTTTTGTTTGGTGCTCCTGAATTTAATAACATTGTCAATTAAACGACTTGTCAGAGTCGTAAACGAAAATGCATTTTGACTAGTTTCAAAATTAAATCTTTGTGCTAAACTGTGTCGAAGGCTTTTTCTCTATCCAACAGTATCATTCCAGTATGATTATTTAGATTAAATACGTCGGTAATACTGTCCACTAATCTTGCAAGTTGGGCAGTAGTCGACTGTTCTTTTCTAAAACCGACCTGTTCGGGGTTTATTAAATTGTTGGCTGTAAGGTGATCATTAGTTCTCTTCAAGTATATCATTTCGACTACTGTGTAATAATCATTATATGTTATACCGATAGTCGAATATATCAACGTATAGGAACATATGGTCCGACAGGCTTCCAAGGCTAGCGCAGGGAAAGCTGCTATCCGGTAGTGGTAGGGATAAAGCAAAACATAAGTTCTAAGTTACAAAAAGAAGATAATATTTAAGACGAATTTAAAAAAAAAGGAAAGAAGACTAGAATTTACGATTAAATATCTACGATTAAGTGGAAAATGAAGCAATTTATGAATCATTGAATGAAAGACCACTATTTTGTGCAAAAAATGATTCCAGTCAAATGTAATACATTTTGTAGTGCTAGTTTCCTTAAAATTAACATCTTATTTCTAATTTGTTATTATTTTTCATTATCAGGGTGTTAAGTGCGGAACCCTGCAGTATTCTCGGACAGAGACTCTGACCAGGTTCCTGCTCTGAGGAGCACCAAAATAAGCGAATGGACTGTATTGCGCGCAATCTCACGCGATTGTAGAATGCTGGAGATGGGATGGGAGATATACTGGTTAATGGACTTACCTCGTACTTATGCGTGATGGTATCAAAGGGCCCTTTGAACTACTGTAGTCTGGTCCACTCTGGAGTAGGAGAAAATGGGGCACACAGCTCCGTTGATACACTTGATAAGTCCACACGGCCGTCGCGAATTAAAAAACAAATAATAAGACACGGGACGAATGTAAATGGAACGTACATTCGACGAGACCGAAACGGGGTCGTTTTCGGCAGCACGAGACTCTAATAGCCTGACTTATCGATACTAGACTCAAACGCTATCAGTTAGCGCTCGTTCGATACTATACTTTAAAAATATAAAACCTAAGAACCCCCTACTTAAATAATAAAAAGATCGCCCAGAAGAGGGGCGCGAACACAGGGTGTCAAGAAAAGGGGCTTGCCATCTTTTTCAAATTCATGGGTGAATTTAATGGTGTCAAATATGGAATTAATTTCATTTACAAAATCATTAATATTATTATTAGCGGTATCAAAAACGGCGAAAATAATCAACCAAAATGATTTAAATTCTTGGTTAAGGTAAAAATAAATATTAAAAACGGAATTAAAAAAAATATTTCTGCTATAATAAAATGTAAGTATAACATTATAACATATAAAAAAAGAATGCACAACATTTCAAAAATTTACCACATGGCACTAGTGTACACTGTTGTGAATCGTTGAAATCTAATCTTGAAACATTGTACCAATAATTTAGAATTTTTAATAAAACTGAAACAATGCTCCATTAAAGATTTGTTTGTAAAACAATATGCGTTAAATTTATTTGTAACACCGTAGTTATCAGCAGAGGTTAATGTCAAAGTATGATTGTCACCTGTGGGCCGAGGTACCACGGTGCAATGCTATGCCAATGTTTGGTTCTGCTCTAAATCATTGGAATTCGGCCTCAGATAAACTCAAGGATGTTGTGTTTTCCTTGCTTATTGTTCAATGCACGTTGCATTCCGAACTTTATGACTTATTTGGAATTCACACTTTCAGAAATCAGATAATTTTAATTATGTTCACTATTATTTAGTCAAACAGGAAAAATCCTGCATTAAAAAAATTTTGAAAATCTTAAAATTTCCCCGAATTTTAAAAAAGGTACTTATTTTCAATATTTATGTTTAATATATTTCAACTAAAATTATTTTTAACCAAACTTTCAACAAAAAATCTACCGAATTTTTTCCTTTATGAACAGTTTTTGGACAAGTGACAAGACTCAACTTAATGTAGACATTTTGAAAGCAATATTACTGATCAAAGTAAATTATGAAGAAAACTGTGCGGATTTTTATAAAATGCCTCAAAAGCATAAAAGACCTATTCAGAAAGATCCATAGTTCGGAAAAATATCAAAAGTTTTCTACTAAGTAATTTTAATGTATAAATTTTGAACTCATTTAAAAAAATACTGTGATTTTAATAATGTTCCTTTTAATAATATAAGTTAATTACCTGTGATTGGAAATTTTTATTTATTATAAATTATAATTACCACGTCGCTCAATAAGTCTCCGGTCTAACTACAAAAACATTTTTTTTTTAGAAATTCGACTTTATTCATCAACATACTCTCCTTCAAGAGTGATACATTCATTCCAACGCTCCTCTAACATTTCGAAAAAAAAAATATATCCTTTTAGCTCCTGTCCGGAATTTTGAACTAAAAAATATGGTCGCCTTACATATAACAAGTTATACTCTATCTCAGAAAGAGTGATAGTAATAAATCATTTTGTCAGGCAGTTACCAGTGGCCTGCACATTTTAAACACGTTTAAATTGGTTTTGTGTATTTCTATATTACTATTTATCATTTTATTAAACGCACCCCTGTGACCATATTTTTCCTCAAAATTTTAGGGCAAGATTTTTATGATCTATTGTATTTAACCCTATAGTCGGATTGCTGATAGGTGACTGTTACATGTACGTATCAAGTAGTGCATTCATATAATAATCTAGTTACCATTATTCAGCGATTTTAAAAATGTTTTTTGTTTTTTGTCTTAACTGTCAGTGTCTGGTAATAAATATTGATTAAAATATGGCTTGCGGCCAGTTATTAAATTGACAAACTTTAATTTTAAATCTGCTGGAATAAACAACAAATTATAATCCAAAATTTACGTATGAGTATAAATTTTTCCTTATTTATAATTATTACCTTAAAATTAATAATTTTGTTTGTTTGAGTACTGCTGTAAATTTATTTTCGCGCTCTAATTAGTAAAGATATCTACGAATTATGTTGTTTCTTTCTAATGCTTTGTTTTTTATTCAAATAATTTTGAAGGTTAGTTGTCAACTTGGATCACTATACGTTACTATGGGTATGCAAATAATTTTAATGATATAGACAGAGAAAGCATATAGTATTGAATATCGATACTTGTAGCAACGAACAGTCACTTATCAGCAATCCGACTATAGTTCGTATTCCCATATCAGCACCTCAGAGGTAAATTGTATTAAGTCGCAAATAATAAATAGTTCAGAAAAGACGATATAAGATTGTTTATCTCCTTGCGTTGATCGACTTGATACATTTTTCAAGCAACGTATATTGAAACTGGCTAGAGCTACAGTTCCAAATTATTTTTCACTCGACAGACTATAAAGTATTGAGTCACTTGGCACTAAAATGTCATTTTTTCGCGTTAGTTTTGCCGCTTTTGTGTGAAAAAACAATAACTTTTTACAAATAATAAACTTTATTACTATCAGTCTTTCTGAGATATAGTATAGTGACAATAAACAGAGTATAGTGACAATAAACAGAGTACAGGCTACAGACTATAAGCTATTGATTTAGGAGCTCTGAACACGACTTTACAGTGCACAAACCATAGTCTATAGTCGACTAATTTAAGAGCTGTAAAAATTTTAATTATTAAACACACCCTCGAAGTCTAACAAATTTTCCCTGAGACAGTGTCCAGTATATATTTTTACGATATAACTTGATTAATTCGTGACATTAAAAATACAAATATTGGTTAATATTTCAGGTTGACGTGTAAGTAGTAAAAATGATAAATTAGGCGTGTCAAATCATAATACCCGTGACCTGTTATTGTCCGCCAAACCCAAAATCGTGAGCAGGTCATATATGCAAGTGTTTCGCCCACCGCAACAACGCACGACTGCCAATAAGGCCAGATTAAGCTGATAATACTGAGATCATAATACACTGACCAAAAATGTAACCATTGTTTTACTATTACTGTATGATTGATACGAGTCATTGAACGTGTTTCTATATATCATGCCATGAAATGAAAGTAATAAATTTTTATCATGTTTTTAAATGCTGGTTACAAAGTTACATTCTAACAAAAATAATAAAGATTAAAAATAACACTTTCAAAATAACGTAAAATTTGATTCTTGAATTTTTACAGATTTTAGGATTTCTTACTCAATCCTGAAGCGTTTCTACCTTACGGTGTAAGGCTATTGTCGAGTTACTTATTTTCTGGTGTTCTTCAGACTTCTTTCCATCGTGTTCTGTCCTTTGTATATTTCCTTATCTCCTCCCATTTTACGTCTATCTTCGTTGCAGCTTCTTTTGTTTCCTAGTGCCAGGTTTTTTTTTCGGTCTTCCTGGTCTAACTTTCTTCACTGTTCTTGCTTCAAGAACTCTTTTTACTATTTTGTCTTCACTTATTATGTGTCCCAGTCATCTTAGCTGTCTTTCTTCTAATATGGTCTCCACTGACTTGGTGTCTAGTTTTTCTCTAAATACTTCATTTCTTATTCTGTCCAATTTTGTTTTATTTTCAATTTTTAAAAAAATCTCATTTCAGAGCTTCTTATTTTGGACCTGTGTATTTCTGTGGTGGTCCAGGATTTTGAGTCGTATATTATAATTGGTACTGTCACTTTTTTGAAGATCTCTATCTTGATGTTGGTTGGTATTTCTTTTTTAATTAGGAACGATGATTTGATGATGTTGAACATTCTTCCTGCTGCGCCTACTTTTTCCATAATTTCTACAACTATTTTCCCATCTTCCGAAAAAACTGTGTCTAGGTATTTGAATTTCCCTACCTGTTCTATTATTTTATGGTATGTTTTATTTTTATCTTGCTAATTACCATTGTCTTCATTTTGTGGCGACATTTTCTAACATCGGTCGAAACTTCACGATTGGTCAATTGCATTTAAATATTTTCATTGTACTTCATGATACTTACTTTGAAAAGCCCTTCCACATAGTGGGTCTCCAATACTTGTAAGCGGATCAATTCTGAAACCCTAAAGTCCTCTGGTTGGTTGCTATGATTTTTATGACTAAAGGCGTTTGAATCAAAATCCGCATTTTACTTAATCTACGTTTAATGTTAAGTTAAGATTGAAATTACACAAAATACACTAAGGCCCGGTCTTTCCACCTTCAAATAAAGTTCCAGGTAACTATCTGACAGATAAGGTTATTTATAACTTCATCTGCTGAATAAATGTCAATACCAGTCAGTGAATCCAATACGTCAGTCTCATTATCCGTTAGATAACTATCCGATAGATACATTTGTATAGAAAGAAGGGATGACATTTATTCAGCAGATGAAGTTATAAAGAACCTTATCTGTCAGATAGTTACCTGGAACTTTATCTGAAGGTTGAAAGACCGGGCCTAAAACTTACAACTAATGACGGTTACGTAATTCCATGAGAGACATTCAAACAAACCTCACAATCACCGTCACAACCTCACAAATGCGCTTAAACACCTCACAACACTCATAGTGTTTAAACACGTTATCGAGTTTCGTTGACTTCATTAAAAAATGTTCTCAACAATTCCAGACTGCCTCTGGTTCACCTCTTCGCGATACCAGGTTTCTCAACCAAACGCTTGGAAGGTTCATCTGAATACGGTGCCGGTTTACTCACGACTCTTCGTCATTCACAAGATTTTCCCTAGCTCTTTTCGTAAAAATAATAATTTGTTTTCTGAGCCCCAATTTTTTGACGTTGTAAAAATAATCAGATCTCCAAGTAACTACCAAAACCTTTTAACTTATCTTGAAGACTCATATTTCTACCTCCAATAATTCATAAACCCAAATAATTAATTTTGACTCAAATTACCTACGAAATCCATAGTTTCTTGCAATCATAACCGTGTCATCCGCATAGCAAAGTTCTGCTATTTTCACGTTTTCCATTTTCCAGTAGCCCACAGTGTATCCTTTAATGTTCTGTCTTACGAACATTAAAGGATACACGAACGAAATGAACAATATTTTGGAATTATTTGTTGTCGTACTTGAATTAAAAAGTAGTATATTTAACGAAATCTTTCAAAACTGATAGAGAAATTCTTTTGTACTAAAGGTTTTCTCCAAATATTAACATTAAACACTTTTTTATAATTATTGTTTTTTTAGTAAATCTCGGACAAACAGACAGGCGGAAGATAAACAGACAACCTTTGAAAAACCCACTCCCACGTTCGCATTTTGCGAGTGCGAAAATACCATTTCCGAGTGAGTTATCACAGACTTTTTTTTTGTCATAACTTCGATACGTCTGCCTTTTTTGTCTTCACTTCGATCCGTCTTTGTTTTCTTTTTTGTCTTCATTTCAATCCGTCTTCGCTTTATTTGTCGTCACTTCGATCCGCCTTTGATTTTTTTGTCGGTACTTTGATTCGTCTTCGTTTTTCTTTTATCATCACTTCGCTCCGACTTCCTTTTAGAGTTTTGTAGGTATGACCAAAAAACCCTTATAATATGTTTCATGTGTCTTTCTATCTGTCGGTACGGTAAATGTTGTGGCCAAACGCTGCACCTAAAAATATGAAATTTAGCGTGCTTGTACAACTCTTTGATCCGCATATAGGAAAACTGTTGAGAGCTCAAAATAAGGACATCGCGGGAAAAATATAAACAAATATATATTCAACAAAAAATAAATATTAGTTTTTTAAAATTTTGAGTGGGGTATTAAATGAAACCTCTTAATGCGTGGATAAACTAAAAAAAAATATTTTTGAAATCTTTTTTTTATGGAATTTTCGCTAAAAATGTGTTAACAAACTATTGTCTAAAAATCTGACAAAATCTCTTTAATGCGAACCGGAATAGTTTTAGAATAATTTTTGATTCAAATCCTTCGTATTTCTATTAATTAATGACTGCAGACACTTAAGAGTTATGTATGTAACTGCCAGAAGTGATTATTTTGAAAATCTTGAAAATTTTGTGACAGTATTTACGGAATAGTATTTCCAAAATGAAATGGCCACTCTCACTTGCTGATTGCAATTAGGACTGACAGTATAACCACTATACCTGCTACGTTTATGTTAAAAATAGTTGCCAGGACCGTAATAATTATTTAAAATAAACATGTTTTCTTATATGCATTTAGACTTCACATTTTTATCAGGCTTAGGACTGGCTATATTTAAATTATAAATATAGGCGTTTAAAAATCGTTTTGTTTTAAAGTCTATAGTCTATATTAAATTTAAAAAAATCATTCTTTTTTTGAATTTATGGTAATTTAAAATTATTAAAATATTAATCATTATCACTATTATTATTGTTAATATCACTATCAGAATTTGTGTCACTACCACTGTATTTAAATTAATAAATATTGAAGATTTATTTGGTGGATTTATAAAAACAAATGTTTCAATTTTCTTTACATATTCTAAACATTTTTTCCACAAATCAGTTTATTGCATTTGTTTCGTCTTTAATTAATTGTAATACAGTGTCACTTTCTGTCGGTGTTGTATTTTTCCAGCGCACATTACCTTTTAATTGATTCCATATTAGTTCTATAGGGTTTAAAACACAATAATATGACGGTAGTCTTAAAATAGTAGCCTCGTCCACATTTTCGCATTCTACGTCAACGTCCACACTTTCACACTCCAAATCACCTTGCCCAGATTAACTATTTTCAACTACAGATATTAGGAATTTCTGCAAAATTTTTGCTTTGGCGACTATTTGCGCCAAAGAGCCATGTTGTTAATGTATGCACGCTATGAACGTTGAAAATTATAATTATAAATTTGGAAAATATCCTTAAAGGTTTTTAAGAAACTTCAATTGAACTAGAGTTACAACTTTCTATTTAAATTTAAAATTCCCTTAATACGTCTTATATTCTTTTTACAGAAATAAGTCTAAGATTACTGCCATAAACCCATTACCGCATTATTAAGATTCTTAATTAGAGTGGCCATTTCATTTTGGAAATACTATAATACTAGGTATATTGAAAAATACAAGTGTTTTAAAAAGAAAGATACAGGCTTTCATGAACAGGTTGCAAACTTTTCAAATGAGTCTGCTACGTTACGAGAAGTATAAATAAATACTAGTCACCTGAGAGAAAGAAATGATAATATTAGATTTTACAAAAAAGTTGTTTATAGTAAATTTCTTGCAGATCCGTTATAAAAAGTACCATCAGTTGCATTTTGTTAGAGCGCAGACATTTCTAACCTTTATTCGTGACATTCATGAATTATCCAATTACAAAAGCACGATTAATCAGAGAGAAATGAAATTGTTACCGGAAAGGTTATTATGAATATTTAAACTGATCCACTTAATCAATTCTTTTACCGTTAAAAAAATTTGGGTTCGATAAAAACTGTTTTTAGTTTCCTTTAGAGAATTCTCACACCCACGGAGCAGAGTTAAACACGCATTATATTTTCCGTTTCCGTTCATTAAGCAGGCAGCTCGCGGAGAGAGACGGAGTTTAAAAAATACAGCAACAATTAAAACCGTCAAGGAAATTGATACGTCCAGCGGAGACTGGACACCGGAGGACAAACGGAGGCAAAGAGTTGTTGCAACAGAGATGGATTCAGCGTTCACATCGCATTTAGCTCGATTTAATACCATAAAAATATTTTATTCTTTATCAGTCGCTCATAAGACTAACGTTAATATTCGTAGACTAATGTTAATTTCTATTGTAATTCATTTATCCATTACAAGCTACCGGAAAAAAAATAGTTGTTAAAGCCGGTCATAGCAAAGCGCAAGGGGTGCACCGCTTCTAATCCCGCTCTAGCGTATTTTTTTGTCATAACTTTGATCTGTCTTCCTTTTTTTGTCAATAATTGGATCCGTCTTCCTTTTTTGTCATCTTTTGAATCCGTATTCCATTTTTTTCTGTCGTCACTTGGATTCACCTACCTTTTTAGGGTTTTGTAGGTATGACCAAAAAACCCTTATACCGTCATTTTGTCGTCTGTCTGTCTGTCTGCCTGCCTGTCTGCCTGCCGGCCTGCCTGTCTGTCTGTTTGTCTGTCTGTTTGTCTGTCTGTCTGTTCGGTAAAAATTGTAGTCAAACGGCTAAACCTAGAGAGTTAAAATTTGGCATACAACTCTTTGACCCGCACATAGGAAAAATACTAAAACATCTAAAAAACATATCCCCCTAAAAATATAAACAAATATCTGCTCATCGAAAAAAATATATATTTTTTTATAATTCTGAGTAGGATATCAAATGAAAACCCTTAGTACGTGAATTAACGATCAAAATTCTGTTTTTGCAAAATAAATGCTTAATAACTTATCTAAGACAGTGAACCAGCATGCTTTGATAGTGTAATAGCTAGCATGCTCGCGTTCTAATTTGTAAACTAATATTCGCTCTGCTCTCAAGGCAATTTTTTTTTTCTGTTTTTTTTTTTGCATTTTTATTTTGTTGTACAACCAATAGGCCAATAAGCCATAGGCGCAATTTTCAAAATCTTAATGAACCCTTCTATATAAAAAAAAAATACTGCACATATTTAGAAACCTAAATAATGGTATTAGGCATTCGAAATAAAATTAACAAAAAAAATATTTTAGCATAAAATTTGTTTTGGCATCCCAAATAATCATCATTCACTTACTAAATAGCTGCGAAACCCTGAAATGTGTGAAAATTACCACTTCACATAAATTTTTTTGTGAACACTGATCAGACTCTCATTGTTTTTTTTTTATAATTACCTAGATCCGACATCCTTTTTTTGCCACCATTGGATACGTCTTCTTTCTTTTTTTCATCACTCGGATCCGTCTTCCTTTATTTTGTCATCACTTTGATCCGTCTTCCTTTGTTTTTCGTTTTTGTCATCACCTAGATCCGTCTTCTTCTTTTTTTTTTTGTCCCCGCATTTATTTTTGCGCACAGCCCCGCAAACCTTAGGACCGGTTCTGGTAGCCAAAGCCGCAAATAGCCTTTGCTCCTGTACGCCAAAATTTTTAACTAACATCTGGCAGCCGTAGCCATTTTAAACCATTTCTTTTTTATTAGTAAATGCTCTTGCTATTGAAGTAGTTTATTTTCTTACATCTTTACGGGTTACTCTAATATTCAATAACAATCTGAACGATATAATATGCTTATTGCGCGTTATCTATTGATCTGGAATATATGTCTTCGCGGAATTTATGTAACAATATTCCTAAAATCTGTCATATATATTTATTTAACCACCGTAACATTTTCTCTTACTCTTTACTAAATATTTCTTAATTACTCGGAATCTTGGTGTTATACCGTGATGATATATAGCTTAAAATCTTTCCAGGCAACTTTCCAATACGCCAACAAAAACTGCTGAAAAATTTGTATAGTTCTCGAATTTTAAGGCTACAGATAGACAGAATGCTAAATGTTGTATTAATTGTTTTACAAAGGAAAGAGGGATCCTAGTGTACTTGGTTCACCGTATTTTTCCAACACTTATTTATTAATTCTAGGGTGCCAATCTTCTCCAACTTTGGTAACACAAACCTTTTTTAAAATTTTCAATTCTACTCCTCTTTTCTTTGATTTTGGTTCAGTACTCATAATTCACACTCATATAATACAGTCCGACTGTAAGAAAGTATAAACAAGAACCACTGACAACAAAATCGTAGTCACAACAATTAGTGTCTTCCAAACTGCACAGTCGCTACTCGCCAAAAGCTAACATAAGGCAGGCCTTTAGGCAACTTATGTCTGTGTCCCCCAATGATACTTCCTTAATCCTAAGCCTTTTTTACTTTTGGTGTAAGGCGATGTGGAGTCCCCGTACATTTTCTGGTGATTTTTTCCAGATTTCTTTCCAGACTTTCTTCTTTAACGTGAAGGTATTAATATCTATCAATTTGACCACTCGTCTCTGTTGCTTGCTTCGTCCTTCCAAATCTTTATTGGCCTTCTTCTATTTATTATCTCTCTCGCCTCATAAGATGCTTTGGCAATTCTTTTATCCCCCATTCTTTGGAAATGTTGTAGCCATCTCATTTGTCTTTCTTGTATTAGATACTGGTTGTATTGTACTGGTTTCGTCTGTAATTCTTCCCTGAATATTTCTAATACTCTTTCTTGTTCCTGCTATTTTTCTTAAAAATCTCATTTCCGTGTTTCTGATCTTACTTTGTTGTTTAATCGTGGCAGTCCGTAATTCACTGGCATATGTGAGTATTGGCCCCGTCACCTTTTCTAATACCTCTACCTTTGCTTCTGTGGGGATTTGTTTATGTTCAAGAAATTTACTTCTGATTGCATTAAAGAGCCTTCCTATTTAATAGTTTTTCCGATTCTTTTCATTATTTCATTACTTAGGTTACTATCTGTAGTTATTATTGCTCTCAAGAAAGTGTACATCTAGGATTCTTCCTTGGGAGGCGGCTTAAAAGCCAAATTGTTTTACATGGGCAGTAATGGACCGCGACCTACATTTTTATCGGGAAATTACTAACACGACAAGCTCATTTTAACACGGCCCGCGCATCTCTCTATGCACAACAAGTGCTGACCAAGAACTAACAAGGACTTTACCTTAAAAATTCAAGTGATGAAAAAACAATGGCC
This sequence comes from Liopterus haemorrhoidalis, assembly GCA_963971575.1. NCBI lineage: Eukaryota > Metazoa > Arthropoda > Insecta > Coleoptera > Dytiscidae > Liopterus > Liopterus haemorrhoidalis. The sequence continues at coordinate 22,438,204 of OZ020620.1, forward strand.
CTCGCTTCCAAAATGCAAGTGATGACAAAAAAAAGCTCATAAACTCTAAAACTCAAGTGAAGGAGTGAAAACTCAAGTGTGTTCCTTAAAAACACTAAAAACACGTGTTTTGGTTTTTTTAGTGCTGGGAGCTCAACCTTCTGGGTCACCTCTCTCAGGGTGCCCGTCTGGTCCCAAAAATTTGTAGCTGTCCAATTTTTCTAAATATATGTCTGGTATTTTTATATAATGAGTTTTGTTCTTTCTATTTATTATGATAGTATTGGTCCTATTTTTATTTATCACCATATTATTTTTCTTTAATTCCCTGTACTATATCAGTGTATTGCTGTAGGTCTTGTTCGTTTTCCGTCACTACTATCATGCTATCTGCATAACAAACCAAATTCTGTTACCTTTACTTCTTTTATCTTCCAGTATCCTATCGTGTACGGCTTTGTTTTCTTTTTACTTTGTTTAACCATATCGTCGAGTACCATTGCGAAGAGTATTGGGCCTAGAATACATCCCTGCCTGATAATAACAATAATGTTCCAAATTTGACACTGGTGGTATACACTTCGCAAACTGACAAATTATTATTTTTATAGTCTTAATTCATATCATTTATAGATTTTGTGTCATCGACAACAAATCATGATGATAATTGTCCATAATGAAATTAGCATTTACAAATGCTCATATCATACAAAGTACTTTGAGGGCGTTATTAGGGTTTTTGCCTTATTGCAATAATGCTACCGTAAGTTAAGTTTATTTTCTTTGACTGTTTTTCACTGTAAATCATTGTAAAGAGATATCTTTTATCTTGATCCGTCCCTGTTGCTGGTAGACAAGATGAACAGGTATGTAGGTAAAAACTGGCTGCGGTGGTAGGCAACAGTGGCCAGTGGCTGCGGAGTGACCATTGCCGGAGAGTGGCACGCGGGAGGGCAGGGGGGCAACACGGCCGACCAGAGGTCACCGGAAACCAAACATTATCTGCGGCCGCGACCGCGCTCGCACCGGATACCTTGCCCCTGTACCGCCCTCGCCGCACACACCGCCACTTCTCATGCATCAATGAACATAATGGACATTATATAGATACCGATACAACAAGATCTGGGATGCTGATGCTGTTTGCTCCACGAATATTCTTATTATAGAATATCTGGCTTATTCGAAAATCACAGTTGAAGTGGAATATTAGACCAAGTTTGTTATCAATTGACCTTAAATAAGTCTTTTCCCTGTTCGGTATTAGCAGAACTGAGAAACACTTAAACGAACCCAATAACTCGTACAGTGACTTTAATCAAAACAGTGCGAATAATCATTTTTCATAAAAATAGTCTTTGTTTTTGCTACTACTAATATGTTGACATCGCGATATTAGCGGAGAGTGAGGATGAACTATTGGAAATATTGGGAATGAAGGAGTCAGTAGCAGGCACCTTGTACAACTTAAGACGAAATAGAAGCAAAACAAAAGTGATGGTAGTGAGCAGAAAAGATACGCGGGCTGTATTGACTATAGGAGGAGTGCCACTAGAGAATGTTGACGAGTTTGTGTATCTTGGGCGTAAAATCACATCCGATGGACGAAGCAAGAAGGACCTTGTCAGTCGCATCCATTAGGCCAAGACAGCTTTCAACAAAAAAATACAATTTTTGCCTCCTATAATATCAACTTGGAGCTTAGAAAGCAATTGGTGAAAACATTCGTTTGGAGAGTAATGCTTTACGGCAGTGAGACCTGGACACTCGGCGTGAACGAAAGAACGAAAGTGGAGTTGTATGAGTTGAGGTGTTACCGAAGAATGCTCAAGATCCCCTGGGTGGACAGAGTCACAAATGAAGAGGTGATTCGGAGGATTGGAGAGAGACTGTGTCTGATGAATACAAAAATATACCTAGCAACGTAACGCGTTACTAGGAAATTTTGTATTTTATATCGAGTTTTTGCTTATATCTAGTTTTAAGAATTTTTATGCAATCGGGCATTCTAATTATTAAATAAATTAACATTAAATAATTTAGTTTATTAACCAATAAAACGATTGTCAATTAAATTTTAAAATAACTTTATTATTTACTTATTTTTATTATAATATAGTTTCAAATAAGGCAATGTTCTGTAATAAACAATATCCCATTCTGTTATAAAAAGAATTACGTACATGGACTTGTTGCCTATCTGTTATAGAGGCGAATATTGTAAAATATGCATTCCTCAAAGAGTTAATATTTGGGTGACAGGTTTTATAAATTTAGCTCTTAAGTTGAACCCACGAAAAGAAATCACACGGTGTCAAATCAGGAGATCTGGCAGGCCAGATTATTCTGCCACCTCTACCAATCCATCAATTTGAAACGAGTGATCTAAATATTTCCTCTTAGAATACATCTCTTCCAAAATGTGCTGGACACTTGCATGTTAGAACCAGACCTCCGGTTTTCACGTGGTATTTCGTCAAATGCAGGGCCAACTTTAGTGTCTAAAAGATTTAAGTACATCTCGAATTTAAATTTCCTTCTATTTCAAAGAACAATAATATCAGCCCAAATATAAAATTTTGAGGGTATTGCGTTGTAGTTTTTAAACTAATGCAAGGATTTTCTACAGCCCAACATCTGTTTTTTTTTTAAAGTAAATGTACATCTGTGAAACAAATTGACAGAAGAAAATTTCGGTCGCTATTACCACGTTCTTGTATATCTTGTCAGAATATTTGTCTACTTTCCTCAAAGAATGGTAATAATGCTTCATGGCATTGCATTTTATAGTGATAGTCATGTGTCTTTAAAATTTTCTTTAACCTTTACTGCGCAATACCTCATTTAGAAGCAATGCATCTTGTACTCAGTGTAGGAATGACGACGGGTACCCGGGTTCCCGCTACCCAACCCTTTAAGGTTCTACCCGGTTCCGAGTTCGAATACCCGCTACCCGTTATCTACCCATTACCCGTTAACTAACGGGTAATTAATGGGTAGTGGGTAATTAACAGGTAGCAGGTAATTAACAGGTACCAGTTGAGGTGAAGACCTTTTTTTTGCTCATCACTTTTATTTTGGAGATAGACAAAATTGAAAAATATACTGTATTTCCAAATTTTGTAGTGGGTAATTAAAGGGTAACGAGTAATTAACGGGTAGCGGGTAATTAAAGGGTAGCTGGTAATTAACGGGTAATGGGTAATTAACGGGTAGTGGGTATTATCCGGGTAATTGTGGCGGGTACCCGGTTCCAGAAATTTCTAATTCTCGTCATTCCTAACTCAGTGTAGTATTTAAGACTATAACTCTTATCACAATCTCTTTAAGATTATTTCTATCGCCATGGTACCTCCGATTTTCTAATAAGTAACCATAATAATATGATTTAAAAACATTTTTTATCAATAAAATTACCTGGTTTTACTTGATCTGAAATGCTTCTAGTATTCTCAAATTTGAATATTAAGGCGGCGCCAACCCTATAGTCCTCAATAGTTTCTTATACAAAACTAATAATCGGAAATAAAATTAATAACAATCTATGTATCAAAATTTGCAGCGAATTTTTATTTATCTAATAGGATATTTTTAATTGTAGAAAAAACTGTTAGGTAGTTGTAAATAAGCAAATTGCATTATAGACGCCATCATGTAAACCAATCGACGCATATTTGCGTACGATGCGGCAAATTATACCTAAAGCTTCATTCTACAAATATGATTTTAGCTATTTTGTTGTATTGTGAAAATTACTTATAGTTATTGTACTTGGTAATCTATTTTGCCGCCCTCTTGAATCTGCCGCGGTTTTCAAAATTGGTGTTACGGGTAAAAATGATTTATTTTATGTGAAGAATACGTGTACCAAGTGGCATTCTATTATGTTTAAGTATAATATTTTTCGACGGAGGCTCTAAACTATACGTAATCAAGTCGAAAAAAAAATTGACGTATTATTTGAACATTTCTACACAAAACTATATAAATATAAAAGTTATTTGAAACCCACAAATAGATTTAATAAATTACAGAACAATATCGCTGATGTCTATTTTTAAGTTATTGAGCCATAATATTTTTACAATAAATGTTTCTACAATTAAAACTATCATATTAGATAGATACAAATTCGGTGCAAAATTTGATGTATAGGTTGATACTAATTTTATTTCAGATTGTTAGTTTTGTATAAGAAACTAGTAACCTCCGGGGGTTATACGAAGCCTTAAACGACTTATTGTCGATGGAGATGGAATAGAACTGTAATTAAAATTTCCCGAAAATAAATTATTTTAGATGTAGCTAAAAACTCTATTTATTACGCTGTAAAGCGTCATCAGCGAACTGGCCTCTACATAAGAAGCTTGGTTCAAATCATCCATGAGCGACAAGCGCTCGAAACGCTTATTTCTTACCTTAATTATTCTGCGCTATTGTGACTGGTCCTTAACTTTTCTCGCACGTCATTTTGAAGAAAATCGACATTTGGCAATTTCATCATGAACTGTTTAACGACGATTGAGGAAACAAGGGCTTCTATCCAGAAGACCTGTAACTTACTAGATTTTTCTTGCAAACTATCCAGTTCGAAGATTGCATTTCGCTAGTGAGCATTTGAACTGACTGGGCGCAAACTATAGCAGTATATTGTGCAGAAATGAGTAGCGGTTGAGTTTAATTCTCCAGACGGGCGAGAACGAGTGCTCTGAAGGCCTAGTAATCTAGGGACTTTATTGAAAAGAGAGCAAAGTCATTTACCGACCAATGTTATTAATGTTTCGATTAATTATTAATTAATCGAAACAAAGAATATCATATGATTAATTGATTAACTAAAACAAAATAATCGATTATTTCAATCATTCGATTAATCGTTGCCATCTCTACGCATGAGCAACCCACAAAAATCACACTCGCATTTTGCGAGTGGAAAAATTCAATTTGCGAGAGAGCTATCACAGACTTTTTTTTCATCAGTCTGATCCGTCTCCCCTATTTTTTAGGTAGCTAGTTATTATAGCGACTTGCAAGTGTAACTGACAGTGTAAAAGTTTAATATACCTACGAAAGCCTAAAAAGATAGTGAAAGGGAATACTTCTGATAAGTAGCGAGTTATAAACCTCCGCCTGGTCATTCATCAAAAGGATTCTCGAAATAGAATTATATTGTATTTATAAGAATTTTAGCATGTCCAATAGAATCCAGTAAAATCGAATAACTTCTTGTCAACATATCCCTATTTACCTAAATTTTAAATGGTCCCAGTTGCTGGTATTTCGATGGACTGTGTTTGGCACAAATAGCATTAGTTGATGAGCACAAAAAAAAAGAAAGGAAAATTAACTAATTTACTGCTATTGTAGGAACGTAGGAACGTATAGTCCGAGAGCTAGCAACGTTTTCGAGAAAGAATTTTAGGTCGGCTGATTTTTTGATATTTCCCTTTCTTATTGAAGTTAGGTAGGGATGCGGTACGTCTGGCACCTGTGAGCGGTTGCGTTTACCTGTGCGCATCTCGCCTGTACAGCTAAAAAGTGGATGTTTTGAAATCATTTTAAGACATTTATTTTTATATATATAATTTTCTATGTCTTTTTAGCATTACAAATTTATAGTTGCCAGACAGTTTCGTTGTTGCTAACATTGCGCCAGATCTAATTTAAGTAATTAAAAAATAATAATTTTCAAACCATTTTAGTATAGCTGTAATTTTAATATGATATAGTCCTGTAATCGAAGAATACAATATTAATTTGCCAGACGGAAATTCCGTTGTTTAACTAGGAACCAGACCAATTTAAGTCCCGGGGATAATAGGTAAGTTAGAAAAGTGTGGCAGCTTATTCGTTGGTTGCGTGAGAGAGATAGCTGCAACAGAGGGCGTTAGAGAAAGACAGGTTATATAGGTTAGAATTTCATAAAAAAATAGAGCAGAATAGTAATTAAAGAAAATGAGGTGAGAACAACTGATAAAAAATATTATTAGCAAAATAAAACAAATCATTTATTTTAAATATGTAGGAAATGAAACATAAAATGTAATTCAGTATTTTTATTCAGTATCACTCCTTATATCATTATTATTATTGTATTCAGATGTATCGTCATTTTCTAGGACCTGAGTATATGTAAAAAAATAAAAAAAAAAATAAATAAAAAAAAATTATTATTATTTTTTAAATTTTATTATTTTACCACTTTTGTCTGAACAAAAACACAGTTTTTTTTTTCCTCACTCATCACGATAAAATTCTGCTTTATTTTATTTTATAAAAACAAGCAAACATAAACACTCATGTGGTCGACGCCAACTTAAAAAATAGCAGCTGTGATTGTTTTACTATTATCTCTTCTAACTCACCTATTCTCCCCGGGAATTAAATTAGTCTGGTTCCTAGTTAAACAACGGAATTTCCGTCTGGCAAATTAATATTGTATTCTTTGATTACAGAATTATATCCTATTAAAATTACAGCTATACTAAAATGGTTTGAAAAATATTATTTTTTAAATACTTAAATTAGATCTGGCGCAATGTTAGCAACAACGAAACTGTCTGGCAACTATAAATTTATAATGCTAAAACGACATAGAAAATTATATATAAAAAAAAAAATGTCTTAAAATGATTTCAAAACATCCACTTTTTGGCTGTACAGGCGAGATGCGCACAGGTAAACGCAACCGCTCACAGGTGCCAGACGTACCGCATCCCTACCTAACTTCAATAAGAAAGGGAAATATCGAAAAACCAACCGACCTAAAATAAACTTTTTTGTGACGTTGCTAGCTCTTAGACTAGTACTTGTATTGAACGTATTGTGAGCACTGTATTACCACATCTCCTAATTTTAGATATTATAATTAAAATATATAGATAAAACTTATAAAGGGACACGAAGGTTAAAAATTAACATATATTTTTAAAAGTTATCATATTAATATTCGCATAATATAAGTAATCACAATTATTATTAGAAAAACAACAAATTATCTAACGTTAAAGATATGTTGAGATGCAGTATTTACAATATTCTATTTAAGTTGGCAGCAGTGACGAAAATAAGTTAATAACGTAGCTGGTAATGTCATAGGTCCAGGTCCTGGGTGTTAGGTCAAGTCATTAGGTTCAAGTTTCATCAGGTCGCCACCTCAGACCCATCCACATGCCGAGTCAAGTCACAGATCAAATGTTAGGAGGGTTTAAAAGTCATGCAGTTCAAGAATCAGATTAGAACTTCGCATTTGTCCCACATTAGTTATGAATACACACCACTCACACTACAAAATCAAAGTACACTTTACACTTTAAAATAAATAATATATATATTTTCAATGAAAATTACGGAACTTGATACCATGTTTAAATTTTTTAATTTGAATTTAGAAACAGATAATTTTACCTTTTATGTCCTATACACAGAGGCGTCGCAAAGGGCGCGACCCGCACCGGATGCCTCCAAATTCAAAAATCATTTTATAATTTTTTTTAATTTGTTTTAACTAATAATAAATAATACTTATTAATTTATTAAAATTAACCATTTACATATATATATTTGCTTTGTCGGTCTCTTTGACACTCCTCAGATATATCAAAATATACTTGTTAAAAAAAAGAGTAGTAGTATAGCTTGTTTCTTTGTTTTAGGCGGAACTAGTAACTTTTACAGATTGATTCAAGCTTTTGATCATTTTGTTTAGGAAAAGCCAACTTCAATATATAAAAAGTAGCTAGTGACAACTTAAGAAAATTTAAATTCCATTTAGTCCCGCCTAAAGGTTTGTAATAGCCTGTATATTTTTACGAGGGTTACAACGACCACTAGATGGCAATATTGAAATGTGTCATTACTATATTCGTAAAATTTGACATTTGTTATTGTGAAATCAGTGGCAACTTATAAATTGACCGAGTCGGATGTGAACAGTGAGCGTTTAAAAAAACAAGTTTATGAAAAAATGGATATTACTCGTGAAGGTGTTCGTTGGATGATTTTGTAGGATTTTAGTAAAGGTCTAACTCAACAACAATGCATAGATTTGCTTCGTTCAACTTTTGGTAAAGAAGCACCGTCAGAAAAGACTGTTTACAATTGGGTTGCAGAATTTCGTCGTGGTCGTCTGTCCGTCACCGATGAATCTCGTGAATGTCGAGCAAAATCGGTTGTGATTCAAAAAAACATCGATGCTGTGCGCAAAATGATTGAAGATCGGCATGTGGCTTACCGTGAGACAGAGGCATCCTTTGGCATATCGCAGACTGCAATACATTCGATTTTGTAGGAACATTTAGCTGTGAAAAAGATCTGTTCCGATGGATTCCGCATAATTTGACCGAAGCTCAAAAAAAGGCTCGTGATGATTGCTGTAAGGGAATGCTAAAAAAAATCAACCTAGGCACTGCAGAATCCGTATACAACATCGTTACAGGTGACGAAACTTGGATTTATTCATATGAACCGGAAACTAAGCAACAATCCACTGTTTGGGTCTTCCAAGATGAACCGAAACCCACAAAAGTTGTTCGTTCACGACGCACTTCCAAGAAAATGATCGCTTGTTTCTTCGGTTGTACTGGATATGTCACAACCATTCCTGTAGAAGATCGAAGAACAGTTAATGCTGAATGGTATACTACAATTTGTTTGCCAGAAGTCATCGACAAAATCAGGGAAAAAAATCAAAAACGTCGCATCATTCTTCATCATGACAATGCAAGCTCCCGCACAGCTTGTCAAACAATTGATTATATGAAGGAGAAAAACATCGAATTAATGTCTCATTGCCCGTATTCACCTGATTTATCATCTAAATGACTTTTTTTTTGTTCTCCAATGTGAAACAAAAAATGCGTGGACAGCAATTTTCATCACCTCAAGAAGTTGGTGAAGCCTTCGAAAACCATGTTTTTGAGATACCAACTTCAGGGTGGAAAAAATGTTTCGAGAATTGGTTTGAACGCATTCAAAAGTGTATAAATCTTAAAGACGAATATTTTAAAATGCAATTAAACAACTTGTTCAAAAAAAAATTTTTTTCTTTCATAGTTTTTGTAAAAATTTAAAAGGTAGCCCTCGTATATCCTATACATAGTGGCAGTGGCGCACCCAAAGGGGCGGGGTGTTTTTTTCCCAAAAAAGAGAGAAATACCTATTTTTTTATCTTTGTGGTCTTAGATGTATTTAAAAATAGAGATGAGGACCTTTTTTTAGGTCATAACCTGTATTACAGAAGTGAGGACCTTTTTTAGGTCACCCCTTGTATTTCAAAAGCGAGGAGCATTTTTTTTTAGATCATCACTTTTTTAGAAATGATAATAATTTTAATAATTTTGACTCCCCCCCCCCAAATTGCACAGAGGCGTCGAAAATGGTGTGCTTCCCGCACCGGATGTTTATAAATTCAAAGATCATTTTATAAAAAAATTATATTGGTGTAAACTATTAATAAATAATACTTATTAATTTGTTAAAATTAACCATTAACATATGTATCTTTGCTTTGTCGGTCTCTTTGACACTCCTCAGATATATCAAAATATACTTTTTAAAAAATAGAGTAGTATATTCATAGAACAGTGAAAGAATAATCTCAACAAATAACACTCTTTTTTGTTAAGCTAGCATAGATATTGAAATAATATTTAATTAATTGCATCACAATTCATTAAACACATATATCTTTGTGTTAATATAATAGCGTTTACGTTTAGGCAGTCAGATTAATCCGAGCGATCCGAGTGCTCGCGATCCGTTCGTAAAGTCATTCGGAGTACACATTAACTTATTTTTAGTCAATCCGATTGATCCGCCGGAGCAATCCGATGATCTGGCAGGATTACTGGGATTAATGGATTGCTGGTGAGTGAACAAATTAACTCTCATTCCCCATATACCACTTTTTTATTATATACAAATTTTTGGGTGCTTCAGCATCTAGGCTTTTAGCACCCGGTACAGTGTTGTTTATTATGCATATTTATGGATTTAAAGTGTTTTATAATGTTAAATTCTGTTATATGTGAGAGTGTAACCGCTTGTATAATGAACACTTGTATACTGTAGTAAGATTCTCTGTGATGATTGTATTTTGTACAGTCGGTGATGTTGTGCTTTGTTATTAATATTGTGTCGCAAGTGTCCCAATTTACTTCTGCTGTTTTTTGGTGTCATACGTGTGTTACGTTGGAAGGGCCTATTCGCAGTTTAGGCCATTTTGATTTTTTTTTCTTTTACTTTTCTTAATTTGCCAGTAGTTCTCCAATATTCATTCCATTCTTTTTCTATTTTCTTCTTGATAAACTTGTTAGTCATTTTTTGGAACTGCTATTTTTATTTTGGGGGTGTTGTTTGCTTGATTTGATGCTATATCCGCTTCTTCGTTTCCTTGCAGTCCTATAGATGGCAGTAGCGAACTGGCAAATTTCTCCGGCCATGGAAAATTGGAATAAAGGGGTTCAAGGACCGGCCCAATTGGTTGAAGGCTTGGCCTCATTGCTTTAGGAACCGATACCATTGGGACTTAAAATCATTTGATAGACACTGTTTTTGAGTAATTGTGTTTTGCCCTGATTTTTTTTTTTTATCGTTTGGTACATCGTGTGTAGGTTGCATATTGTTTATATTGGATTTCAGGAATCAGTGCAGTTATGCATATTCTTTTTTTTAATTTATTTTCGTTTGATTTGTTAGACAGCTTGGGGATACCATGCTTTTCCGCAGTAAAGACGGTAAAGTTCGATTATCCAGAAAAGTCCAGTCTAGGTCATATGAAATAATAATTAACGTACTGATGTGTTTCTCTCTCACTCACATTGGCAAAATAGTAAGAGAAATACATGTGAAGCATGTCAAATTTTTTTGCTTATCTTTAAGGTATAACTACGACAAACGTACTTACATAATTCAAATATGAACTTTACTGGACTACTTTAGACAATCGAAGTGTACTTCAGTTTTGTTCCCAAAACTGAAGAGTTCGTTAAGAGGACGCCGTTTTCAAATATTAAAAATTGATGTGAAATGTGAATTTTCACACATTTCTGGGTTTTGCAGGTATTTAGTAACTAAATGATGATTATTTGGGGTGCCAAAACAAATTTTATGTCAAAATATTTTTTTATGATTTTAATTCGAATGCCTAATACCATTATTTAAGTTTCTAAATATGTGCAGTATTTTTTTTTATATAGATTAAGATTTTGAAAATTGCGCCTATGGCTTCCATTGGTTGCTTAAATCATAAGCCCCGCCCTCTGATTTCGTCAAACATAGAATTAAATTATAATTTCAACACTTCCCACTGGTTATTAAATTTACACTTTTAAAAATTAAATGCAACGTTTACCAAAATATAACTATAATTTTCACAAAATAATTTAAACAAAATAAAAATGCAAAAAAAAAAAAACAGAAAAATATAAAATGAATAGGATTCGAACTCTAGTTTACAAATTAAGTTACATTATTAAGCGCACGACAAAACCAACTACGCTACTAGAGCTACTGATCTGGTGTGTTACATAGCGAATTAAATATTTAACATATTTTAGTTAAACACACAAAAAATGCGATATTTTCCGAAAACATAATCTGTTGTACTATTTCGGTTCACACCAATGTATATTACTTAGAATTTTTTCAGATTTTTAATTTAAGCCATCTGGGCTACAGAGTGTGGGACAAATTTTTTTTGCACAATTTTGGCAAAAATTGCATCAAAATAATTTATTTTGCAAAAATAAAATTTTGATCGTTAATTAAGGGCTTTCATTTGATACCCTACTCAGAATTTTAAAAAAATATTTTTTTTTTCCATGAGCACATATTTGTTTATATTTTTAGGGGGATATGTTTTTTAGATGTTTTAGTATTTTTCCTATGTGCGGCTCAAAGAGTTGTATAAGCATGCCAAATTTCAGCTCTCTAGGTTTAGCCGTTTGGCTACAATTTTTACCAAACAGACACACAGAAAGACAGACAGACAGACAGACAGACAGACAGACGACAAAATGACGGTATAAGGGTTTTTTTGGTCATACCATAAAACCCTAAAAACGAAAAATAATAAACAAAACGGAAACTGATCTAGAAGCGATTTCAAAAAGTGTCTGCATAATATGTTTTCAGATGTGGAAACGACACTGGCAGCGATATGTAATCGCAGAAAGGATTTATTTAGATGATAATGTAGATGTAAAATAATTTCTTACTAATTAACTTTTAAGACCCTAGTCCGTTTTTTTTTTATCAGTCCTTGAATATTAAGAGTTTTTGTGGCTTCATGGTAAGATGTTTGTTTACGGAGCTCAGAGATGTAGGTTCAAATCCTGAACACTTTGAAATATTGCGTAATACCTGTTTATACAAGGATGCATGTCGCAAGCCGTTGATTACTTGGTTTTCTTATAGTGCTGGAGATTTAGAAACAAATAACTTATCTTATTTGCTCTATGCGTCATCTAGATCAGCGTTTCCCAACCTTTTTTCATGGCGGACCGGCAAGCGACCTAGAAAAAATTCGCGGACCGACAAGTTCAGAAAGTAAGGTGTATCGCAAAAGTTTTATATTTTTTATTGCACTGTTTACAAAAAAAAAAAAACAACAAATAAAAAATCACATATAATTAGTGAAAAAACAAACAAATTATTACTTAAGCGATTAACATATTAAGGACCGAGATTTTCATCTCAAAATTAAGTGGGTTATAACTTATTATACTCTATCTCAAAAAGACTGATAGTAATAAAATTTATTATTTGTAAAAAGTTATTGTTTTATCACACAGAAGCAGCAAAACAAAAGCGACAAAATATGAATAGTTCGAAACGAAATATTGTTAAAAACAACCGAGTGTGGCGCACATATTATATGGGAATACGAACTAGGGTTAAACACAATAGACCATAAAAATTTGACCCTAAAATTTTGAGGAAAAATATGGTCACAGGCGTGCGTTTAATAAAATGATAAATAGTAATATAGAAATACACAAAACCAATTTAAACGTGTTTAAAATGTGCACGCCACTGGTAACTGCCTGACAAAATGATTTATTACTATCAGCCTTTTTGAGATAGAGTATAGGCGAATAGTTGCATAGTAAAAAAGAACCTCGCGGACCGACAAAAAAAATCTCGCGGACCGGCGGTTGGGTAACACTGATCTAGATGATGAGAGCCTATTATTATATTTTTTTATTATTAATATTTATGTTCATATATTCGAATCTTAAACAGAATATGTTAATTATAAGGAGTTTTTACCGGCGTGTCAAAGTCATCCGCCTCACGTCCAATGATGCATGAGATATATTTCCACATTGACATCCGGTCACAGGCTCTCTGAACCATCGTCCGGCGCCTTCACGTCACAACTTCCATTACATTATGCTGAATTAGTTATATAGAATAATAGCTTCTCTCGCCAATAACTAGACCAGCGATGGTGAACCTTTTTCCACAGGTGGGTCGAAATTAAATTTGAAATTTTATATTAGCTGTACAACTTTGCTTCCGCCGTTTTCCTATAGATGGCTTTACCGGTAAGTAGTGGTCGAAATAAATAGATCATAGACGTGATGCAAAAACTTGGGCGTATGTCAACATAACCCCATAAAAACATTAGTCGAGTTGTGTCTGCATAATAATGTTATTCTCGATTGAAAATGTCAGTTTACGAGCCAAATTCTCGTCATTTGCGGGAGGTTTTAATTTTCTGCTTCAATATGAAGAAATCTGCGGATGAGGCTCATCGAATGCTTTCAAATACTAATGATGAGGTCGCTATTAGTGAAAGAACGTGTCGTGAGTGGCTTCAACGCTTCAAGAACGGTGATGTTCACGTCGAAGACCGGCATAGTGGTGGAAGAAAGAAGGTTTTTAAAGACCCCATGTTGTGGAAGTGGTCAAGACATACCTGGAAACGTTGAAATGGGAAGTCCTACCCCACCCGCCGTATTCTCCAGACGTTGCTCCCTCTGACTATCACTTGTTTCGATCAATGGCACATGGCCTGGCTGACCAGCTCTTCCGGTCTTAGGAAGAAGTAAAAAATTGGATCGATTCGTGGATCGCTTCAAAAGATGACCAGTTTTTTTCAACGCGGGATTCGTACGCTGCCCGAAAGATGGAAAAACTAGTGGCCGGCGATGGACAATACTTGAATCATAAATGTATAACCAGTTTTTTACAATAAAGCCTCGAATTTCGGAAAAACACGTCGGAAGCAAAGTTGTACACCTATGTAGTTTCAGTTCGCAGGTCAAATATTTAATGAGTAAATAAACGTGTTACTTTCCAATATAGCAAAACATTTTATCGATAATGATATAAAAATGGAATTGCCAGAATTTTTACAAATACAAAAACATGCTAATTCATGGATTCGTGCATTAGTGAGTATGTATGCTCCTTATAAAACCTTAACCTTTTTATCGAGACGGGGATGAGAGGGACGGACGAGGGTCATATATTTATAAATATGAATATCATAGAGAATAGATTTATTGAATTAGAGGTACCAGACAAAATTCCTTACCCTCATTGTCATTACATTGTCAATACAATTTTATTAAATGAGTATCTTAAACTATACTTAACCTAAGCACATATTATGGATATTTACAGGGAAAAAATAAAATGTAAGAAATACAAAAAATAAAAAACCTGTCACATATGAGAACATTTTGTGTTAATTTATCGTTATCGTCTTGCAATTATTATTTTTGGTTTCTTGTGTTTTGTCCTGCTGTATTCGTCGTAGTTGCCGAGGTTTTCAATCAGTGGGTTCTCATGTTCTTTGAGTTGCCCATACAGTGTTGTGGCTTGTTAAACTATGATGTCTTGGATAGGTATTACTTTAAAATCGTTTAGTAGAGTTGTGTTGCGGACATAGTATGGACAATTTGCCACGATTCTTAAAAATTTGTTTTGTATAATTTGTAATTTATACAAGTGTGTTTTTGCGGCAAAGGCCCAGGCTGGTGATGCGTAAGTTAGAATAGGTTGTATTAAGGATTTGAATAGAAAGATGGAGTTTGAATAACTGAGTTTGCTACGTTGATTGATCATAGGTTATAGTAAGTAGAGTCTGCTATATGCTTTGTTTAAAATATTTGTAATATGATTATGCCATAATAATTTTTTGTCTAGTGTGACGCCCAAGTATTTACTGTCGATAATCCATTTTATAATTTTACCATTTAGTGAAATATTCTGGAAAGGCAGATGTCGTCTTTTAGAGAATAGTAATTGCTGTGGTTTTGTCTGCATTTATTTTGATTCGCCATCTTTTATACCAGTGTTCGGCTTTTTTAATATAGTCATTTATGGTGGTGGTTATATATTCTGGGGATTTATCCTGACAGAATATAGCAGTGTCGTCTGCATATATCGCCAGATGTAGATCTGGAGTAGCTGGCTGTATGAATATCCTAGGTATATGTGCATTTATTTTTCTCAAAACTTTTATTTTAGATAATAATATTAGTAAGTTGTTGAATTAACAGAAACCACTTTTAGACGAAACTGACTTCTTAAACTTCTTAAACTGACTTCAAAATATATATTTTAGTAAAATCTTTCCCACACATCAGAAAAAAACTTATAACCGATTTCCTTTGTGAAGCTATAAAATAATTTTCTAGTGTTATATATGATAGTTTCGTAGTACAGATAAAATCTCATAGATTATTACGAAACAAGTAGCACTTCCTTCCAAAACGACTAAAACATTTTCAACTGAAACAGAACTGAAATTAAACCTGTGATTCATTAAATGATAAGAACGTTGATTACAAAGTTATGTTTTGTAAATAATTACATTACTTGTGGCCACGTTACAACAGTTTTTAATAAGCCTAACTATATGAGCTTCCATCTGAATCAATTGTACTCTTTGATAAAATTTATTGTATCGGGATTACTATTGATAATTGATAAATTATGTTCATTAATAGTGCTAGTTCTTTAGTGGTATTAAATGTTTACGTATAACCTTGGTATGAAACTAATATTTGGATTGTAGTTGACATTGGCTGAAATTTGGACTTTAATTTTTAAGTTTATTCATATAATGGGATCTGGTTTTTTTAATACTCGTTTATAAACTACAATATATATAGTTTTAATGGGTTATAAATAATTTTTTGCACATTCGGGCATAAATATAGAATTATTGACTCGCTTTTACATTTATAACGACAGTATTTATCACCCTAGGGCCATAAAGTGTAGTTTATGGCCCGTGGCTTCTTCACACCCAATCAACATTACAAACATATTTGAGGTAACATTCAAAACGTGATTTATCACACAAAATTCAAAATTGAGATATTGGTATCATTGTCTTCCTCTATATTAAATACCTAGATATTCCTGAAATGTGTGAAAATTCACACTTTACATCAATTTTTTAAATATTACCTATTATTTATTTATAATTTTTGAAATATGCAAATGACAACTTTAATTTTCTAAAAATCACATAAAACCTCTTATCAAGGAACTTCTATGGATGATCGTAGATTAATTCTTTGTACCATTTTATAAGCTTAGTTTAAAAAAAAAAAAAATAAAATAAAATACTTTTTAAGTTTATTTTATTTTTTGTTCTTATTTGCTTTTTTTAGATAGTACAAAACACATTTTAGATTAATTTTAGTCTATTTAGGCTCGGTATTTCCGCCTTGGTTTATCAATAAGAATAACTATCAATGGGATAATATTATACTCTTGATATTCACTAGGATAAATTGCTTTCTGAATTTCCAGCTCTAGTTATCCCGAAGATACAGGCTATTCCAAACGATTAGGCGGAACTAACTGGAATTGTCATTATTGTAAGCTATTTTGTTATATATTGAAGTTGGCTTTTTCTGTACAAAATGATCAAAAGCTTCAATCAATCTATAAACAGTACTAGATTTGAAAATCTAGTTCCGCCTAATCGTTTGGAATAGACTTTAGCTATTCGGATAATGTTTTACGATTTTTTTTTTATGTTGGTATTATTAGTGTTATGTTAAACAAAAAAAGGTGTACGTAATATGTATATAAAGTTTAAGTATATATGCTTATATTATGTACATATATTTATCAATAAAATATTTTTTGTCACCTATCTGTCAAAATCTGTCATTTTTATCCAATGGATAACATTTATCAGTACCTACACGGTGTGAATAACTTATCCTATAGATAACTTAATTACTCTATAGATAAATAATTGGAAATACGCAAAAAATCGTTTATTCCTTTGATAACAACTTATCTAGTGTTTGTGATTTCTCGACATTAGATTTATTTTCTCGAGAATTCTCGAGAATTCTCGAGAAAAATAATTATATAATTATTATAATATACATCTTTTTTTAATGTTGAAAATATTGTAGAGGATAAAAACATGTTAAAATTATAATCACCTTTAAAGTACTAAAGTAAAGGCGTCGAGCAAATTTTACATTTCTCGAGAAATGAAAAATGAGAATTAAAACTTTTTCTCGAGAAATTCTCGAGAAGAATCACTAAACTTATCCCATAGATAGTCAATTTTATCTGTGGTTGGAAATACCGGGCCTTTTAATGATTTTATTTGATACATTTAACAAACAGGAAGACACTGATACTATATATCAATTTTAAATTTTGTGTGACAAATCATGGTTTGAATATTACCTCCTCAAATAACTATTTTCCTTTATGTTATAAAACATAATTCGCAGGCCATTGCACTATAAGAAGCAAATATAATTTTTCAAGTTCAATATTCATTCAGTCTTTAATGAACGCTTGTGTTTAATACCTTCCGTTGTAAAACCAGTGTAAAAGAAAATACCTAGCGTTACACAAAATCATATCATATAATTCTATAATATTAGCATGAATAACCCAACATTTACCTTAAATAACTGTTTGGTATTCCCGTTAAAATTATAAAATTGAAAGTAATTTTCTCGTTTGAGATGTTAGTTATATCACGCGTTCTTTCAGACCATTGACGTCTTTCAGCACGTCATACTTAAAAACAATCATTATTTTGTAATAATTATGGTTGAAAATGTTATAATTAATGTCTTTATTCAGATAATATTTGGGCTTTCTAGTTAATTATTTGGTAGGTACTATTATATTGTTTGAGATCGTTGGAAATTAAAATCGTGATGTATTTGTTACTCATGTGTAGAACTATAATATATGATTAGTATTGTAAATATGGGTGCAGTAGTGTAGTTTTTTTCGTGATTGGGTAATTAAAGTTTAATTATTATTTACTTTCTTGTTTTATTAGCAATGTCTACTGAAGATTATTTTTACACATTGATTACATGCATGAATAAAGTTACGAATTACTCATCTATAGGTAGTTCATTTAAATGTATGGAACACAAATATTGGTGAATCAGAGTCAACAAGTAGAGTAATAGCAGCTGGAGTTCCACAGGGATCAATTCTAGGCCCCATTCTGTTTTGTATGTATATAAATGACATCAAAATTGAAAAACGTCAATTACTCGTTATTTGCTGACGACACTGCCATATTTTAGGGTGACCATTCGTCCCGCATTTTTATTTGGTGTCCCCAGGGCCGAATTTTGCTCTGTACTTATATTTGGGAGATGAAGACCTTTTTTTGCACTTCACTTATATTTAGGAGGTGAGGACCTTTTTTTGCTCTTCACTTATATTAGGGAGGTGAGGACCTTTTTTTTGTTTGCTCTTCACTTATATTTCGGAAGTGACGACCTTTTTTTTGCTCCGTCTCGCATTACCTTCTCCAAGAAAATGGTCACCCTACCATATTTACGCATTCATGGAAAACGAGCACTATAATCAACAGACTACAACAAGCTCTATCAAAACTGATGAGATTCATGTCATAATGGAAGATAAAGATTAATGAAACAAAAACAGAAGCCATACTTTTCACTAAACGAAGACCGAATATGAATAAAAATATAAGCATCCAAGGTTCCAACATCGAGTGGTCTCAGAAAATCAAATATCAAGGACTACATCTAGATAGTAAGCTAAATTATACCCAGCACTGTAACGACACATGTTAGGCAGTAACATCCAAAATGAGTACACTGTTCCCCATATTAAATAGAAGATAGCGACTAACCGTACAAAATAAGATATTAGGCGTTTACGTTTATTCAATCCACAAAATTGCTCAGATTGATCAGGTGACCTCACAAGATTAGTCGGATTGCTCGGATTTTGTTAATATTTTCGTAAGCAATATTTGTCTGAAGTTAAGTAGTGAAGCCTGGTGACGGTGGCGCTAAATGCAACTGTCAAATTTCTGTCGTTGATTACAACTTTTGCTATCGCATTTTTTTATAAATATGAGTTTATTACTAATAATAGAATTCTATCACAAATGGCACTTATATCGTATAATTTGTTAAGTTATGTTTTCAACACATTCCAATTGGCTGTAAGATTCAATTTACCCGCGCTAACCCCCACCCCCAATCCTGCCAGTTTATCGGATTGCTTGGAAACGCTCGGATTGCTCCTGCGGTTTAATCGGATTGACTAAAAATAAGTATACGCTCCGACTGACTTTACGAACGGATCGGGAGCACTCGGATCGCTCGGATAAATCTGACTGACTAAACTTAAACGCCTATTATTATACAAAACTGTAATCCGACCTTCCTTAATCTACTCGTGTCCAGTTTGGAGCAACACCTGTGCCACAAATTACAAAAAATTACAGACAATACAGAACAAATGCTTACGAATTGCTGGAAACTATTCCAGGTACAAGATAGAATATACCAAGGACTACATATTAAGGATGACAGAAAACTTTTTTACGAAATGTCTTGCAAATCCTAATCCATTAATTCAAGAAATAGGAAATTATGTAAAGAACACATTGCCCTTCCGGAAAAACAAACACAAACTGACTAAACACATACTCCTGTAACTTAATGAAAAAGATTAATATTTAAGTATTGTACATGTTATATGGGTTTTTCAATTGTATTTTTCCTATGCTTGATACTGTATTTTTGATTTTTTTTAAAATATTAACACAATTCACGGTTTTGTAGGTATTTAATAACTGCACTAAATCTGTTTGCAGCACCTGCTACAAACTTTGGTGTCATATAACAGTCATAGCAATTTTCTTCACATTTTCAACTTAAATGACAAAGACGTAATTAATGTAACGTCTTGCAAGTACTTAGGTAGCATATTATCCTGCAACGTTTGATGATAAAGTGTGACACTTTAAGTGTCTCAAAGAATATTTGCTACTTACCTGGCCTTCGGTGCTCTAAGAACATCTATATGGAGCTGCCGAGATTTATAGCTTAAAAGAAAGATAATGATGCACAAGGTAGCTGTACTCCCTGTACTTCTCAACTAGATATGGGAATTTTGACTCAGTTTGCGGAACCGGATCAGTAGAGGTCGTTCAGTTTGCTGAGCCGGCTCATTGATTCGGCTCAGTGATCCGGCTAAATGTGTCCCCAAGAAACAAGTCGGTCAGTCGTCAGTCCTCCCACCGTTCAAAACGGTTGTTGGTTTGCAATATGTAGATAGAACGTCGCTCAGCCGACTCTTGCATTATATGAACAGACAGCGGAAAGCGGAATTGTTTGGTCTAGTGGAATAAATGCAATAAAAACGTCGGAGTACTTGCCGCTTTATTACCTTATTCTTGTTAATATTCTTTGTATGAATTCAAGACGTAAATTATGACTTAGTAACAAATTCTTCTCTCTCTCTCTCCCTCTCTCTCTCTCTCCCTCTCTCTCTCTCTCTCTCTTTCTCTCTCTCTCTCTCTCTCTCTCTCTCTCTCTCTCTTCCTCATTATCTTGTTATAAAGAAATAATGAAGTTAAAAGATCGGTCATTTTCTTGAAAGTGCTTCGTGAACGAACAACTTTTACCTGTTCGGTTCATCTGGGAAGACCCAAACAGTGGATTGTTATTTAGTTTCCGGTTCATATGAATAAATCCAAGTTACGTCGCCTGCAACGATGTCGTATACGGATTTTGCAGTGCCTAGGTTGTATATTTTTAGCATTCCCTTACACCAAACAACACGAGCCTTTTTTTGAGCTTCGGTCAAATTATGCGGAATCGATCGGGAACAGATCTTTTTCACAGCTAAATGTTCATGCAAAATCGAATGTATTGCAGTCTGCGAATCACTGCATTGTTGTTGAGTTAGGCCTTCTAAAAATCATCCAACGAAAACCTTCACGAGTAATATCCATTTTTTCACAAACTTGTTTTTTTAACGCTCACTGTCAACAAACTATTCGGTCAATTTAAAAGCTGCTACTGATTTCACAATAACAAATGTCAAATTTTACGAATATAGTAATGGCACATTTCAATATTGCCATATAGTGGTCGTCTGTAACAACATAAAAGGTAACCCTCGTACGATAAAGATGATATAGCATTAATTAAACACTTAAATAAACTTTCGATTTTTTGAACAATCTGATTTTATGACATCCCTGTTTTTTATTGTGTAATTCACGTGACTAAGGGTATATGAACCATGAGTTCAAAAAGAAATTACATAAGGGTTGGCTATGGAACAACAAAATAATGTCTACAGCAAGCTTTATAATTAATTAACTGCCATCACTGTTGTTGATGTCGTAAGTTATTTATTGTTATGTAAAGCTTGCAGTAGACATTATTTTATTTTTTCATAGCCAACCCTTATATAATTTCTTTTTGAAGTCATGGTATATATTTTTCGAATCCTCTGTATTATTTCCATATGTGGATCAAAGAGCTACATATACATACCAAATTTCCTCTCTCTAGCTCCAAATGGGATGTTTAGCCAAAATTTCTACCCTACAGATAAGGCTATAATAGTTTTTTGTTATATCTACGAAATCCTAAAAGTGAGCTTTTTGTGTAGAAAAGAAAAAGGCAACTTTGTAGTTAATTTGTGCATTATACTGGAAAGTCATAAATACAAATTCAATATATCAACATTTCCATAGGAACACATATTCCGATGTTGTATCTATTGGCGGGCATATGTGAAAGCACCAGGACACTAATGCATGTGCGGATATGTAGATACACAGAGGCTTGATTTATGGCCCCTGTGAGTAACCGATCAGCGCCGTTCACCGCCACCATTCATCACCACTCTATCCACTTCACCGTGCGCTCTATGATTAAATACTATCTCCGCTACATCTGTATAACTAATACATGAATTACTGGACTTTCTACAACAGTATTTCCCAATTCTATTTAACCACTTGGCTCTATCATTGTCATTACATACAAACTAAACGATTTTATGGAGAACAGTAAGAAAAGTTTGCGACTTAACACTGTATAAGTATTTAACCAAGTTAAAGGCTTTTGGTAACTGGTAATGCGTTAGTGGTTCGAATTCTACCTAAACAAACAACTCTGCTAAATAATAAAGATTCATCTACTGTTGATTTAAACACTGGGATACCACAAGGGACAATTTTGGGGACATTACTTTTTATCTTTTAAATTAATAACATATTATAGTTCTAATGTCTGTATTAATAAACGTTCATTACTGCATAACGCTTCGTTATATCAAATTTCCACTTAAACATTTTATTTCTATGGAAATTTTGATTTTAACGGTCTGTTTGATATAACTAACCGTTATATAATAATGAACGTTTATGAATATGGGCTTAAGATTTTCCAATTTTACGCTCTTTGCAGAAGATACATTAATTTATATTTATATAGCAGTAGACAATATTAACGATTGTTTAAATAAAATAAGATCCGATTTAAACAATTTTAATATATGATTTAAAATAAATTGACTTAATGTTAATATAAGTAAATTTAAATATATGGTATTAGGAAATAGCGAAGTGCCAAATTTTGATATGTGTTTAGGATAACGAAAAATTAGAAAGAGTTAGGAACGTTAAATATTTTGGTATTATTGCGACCACTACAGTCGCAAAATCATTCAAAATTACCGCTCCGGGTAATTTTTATCAATTTTTAATTTTCTTATGCAATTCTAGCGTTCATTGTATGAACCGCTAGAATCTTGCAAATTTCTGTCTGAGACCATAACTACTCCATTGTGTTTCATCGAGAACAGACGTCTTTTTGAGTTTTTGATAAGATCTAATATACTGTGTTTCGAGTTTACCAAGACGAGGCTGCGAGCTATTTGGTAAACAAGAATTATCGCTTGATCACCGTTCGGGATATACGTTTTTTACGAGATAAAACCCCCGTTTTGGATCAAGAAGTTCTAATTTTTGATATTTTTTCTCAATCCAAAAATATCTACACATTGAGTTCTTAAGAAGCGTATATTTGGAACTACCAAATATCCAGACGAAAACCAGGAGAACCTAGACCACTCCAGAAGTTGGGCCAGTAATCAACCAAGATCAGCGATTCCACCAGGATATTGTAGAGTCCGATTGTGGATAACTGAAGCCAACTTCTGTGTCTGTATTCCACGCTCAGTATTTTCATACGGAACGCGTGAGTACAAATTTAAATTCATAATTCTCATTGTTTTCTGACGCGCCGCACAGTTCAGTCCCTGTGCGTGCGCACATTGTAATTTTTGCCATTTTGTTAATTTAGATTCCGTAAACTTTATATTGAATATTATTTGTGTGTATAGTTTCTCACCCCAATGTATTTTGGTTGTGTCGGGGAGAAACTTATATTTGTAAAACTTACATCACCCGTCTACCGGGTGATCCATTAATTGATACTAATTTACGCTACATTTTCCCTTATTCATGTTTTGTTTGTTATAAAAATTATTCAAAATAATTTTTCGGGTTACTCAGAGCAGTTCTACGATATCAACGGCTGGTTAGGGATTCAAGAGGACAGAATTGTGTTATATTACTCCTCCAGAACCACTGTGTGGGCCCCTTCGAATACCTTTACTCCCAGGGAAAACCAAATCACTTGTAACAAGTCACCGAGAATAACCACTCGGAGTGAAATACGTCTGAATCCTGCCTGTCCTTTTTGATGTTTGTGAGTATAACTCTGCTCTGAAGTAACGCGCCATTTTTTCAACGATTTACCTGCAATTCTGCTGCAGGTTAAATCCGCACACAACAATTTACTCTGCAGAACCGTTTATTAGTCACCACGTGTGGCGGGTCCTACGATCTTAGTCGTAGACATATGTGACGCCGCGGCGCCTAACGACGCGATAAACGACCGGATGACGTATTAGTACTTGTACTTGTACTCGAAAATAAGTACTTGAAGTACATGAGTATTTTACTCGTACGTGTACTCAAGTCCAGTTTTTCCAAAGTACTTAGTACTCAGTACTTAAGTACATTTTAGTTGTACTCGTCCAAACTCTAATCATTACCATAGAAACGTTACATATAAGTATGAAAAAATAGATACTTATAAAAAAATTCGAAAATTTTTTCAAAAAATGTCTTAAATAAAATTTGTTAGTTATTGCTTTTATAGCAACTTTTGGCAAATAATTTTTTTCGAAATATTTCTCTGTTGTGAAATTTTCGCAAAAATCTTAAAATCGACACGAGTAAGCTCCCATTTCTAGTTAACCAATTTTTAGCAGAAGTTGATAAACTCGTAACATTGATGTCAAAAGCTTAAATATGAAGTTTCATAAAAATCCTTTTAGCAGAATTTGCTCTGCACGTGTACACAGACAGACAGATAGACAGACAGACAGACAGACAGACAGACAGACAGACAGACAGACAGACAGACAGACAGACAGACAGACAGACAGACAGACAGACAGACAGACAGACAGGCCGACAGACATCATGCTAAAAATAGGCAAAACGTTATGTAGGGTCCTTAATTCGAGGAGATCCATTGAAATCTCGAAATGTCAAAATCGGTATGATCACAATATCTCCCTTATATATGTTGGCAATCGGTAAAAATTAAAAAGAAATTATATTATTTTTTAATTTAGCTAAAAATCCTTCGGGATCGAGTAATAAAATAAGAAATAACACAAATTGTACTTTTAATATAAAAATATTATTACAATATTTTTATTATAAACAATTCGTTCTGCAATTAATATTATTAATAATATCGAAACTATTTACACATTGTCCTGGAAACAAGGAAATGATATATGAAAATGAGTTAATCGCATATTATGCGGTGGAATGACATTTTTTTTTTACATTTGTAGGTTACACTCAATGAATTTATTTACTTTGTGCTTTAAAGCGCAAAGTAATATGCCTCGGCAAATGTTAATTTCGCGTTGTTTTCGCAGAGCGCAAAAGCCTACTTTGTATTGTGATTGTAGAAAAAAATATATACTGGGTTTCCTTTATATGTCAACTCTGTCGATTTTGAATATTAATTCTTGAAAATAAAATTTATACCAAAATAAAAAATAAAAATAAAAAAATGCAAAAATACTAATGTAACTGTTTATTTATTGGTTTTTTAAATCACCTGAAAAAACTTGAGTAAATATTGTCTAGATAATTAACATTTAAAACCAATTTCATTTCTTTAAAATAAATGTTCTATATCCTGTACGTTTTCTTATACTGACAATTTATGTTTCCTTTAAATAACAAATTTCCATTCCATGGGAAGATACTGAAGATGATGTCACGTTATCCCAGTGATGGTTCTAGTGTTGTTATTCTAATATTTCATAATTATCGACTCGTGATATCCTGATACATTATATGAGGATTTTTGTTCATTAAATTACAGTGTACTTAAGCATACAAGGATGCACTACCGACTTCATTAATTGCAGTGTACAGTACGCTATCTAGACATTGTGGCGCAATCATTAATATAGTTAAAATTTCTCGTGGATATAAACGGCTATTGGTGGCTACATGTACGCAGTGACGGACTTTTGCCCGAGACAAAAAAGACATTTGTCTTGGGCCCGTAATTTCCAAGGGCCCGGATTTGGGAGGTGAGAACCTTTTTTTCTTGCTCTTCACTTGGATTTGGGAGGTGAGGACCTTTTTTTTGCTCTTCACTTTGAACGCCTCTAGGTTGAGGGCCCGTAAATCATAGGTTGGGGGCCCGTAAATCAAAAATGTCTTGGGCCCGGCGAAGGCTTGATCCGTCACTGCTTGTACGAATCATTTATTAAACTTATACTGTCATTATTACTTTTAAATATACAATAACCTTATATATAGTATATATTACTGTTTCTAAATCGGTGATCCGCGGACCGGTGTGGGGCTGCGATTATATATTGATGTAAAGTGTTAATTTTAACACATTTCAGAGTTTTGGAGGTATCTACCAAAATCAGGGCTAAAATAACGTTTCAGATCGTTACATTATTTCATAACGTAATTTATTTTTGCTACGACTACTATGGAACTGTCTCAATTCGATACTTTTAGTTGACAGGAAATTAGCTTAATTTCGCATGTTACCCTTATGCGCCCTAATGGAAACTTACTTGAAATCGCAATACATTTATGCAATACAAATGAAACATTTAAAAAAGTATTTTTATAATGTTATACAATGTTTTTAAAATAACGTTACAAAATAACTTTTTATGAATCGTTAGAGGTTATCATAACGATATATAACTTTATAAAAATATCGTAATGTTATTGTATTAGAAATTGTAGTTGAATCGTTATTATAACGTTATCGGGTATCCTTACGTTACGTTATCCATTCCTGACCAAAATTTACCATAAATTGTCGGTACATATTAAAAATTGATGTCAAGTGTGAATTTTCACACATTTCAGGGTTTTGCAGGTATTAAATAAGTGTAAGAAGACAACATAATACTGGATGTCTACGAATATTTGTTCTATTAATCACATCAAAATCAACAGTTTTTTGATACTCACTTTTCTTCCTTATTTGACAAAAATGTTCACTAGTCTTCATTACATTAATAAGAAATATATTGATAAATGGCTTCATTTTTTTTTTTTTCAATTTCAGAAACGTGTTTCTCTCTATTAACAATGTGTTATTTGATTTATAAGTATTTTATTACTACAAATTATTTATTCCTCTTTTATACTTTAAAAACAAATATCTAATGTAATTCAAAAAATAGGTTAATTCACAGCGTATAATAGTATAATAAATTAACTGAACACTCCTGAATTCCTAACTGAACTGAAGTGTTAAGTGTAGTGCAGTGTAGTGTGTAATTCGGTTCGCAACTTAAATAATAATAATTTTTTTATATTTTTAATTTAAAAAAATATCAGCTGTGGCCACCACAGGACCAACCGCCATCATAAAGTACTTGCATAAAATACATTCTAGCAGCAAAGTAGAAATAACTTGTTACATATAAGTTTGAAAAAATTCGAAACATTTTTAAAAATTTTGCGTTTACCAAACACGTCTCAAATAAAAGTTATAAGTTATTGCATTTATAGCAACATTTGTTAAATACATTTTTTCGAAATATTTTTCTGCTAAATATTCGCAAAAATCTTAAAATCGACACGAGTAAACTCCCATTTCTAGTCAACCGATTTTTACCAAAAGTTGATCAACTCAATTGATGGCAGAAGCTTAAATATGAAGTTTCATAAAAATCCTTTTAGCTGAATTTGCTCTGCACGTGTACACAGACAGACAGACAGACAGACGGACAGACAGACAGACGGACGGACGGACAGACAGACCGACAGACATCATGCTAAAAATAGTCAAAACGTTATGTAGGGACCTCAATTCGTGGAGATCCATCGAAATCTCGAAATGTCAAAATCGGTATGATCACAATACCTCCCTTATATATGTTGGCGGTCGGTAAAAAAGGCGATAATAAGAATTGTAATAATTACAGAGGCATATCGTTATTGAGCATACCAGGAAAAATTTACGCATCTATACTGGAAGCAAGACTTAGAAAGCAAACCGACAGTAATATTGAAGAATCACAGCATGGTTTCAGAAGAGGCAGAAGTACACAAGATAAGTGAGAAGAGGAGCAAATATAGAAAGCCGCTGCAC
Source organism: Liopterus haemorrhoidalis (assembly GCA_963971575.1). Classification (NCBI taxonomy): domain Eukaryota; kingdom Metazoa; phylum Arthropoda; class Insecta; order Coleoptera; family Dytiscidae; genus Liopterus; species Liopterus haemorrhoidalis. Next base: position 22,466,169 of record OZ020620.1, read on the forward strand.
CTCTGCTTTGTAGATTTGGAAAAAGCATTTGACACAGTTGTACGAGAGCAACTGTGGAATATCTTAAAAGGAAGAAAAAAGCAATTAAAAGTTTATAAGTGGGATATACACACTTGGTACGCACTGGTCAAATGACTTCACAAGAATTTCCAATATTGAGAGGACTAAAACAAGGCTGTATACTAAGCCCTACATTATTCAATATATACTTGGATGAGGCAGTAAAAAAAGCTAGAAAAAAATGTAAATATTTCAACCTAGGCAAATGAAACGATGTAAAATTAATAGAATTAGCATTCGCAGACGATATGGTAATACTGGGCGACTCGGAAGAGAATCTACAGCTAAATTTGTAGGCCTTTAATAAAGAACTAACAAGTGTTGGACTTACCATAAATAAAGCCAAAACTAAGACAATGATTATCGGAAACGGAAACATCAAACACGGAATTCATATAGAAAACGAAAAATTGGAACAAATACAAAACTTTAGGTATCTAGGTAGCCACTTTTCAGAGAATGGAAATATAGACTTAGAAATTAAAGAAAAATGCAATAACGCAGGTAAGGTCTTCAATTCATTGAAAACAAAATTTCTCAATATAAAAGAAATTCCCGAATTGACAAAGTTAGCTGTGTATAAGACAATATATCTGCCAATCTTAATTTACGCAAGTGAATCCTGGACGTTAACACAGAAACATAAAGAGGAGCGAATTTTAGTTTGCAAATTAGAACGCGAGCATTCTAGCCATTACACTATCAAAGCATACTGGTTCAGTTGGTTCGATAAGTTATTAAATATTTTACGTGGTCAAGCAAAAAGCACAAAAAAATGCGTAATATTCCGAAAACATAATCTGATTAAAAATTCCTGTTGTACTATTTTGGTTCACACCAATGTACATTACTTAGAATTTTTTCAGATTTTAAGTTTAAGCCATCTGGGCTACAGGTTGTGGGACAACATTTTTTTTGCACAATTTTGGCAAAAATCGCGTCAAAAGAATTTATTTTGCAAAAATAAAATTTTGATCGTTAATCCACGTACTAAGGGTTTTTATTTGATACCCTATTCAGAATTAAAAAAAAATTTTTTTTTTTTCGATGAGCACATATTTATTTATATTTTTAGGTGGATATGTTTTTTAGATGCTTTAGTATTATTCCTATTTCTATTATGTTCGGGTCAAAGAGTTGTATAAGCATGCCAAATTTCAACTCTCTAGGTTTAGCCGTTTGGCTATAATTTTTACCGAACAGACAGACAGACAGACCGACAGGCAGACAGACAGACAGACAGACAGACAGACAGATAGATAGACAGACAGACAGACAGATAGACAGACAGACAGACAGGCAGACAGGCAGACAGACAGATAGACAGACAGACAGACAGACACACGACAAAATGACGGTACAGTCATACCCCGCCACTCGACGTTAATTCGTTCCGAAAAAGCGTCGAATAGCGATTTCGTCGAGTGGCGAGTCGCATTTCCCCATAAGAAATAAAGGGAATCATATGTACATGTTCTGTTCCATAGTGATTCTTACTGTTTTCCTTTAACTATGCTTGCATCTCTAGCCTTTTTTGGACCCATAATTATAAATATAAATGACTTATTTTAGCAAAAAACAAAAAGTTCATAGCAGCACTAATTCGAGTTGTTTTCGTCAAGATATCTAGGTGCGAATTGCTGGCCATGCGTTCATTTCGCTTTGTTTACCAAAATATGTATCACGTGATCGGTACTCGATCACGCGTCGGAAAGCGATACGTCCGTCGACTCTTACTCACGACATTTACGTCGAATGGCGAAAACGTCTAGCTAAAAGGTAGTCGAGTGGCGGGGTATTACTGTCTAAGGGTTTTTTTTTTGTCATAGCTATAAAACCCTAAAAATGTATCCGATTACCTTTTCACATTTGTCTTATTCACAAGAATCTTATAGCGGGATTATCAGAAAAAGCGGATCATATTTAGAACTGCGGGATATACGGGCAGCGGGAAAAACTAGGGATGGCAAAGAAATATCGATGTTCTTAAAACATCGATATTTTACAGTAAAAACATCGATACTTTTACATCGAGGTTTTGTTTCCGATGTTTTTTTAACATCGAGGTCCACATTCTAAATAATTCGATGTTTTCAAATTAAGATTTTAAATTTTTAAATTAGTTTAATGCACGTAATGATTGAGTTTTTGACTTGAGTAGTTGTTATTCTATTACTTAAACTTGACTCCACCCAACCGTTTGCTACAACGCCACACCGGATATCGGCGATACAGCACATCCATAGCGCACATTTTTGTTTACCCAAATTAAAAAACTGGTAGCTTCAATAACAACCAACGTGCCTTTCACAAGATCCTCATCTGCAGATTCGGACAATGACCAGGGTGGGTGTAGTTCCGATATATGGGCCCACCATAAATCACTCGTTTTAAAGTCGAACAAAAAAATGACGGATCAAAGTTTGGGCCTAGATACTGAAATTTCAATGTTTCTCTCCACCCCAGTGGCAGCAAATTTCAAAACAGCCCTCTTGAATTATGGTCGGACCTCAAATTAGTTTACCCTAAATTATATATATTGGCCCAACAATACTTGGGCCTGAGCCCAAGGTGGCTACTGATAGCCACCTCCGTTCCAGCGGAATGGCTGTTTTCAAAAGCTGGGGCTACAATTGATCAAAAGTGCAATAGATTGGAGGGAAGCCTCTTATCAAAATTATTATTTTTAAATGGCTTACCCGAAAAATATTGGATGTAAATTATACTACTAGGCTCATACGCAATATAAGTTTAGGCTTTCTACATCATATACAACAAATTCTATTTTATTAGCTCTAATATTAATATAAATTAGCAATTAAGCATTAGTGTTGTCTATACTCTATCTCAGAAAGACTGATACTAATTTTATTACTAATTTTATTTTAACTTTGTTTTATATTTATATATATTATTTTTTGTATTTTGAAAGTGATCCGTTTCTGTATAATGTATGCTATATGTTTTCGTAATTTGTGTCTATTAGTTATATTTCACAATTAAGTTGTATTTATTTTTGTTTTATTTTGTAAAAATATGTACCAATGTATTCTGAGCACAACAAGCCTTTGGCTTTTGCTCTACACTTTATTAATAATAATAATAATAATAAAATACATTTTACAAAGCAATTTTACATGTAAGTAGTGATTTTATTTTTTGTTTGGTGAGGATACAGTGAGGAATTTTTAAATTTCAAATAGGTATATTATTTTAACTTGAATTTATTATTTATGTAACTAATATATAACTTTTTATGTAACCTTATTTAAATGTAAATTTATTTTTGTTTATAATCATTGTATGTATATGACTTAAAACTGTAAAAATGAATTGAGTCAATAAACAGTATTATTATTATTATTATTAATATAGTTTTAAATTATATAAGTATATAAGTATATAAGTATATATAAGTATATAAGGAAAATTAATTAATAACATGATTAAAAAAAATCGAAAAAACATCTATACATCGATGTTTTTGGTCGATGTTATCATCGACATCGAAAACTTGGTGGCGATGTTTCAAAACATCGATACATCGATGTTTCAATTTATTTTGCCATCCCTAGGAAAGACCACATAAAAGCGAGAATGCATCATCAATAGCAGGACGTCCTGTCACCTTAGTCGGATGGCCTTGATCGGACAACTGTTAAAAATGCTAGTACATGCGTATCTTATTAAAAACGGTACATTGAAAACTCAATTTTATATAGATATTTAAATATATCACACTTTATTAAATACTTTCAAATAATCTTAGATTACAATAACAGTATCAAAAGTTTCAAAAGGCAATGAACATGTGAATTAAAGAATAATGAATAATGGTTATTATCACTTATGAATAAACATTATGTTTATTTTTAATATATATATGAGATGTCTTCTTTAACCGCAGTTCGAACGAGTCACTTCTCTTACATCTGAAACAAAGCAAATAGTAGCATAAGACAATGTTTATTTCTAAATACATTTTGAGATATATCGTAAGGGAAGTTTAGTTTTAAGAATGATAATTGTATTACATAGTGCACGTACGTATACAAAATACTATGGGGTGTCAATTCTAAACGTTAGCAACCGACGGTCATTTTAGTCAGTCGCCAAGTTGTAAAGTAGCGGTTCCCAAACTTTTTCTGTTCCCGGCGCCTTTAATGTATCAGAATTTTTCCACGGCGCCTCAAGCCAAAACATTGATCTAACTAACGCAGTTGAAAGAATATTGGATTGTTATCGCGGCGCACAGTTTGGGAATCGCTGTTTTAAAGTTTTCAATGTACAGTAGTTTTATTTTTCTATATTGGTATTACATAGTGCTACATTATGTTGGCATCACAAATGGAAAAACAAATAACTATTTTTTTTAATTTAATGGCCTTTGCTGCTGTGGCAATTAGCCAGAACAATTTTTTGTTTGAGAAAATTTCCATGCCTGAACGGGATTCGAACCCGAGACCTTCGCAAGGCAGAGCACATGTGTTACCACTACGCTATGCCGGTCGGTATCTATTTGTTTTATATTATATAATTAATTTTTTGTACATATGTCAGTTATATTAATTTAACCTCAATTAAATGAACGAAAAAAAAATAAACAAATTTTAATCCATGCTTGTAAAACAACCAATAAATACTAAGCGGCTGACGCCATGACACATTTCACCAAATCCATAGCTGTTGCTAAGCATTTCGCGATGTCTCCAACTTTATTAATTCTTGACTACTTCAAAAGATCACTCAAAATTTCAGTAGTTAACCTTGGAAGAAAAGTTGCCAACTTTGATCGCAATTTTATTCATCCGGACGCTAGGAGTTAAAATTGAGAAAGCATTAGTGTTGTCTATACTCTATCTCAGAAAGACTGATAGTAATAAAATTTATAAATAAAAAGTTATTGTTTTTTCACACAGAAGCGGCCCACAAAATATGAATAGTTCGAAACGAAATATTGTTAAAAACAACCGAGTGTGCCGCACATATTATATGGGAATACGAACTAGGGTTAAACACAATAAATCATAAAAATGTTACCCTAAAGTTTTGAGGATAAATATGGTCACAACCCCTGTGACCATATTTGCGTTTAATGATATGATAAATACGGTCACAGGCGTGCGTTTAATAAAATGATAAATAGTAATATAGAAATACACAAAACCAATTTAAACGTGTTTAAAATGTGCACGCCACTGGTAACTGCCTGACAAAAAAATGAAAATTTCATTACAATAATTTGGAATCATTTAACAAATTATCTTAACAAAAAAGAGCTAAAAAAGATATTTAAAAAATTAAATTTCTTCCTGATTTACGTTTTAAGAGAGTGTTTATTTGATATCCCACAATAAATTTTAAAAATAATACTACTAATATTTTTCAATGGCCCAAAAGAATCATATTTAAATGCTTATTTGTTTATATATTTCAGACGATATGTTTATATTTTTAGTCCAGATAGAGATTTCTTGGTTGTACCTACAAAAGTCAAAAATGAAGGTAGAAAACACTGGCGTATTTAAAGAAGTATTTTCGTCTGAATAGATAAATAATGTAAAAATGGTACTTACTGACACCACATCTTTGGGCGCAACCCAAAGCAGATGGGTTCATGTAATTAATTCCATTGCTTCCACATACTGGTCTGTATTCACTGGTAGTCTGGCATCTTGCAATACATTGTCTTACTCTTGGACCCTGAGTAGTTGTTGTGGGAGCAGGTGTAGAGGGCTGATTTTGTCCACCTTGACCGCCTTGCCCACCTTGAGCACCTTGTCCACCTTGGCCTCCTTGTCCACCTTGTCCGAACTGATCGTCACCATTTCCAAATTGACCATTACCGCCAAATTGGCCATTTCCTCCAAATTGTCCGTTTCCTCCAAATTGACCATTTCCTCCAAACTGTCCATCGTCATAATCGTTACCAAATTGGTTATTACCGGGTCTGCCCCCGAATTGGTTACCGGGTCTGCCCCCGAATTGGTTACCACCAAATTGTCCATCTTGAAAATCTGGCATAAAGAATCTATCTTCTGTAGCTTGACGACGTCTTCTAAGTTCACCGTGGTATCTGCCTTGAGTTGCAGCTACGGCAACTGTAAAAAAATAATAGTTTTAAAAATAATGTCACGTTAGATTTATTTTAGTAATAAAATATGTTAATATAATAGTTACTTTATATACAGTGAATTTCTTTTATCCTGCAACATTGATATTATTATTATGCATGGTTTCCCTAGTAACGACATTTTTTTTTATTATTATTATTTTTAATGGCCTTTGTTGCTGTGGCAATTAACCAGGACAATTCTTATTTTTGAAAAAGTCCATGCCTGAACGAGATACGAACCCGAGACCTAAGCAACGCAGAGCACATGTGTTACCACTACAATGTTAAATCGCCTATGTTGCAAATTAAAAGAAACGCAATTTTTCATTGCTGTCAGATTTCAATTACCATAGTAGCGATAATATTTATACTGCAGCATTAAAGAAATTCACTGTATTAAAGGTAGTATTAAAATAAAATGGGTATAGTGGAAATTTTTATAGCATTTCGGTGTCTAATAAATAACAACATTTTTGAGCACTTTTTGCTGTGATAACGTCACATTATTTTTATTAAGATGAGGAAGTAATGGTATTCGGACTGGTCAGAAATTAAAATTAAAACAATATTTTAACTTCGCTAACGTTTCGATTTAATATTAAATCTTCATCAGAGCTAGAATGAAAATATAGCTATAATTTAAGATGATACAATTAGTTTTACAATATAAAGTATAAGAAATTAATTTTACAATATCAATTTATCACTATCTAACTACAACTAAATGTGAAAATTATGGTAATATTAAAAGATGAAAATAAATAAATAAATAGATAAATAAAATAATAATACAATAAATCACAAATTAAGATTTGTACATACCTAGGTTAAAAAGTCACAAAATAAAATAAATTGGTCTGATAAATAAAATAGATCGTCCACATAATGTGAGAAGTCATTGAACTTAGAGAAAAAAATAATCCGTGAATTAATTGACGAATCGACGAAATTATGTGGACGATCTATTTTATTTATCAGACCAATTTATTTTATTTTGTGACTTTTTAACCTAGGTATGTACAAATCTTAATTTGTGATTTATTGTATTATTATTTTATTTATCTATTTATTTATTTATTTTCATCTTTTAATATTACCATAATTTTCACATTTAGTAGATCTATTTGAGGGGGCCAGAAAATATTTGAAATCATTTTTTTAACGTTTACACATGAAAATACAAGTGATGACCTAAAAAAAAGGTCCTCACTTCACATTACATTTTCCTCCAAGCAATTCTGGGGGGGGGGCAACTGGGGGCCAGAACAATTTTTGAGGGGGCCCGGTTCCCCCTGTCTTCCCGGTAGCATCGCCACTGCATTTTATATCTCACAAAATTTATTTATCGATTTGTTATTTGTAAAACACTTTTTTTTTATTTCACGTTTATGGTCTTTGCTACTAAGGTAATTAGTCAGGTTAATTGTAATTTTATGTCTTGAAAATTCTATGCCTGAACAGGATTTGAATCCGAGACCTTAGGAACTCAGGACATCGTATACACTTATATTTAATACTTTTTTGGAGAAGTCTAAGAATTTTTCTTATATATGTCAACGAACTGTATATCAATGCGAAATTTGAACTATCTATGGCCCCTAGCGTACTAAGGAAAAGGGCACCGATGAGCTTGACTAAGGGGCGCCACATTGCGAAAGTGAGGACCTTTTTTTTATCTTCACTTGGAATTTTCGAGGTGAGGACCTTTTTATGCTCATCACTTGCAATTATTTGCCAAGGGCGTCAAAACGCAGTTTTGCCCCTAGCGCAAGTTTTCCTTACTGTGGCTCTGGACAGACGGATGTACAAAGAAAGTGTAGTTGAACGAAAGGCACATAATTGTTGGTATAAGGGTTTCTTGGTTAAATCTAAAAATCTTTAAAAAAACAAATTTCGTAATATGAAATCAGATCTATTTGAATCAATTTGAATTTTAGTATTTATAGACGATTATATTTGTGTAAATTAAAAAATGACCTTGTTTTACTTGTGTCAAGTTGTGTAATAAGTGGAACACCACAAATATAGTCAAATTTTTTAACTTGTTTTTAAATGATAATAATTTATTTTCGGATAATTTTCTCATTTGGTTGTTTCAAAATTTTGAGATGCCTATTATTATTCGAATACTGGTTTTGCTCTGTGATTGTACCAAAATACGTGAAAATATGTCCAGTTGTTTTTGGGTAAATATCGAACAGACATAAATTGTTTTCTTGGTGGATATCGTCTTAAAATCACTTGAAACATGTGAAAAAGAAGTACGAGAAAAAAAAACAGATATATTGTTACACTTTTGTAAAAATAAACTAAGAGGAAATTTTGATTTGAGTAGTTTGCACCTTTGAAATTGTGTATCATATTGGTACTACAAAAATAATTTAAAATGTCACATTATTAACATGATATATCAATTGACATGGAATGTTGAAAAGCTAATATAATAGATAATTTTAGTGTGATTTCTTGAACGTCAAACGAACATTTAAAAATGGAACTAGTAGGACAACCAGTGTATTAAATTCGCCAAATTTTTGTGCATTTGGGGAATTTGCGCGTCGTGTGGGTAAAGATGCAGTGCATTTTTATCAATTACCAGCTATATTATAAGTAACGTATAAGGCAAATTTAAATAATTTGTAAATTTTAATGAGAAGATTTATCTGAAACTATATTAATATGTGCTTTTGTTTGAAGTAATCATTTTATTTCAGGTATGTTCTTAAAGATGCCAGGTACAGTACCAATCAATTAACTTATTTAATAAATCAAATTTAAAAAAATTGTTATTTTACAATACTGTAGAAAAACCCTATGGCGTTAAAATTTTAACTGCGATGTGGTTAATTCAGTAGGTTATATTAACAGTAGGTTAATTCTAACCTTTCAACGTCAAATAGCCAGAAAAAAATCTATTTATTTTAAACCAAATATTACTAGAACAAATTGACCAACAAGAGGTTAATATGTAAAAAATTAATATAGATGAATAAAAAAAATATACAAATGCTGATCAGTCCGAATTAAACAAAAACAACTGCGTGATATGAGTGACCCTTTTAATTTAGAGAAGAACCAAAAGATTTCTCAATTTTTTTTTTTAAATTGAAGAAAGAAAAAGAGATAAAAAATATTGATACATTTGCATGTTATGGTAATATTATATTATTTACTTTCTGCACCCATAATTATTTATGTATAAATATTGTACATTTCCGCAATATAGATTTATTATATTTGATCGTTTTTCATTCACGATTCACAACAATAACACTGTTTACATTAAATCCACACTTACACAAGTAAAATACCTTCCTTTGTAGATAATTTCACAACATACTTTTAACCATAAGGTAATAAAGTTAGGTTAAAGTTAACGCTTAGCTTATAACCTGAGATACAGAATAAGAAAGAAGGTTAAAATTTTAACACCTAGTTAAAATGTTACTTTTTAACCATCATTTTTAACCAAATCTTTTTAACCACAAAAGATACAGAATAGACCCGAGAATGAGGGATATCCAAGTACAAGAAAGAAATGAGAGGTTAAAAAATTCGAGGTATAACAGCAATGGATTTGTAGGTATTTCATAAGTGTAAGAAGCCAACAGAATACTGGATATATAGGGCAATATTTTTTCTACAATCACACCAAACTGAACAGTTTTTTGATAATCATTTTTATTCGTTATTTGAGTACTAAGAGCTTTCATTATATTTTTTAAACTAAATTTAAATAATTTACGAAAATTTCGTCACAATAAAATTTTAATTAAAAAATAACAGCGATTTTTTTTGCGTTCGCTTCGTAAAAAAAATTTTTTAAAACATCGATGTACATTATTAAGATTTTTTTCAGATTTAGATCAACCCCTCTGAAAATAGGGTAGGGTACAAAAGGCGAAACCCCATACAAAATTAAGTTTTCAAAAATGAAAATGTCCTTGTTGATCCACGCATTCAAAGGTTTTAATTGGATGTGCCACTAAAAATTTTTTTTAAATATTTTTATTTTCAATTAATACATATTTCTTTATATTTATCTGAGGATGTGCTTTTTTTAACTCTCAGTATTTTTCCTATGTGTGGGTCAAAGAGTTGGATAAGCATGCCAAATATCAACTTTCTATGTACAGCCGTTTCGCTACAATTTCTACCGTACAGACAGACACATGAGTGACGCTATGGTTTTTTTTTGGTGGTCATACTTACAAAACCCTAAAAATGTGAGTCTGTTTTACAGTTTAACGGATTTTTTAATTACGTTTAAAGTCAGGAATGCGATATGATATAAAAGTAACCAAAATAACTAGATTTGGTTTGCCTCAGAAAAATGAAAACTGCTGTATGTGTTCGTCTATGCTGAACACGTTGCGGGTAAACCTGGACGGTACTGGCGAGACTAAAAACCCCCCTTCTTTAACATAATAATAAATAGAAATTAAACCTGTTATAATAATAATTATGGTAAAGAAGATATATTTTTTGCAGGTTGTTTTACGTGAGCAACTCGACGTTTTAAAAAATATTGCTGTATGTTTAGATGGTTAAATGAAAAATTTTGAAAAATGCAATGACATTTACTTATAGAGAAAATATCTTACCAATAAGAATGAGCGCAATGCAGTACTTCATGTTTGCAGTTCCAGTAGATCTACACCACAAAAACTGATCTTGTTAGTTTGCTAACGTTTTCAACAAGTATGGGATTCTCAAAGTTGTCCCGCGTTTTATATCCCCGACATTATAACCCGTCAAACTTCAATAACAACTTGACTATGTAGCTCCATTTAGATAAGCTGACGCTACGTTCTGTCATTGGTGAATATTACATATGATAAATCATTAAAACATGCGCGGTTATAAAAATAAATTATCTCAAACTTGTTATTAAATAGAATAGTTTTTTATTTCCATTTTTGTTTGTATTTTTCAAAAGGAATTGAACTTAAAATTAAGTTTAATTTAAAATTAACTTAATTTTTAATTGGCAAACTGATGCTTTTTACTAAAGACAATTTCTTTTACGTGCGATTGCTTACTTTAATATGTCAATTAACAATAATTTTTTTTTTATATTTTCCAAATAAAAACTTTTATTTTGCATTTTATTCCACCTATATTTTGTTAAAAAAATATACAGGCTATTCCAAACAATTAGACGGAACTAAATGGAAATTTCGTTCTTTTAGATTATTACGAAAAAGGGGACTTGCTTGGGTTATTTTATGTTTCAGGTTTGGTATATGAAAATTTAAAATTCGAACAGTGAAACCATGGAAACGAATGACAAACGAAGACAAAAAAATAAATAAATAAATGGGAAATTTTTATAAGAATGACTAAAAATTAAAATACAATGAAAAGAACACCTTATAATGTCAATTTAATCTAGAATTTGCAATGTGTGTATGATTAACAAAGCTTAAACAAAATGACCAAAAGTCCGAATTAATAGAAAAAAGTTACTAGATTTCAAAATCTAGTTCCGCCTAAACGTTTGGAATAGCCTATATGTGATTAATCCCTTTTAACCCTTCCCCAGCCCATCTTTAACCAATATATAATTTCTCCGTCCGTATTTATTTATTTCTTTGTTTTTATATTCTAATGATTTCGCTTCAAATAAGATCTTCACGTTTCATTTTATGAAGAAGGAACTTTTTGTTTTTGAAAATTCTTTGATAAAAGTTATACTGTGAGTTAATTAATCATAGAACATAGGGGTTTCATTCAGGGCTTCAAACCGTTATTTTTTTCGTTCGGTTTTTATTCCGGTTCAATTAAAAAAATAAATATCGGTTAGGTTCCGGTTTTCGTTCCGGCAAAAAAACGTTTTTTTTTCGGTTTTTGGTTCAGTTCCGAGTATTAATTTTACTACTTGTTACTAGTTAACTAAGTGTGGCTGTAAGTAACAGCACCGTTTACAATCTCCTTATGAAGGAACTTTTTTTATTATTATTAATCTTTATGTAGTGACGCTTCAAAAACCTGATTTTTAGCATCAGTTATTTATTATTACATTTATAATATTATATATATTATATATTGTTGTTAACTTATATACATATTATTTATATTTCATTTATGAGTTTTTCTTCATTTAAAAAGTTGATCAGGTTGGTGGTTGAAGTGTTGTTGTTCTGGACTGCTTCTTTAATGGTGCCTTGGTATCTTGTATTTATTTCGGTTGGTGCAATATTTAGGACAGTCTATTACTATGTGTTCCACTGTTAGAGGTTTATTGCACTGTGTGCAGATAATGAGTTCTCTTCGTGCAAGTAGGTGTTCGTGTGTGATTTTAGTGTGCCCTATTCTCAGTCTAGTGAGCATAGTTTGTTGTTTCCTGCTTCTCTCCAAGTTCCATGTATTTGTGTCTTCTTTAACTTGACGCAGTTTATTGTTGGAGACATTTGTCCATAAACAGTTTTGATGAATTTTTGCATTTTCTCTAATTATTTTTTGGTAGTCTTTTGCGGGTGTTGTTATGTTCGTGAGTGGGGCGTTTTTGCTGTTTTTCGCCGTGCTGTCTGAGAGTTCATTGCCTGGAATTCCAGCGTGACTGGGGGAACATTTTAAATCATATAAATTTCAAAATCACCAGGAATTATTGCTGAACGATTATAGGAAATCATATTTGCGAAACAATGATGAAGAGAATTTATGATAACGAAAATAATGTAAATAAAATTATTCTTACTGATCAGGCTCCGTTTTACATTCATAGTGATATTAATTCTCAAAATTGCTAAGTTTTGAATAACTATTTTTGAATGACGTTTGTTGCTATTTTGATGAGCAATTTACTAAAAACTTGTGAAAAATTATATCCACACAAGTTGTTTTGGAATGAAACCTTGGGTAAGACAAATTAAAGCCCTTCAAAAGTATCCAGTGATTGAAAATACATTGATATTTTTTGAGGCATTTCTTCACTTGAGGTCTGGCTTTAGTCCGCCTCGCCCAAGAGCCGGCCATGCTAGTGTGGATATTAAGTTCATTTCCTAATTGAAATCAGTAAGATAAGTAGGTATGGTTCCAAAAGGACGTGAAATTGAATAAATTATTAAACGTGCATATAAATTTAATTTGTAAGCGTGAGAATGTCAACTAAAATTTGTTTATAAATTAAATTTGTATGGAATGAGAAAAAAAAAAACATATTTCAAAGTGATCAAAAATGATCGTGACATTACACGAATTCCACTTCAATTAGGGCTAAAATTTGATTGAAAGGAACAAGAACCTCTTAATCCTTAATTCTTGTTAAGAATCCTCTTAACAAGAACATAGCAGCGTATCTATAAGACTAACATTAGTCTTATAGATACGCAGCTCATACGTCAGCACATATGGCTAACATAATACATATGTTATTTAGTACAAATATATTCCTTAGAATAGTGTTTTACCTTGAATTTAGTGCGCTTTTTGTGACGTCACGGTCATTTTTGAACAGCCTGTATAATACTGATTAACATGCACTGTTTGTTTGGCAAAAAATATGGTATTTTCATTTTTCAGTGTTTTTTCAAAAGTATCTAGCTGAATCTAGCTGTACATTTTTGGCATGTATCTGTATCTAGATATTTTTTATAATTCTGTATATGTATCTGCATCTAGATACAATTTTTCTTAGGTATCTGTATCTGTATTTAGATACTTTTTTAAATGTATCTATTACAACACTGCCCCCTTATAACTAAGGTTAATTTAATTAGTGTGTGGAACGAAAATTTTTTAGCACATTTTTAGCAAATATCGTGTTAAAATAAAGAAATTTAAAACAAATATATTTTTCGCTCCTTAATCTACGTTATAAGAACTTTATTTTGATACACACAATAAATTTAAAAAAGATAATTACTTTTTTCAGCGACAAAAAAATCTATATTTTACGAAAAACTAATCTGATCAAAAATTGAGTTATTCCGATTCCCATCAATGCACATTATTAAGTGTTTTCCAGGTTTTAAATTAATCCCTTTTGGAAATAGGGAGGAACAAAAAAAATTTGCCACGGGGAAAATCTCATAAAAATGATTTTTCTATGACGAAAATTTGTTAGTTCATTTGGTATACAATTTTAAATTAAAAAAAAGTATTTATTTTTTCGTTGAATACATATTTGTTTATATTTTTCCCGCGATGTGTTTCTGAATTCTATAGTTTTTCTATTTATGGGTCAAAGAGACAAGCTTGTCAAATTTTAACTTTCTAGATCCAACCGTTTGGCCACAATATCTACCGAATAGACAGACAAATGGACAGAGATATGAGTGAAATTTTAAGTTTTTTTTGTGTGAAAATTCACACATTCGGGACACACGTTTATATAACATATATTTTTTTATATAATTATATTAATTATTTTAAAAACATTTTCTTGTAAATATATGAAGGTTAAACAGCTTATCTACACGGCGGTCCATAGTCAACATCTTGGGTTTTTACATAAACACAGTTTCCCTTTTCACAATTCTACCAGATTCTGGTATTTCCATAATTTAGTTCGTAATGATCTACTTTTAATCGAACACAATAAAAATACATAGGTGTGTATGTAAACAAAGTCAAATATTTTCAAAATTTCCTGCTAGTTTCTAAGAACGATTGTGTGTTACCACATGAATCATTCCAAGTGTAAGGTCAAATGCTTACGGCGATTTCATATTTTGATTTAGAGGTTATCTATTTGAATAAATATTTTTTGCCATTTTTGATAGTTTGTAACCTCTATAATTGGAATTATACGCGGGGAATTATAATGGGTTCAAAGTAAGTTATCAAATTAGTTGTAAGGCTTTTTGTTCTTATTCTTATTTTTCTTGAAAAATTACGTGTATAATCAGGTCTGCCCAGTGGCGCACCAGGGGGGGGGTGGCTTTTTTTAGGTCGTCACTTATATTTTAGAAATGAGCACCTTTTTTTTTAGGTCATCACTTATATTTTAGAAGTGAGGACCTTTTTTTTAGGTCATCACTTGTATTTCAGGAATGAGAACATTATTCATGATTTAAATAATTTTGTCTTCCGACGCCCCCCCCCCCCCCAATCCTGGATGCGCCACTTGGTCTGCCTGTCCCGATGAGTAGGGCCTCTGCTAACAATAACGAAAAAGGTGAAATGCGCCCCTCCCCCAAATACATTTTTTTGTTTTACCACATCTTTAGTTTTGTTATGTCAAAAAAAAAACAAAAAATAGAATATATCTATTGGAATTATCAGCAAATCCTTGTAAACAAAAAAAAAAAAAACTATACTTAATGGCAAATAAATTATTATTATTATCTTCTTTCAAGCGCTCGCTAAACTATCAATATAAGCAGTGGCGGCTCGTGAGTACGCGCTGCGGAGCTGCAGCTCTTACTTGAAAATAATAAAAAAAAAACAAAATCTTTTTTTGAACTCAAAATGCATTTAACATAGTAATTGTGTTGTGAAAATGCTTTTTTTAAATATATTTTGAACATTGAATGCTATTGTTTCATAAATATTTACAAGTTTCCTTTGAATAAGTCTACGTAGCGCTGCATATATCCTAGCGGTGCGTGGCCAGTAGTGATAAACTGGTGGGGATTGGAGCTAGAATGCTTTCAGCGCCACAATAACAGTGATCACAGATTATGAAATTATTGAATGTATTTATTTAAGTCGTAACAAAATCGATATACCTATATTATCTCTAAAAATTTATTGTTTAGGTAGGTAGTAATAATTTAGCTATATAACTTTTTTTTTAAATTTATATAAATATCTTAGCTTAACAAATACGTTTCGTATTTTAGATTATAAAACAGTAGGTTTAAAAAATGAATACTGTCAAATCATTTTTGGAAATTCCATTTAACAGACGAATGTTAAAAGAAAAAATTGATATTAAAAAATTGGGGCGACACACACCAAATTTAAATATTTCGGAAAGTGCAAAAAGCAAAAATTATAATTATAAGAGGCAATTCAACAGAGTCATATGATAAAACGTTGAGGTTAAACACCTAAACCTATCCTTGTATTATAATTTGCAGCTCTGAGTCCCAAAAAGTCACGAGCCGCCACTGAATATAAGGTGCATAACCAGATACCAGACACCTCCGAACACTCAAATCATTTTTAAGGAACACATTTTTCTTCAAGAAAAAAATTTGGTTCCGTAGCCACTAGGGAATGCAATCCCGGGATCTCGAATTCCGGGATCACGATTGAATTTTGGTCTCAAAAATCCCGGGATGTTATACGAAATTTTTACTTATTGGTGTTCAATTAACAGAATGCGAATAGCTTATGAAATCTAGGTAATATTTTATTTTCAATTAAACATTTTAGAGATTTACGATTAATATTTACAACTATTAAAGTAAATTAATAAGAAAAAATAATATTTCCATTGGAAAGCCATTAACTTGGAAACCTATTTCAGAAGTTACCACTGGGTAACGTCTCCTTTCATTTTTATAACGGCATTAATTCTTCTAGGCATAGTATCTACAAGGTCTTGGCAATCTGATCAATTCTGTAAAAAGTTACTGTGTAATAACGTTACTTCTACATAAAATATTATAAAAAGTATAATACCTTTCATTCATGATAGTAACTAACCTTGCTCATAGTGACGAATTTAGTTACAATTATCATAGTAACAGAGTTACAGAATTAGTCTGATTGTCGAGGAGTAAAATTATCCCATATTTCTTGAAGCTTTAGTCTTAATTCTGGAATTGTTCTAGCCGGTGTTATACGCAATCTTTTTTCATTTCGTGCCAAAGTGTCTCGATGGGGGATAAGTCTGGGCTACTTGAAACCCATTCTAAAAGTGGAATAGAATGATCCCGGAACCATTTCAAAGATTTTTTTGACGTATGGCAAGCGGCTCCATCTTGTTGAAAAATAAAATCCTCCCCAGAGATTAATGCATGTTCCATAGTTGGCAACAGAGACTCCTCTAAAATACTTAAATATTTCGCTGTGTTAACAATGCCATCGATAAAGTGAAGTTTTTCTACACCTCTTGCAGACATTGAACCCCACACCATGACAAATGCTGGAAATTTCACCTTCCTTTTCAAGCAATCGGAATGATATGCTTCATGTTTCTGACGAACAACTCTGCTCTGGTTGTCCCCTACACAGACTTCAAACCTAGACTCATCGCTCCATTGCACGCTGTTCCATTTTTCACAATTCCATATTTTATGTTCTCTTGCCCATTTCAACCTGTTTTTCTTTTGTTTAGACGTCAACAATGGTTTTTCCTTGGCCTAAGAAAGTTTTATAAATTTCTGTAAATATACATTTAAGAGTCCGATTAAAAATATATTACCTTATAGGTTCCAAATCCTAATTTTTTAGCTTCCTTATGACATGTAGACCTTGAAACACGTCTTCCAACAACATAGCTCCACATTACACTCAATTGACTGTAGTTAGCACGTCTGTTATCCTTAATAATTCTTTTCAATGCACGTTTGTCATTGTCCGTCAGTGTAGTTTTCTTCACGTACTGGGACTTTCGGGCAACTGAACCACTTGTTTTGTACAATTTTACAATATTTTTAATACTGTATCTTGACAAACCTAATAATTTTCCAATTTCGGAATTGCTTTTTCCTGTTTTTGCTAAGTTAACAATGATTAACCGAATTTTTTCATCCATAGCTTTGCCTCTGCCCATGTTTAAAAATTATTTAGACTTAACGCTTTTAATACATCACAGTCAATAAACAAACTTTGTTTTCCAACGCCTACTACGCATAGCTACCGCAAAAACCCAGTTATTTTATATACAGTACAAGAATACATGAACTCAAAAAATACGTTTGTTTTACGAATATTATTTTTATAATCACAAATTAAATATTACGGAATAAATTTTGACCCCTTTGCTTCTAATATGATTATATTGTCAAAAAATGTACAAAGCAGCATTTACTTTTACTTATTATTTAATAATTTCTAAAGAAACTAAAAATGTCATAGCTGGGCCAACTGAAAGTGGACAGGGCTCGTATGTACACGTCAGGGTTGCCAGATTATTATTTTACCAAATCGGGATTTTTACCAAATAAATATAAAAAATTCGGGATTAAGATTTAAAAAGCGGGACAACCTAATAAAATGTACAGTTCAAAATATTTATAAACAAACTCTCTCCAAAAAAAGTAGTGACGAGCAAAAAAAAAAGATCCTCACTTCCAAAATAGAAGTGATGAGCAAAAAACAAAAAAGGTCTTCACTCCCAAATTAGAACTGATGAGCAAAAAAAAGGTACTCACTCCCAAAATGGAAGTGGTGAGCAAAAAAAAGGTCCTCACTTGTAGAAAGTGAGGAGCCAAATAATTTTTTTTGATTAATTCAGGATTTTAGCTGTCCCGCGCGGAACAATCTAATTTTGTTCAAAAAGCGGGACGTCTGGTAACCCTGGTACACGTATACTGCATTAGCTTTCGTTTTTAAGTAAATACTCGTAAATCACATAAAATATATAATTTTGGGATTCCGGGATCTCGGGATGAAATATATTTAATCCCTAAATCCCGGGATTGTAAAACTTGCCTGGAATTGTAATCCCTAGTAGCCATAAAAAATATTTTGGGAAAAAAATACCATCTAGGAGAAAAGCTCGTTATTCGACGGGGTAAAAGTTATCAAATTAAAAAGAAACTCTCAGTACAATATTAGAACAGTGGTGCCGTTTATTGATAAGTCATATACCTAGCTTTATTTATACATAAAAAAAATTGTCAAGTAAATGCCCTGTTAGGCAAAGGAAATAAACTGATTTAAAAAATAAACTATAAACATCGGTAAAACAATTATAAATGGTAGCGAATATTTAAGCCATCTTCGTAACAGATTGCAGAAACAGAAATTAATATGGAGGTACTGCTCATGTTAAACCGCAACTTAGGCTGTTACTATTTAATTAAAGGAAAAATTGATACTAATAATTTAATTTGATAAGTTTTGTTAATTTGTTGGCAAGCATACCACAAAACTTTTTTTAAATTACATGCTTTGAAACCCTAAAAACCAAATTGTGTTCAGCAGTAATAAAAAGGTAGACAAACAAAATTTTGGAAAACTGATAACATGGTCGTGTTTAGGAGTCTAAAACAGCGTGGTCCACCACTTTATCGTTGATTACACAAAGATTATATTTATAGGCTTAGTAGAACAATGTGAAAATAAGTCTGGTACTTTGGCAGTAGTTCATTTTATTATATTGGTCGTTGTTTTCGGGTTTCGTAGGCACAGAATGTTAGCACTTATGTAAACGTTTTTGAAAGGCCAATGTGTGGATGAAACTGTGAGCATTGAATCCATTAATACGAACGCATTGTGCTTCCGTCTAGTACGTTGTATAAGTAGGACTCCCACCACATTCCCCAAGCTCCACACTCAAGTAACCTAACTTTTCGTACAAATGTGGTGTCGCAAGTTTTGAAATTGAAATGACGAAAGTGTTTGTGTGTTTAAATTTTTACTGATTTGACCCGTACCTATTCGTACAAGTACCTATTCTGTAAGTAGGATTAAATTAATAGGTCGTTTTCACACATGCTAGCAAGCCGGAGTCTGATTCGGCTCCAGGACCGGCGAAAATAGACGAATTATCAAATGGAGGATTTCACACGGAGTCCGTAATAGAAAATAAATTGTTGGAGCTCGCAGCTGACGTAGGTTTGAAAGCAAGCTTCGAAAATGAAAATAAGTCAATCGCATCTTTTTGAGTAAAAATTAAAACAAAATATCCTAATCTTTCAGACATTGCCATGAAGAAACTATTTCCTTTTTACACAACTTACCTCTGTGAGACCAGATTTTCAATAATAAGTGTAATTAAAACAAAATACAGAAATATTATGAGCATTCATGATCCATTCCGCGTGGCACTCTTATCAATTCAACCACGAATAGAAAAACTGGTCAAAAATAAGCAGGCTCATATTTCCCATTAAGTTTTGGTGTTATTAGTATTATTTATATTTTGACATTTACAAATAAACTACTAATTTTGCTATCATTTTTTGATTTATTATTAACTTGAAAACGCCAATTTAATAATCTCATTCAATACGACCTTCATAAAAATTGGGTTCGTTTTACATAAATGTTACCAATAGTCCCTAGATCTAGTTACATTAAAAGTTCACTGCAACTGAATATGATACCGGTCTGTAACACATTGGGACAAAAAATACCGGTCCGCTAGATTACATAGTTTGAGAAGCGCTGGTCTAGAACATACCCAGATATTGAAAATAAACATAATTAAATAAAATTGTGTTAATCTACGTTAATCAATATCTTTCATTTGATACCCCAGTTATAATTTTATGCAATATACCAGCGGTTCTTAACCTGCTTTAGATGACGGCACTCGAATGTAAAACATGAAAATTGCAAAGCGCCCTACCCTCGTTTCTCTGTACGACATCCGTTCCATCATATACCTACGGCAGGGTGCGGCGACACCCTGGTTGAAAATCACTGGTACAGGCAGATAGGCATACGAAACCCTAAAAACCGGATCGTGCAGTAAAAAACACCCCAACAAACGGAAAAAACAATTTTGGAATTTTTAGCTATTATTTGGGTACCGATTTCAGAGTAGATAATCAAAATTTCGGAAAACTAATAACAGGGTCGTGTTTAGGAGTCTCCCTCAGATATTGTATTTCAACGCAATCGAACAAACTTAATTTTTCGTCCCATTAAGATAGCATGGTAACTTTTTGGGGTCGCAGGCTCGTTCCCTTTTCGAATTTTCTAGATTTAGGATTTTTCTCATCCTGAGAATTTTTCCAGGAAACCGCATGCTAAATTTCTAGGTCACTGATAACTACGCAAAAAACCTCTGGAAGGACATATGACAGACACGCGGATGATCCGTAAAAAATAAAAATCCATATCCGGGTCCGTATCTGTTTCTCCAAGGCGGATCTTAAACGGGTCTCTTATAGATACATTTGATTTAATTATAATATAAGCTTGCGTCTCAAAATGCTCAAAGAGGAGTAAATTTTACTCTGACGTTTAAATTCATATTTAGTCGATCATCGCATTACTTACCGGAGAATTTTAGAATAGTCTAGTACAGTGTTTCTCAACCAAAAACGCACCGCGGACCAGTATAGTATATAATTTCCGCAACGCGAACCACTAATAATAATTGTTGGTTAATTTTTTGCAAGAAAACAAATATATTTAATGTGCTACTAAATACATTTATTTTATATGTAGAAAATGATAGAAAGTTTACAGAAGATAAACAAAAAATAAATTATTTACATAAAAAATGTGCATAAAATTTTTTTAAAAAAAACTGCAAAAAACACATATAAAAATTTCGCGGACCACTAAATTTTTCTGGGGACCACTGATGGTCCGGGGACCACCTTTTGAGAAATACTGGTCTAGTATACATTAAATATTGACAATGAATTAATCAAAGACAATGAGTGCTTGATTTTGAACTTAACGAAATTGTGTGTCTGGGTATGAACATGTAGAAACATTATTACCAGTGCCTGTTTACCAAAATTTCTTCATCAAAATATGGCCTGGTTTATAATAAATGTTCCTGTAGTTTGCTTGAGGCATAACTATCAAAAAAATCAACAAAATATCAGAAAACTGATTGTCAGCTTCTTGTAAGCTGATAAATAATATTTCAAAGATTCCTGTCACTCATCGGCGTATGTTTCAGGCGCCAACAAGCATTCTACGTGTCCGGGTATAATCGAAAGTAAAGCAATATTTATCATCGCTGGTCGGCGCAAGGTAGCAAGCACTTATAGGCGCCGGTAACAACCTTTTTAAGTGTTCGTACTCTCAGTTTCCATGCTTTGGTTTGTAACAACAGCACGATACATCTAACTAATAAATCCTGTTTTTAAGAAAGGTGATCAGACTAACGTTAAAAACTATAGACCCATTGCTCTTTGCTCACTCTTTGCTAAAATTTATGAATATAGCATGTATAACAGATTACTAAGTTACATCACTACTAAAAACATTTTGACTCCTCAACAACATGGTTTTCCTAGCAAATTCTCAACCTTAACTGCTATAAATGCATTTTTAAATGAAATTTGTTGTACCCTTGAGGCTAACGACTGCCCAATTGGTATATTTTGCGACCTCAGTCGAGCATTTGATTGCGTGTCATGAAATTTTACTGTTTAAACTTGAAAAATATGGCATACGCAGTTCAGTACTAGACTAGTTACAGTCATATCTTACGAACCGCTCGCAATTTATAGAGCTCACACACCTTTCACAGAAAGACTCACTAAAAGAGTTCAAATCGGAGGTAGAACATAATTCAATTGGTGTTCCACAGGGTTCCATACTAAGTCCCCTACTATTAATTTTATTTATGAATGACTTACCTAAACACCTTGAAAAATATCATATGGTTTTACCGGTCCTATATGCTGATGATACCTCTCTTTTGGTAAAATGGTCAAATATTCAGGACACTAAATCTTTATGTAAAGAAATCTTAACTGATTTAATAACCTGGTTCAGTGCCAACCAACTTAACTTGAACTACAGCAAAATTGGAATTGTCTGTTTCAACTTAAATTACGGAAATTCACAAAATATTAATGATCCACTAATATGTAATGATCAGATAATAAGTGAGTTTAAGAATATAAAACTTTTGGGTTTTGAAATGGACGAACACTTAAATTGGAAGAGTCACTGTACTGTATTGTAAGGTGACCATTCGTACTGGTTTTACCAGTACTGTACTGTTTTTTTGTCATTGGTCCTGGTTAGTCGTGAAATATAACCAGTACAGTTTAGGGACACAAAATCAAAAATTATTAATTTTTCAAAAGATCGAGTAACCGTTCCATCTTCAGTATGCGCGTAAATTTAAACACAAAATACGGTTCAGCAGTGTAGCGGCATTTCAAAATTACTTTCTTAATCTAAATAAAAGAAGTACATTTTATTTTTTCACTTAAAGGCAAAAAAACTAAGCTTACTCTGCAATATTTTTTTAATATATATTCTACGATAGCCACTTTTCTTCATGCTGACTGAGCAGGCGCGCTCCTAGAAAATTTAACTGAGAGGGGGGTATATTTCTAAAAAATATCCGATAAATAATATAAAATTTATTATTGCCTCTTTACGGGGATGGGTGGTTTTATATGTTAATTACATTTTAACTATGATTTGTTTTTTATCAACAAAAGTGATGATTTTATTTTCAGTATCTTTTTATTAAGTATATGATTTTTTAGTTCCTGGGAGGGGGGGGGTCAGGACCCAAGGACCCCTCTCCTATTGCACGGGCCTATACTTGAGCTAGTTTAAATGTCCTGGTTTTATATTTGACAAAAAATGGTCACCTTATGTATTGGTCTCTAAACTGAATGCTGTATGCTATCAAGTGAAAGAGCTCCGGTATGTCCTAGACTGTATTCATCTTCGTTTCTTTTACAATGCTCATGTTCTTTCACGTTTGACATATGGTATCATACATTGGGCGGCTGGCAGTTAGACAAGGGATGTTTTCATTACTCAAAAACGTATCATTCGTACAATGTTCAAACTTCATCCGTCGGACTCTTGCCGTAACTTCTTTAAGACGCATAACGCCTTCTCTAGCAAATCGCCGTTAATCTAAACTGATAAATTATTTAATAGTCTTCCTGAAGATCTAAAAAATTGTAAAAATAAAAAGCACTTCAAGAACAATATTAATAAAATAATTTCAACAATGGGGCCCTATAGTGTAAAGGAATTTTATTCAAATATATCGAACTCATTGCCCGACTTTAATTTTCTTTAATTTAAATTTATCTAAGCTTGTCTCTTGAAATAACACGTGATAGTGTATTTTCTTGTGAAATTTTTATATATGTACAAACACGCGAAAAAAAATTTAAAAATAGAGATAAGGACCTTGTTTTAGGTTTTCACTTGTACTTTAGAAGTGACGATCTTTTTTTTTAGGTCATCAATTGAAATTTAGAAATGTGAACCTTCTTATGCATATTTAAATAATTTTGTCTTCTGCCCCCCCCCAACAAAAATCCTGGGTGCGCCACTCATGCGCACATATATGTATGTATGTATGCATGTATTTTCTTTCTTTTAATATTTATTTCTAATTGTAGACGTATGTATATTGACAATTCAAAATAATTTGTAAACAATTCGTATGGAAATAAAAATTTATTATTATTACTTTATTATTAACTATCGCTTTAAGGTCATTCGTCTTTCTACTGCAATGCAATATCCGTATCTGTATCCGCGGATTAGGACGCACATAATCCGTATCCGTATCCGCGGATCTGGCTTTTATGTGATCCGGCGCATCACTAGTATATACGAAGTGTTCCGAATATGGAACAACAGACAAAGCGGTTTGTTATGTAAAATAAAAAAATTTGATCAGTTGTCGAACTGCTAGATCTAAAACCCGCCTGGTAGTCACCAATAACAGATGGACTATTTGGGTCACGTTGATATGGACTCATAACTTTATCTATGAATCTTTACATCTACGTTTATCAATCACTACGTCTGGTCTTATTTCTCCTTTTCTAGCTTTTTCTAACCCTGAATTTGAGAAAATAAAATAACAAAATGAGGGACAAATAATTATACACCTGAATTTACTGTAGCAATTATAATTGTGAGTTACAATAGTTCAATTACTTTATATAATTTATATATGAAAGTAAATTCTAATTAAACACCTTATTAACCATTCTGTAGTAAATATACACAGCCTTATAACTAACTTATTTAATGGGATATTCAGTTGATAAATGCTATGGTTGCATTTACAACAAATATTTTATGCAACCAATTAATTTAATGGTGAGGAGTATAGTGGGGGAAAGAGAAGAAATAAAATTTGCAGCAGCATAACTTGAGAAGCTGCTAATTATGAATTATGCAAGAAATGCAAGTGAGAATTGCCGATGGTACCAGTTTATTGATCAATGAGAACTGATCACAAATTGTTGTTATCTATTATCTACTAAATAACTAACATAACTGAAGAACAACACAATAAAATTTCTAAATGTATGTGATATTAAGCAAAATTATTTGAAACTAGCTCAGGTTCCCGGTATATCATAAGTGATCGCCTATAGCTCTTCTAATATTCATTTTATCAAGAACTAGCTGGAGTACCCGTACTTCGTATGGTTTTTTAATGTACATTTTTGCTGTAACGTAAATGATAACTGAGATATTTCAATTTCAAGTAGAACAGAAAATAATCGTTTCTTTATTTTAAACAAATCTTTTGGATATAATTTCAGTGTTAAGTAATTAATAAGTGAGCAATTGAAAAAATATATATAACATAAAAGATTTATTTTCTTATTATAAACAATTTTAGTTATACAGGGTGTTAGGTAAATGTCCGGCACAATTTAAAAGACAGCATGGTGACGTAGAATTCAATCGATTTTTCCTTTACCAAATTTCTCTAAAATGTGAATTTCGTCCAAAAATAAACAAACAAAAAGATGCCCTAAATTTTGAAAACCACTGACTTCTTTTAATTTTTCATATTAATCCAGAAGTTGTGTAGTTGCCATAGAGAAAAAAATATTTTAATTGTAGTTCAATAATAGAATATCAAAGTACGTGTACGTCATATTCTAAAATTTTATTCCGATTTTGTTAAAAAAATGGCACATTACACAATTGAAGAATATGCAGACATGCATTTTGTGTATGAGGAATGTGGGCAATGCTGTGGAAGCAGAACGACGATATGCTGAACGGTTTCCGAATAGAAGGCACCCAAACAGAAAAACTTTTGAAGTGGTAACACAACGATTACGCGAAACTGGATCTGTTTTGCCAAAGAGAAGTGAATTAGGAAAACCAGTGGAATTGGATGTTGTAGAAGAGGTATTAGAAAAAATTGAAGAACATCCAGCAGCTTCTACTAGAGAAATAAGTCGTGAATTTGGGGTGAGCCATTGGACTATTTACAACATTTTGCGTAAAAATTTGCTTTATCCATACCATATACAAAGAGTTCAAAGCTTGACCGAAGACGACTATCCACGAAGAGTACTTTTTTTGCGACTGGTTGCTTCAGCAAAACAACCAAAATCCTGGATTTGTTTCAAAAATATTAATGTCAGATGAATGTTGCTTTGCAAGAGGTGGAATTCTGAATTTTCACAACACCCATTATTGGGCAGATGTCAATCCTCATCAGATTTGTGAAACAAATTTTCAACACCGATTTGCAGTTAATGTTTGAGCAGGAATAATAAGAAATGTCTTCATTGGTCCATTACGTATTACCACAGTGACTAACCGGTCAAGTTTATTTAAACTTTTTAATGGAAACGTTACCAGAACTCTTATAAAATTTACCATTAGCAACTTCGAGGAGAAATCTGGTTTATGCACGATGGTACTCCACCTCACTTTAGCAGAGATGTGCGTTATTTTTTAAATCAGTCGTACCCACAAAGGTGGATTAGATAAACTGGGGAGCCATGGGGAGCGTTTGTAAGGCCGGGACAGCCAAACCATAGAGAAAAACAGAAGAATTGGTTTGGGATGGGCAGCCTTTGGAAATTTGAGGCACATTTGAAAAGATGATTTCCCCATCTGCCTCAAGAGAAAGGTAATTGATCAATGTGTCTTACCAGTCTTCAAACCAGCCTCCGCGAAAATCTGCGGAAAAATTACGAGGTGCTTAAAGCTCGATGAAGAGAGATGAAGAGATTGGCATTACACTTTTAGATCGAAAAACAAATTTGTGGATCAGACAGCAAACAAAAGTTTTGCGATATAATTGGAAGAATTTCACGTCTGAAGTGGCAACGGGCAGGCCATGTTGCTAGAGTCCATGATGGTAGATGGACCAGAAAAGTACTGGAGTGGCGACCTAGAGACAGTACTAGAAACCGAGGAAGACCTCCTACCGGTTGGACGGATGACATCAAGAGACTAGTCGGTAATTGGCTGCAGGTGGCAGAGGGCAGAGAGGAGTTATGATGAAAAGGGTAGGCCTATGTTCAGCAGTGGATGTCTATGGTTGATAAATGATGATGCTGATGATGATGATGGGGAGCGTTACCTATACACTTGAAATATTTGACTTATTATTTACTTAACAGCCTAAATATGTATGATAAAAGTGGTTCAGAATGAAGAAATTGTTTCTGTTCAATGTAGTTTTTAATAAAATACATCATTGGAAGGCTATGGGGAGTGTTACCTATAAACTCACTATAAAATATCTCATTTATCAACAAAAATCGATTTATCAAAAACCGTACGAAGTACAGAAACATTAGCTAGTCAACAATAATAATAATAATAGATTCTTATCGCCTAGATGGCGCATAAGAGCAAAGAAGGTAAATTCTCCATTTCTAGACTTCCAGTAGCACACAAAAACAACGTGGTCAACACGATTTTATTATCCCTGTACATAAGTAGGTACCCATTTTAAGTATCAAATTCTTGCAGCTGAACCATCCCTGAGCTGATGGCACAGAATTCGGAATGGTGTCCGGGATAAAAATACTCGATAAAAATTTCTACGTTTATCGTGCCGCTTAAGTTATAATTAGTTTTGAAAATTTTTTTTCGTTTAACATATAACTTTTCAACAAGATTTTTCTTTTATGCTGAAAATATTTTCCAATCTCTAATATATTTATAACTTATCTAACCGATGTAAACCGGAAATGATAAAATACCACATATTTTATCATTTTTCTAAAATGCGTCAAAGTAGGATGTATTTATAAAAGTGGTTTGCCACTTACTTTAAGATAACAAAAAAGAAAAAAAAAACGTATTGTGTAAAGTGCGGTTATTAAAAGGTTATTCAAGGTTATTAAGGTTTAATAAAATATAATGTTTAAAACTAAATTACAAATTTAAATTAATTTTTCCATTTGTTAAGTACTGCATATATGTGCGGTTCTAAAGGATGGTTTCCAGGGCCGCCCCTAACATTTGCGGGGCTGCGAACAAAACTGAAGTTGGGGGGCCCACATCTATATATATATATATATATAAGAGGAAATAAAAATTCTTGAATCCAACTATATATATATATATAAAAATGTTAAATCACTTGTTTGTTTTATTATTTTGTGCCTATAAGGGTGTCCTTACGAAATTAAATTGGATGTCATAATTAATTCATTATTAATCTATTTTTTTTTCTATTGTATTAGTTAAAATGAAACATTAAATGGTATTATCTGAAATTATAATATTGTAATTACTATTTTTCACTTTTTTTTATATTTTGAATTTTTCGAAGAAGGGTTCTTTCTGGCGAGGAACATAAAAATTATTTATTATTCTTTTAGTTTTTTATTTCGCAAAAAAATAAAAAATCGGTTTCTAGTCAAAATAAATAATCATGAGACCTGCCATCAGTAAAAATTTGAAATTCATTGGATATCATTTACAAGTTATATTTGCAAAATAATATTGACGAGCGATAAAGCCGGCTTAATGGTAAATAAGACAAACAAAATAATAATGGTAGTAAACATTGACAAAAAAAATAAACTATAAAGTATTTTTAATTACTACTTACACAGTTATATTCAGAGTTTTATTTAATTTTTTCTAAATATTTTTAAAACTTGGGATAATATTTGTAATGAATTTTATTATTTTATTACTTGACGATAGGAGCGCGGGGTCTGGGGCAAGTGGGCGGCATTTGGCCCAGGACGCCTAAGGGCGCCCCTGACGGTTTCCAATTGATCTAGACGTAGAACGTTGAACGTAGATTTTTGTTGCTTTATGAACTTAAGCCTGGAACAGAATTCACAGCGCGCTACAGTACGACGTAATTTGCGACGGCGTTGCATTTGCGCCGCTGAGAACGGCGTTGAATTTTTGCCTGAACACAATGCGATAAGTCAAAGTGACAAGTGACAACCTATATCTGTGTTTATATGTGCGCTTTCTTTTATTAAAATTATAATGGATGATAAAGACTTGTGTGTGATGTTATTTATGTTGTATGCAAGTTATTTATACATACACTTTAACATTCAGTAAAAACTGAGGTTAGGTGTTCAACGTCAACGTTCAACGGCGTCAAAAGTAGAAAGTTGACGAACATTCAATATCAACAGCGTATAACGTCGTTCAGACGTTGCTCATTCTGTGC
Source organism: Liopterus haemorrhoidalis (assembly GCA_963971575.1). NCBI lineage: Eukaryota > Metazoa > Arthropoda > Insecta > Coleoptera > Dytiscidae > Liopterus > Liopterus haemorrhoidalis. Next base: position 22,495,508 of record OZ020620.1, read on the forward strand.
ACTTGCGTACTACAGCTCGATTTTAACTTTGCACTGACAGATAGCGCCGTGCAAACGACGTAAGCGCATCGTCGAACTCGTTGCATTCTGTTCCGCACTTTAGAATATCGTGTCAAAACTCTTTAAGTTAACCTCTTTGTCAGAGCCGTAGCTATGTTTTGGCGCCCTTGGCAAATACAGAATAAAAAAATAGCGCCCCTCTATCTTTTTTCATTTTATTTAAGAAGGGCATCATTTTTATTTTTGTTGAAAATACAAGTGATGACAAAAAAAGGTCCTCACTTTTACAATACATGTGATGACAAAACAAACAGGTCGTCGCTTCTAAAATATAAGTGATGACGAAAAAGGTCGTCACTTCTAAAATACGACTGGTGACAAAAAAAGGTCGTCACTTCTAAAATACAAATGATGACAGAATTTTTATCTATCTAATATGATATTTTTGATTGTAGAAAAAATTATTGTAAAAATGTTATTGCACAATAACTGAATAATAGGTATCACACAACGATGTTTTGTAATTTTTTAAATATATGCGTGGGTTTCAAATAAGTTTTATATTTATATAATTTTGTGTAGAAATGTTCAAATGATACGTCAACATTTTTTTCGATATGATTGTTTATAGTTTAAAACCTTCGTCAATAAATATTATACTTGAAGAATGAAATGTCACTTGGTACAAGTATTCTTTACATCTAATAAATCATTTTTATCCGCAGCATCTATATTGAGAACAGCGGCAGATTCGAGGTGGCGGCAAAAGCAAATTACCAAGTACAATAACTATAATTAGTTTTCACAATAGAAGAAAATATCATGAAATATATTTGTAGAATGGTACACAAATATGCCTCGAATGGAAGACAAGATGGCGTTTATAATGCAATTTGTTTATTTACAATTACATGACAGTTTTTTTACAATTAAAATATTCTATTAGATTGATAAAAATTCGCTGAAAATTTTGATGTATAGATTGTTACTAACTTTATTTCAGATTGTTAGTCTTGTATAAGAAACTGCACGGATGTTCGCACCCTTAAGGAGAAAAATGTATATTCTAATTGCCGGTTATTGAGTGAATTAAGAATAAATGAACCAAAAGGTTATTACAATTATTTAAGAATGGATGACCGTCATTTTCAATACCTATTAAATAAAATTCACCGAAGAATTGTAAACAAACATTGATGCAAGCCTGTATGAAACATGTAGTCGGCATCAGTGAGGCGGCGTCCCGGCTCTCCAACAGTGTTGTGATGCCGATGCATGCATCGATTCACGATTTCATCGTGACGCTTGCATCGCGTAACGAGTGACTCGATGCTTGCATCGCTGCCTGCATCATAGTGTATGGGGAGTTTAACCGATGCGTGTCACCCAAAATGTCTTGGCGTGTCGCCCGTGACACGCGTGTCATTAGTTCACCATCACTGATCTAGGATATAGGCCTTTTTTACAATGTCTGCTCCAGGCGGCAAATCACCGTACTGCTCTGCAACTCACTATACTATATTTAATTTGTTAATGGTCCATTAAATTATACTGAAATAAAATTCAATGCACTACCCAAGATCCTCAGTAAAAAGAAGATATTTATTTTTGTTGTAAATGTGGTGGGAATTTGAATTTTTCTTGAGACAAAAAGACCTGTAGAAAGTGCGAGCGCGTAGCGTGAAGATTCCAGTGCACGAGTTTTGTTGGTTGTTTTATGCATTGTGTAGCAGCGGCCGCTAAAGTACAAAGCGTATCACAGGGACCTTGCACCTGATCCCGTATCACCAGATACTACCACATCATATTTCAAACCGAGAATCTGCTCTGCTTACGCTTAAACATTCAGAGATGCTGAACAGGCACTCAAATAGAATATAGGATATTCCTCTAACTTAAGCTTTTAACGCTGAGTATAACCCCCAGAGATTAACATTTTTTTGTACAAAATTAACAATATGAAATAAAATTAATTACAATCTATGCATCAAAATGTGCAATTAAAAAAAGAGAAAATTAAAAGCATGATCTTCACATCTAACTGAAGAAATCCCAGGTCTAACAACAGAGACTTGCTGGGCCTACGTCTGGAGTAGATACAGATACAGATACCTAAGAAAATCTAGATGCAGATACAGGTACAGAATTATAAATAATATCTAAATACAGATACATGCCAAAAATGTTTGTATCTAGATACAGCTAGATACTTTTGAAAAAAACACTGAAATATAAACATACCATATTTTTTACCAAACAAAGAGTGCATGTTAATCAGTATTATACAGGCTGTTCAAAAATGACCGTGACGTCACAAAAAGCCCACTAAATTCAAGGTAAAACACTATTCTACGGAATAAATTTATACTAAATAACGTATGTATTATGTTAGCCATATGTGCTAACTTAATGAGATGCGTATCTATAAGACTAATGTAAGTCTTAAGCATCGTAGTACACGATGCAATTTCTCGATTTGAATCTTGTACGATTTGTCGTACGATAATTACTGCATTGAAAATTTTGTTCAGAATTATCGGATGTAAAATTATTGTAGTATACCATCCAATATTTATCGCTTTGAATCTGTACCAATAGATGCGCACTACGTCTATTTTTGTAAGCTGACAGAATTCAAATAATTTTACTTAACCTAGAATGGACATATAGTTTACCAATTTTTGAAGTCTGATAATATTAATCTTTGCCGGTCACCATGGCTTAGTGGTTAGTGTAGCGATGCACTGGCTTCTAGATCATGATGGCTGGGGTTTGAATCCCGGTTATTCCCAAATCAATAAATCTCCTGGATTCGTAAAGCCGTACCGTTTTCTGTTCTAATATATTACATTTGAAATTGAAGGGAATTATTATTTTATTTATTTTTTGTTATTATTATTTTTGTCTATAAAACTACGATTTTTTTTTTATCAAGAAATATTATTGTTGTCATTATTATCGTTATAAAATAGTTTAAAGAAAATAAAAACATATTATATTAATAATGATTTCGTTCAATTTTTCGTTGAACATCTACCTTGAGTAACTAAATGAGAAGTATAAAAATTGTAATTAAAAGTAGTTTGTGGACAAAAAAAAAATCTACAAACATAACCCAATATATATATTTTTTTAATTCCCCGGGTACTTTTTTCCCGTATTGGAATTTTTAATGGTCACCTTAGATAAGTTACTATTAAGTATGTTAGATAATAAGATGTTGAATAAATCCAAACGTATATAGAAATGTCCTAAGGATGTGAACAGCTAAATCCAATTTATTTTAAACAAAATAAGAAAAAATATTGCTAAAGTTGATACTAAATAACCTCGAAATATGTTTGACAGATAAACAGTTGTTCGCTACAGCCACATGAATATGCGCACCTTATACTGCGCCATTATTGGATCATTCTGTATTATAATAGCTGCTTTCCTTTTACAAGTTAAAATGCTTGGCTAAGCTAAGAAGTTAGTCAAATGTCTTAGCAAGGGAAAGGAGGAAGGAAAAAACTTAGTTTATCTTAGCCAGTGTCTTATAAATGGAACGCTCTTACAACTTAGATTAACTTAGCTTAGCTTAGATTTCTTAAGTAAAGTGGTAAAAGGAAAGCGCCTATTATTTTAGGTAGAGACAACACATATTGGTTGGTTTTCAATATCATACAAGATGTCGTACGAAAATCCTGTAGTACACGATACAATAATTTGTGTACTATAAATTGTACGAGATTCAAAACGAGAAATCGCATCGTGTACTACAGGCATTATAGATACGCAGCTATGTTCTTACAACAAGTGGTCCACTCCCAAACCACTTGTGTGGATATAATTTTTCATATGTTTTTAGTAAATTGCTTATCAAAATAGCTAAAAATATTCAAAAACTTAGTTTTCATTAATAAAAACCCATTTTCCTTAAGTGTTGTACCTACTATTATAGTACCTAAATACCTACTATTTTTACGGCCCTTCAAAAGCTACGAAAAACGAGTGAGATTTTTTTTGATTTCTATGGTGAATATCTTAGATCTTCCTAACAGAAAATGACTGAAATATAGTCTAAGGTTAAACTAGGGAATAGGCACCTACCAAGTTACAAGATTTATTTGAAGAGGGCAGTACATAACAGTTTCACTAAATAATTCAAGGATTAACGGTGATTCTAAAACGATGGTCTCTGGTCTATAACCGCATGCATAATGATACACAATTTTAATTGGGCTAATATGGGGGAAAATAAATTACTATGCACCTAAAAACAAGGTATATAGTATATTTATAATTAAAAAATGTGTATATACAAAATAGAGTGAAATTTGCTGCAATAATAAATTAAAGAACAGATTTAAAAAATTGTTCCAGTGTTGCATAGCTTAGAACTTCTTGAGTGTTATAAGTTGTATTAGTCTCAACCGGGGAGGCGTGACTCCATGGTGTGCCGCAAAAGCAAATTAATGAACCGATTTGAAAAATTCTTTCAGTGGTAGATATCTTAGAACTTCCTGAGTGGAAGGTTGTGATCTCAGAGGGATTGGTTTAAAACTCTGACAAAATCTTAGTAATGCACCTGAATATGGTTTAATCGATGAATTTATTTATATTATACCATGAGTTCAATAAGTAATTACATAAGGGTTGGCTATGGAAATATAAAATTATGTCTACTGCAAGCTTTATATAACAATATAAACTTATGACAACAACCAAAGTGATGGCAGGTAATTAATTCAAAAGCTTGCAGTAGATATTATTTCATTTTTCCATAGCCAACCCTTATGAAATTACTTTTTGAACTCAAGGTATAAAATATTAAATAATTCTATTGACTGTCCACATTTAATTCAAAATATATCTTGATCTTATATAAATTGTCATAGCTATAGTATGAGGACAAGAAATTTAGTGTACATGGATCATTGTAACTCGAATTCATTTACTCTCGTCCGCCAGGGTTTTATACCACCGGCCTGAACAACCTGCCGCTTAAATGGCAAAAGTGTATAGACAATACGGGTGCATTCTTTGATGAATAAAATAATTCCTTATATTTGTAAGTTATCAACCACTTTGCCTTTTTTTCCACAAATTTCATCCTTGACCTGATATTTAGCGAAAATCTCACAAAAAAATATTAATTTTTTCATTAAATACATATTTATTTATATTTATTTCGTGATATGGTTTTTGAACTCTTAATATTTTTCCTATATGTGGATCAAAGAGTTATATAAGCATGCCAAATTTCAACTTTCTATCTTAAACCGTTGGCTACAATTTCTATCGTACAGACAGACACATGAGTGACTTTATAAGGGTTTTTTTGTGGTCATATCTACAAAACCCTAAAAATAAGGACAGGTGCATTATGTATACTTAATTCCTACTACTCTAACCGAGAACAAAATAGTCACAGATAAATAAATACTCAAAATACCTCACACAATTACCCGCTAATTATCCCTATCCGGTAGTAATCTTATACCCGTTAATTTCCCGCTGCCCGCTAATTACGCGATACCCGTAATTACCCGTTAGTTAACGGGTAATTGGTAGATAACGGGTAGCAGGTATTCAAATTCGGAACCGGGTACAACCTTAACGGGTCGGGTAGCGGGTACCCGGGTACCCGTCGTCATTCCCACTCTAAACTTACCTTTAACCAGAATACCGGATACCTATAATTATCTGTGCACAAACACAAACACTTACTTTTTTTCTTGTAACCTAAGAATAATAAAAAACCTAAAATATCGACTGCATTGATATATACTAGAATCCTTGTCCCTCTCTGACTCTTTCAATTATTCACGTTTCTTTGACTACTTTTATTAATTGTTACGTATGCTAAATAATTGTTTATATATAAATTTCTTTCGATCGTTTTAATGTTTACACAATAGAAGATGTGAACCATTTAATATCATTTCTAGTGGTGCGTAGAAGTTTCTAAATTTTTAATGAAAATTTCCGCTTAACCGCTTATGAGAAACATGCCTTATTGTCTTCTCCCTTACTCCTATGGCTGAAACCAGACCAGGGTTTTTGAATTGCGCGAAGAAATTATACAGTGTCTTATTAATCAAAATAGTGATTTAGTGGAAGTTTTTAGAAATAGAGACGCAATACTTCGGCTAGCCTACTTAGCAGATATATTTAACCACCAGAATTTGGTAAGAACCTAATAACAGCTAGTGAAGCATTAGCCTCATTTAATGAAAAATTAAATTTTGGAGACGTCGAGTTGAAAATGGGAATTTTCGCAAATTTTCCTTTTCTGGATTAAAATGTTTTGGAAAATGAAAAAACAACGATTATACCCGAAATAAAATTACACTTCCACCAATTGAGTGAATCATTTGATGGATAATATTCCACGGGAAATATAGGCAAAATTAATAAATGGATACTCAATCCATTTTTGTTTGACCTAAATTCAATGGACGACAACGTTTTATTAAAAGACGATCTTATCGCAATACGAGCTAATGCACGTATTGAAATGGAATTTGAAAATTGAACTTAGAACAATTCTGGTGTACGCAGAATTTTATCCAGAATTGGTAAAAGCAGCATTAAAGACATTTTTACCATTTGCCACCATTTACCTTTGTGAAATGAGTTTTTCATCACTTTTGCATATCAAAACATAAGCCAAAAATCTGATGCCTTACGCGTGGCTTTTTCAAAAAAAGCCCCGTTTTAAAAGAACAATTATGAACAAACAACAACGTAGACATTAAAAATGTAGATATTGTTTTATATGTAATAACATAATATGTATTGTAAATGTATTAATTTGTTTATGCAATAAATAAATTATCTTGCAATTCTTAAATGTCTTTTTTTAAATAAAAATAGAAACACATTTTTCAAGGGGGTGCGAGAGCTTATTTTCAGATTCAAGGGGGTGCTGACTTTTAAAAAGGTTAAGAATCACTTATCTAGAGTGTTCCTGTTGTGTAGCCTCTCTCTAAATAAATAAATAAAAATTATAAATTTTACTATATTATTAGCCAAATTATTAGGCCAGCGTTAGAACCTGTCATAGAGCTTAAAAACCATTTAACTGGAGCTATTTAAGCGAGAGTATATATTTTTGTGTATTGTTACATTTTCATTAGAATTATTTTTCGTGTTTCCTGCGAATACGCTTCAATTGTATTAACAATGTAATGTACTCAGAAATTCATTTTCCAATACCTAATTCTAATTTTGAATTGAGAAATGTTTAAGATTATTTTTCACCATTTAATTAACATTTTCGTGATAAAGAGTTCTGTTTACAGAATGTCATAAACCGAAATAATTTATGTACTTTTAAGGTATTTCTGGGCACATGTTTCACAATTGTGGGTGAAATTATAAAATTTGGAATTCTATTGTTTTCATCCATACATGATTGTATTAGATGTATTTTAGTTCTGTTTCATAAACATTTTTACACATATGTCAAACATATAGTTAAAAATAATTTAATATGCGTAAAATTAACTGTGAAAATATACATATTTTTTGAACAGATGCATTAAATCATTTTTTATTGCAGTCAAAATAATGGAAATAACATGAAAAGACACCGACAAGAAATATTCCAAAACAGTGTACCTTAATATAACAGCAGCCACATATTGGCTTTGATAATAAAGCGTAGTAAATGTTTAAATTTAAATTTTTCGATTTAAAATTACTTTTGGTCGCCCAAAAAATATAATCTGCACCTTGGCCAAAAAGATCTTTTTCGTCCTTATCTGTTTGAAATACCCCTTTTCTCTTCGTAATATGACGCTCTACCTTGTCCCCATTCATTTCTTCTACTTCTCTATTCACTTCTTGCTATCTCCTTCCAGCAGTCGTACACTAGTTCTTTCCATGTGTTATTTACGATACACCAGTAATGAGCTATGAACAAACGATAAGCAAAAACAAAAGGTCTTCACCTCCAAAATATAAGTGATGAGCAAAAAAAAGATCCTCACCTCCAAAATCCAAGTAATGAGACAAAAAAAGTCCTCACCTCCAAAATGCAAGTAATGAGCAAAAAAAAGGTCTTCACCTCCGAACTACAAATCCGGAGATTTTATAACAAAACCCGGAGCCCTGAGACTCTGGCCGAAAACTCTGAGACTCCGGGTGAAAACCTGAGACCTGTGTTCACTCTGGTTGAAAATCGTTTCATTAATAAAATAATCTATTTGTTGTGGAACTGGATTAGAGAGTTTCATACTTTAGTTTAAAAAGATAGGAAGCATGGCTACTGATGTATTTTATAGATAAACGAACAGTGTCACACATTACAGAATAATCATTTAAAAACTAATAGATCTATAAATCATCTCATCACTTCACCTCATCAGTTTTTCATCAGCAATCAATCAGTTTGATGAAAACGTTCTTTAATTACTTAACCAACATCTCCTTACTTTAACCATCCCATATATCATGTAGAAACGCTCGACTATCAGTGTCTGTGCGTCTGTCTGTCGGTGTGCTGGCCAGAGAAGGTAGTCCTAATAATGTACCAGTTCATGACCGATCAATCATGAGATTCGCTGCCGTTCAGACATCTTATCTTACGTTCGAATCTTATAACGCTGAAAGTAGACCTGCATCATTCATAATAATAACACTTGGAATGATGAAGTTATAGATATTGTTCAATCTGGATGTTTTGAACTTGGCATTGATAAATTTTTACAGTTGTTTTGGCTTTCCGGTTTCGACCTAGTTTCATTTCAAACTTTAACTGTTCTATTACTTCCAAATTCAAAATTTATCGGAAATTAATAATAAGCTAGTAAGTAATTAATAAAAAGAAAGAAATTAGAGGTAAACGAAGGTGATGGTGTTCGAAAAAGGGGGATGAAGGAAAAATAAAGTAAGATGGAAATGGGTAGGAAGAGAAATCAAAGAAATGATGAGAATAAAGTACTTGGGATACGTGTTAACGAGGAACAACAGGATAGAACAACACGGAAAAGACAAGAAAGCAAGGCTGGTTATGGGAAAGTTATGGAGCATAGTGGAGAGGAGGTTTAATGACGATATCAAGTGGAGGATAAAGATATTTGAAGCAATACTGAAGAGTATCCTTACGTACTGAGTGGAAATTTGGGGATGGAAGGAATGGGAGATGATGGAAAGGGTACAAGAGGACTATGTGAGATAGACATTGCAGTTAGACAGAACGACACCAAGATATATTGTGAGAGAGGAAATGAAGAGGGCAAAGATGAGAGTGGGTGCCGGAACGAGGGCAGTGAAATATAAGGAGAAAGTCAGAAGGGAAGAGAATAGAAAAATACTAATGGAATGTTGGGAAGAAAGAATTAAAGAAGAACAAAAAAGCAAATTATCGGCATGGGGAGAGACTAGAAAAAAGTACTTTTGGATGTGTGAAATGGACATAAGAGAATCAGAGAGAAAGAGAAACGGAGGAACAGATATAGTAAAATAATTGAGAAGGGGGGGATAAGGTGGAACAAGAACAGGAAAGAACAGACAGAATAGACAAATCGCGGAATGTGAAAAGATATAAAGAGATACGAGTGATCGGAAGACCAAGATACTTGAAGGAGAAAAGAGGAAAATCAGGGGGTAGAGTCAAGAGGATAGCGAAGTTAAGATGCGGCAGCGAAGAACGGAACATCAGATACAGGGCAAAGCCAGAGTACAAACTCTATAAGGAAGAAGAAGAAACGATAGAGCTTTTAGCGAAGAGGTGCAGAGAGATGGCAGTATGTGAGGAAGAGATAAAGGAACTGATGAGTGAGGAAGACAAGAGAGAAAGATGGGCAAGAGAACTGGTGGCAAGAAGGAAGGAGAAGGGAGAGGGAAGCCGGAATGATAATAGGAAGAGAGAGATTCCGGAGGAAGAACGAGGAAATTAAATAAAAAATATTGTAAAAGATTCATATTGTAATGTTATTTTATTTTTATTACTTTGAAAGAGTTAATACCCTAAACGCCGCAAGGCCTAGGGGAAATAAAGAATACATATATACATAATAATAAGCTAGAATTTAAATGCTAATAAAATACATAATTTTGCTTATAATTAAATTTTATATGTTGAGAGAGATAATAAATTTGCTATGGATGTACACACACCGACAAAACTACCCGATCATTTTGTATATATAATTATTTCAATTGTATTTTTCTGGTTCCGTTTTGCACTTGTAGAGTAGGAAAATTGTGGTTCTTTATAACAACAATAAAAGCATCCAAATTGATACATTTTTGCTAGTTTTTGTGCGTTATACATGATGAACGTGGAGCAGGAGAATGCAAAAAACGAGTAATGATGGCTATTTGCTAAAGTTCAAAGGGACTGGGAGATATATTCTCCCACATGTCTGTCTCTCAGTTATTATTGTTTTAGAAATAAACTATACAAAGAAACCAAAATTTGACGGTTAAAGAATCCGTAAGAATCGTAATTTTGCTAAAAGCGGGTAGAAATCAGCGACAAGTGGCAAGAACTGTTGAAGATTCCCAATTGACAGTGTCTGAAATTACCAAAAGATACCGAGAGACTGAACAACATAACAGAAGACCTCCCAAGGTCCACTTTTGTGCAATTACAGTCCCTGCGGTGTACGCCTGTGCAAAAGTTTACAACATTCTTAAACTCTAAAGAACAGGCATGTGCAACCTACAGCCTGCGGACCGGATCTAGCCCGTTTTCTCGTTTTGTCCGGCACGCGATAACTATCCAAAATTCACTTTGAATCTAGCCCGCGAGTATATCTTTGTTTTCAGAGATCAAATGCGGTTAAACGGTTGAGGTTGATGTGGAATAAGCGCCACTTTTTCTGCAAATGGAACTACTTGAGCTTCAGAGAACTCAGATTTGAAGTCAAAAATTAAGGATATTTCACTATACTCTATCTCCGAAAGACTGATAGTAATAAAATTTATTACTTGTAAAAAGTTATTGTATTATCACACAGAAGCGGTAAAACAAAAGCGACAAAATATGAATAGTTCGAAACGAAATATTGTTAAAAACAACCGAGTGTGCCGCACATATTATATGGGAATACGAACTAGGGTTAAATACAATAGACCATAAAAATTTGATCCTAAAATTTTTAGGAAAAATATGGTCACAGGGGTGTGTTTAATGATATGATAAATATGGTCACAGGCGTGCGTTTAATAAAATGATAAATAGTAATTATAGAAATACACAAAACTAATTTAAACGTGTTTAAAATGTGCACGCCACTGGTAACTGCCTGACAAAATGAATTATTACTCTCAGTCTTACAAAGATAGAGTATAGTTGAGTTTTATAATAAATATTTCCTAGTTGACAAATTTTCGAAACTCACAGCTTTTGCTCAGAAGAGAATTACGTTCTTTGGAAGCACTTACAAATGTGAGAAGTTATTTTCCCTGCTGAAATTCGTTAAATCAAAAACAAGGACGCGAATAACGGATTCGCACCTTGCAACGTTGCGTGTTGCTACATCAGTTTATTCCCCGAACATTAATAAAGTTGTAAGCAATATGAAGTCCCAAACGTCCCATTAAAATTAAATAAACATTTTGTTCTTATTATTGTTCTTATTATTTATTATATTTGTGCATTATAAAAGAATTTTTATTATTTTCTAGTTTTTTTTTTTTTTTTATGAATGTTATGAAATAGTCTATTTTTTTGTATAGTTTAGAAAATTTAGAATGTTTTGTTTTTTATAATAGAAACAATTTCAGTGAAGTAATTTTAAAAAGACTGATTACTTAAAAAAATATATATCCTTAAAAAGTTCTGGCCCGCGATGTATTTTAGATCGCTATCTGGTCCTCGGTCTTTTGTAAATTGCACATGCCTGCTATAGCATATGAATCGGAATCAAAAACATTAATATGGGTAAAAACGATACGCTAATAATCTTTCAAAAATTACTTTTAGTATGTATGTTGATATTCTGTTTTGTTTCAGGTAAGTTGATTTTGAATATTTACCATTCAAACAGTTTGGCTGGTAAGTAAACATATATTACAGGAATAATATATTCACAATAAGCTTAACTCACATTAGCCGTGAATTTGATACGATACAAAATAAGATAAAATTCTGAAGAATAACATTTAGTGTTGAGATAAGAGTAAGCAGTTATCCATTTCATATAATGCTTCCGTATATTTATAGATGACCGTTGATTTATACCGATTGTTAAAAGACCAACCCAAGATCTTTCAATGATTTCAAACCATGTTATTATGGAGTTCTACCATTCACAACATTGTATGTATTGCCAACGGGGGCAAAACCGTCACTTTCAACCAAACCTACAATAAACTGTTTTTCTTTTGAAATTATTATCAGAGGGTTGTAATTAGGATTGTTTAGAAACTGTTCATGCAGTTCGTATACAGGGTGTGTCCAGAGGCAAAATTAGATTGACTGCAGTTCAATCGGTAATGATATTGAATGTAAAATCACATTACAAGGTCATATACCTTATGATAATTTTTAAACCACCTCTTATTTTACTGCAAATGTTCTGTGTTGCATTACCACAAAAGTACATAATATACAGAATTTAATATAAAAGCTGTTTTACATTATACTTTTCACTAAACTTTCAAACTATGCCTATTTGAATAAATATTATTATTATTATTATTACTTCTGATGCCATTCAAACTTTTCAAAGTACTTTGAAGTAAAAAGCAACAGAAATAGGTGTTCAACACCTTATGTCTTTTGTTACTTTCCACTACCAACTTAACATTTTAAAGTGACAGATAAAAGTTTGGTTATAACCAATTTATAAATATCGTTGAATTATGCTAGTTTATATTTAATTATACGAGGGTGATCTTTATATATATAAAAGACAATATTTGTGGCTATGTCCGGAAATTCTAACCCACTTCCAGATATGCTACCGAGTTGAAATTTTGCATACAGGTAGGGAAAGTTTCATTATAACTAGAAAAATCGAAAATTTCAAAAAAGTCCCATCAGAAACGAGAAATTAATAATTTTGTTTTTAATTATATTGGACCATCGAAGTATGTATGATGCGCTCAGCGAGATCGCGGGAATTTCGTTTCAATGGTTGTTTGGACAGCTATAGTAAGTTCGTGAAACATCGTTCAATGTCGTTCGGCGCGATTCATCATTACTCTGCTCTAGCTGATAAGATTTATATATTGTTATTTAGTAAAATTTTTGATTAGTGTATGCAGAGCGAGACTAAAGTGGAGCACCTGTTTTCTGGTTTTTTATTTTAGGGCATTTTTATGAACTTTGTTATTTTTATTTATTTTTTTTTTTTTTTATTCTTTTATTTAAATGTTTAAATATAATAGTAAAATCTTTTATATATATAGAACAGAAAATCTGTGTGTACCGAGTTGGAATTTGGTATATAGGTAGGAAATCCAGTCAATATAAGGAGGCAAATCGAAAATCAGAAGAAAAAAAATGGTATCACTTAAGACGTAGACTTAACAGAAAAATTGCTTATACAGTGAAACCTCTATCTATCGTTTTTGAAGGGACCTATTGAAATAAACTATGGATGCGGGAAAACAATGAATGCGGGAATATAGGAAAAAAACACATTAATACATATTTAAATGTTTAATATGTACGTACATATATATTCTAAATAAAATTTAAAATAAAAAATATCGTAACAAAATAAAAAAGGAAGCTGCATGCCGACAAAAAAAATTATACTTTGTATTGTATATAATCTTTCATCGTCATTTGCTTTTTGGCTTTTTATATTGCCGTAAGAAATCAATATTCTTTCGGTGTTACAAATTAAATTTTTTTCGGCATCAGTTATCGAATGCGCATAAAAAAAGTTTTCAATTTGAAAAAACACGAAATTTGCTGCGTAATTTAAACGATGAATGCGGTAAAATGATACAGAGAGAAATGATCGATGCGATCTATTTTTGCGTGTTTTGTATGAAATTAATTCGGAACCGCAAGAAATAACGATATATACGGGAAAATTATTATTCGAGGAACGATATATAGAGGTTTCACTGTAATAAGAAAACAAATATTTTTTTTTAATAATTTTTATTTTATTGGATTGATTTACGGGAGTTACGAAGGGACAACCTAAAACTAAACTTTTGAAATATCTCATTTACTTTTGACTTAACAGCAAAAACGCACATGAGAAAAGCTGTTTAAAATAAAAATACAAATACATGTTATCCTATAAATTTTTCAATTGGTTAAGAAGCAGGGGAAGGGAGATGGAGGAGGTGCTAAAATTAAAATACTGGAAATATCTTGCTTATTATTTACTTTACATCAACAATTTATAAAGATAATTTATAAAGACTTTGATTGAAGAACGATTATTTTCTGTTTAGTGTAGCTTCTGAATATTTAGGGGGACAGAAGGAGCGCTACTTATAAACTTGAAATATCTCTTAATATTGACTTAACATTAAACATGTGTATAACAGAAGTTGTTACAATATCAATAATATAAATAAATAAATAAACAAATCTTTTCTGTTTAATCTTCTTCTGTATATAGGTATATCATTTATAAAATTTTCTTATATATGTATATAAATACATGACCTGACTGACTCATCAACGTTCAGCCCAAATCACTAGACCTAGAAACATGAAATTCGAGAAGTATGTTTCCTCCATGTCGTAAGCGATCACTAAGAAGAGAATTTTCGAAATACGACCCCTAAGGGGCTGTTAAGTGATTTCAGGGATTCCTCAATATCTCTTAGGCCCAATGAGATATTGACTTAGTTTTTGCTTACAAAGGTTACACATACAAATGTTAAGAACTAAATTCAGGATTTTGTTCTAATCAACCCTTAAAGGGATAAATTTATTATGTATTCGGAGTGAATTATAGAACCCTTCGTATTTCCTATGTATGTTGAGTTATAACATTGTGTTTTGGCATATAGGTGTCTTTTTAAAATCTTAGAAACTTTTTGACAGTTTTCTTTTAAAATTTCACGCCTAAAAGGGTAAATTGGTATTTTTTATTCAATAGAACGTCCCCTGGACATAGAAACATGAAATTCGTGGAGGAAGGAATGTTCCTTCCATGATGTGAGCACCTATTAAGAAAGATTTTTTTAAAAATTCGACCCCTAATGTGGTGAAATATTTCTTTCACGGATTCCTCAATATCTCAGACCTATAATGAGATATCGACTTGGTTTTTGGTTACAAAGATTACCCATACACATGTACAAAAACGAGGTTCAGTATTTTGCTCTGATCAACCCATACAAGGCAAATCTAGATTCAAGGATATTTATAAAACCCTTCAAGTGACCTGTTTCATTTCTTTTTGGCACATAGGCGTCTGTTTAACATCGGTATATGTATTAAAACTCAAAAACGGATAAACCGATTTTAGTGCTATTTGCAACAGCGTATTCCAAATTTGTCTGGAAAGATTTTAAGCTATATATCATCGCGGTAAGACACCAGGTTTCCGATCAATTAAGAAATATTTAAACTATAAAAGATACACATATTCAAAATATACCTATATTAACGAATTTTGGGTTTAATATTGCAACAAAAATGTTCCCGAGGATATATATCACAATTTTCTTTATTTTCATTTTAGACGACAATTGTAACGTTAAATTCGCTATTGAACATTATTGTAACCCCCTAAAGCAATACGAAGAAAACTTACTTCGGTGGCAAGAATATTTACTAACGAAAAAAAGTGCTCTGATCTATATAGGTACGATTTATAAATCAGGAATAATCACGAAGTAATTATAATAAATATCATAAAAATTATAATAAATAATTTCGTAAGGTGCAAGATAAAATGCTTTACGTGACCGGCGCTGCCTTTGGCAATGATTCTCACATGGGCATTTTCCTGGGTTAGCACATCGGGATACTTATACGTGTTGATACTAAATGTCTGTACTACCAATGTTTACAAAGAAATTCGTACTTAAATTATTTGTATAAGAAACACATATTAATACAATTGTAGATTAAAACAAATAAATATATTTGAATGTAAAACGATTCGTAGCAACCAGTCTTGAACCGATTTCGAAATGGGCCAGATCTAAGCGGGCTACGACTACTTTATTTCGGTAGCGAAGCAGCGGGTACACTGCTAGTTCAAATATAAACGGTAATTTTTGTTATACATTTATTTAATAATAATATACACAAGTGAAACCTTCATTTTTTCTCTACATAGCCTCCTTCACGCTCTACACACTTTTGTAGCGAGCTCGATACGTTACTTTACAACGTACCATTTATTGTTCACTAGGTAGCGAGCCTGTGATATACATATAAAGTCTGATCTCAAACTGAAATGAGACTCCTGGAACTTATGCATTCAGTTCGTCGGTTGACAGTCAGAATGATCGGGGAAGAGTTGAATTTGACTCACACTACCATTCATCAGATTTTGACCAATTAATTTAGGGATGACAATGCGTCTTGTCATACAGCAATTTCAATAAACGAGTTTTTGGCCAGTAAAAACATTCATGTGGCTCCTCAGCCTCCTTATTCACCTGACTTGTGTCATTGTGACTTTTTTCTCGAAATCCCTTCGAAGATTGAAAAATCACCTCAAGGGACGTCATTTTGGGACACTCGAAAACATTCAAACGTCCGTAATCGACCAGCTGAAAGCTATTACAGTGTCCGAGTTTCAGCACTGCTATGAGGATTAGAAGAACCATCTCCAGCGCTGTGTGGCTTCCTAGGGAAGTTATTTTGAGGGCGACAATATTGAATTGTAATTCTATTCGAATAAATTTTATTTAAAAAATCAGTCCGGTTACTTAATTTACACACCTCGTATACTTATCCGCACTTGTCTTAAGTGCCCAGTTCTAAGAAATATATTATTTATCATTATAAATTATTTTTAATCTTTTACTTTAATTGAATAAAAACAATCTATTTAATTTTGAAATTTTGTTTGAAGCAATGTAAAATTATCTTTCTTATATTAGTCTATGTAGTTTTTTCTTGTTTGTATCTATTTTTTTATCATGATGATTTGGCTTTAGAATTATCCATTTAGCAATTAAACAATTTTAGATTTTTATAATATTTTCATGAAATATGATTTTTCTTTTGATTTTAATGAGGATGAAGTGATAAGAACAAATACAAATATCCATGGCCTGCCTAGGATTCGAACCCAGGACTTTTGGCACGGAAAGTAGTGTCAATATTTCTGGTATTTGGACGGAATCTTCTTCAAAAATGTACAAACAATTTTTGTGCTCCACCTTATAACCCACAGGGATCGGTCTTAAAGTCTAAAATAATTCTTAGTTTTTCACATGGTGTGAATCGGAATATTTCAACAGAAATTTTGAAATGGATATTAAGGGTCATTAATTATATTTTAAAAAACATTTTATTGCTAACGTTAATGCATATCGGGGACTACTGCTACTTGTTAAATCTCGGTTAAGTGATTACGTTTCTCCGAATTAAATTTAAAATTTCGCATCGCAGATGACACAGCTACATGTATTTATCTGTAAAAATTTCCCACAGGAAATCATTTTACATTATACCTAATTCCCCAGGTCTTCTTATTAGTATCTCACATCACACCTGAGTCACGATTTTTAGAGATAATTCAGCTAATAATTAACACGATTAAACAGAGCAAAAGAAATAAATTACACGGTTGGAAGTGACTTGGTAAGTAATGTGTGCCCCAGTAATCTGGTGCATGAAGTAAAAATCATTTTAATGAGGGGACTAATTAAAGATAAGTACCTACCTGTGTAATGCCTGAATTTATTGTTGAATATCCACAGTGACAGAATATTATCATTATTAAAATGACATGGTTTTAGTTGGGCTTATAAAATATTTTTAATGATTTCTTTACACCAAAAAAGTTACCCGCGTTGAACGGCTTAATATTAAGTACTAAAGTCCCGCGAACAAAAAAGTATTCAGGTTAAAAAAGTTTAATTCTGTTTATTTCTATTTTAAAATTTTAAAACAATCTGTTGCTATACCCGTTTTATTACAAGGCATTGAAAATATAATTTTTAGGATTTCATAGATATAACTCTTTTACCGTCACTACAAAATACAGTAAAATTATCTGTCAAAAGTTTTAGTGTTGAATAACATATGTATATGTATAATGGTGGGTTTAGTCAACATAGTTTTAGTTTTAGTTTTAAACTTAAAATATAAAACATCACATTCTTAAAACCGGCCTCGAGAGATAACCAACTTTATCTTTTCTTACGACTAAGACAAACGGAAAAAATGCGCGTGCATACACACTGACGTAAATTGTGCAGGTTATATATTACGAACTATTAACAGTTTTATTATTGTTTTTATTCCGGAACATCTTTATTCACAATGTTTATTTTTTTAAATCGTTATCTATAACCAAATATTTTGACTTTTGACGTTTAAAATATAGGGGAAACTTCCTAACCGTCCTGACATCTGGTGGTAATTTGCAGAAGATACGAGAATGACATTGATTTGTCTAGTTCAATGGAGAAATACGTATTTTTTTGTTGTTTGTGTTTTATTTTTGTGAATCATGGAAAAGAACAATCAATTGTTATGTTCCGCAATGTAAATCGTAAATAAGGAAGAATTGAACGACGTTTGGAGGCAGAGAGAAAGTAAATCGTAGGTTTTTATGGACCCAAAAACTAAAAATGGGCAAAATCCAAGCCCATACATGCACGTTTGCTCGTTGCATTTTATGGAAAGAGATTTTTTACGTCCAAGAAAAGACTGAAAAAAAGCACTTATCCCACCCAAAATTTGCCTAAATCATCAGTTGATATATTAAAATGCCCTTCTACTTCTTCAGGCAGAGATATTAATTTTTACTAATATATTTAACATATTTTTGTTGCTATTATATTGACAGACAGTCAAAAAGAATTAAAAATACAATGAAAAACTAAAAATTTCCTTGAAATTTCTTTAGAATAGTATATTATTACATATCTTGTAAATCGTAGATTACCTTTAAATTAAAAAAAAAAAGAAACTCGGAAAACAGGATAAATACAACTCGTGTTCATTTTCACCATGTAAACAAATATACGAGTAACACTTTAATGTCACTTTCGAGTCTTCCAGATTTGCCGCATATGGCACTGCGATCTTCAAAAGTTTCCCTTATCAGTTAATACAAGCTTTGTTCGTCAAGACTGAACGAGGACTCCATGCGCGTGCGTTAAACTCGGCGTTTTATTGGTTATTTGTTAAGACTAAATCATTGTATAAACTCGTACACATTTATTACGCTTACGACAAAATCTAAAACTAAAACTAACACTAAGGCTAAGTGTTGACTAAAGCCATCATAAAAGGTAATGTCTCTCTGTCTGTCTGCTCATCCGTATGTGCGCTTTTCACTCGAGAACCGCCGATCCGATTTTCATGCGTATTTTTTTTTTCTTTCTATTTTTATCTGCAATATTGATCAGTTTTTTTTGTATGTTTTTTTTTTTTTAATCAAATTGTCAGTAATTGAATCGGTTATTTCGAAAAGGCCACATCTCCTTGTTTTTGCATAAATGAGTAAAAACTAAAAATATGCTTTAAGCTTTGTTACATGTGAAAATGTCACCTCCACTGTTTGTTATATAATCCAGACAGGTGTTGTTCTTTGTTTATTTTGAAAAGGCCGCTTCTCCGGAGACGTTTTTTTGTTCTCCTGTAAAGTTTACTTTTCTGGAGTTGTGGTCTTTTCGAAATAACCGATTCAATTCCAAAGTTATAACGATATATGTGCGCTCGGGTAATTCGGAATCCATGTTTTCCATTCATAGCTGACGTTCATCTAAACAGATAAATGTTAATGATTGTAAATAACTAGTATCCGTCAGTATAACTAGTGTTAAAAATAAAAATTCTGTTAATTGTTATACCGTGACTCATATGTCTGTCTGTCTAATTGTTTGTGCTGTGTGTCTGTTTATATGAACTATAGATATTGAGGCCAAATGGCAGAACATAAAGAGTTGAAATTTGGCATGGCTATATAGATCTTTGACCGGCATATAGAAAAAATATTTAACTAAAGAACAAAGTATTTGATAAATATGCATTCTTTGCATTAATTAAGAACTTAATTTAAAATATTAATTGAAAATTTTGAGCGGGGTATCAAATGAAAGTTCATCAAGACCTATTTAACAGACGAAATATAACTTTTATAAAATTTTATTATGGTGAGACTTTTGCCATAAATGCGCCAGAATATATTGAAAAGCCTTCAATTCAAATAATAATCAAAATTATAGGAATTTTAAATTCAGATTTTGTTTTCGATAAATATTGTTTTGGGTCGCTGAAAACATTTACTTTTATTTTAAAATGTATTCAGTTATCAAATGAAAGCTGTTTAAGCGTAAATTAAGAAAATAAAAGGTGTTTTAAAAATGTTTCATTTGATGCGAATTTGATAAAAATATTTCCCAAAAATGTTCTCTGCCACCTTGTTACTTAGAGGGGTTGATCTATAAATCTGAAAAAACTTAGAGTAACATTTGCGCGAACCAAAATGGTACGGAATTGAAATGAGTTTATATATCAACCGATATCTGTCGAAATGTAATGCAGAAACGAGTTAGATAAATATACTTGTTTCCCAACGGTCGTAGAAATATAGCACTTTTAGTATTTTTAGTCAGAATACAATTTCAGACGCACGCCGCTGCCTAAATTCTAAAACTTTACCAAAAATCTGGTCCGGTCAGTCAGTGACACAAGTATGGCATGTCACCCAGGTCATTATTCATTGGCTGAGCTCCTAGCCGCTGATCGAACTCGTTAATTGGTCTCTCTGGCCGCTTGTTCTCAGGTTATCTATGTCCCAGAACGTGGGAATGGTCACATTCGGAGGGTTAAGATACTTTCTGTGTTTCAGAAAGATATGATGTCGTAGATTTTAGATCACCTGATCAAATGCGAACATGTGATTGGTTAATTTGTTTACTGATGAGATCGATTTAGTGAAATATGGTGTTTTGAGAAACTAAGATTGTTTTGGAAGATACTAGTGGTTTTCTACTACTGACATTTACCGTTTACAACTTTATTTTTAAAACTTATATTATTCAAATAAATTTATTGAATACTAGCTAGAGTACCCTTACTTCGTACATTTTTGTAATGTAAAGTAAATGATAAGAGATATTTCAAGTAGAACTAAAAACAATAGTAAAACTAAAAGCATATTTTATAAAAAAAGTTCTTAGGTAAGTACCTAATCCTGTTCAATTTTAACTTATCCTTATGTTTATAGTATTGTCTTCTATTCTGTCACCTAATTACTATAATAATAATAATAATAATAATACCAATAAAATAAATGATAATAATAATAAAATAATAATAACAATAATAATAATAATACCAATAAAATAAATGATAATAATAATAAAATAATAATAATAATAGTACGGTTATACCGTACGTCCCTTCTGACATAGAATCGGTGGTGGAAAATTCCAAGTGCCGTATTTATTGGAATTACTCCTTCCCCACCTCGAGGTTACTGACAGCCACTAAGCCGGACATAATCCTTCTGGATATCGAGACCAAATAGATGTTTGTGATCGAATTCTCAAATCCAGCTGAGATGAATATCTCTCTCAAGGAGGAGGAAAAGAGGTCCAAGTATATGGATCTTTTGTCCGAGCTTAGAAAACTGTATCCCGGGTATAAAGTTAAGCTTGTAGTCCTGATAGTTGGTGTTTTGGGTGGCATGAAAGCCTCCTATCGAAGGGAAATCGAGTCCATTCCCGCCTGTAGATCTTCTGCCAACTCTTTGATCTGCAGGATGCAGACAGCAGTGCTGCTCTGGCGTAATTTCCGCGGCTGCATATCGCCAGGGTTTGGGATGCAGTCGTGTGTATTTAGCTCCACTAGTCTCTAGTATGACGCGGCTCAAAAGGTTGCTGAAGTTTGAGATTAATGGACGTTTGTCAAGACCTGACAAACCCCTTAATAATAATAATAATAATAATATAATTTATTGACTATGTTACAATACATAAATTGTTTAAAGTCAGTCGTAATTACACATAATATACACAAAATAATAATTTAAAATAGAACAAAAAATAAATAAATATATAGCACTAAATATTAAAACAAGAGTTCAGAGAGATTTATTCCAGCTAGCAAGCGCGTTAAAATTTTTAAGACAAGAATTCAGTGACAGAATAAAATGGATTGTCTGTTCAGATTTATTTTATTTTATTTTTAAAAGGATTAAAACAGTCGGATTTAAAATTATCAGGCAGTAAATTCATGAACTTTACTGAATAATAGTTAGTACTTTTTTTTTTATTTTTGGAGTCTTATATATGTTGGATATATTTTGCCTTTATTTCGAGTATTGTAGTTATGTACCTGCTCATGTGTTACAAGTTCATTTAAGTTTCTGTGCGCATACAATAGGGAATTATAAATAAATAGAGAAGGCAGTGTCATAATTTCCAGTTCAGGGAAACAAACCCTACAGTCGGTTTGGTAAGAGACTTCGGCCAGAATTCTTACAGCTCGTCGTTGTAAGGAAAAGATTCTTTCTGCCGCAGGAGAATGTCCCCAGGCTAAAATGGCATAGGATATTTGCGACTGGAACAATGCAAAATAAGTAATGCGAACAATTCCTCTGGAAACTGAGACTATAAGATTTCTTAATAGATATACAGTGCTACATAATTTATTGGATAGGGAGCTAACGTGATGATGCCACTTATGAGATGAACACTCAAGAAATTTACGAAATCTGTGTTGTCAAAATTATGGTTTCTTAATGCAAATAGAAAGTGTTGAGCTTTGCTATCATTTAAGATGAGGCCGTTTGATGTAAACCTCAGTTTGGCTTTGTTAACAACTTCGTTATTTTTACTTATCGTACTTTCTAAGGAATTAGGTGTCACTATTATGTTAGTGTTATCAGCATATAATACATATTTATTATTTACTTATTATTAGAATAGACCCTTGTGGAACACCGATCTCGAGTGGAAGAAGAGCTAACTTCGTCAAATCCGTATTTTTTTAAAATTTTTACAAGGAGAATTTTGAGCAAAACACAATCTAACGCTTTAAATAGATCAAAAAAGGTTGAAAGGCAGAAATTTCCTTTTTCCAGCTATCGGTAACTTCGGATATGATATGTAATATAGAGTCGCATGTAGATCTCTTCGTACGGTAACCGAACTGCGAATCATTAAACAGACTATGTACTTCAAAATGTGAAATTATTTGAATGTACATAATTTTTGTAGAACTGTAGTAGATACTAGTTTACAGGATGTTTGTTTGAAACGGGGCACCCCGAAAATATCCTTTATTTGTAAAGTTACAAAAAATCTTCAGAACAAAAGTTAAACTAGACCAAAACTTATGTTGATTATTATTTTGTAAATAAATGGTCGCCATTTTGAAATGCTTAACATAAAAATATGATTTTTTGGTGTCATAGTAAAGCTAATTTAATGTACTTTTAGGAAAAAAATATAAAATTATCGATTCCCTATGCTAGATCAAAAGTTGACATCATTTCCGGTGAAACCGGAAGTGCCTCAGAATTCTTATAGTAACCATTAGATGGGCCTTTTTGTCTAGTTTAACTTTTGTTCTGAAGATTTTTTGTATCTTCACAAATAAAGGAGATTTTCGGGGTGCCCCGTTTGAAACAAACACCCTGTATATGTGGTAAGTTCTAAAAAAATGTAGGTCAACAATAACGAACTGTCCCCGAAGCCGGGCGGGGCAGCTAGTTAAACATATATTCTAAATAAATAACTTTAAAAAAAAAAAAATACATAAATTCATTTGTTATCTTAATTTATATTAAAAAATTAAGAATGTATAATAGTCTGTTGGAAAAAATTTACTACATATTTTTACATATGTAAAGGTGATGTTAACAAATTTGAGATGTTAAGAGAAGAATGTTATAAATATAAAGTAAGCTTTAATGAAGTTTAATGTTGACTGTTGTAAGGTATATTACGACGAAGCCTCATAAATTACGATGTCTTGGAAATAACTTATTTTCATAAAACTGAGCCATTTAGATGAAAGCGCCGCGCGAGTTTATGAATTTTTATTACTACACATCAGTTTAGTAGATAGAGTTACGAACATAAATATAGATTTTTATAGTTTTTAATACTGAATAAATTCTGGAAATTGTTATTAAAATTTAATATTAATTCGAAATATTAGTACTTGGAATGTTAACATTGTGTTATTAATTTTTCTTTTAACATTTAGATACAGGCAGGCCCGACAAGAAGGGGTATCCGGGGACGATTCCCGGGGCCCCGGGGTTTTTGGGGCCCCAGGGTCCTGGTCAGAGCCGTAGGAACGGCCTGGCGTCGGGTCATCAGTTTTCACCTGTATTATAATAAAAAGTCCCGTTTCATTTGCATATGGTCCAGAGTCCGAGCTAAAATTAGTTTTCACCCTCTTGACGGTCCCGGTTATGGAAGTATCATTACCCAGGGCCCGCAAAGAAAGTTTCTCCCCGGGGCCCCAGTAATCCTCTCAGCGACCCTGGATACAGGCTATTCCGAACGTTTAGGCGGAACTAAATGGTAATTTCGTTCTTTTAGGTTGTCACGTGAAAGGACCTAGCTTGGGGGTCATTCCATGTCAAGTGGTCTGATTTCAGAGAAGTGCCCTGCTCGACCATCACGGATTTTGATGAAATTTTGTATGGACATTCACACATGTCCCCAACGAACATTGGTAAAGTTTTACGTTCATCCATGCAATACTTGCTGAGATTTAGTAATTTGTTTGACCCCATACCGCAGCCTTCTATGTTATGACTCCGAGATTTCGACAACTTTGAGACACAGTATCTCTGCCAATATTTTGTTGAGAGAAACAAAACTTTGCCAACTTATACAACTTTTTGCGCTCTATTAAACAAAATAACAAACAAATCTTCATGAGCGATTCCTGTGAAGAAAATTTGGATCAAACTTGGCCTAAAAAATTTGCAACTCGAAAAAATTTTAAAGTTTTGCTTTTTATACCTCTGAAAGTAAAGGTACGATATACGTGAAATTTTGCACATAATAACTTATCAATACAAGGTTAACGAATATAAAATTTCACACTCCTAATATTTTTCATGAAAATGCTAAAAACAGGGTATATTTAGTGAAAATTACGTGAAAATGCTAAAAACAGGGTATATTTAGCCCACTTTTACAAAAATATACCCTCTGGAAACTGTTTTAAATTATTTTCATTAGAAAGAGCATGTTTTAATCCCCCTAAAAAAGTAGGACTGGTTTTTCATCCCTGGTATATAAGGCCTTAGAAATAGGGACAAAGTTGAGAACGTTTCTATCACATGCTGCTATCGCAATATCGCATGCATTCCATTATTTTTCATCTTGTTTGTTTTATACAGGCATTATAAGTACCTAAATTGCGTTGATCCATGGTGACATTGTCACTACCAGTTCAGAAACTTGAACCAGTAACCCCATCGCCATAGGGTCACGCCCGATAGCCGTGCAATACCAGCCACGGGTGGGTGTCCTGGTTGAGGATCCCAAGCCTCTAGTTTGGTTTCTTCGTTAAGGTTCCAAAGCCTTGTGTGGGTATCTGTCCGGTTCCCAAGCCAATGATTGGGCAGCTTATTCTAGGTTCCTAAGCCTGAAGTGGGTATCTTACATGGTTCCCAAGCCGAAGTCCATGATGTTTGTATGAATTGCCAAATTCCAACTATTGCTTATTTATTATTGAATTTAGTAGCCACTTTCTTCAGTGTCACTTCTTGGAATTGATACTGTCGGCCTGGTGACATAACTGATGGTGCTGGAAGGCCACAAATAAGGTGTTGTGCTGGAACCCAACAAATATCTTTTCTTTCGGGCCAATAAAATGAATGAGCCAAGCCTCGCAGATGCATAAATTTTACCAAAGCATCATTTTGTTCCAGAGAAATTTTTACAACATTGCCTACCCACCACTTATTGTCATAAATGCAGGCAACATAACAACCGGGAAATAGTTCGGCTAATTTTAAATTAGGATCGACAGAATTGGAAAGTTTGGCCACAAAGTTAACTGTGTCATTTGAAACTTTGCTGACAGAAATCGAATTAAAATCAACTGGCACAAACTGGTGATGATCTCTTGTGCCAGCTATTGCGGTGCTAGCTTTCCATCTTTCTTCTTGCAGCGTCCTGTTTTCTTGAATTTCTTCAGTCGGAACATATATACATATATATATACCTATTTAATTCCGTGAATGTTTTTGTCACAAAAGTTGAACAGATCTATTGGCGTCAGTATTTGATCAGTTAATGGTCGCTGGAGGCCGGTCAATTCGGGACTTTCCCGGCCAATTCGGGACGTATAGTCACCGACCGCCGCTGCTAACAGTACATAATTCTATACCCAAAACATGCTGACGCGTGACAGCACTAACAAAATATTTAAAAAATGTCATCAGTGTAGAACCACCGCTAGCAGACTAACAGATTCATATAGCGTACAAAAATTAATTGTACACTGTAAACTTCAGCAGGAATGAAAGGAAAGTGACACAATGTAAAAAAATGCATATTGAAGTATATGACGTATCGATAGCAATATCCTCAACTTTGTCCCTATTTCTAAGGCCTTATATACCAGGGATTAAAAACCAATCCTACTTTTTTAGGGGGTTTAAAACATGCTCTTTCTAATGAAAATAATTTAAAACAGTTTCCAGAAGGTATATTTTTGTAAAAGTGGGCTAAATATACCCTGTTTTTAGCATTTTCACAAAAATCATCAACTTTACACTCAAAGATATTTGTTGGGTTCCATCACAACACCTTATTTGTGGCCTTCTAGCACCATCAGTTATGTCACCAGGCCGACAGTATCAATTCCAAGAAGTGACACTGAAGAAAGTGGCTACTAAATTCAATAATAAATAAGCAATAGTTGGAATTTGGCAATTCATACAAACATCATGGACTTCGGCTTGGGAACCATGTAAGATACCCACTTCAGGCTTAGGAACCTAGAATAAGTTGCCCAATCATTGGCTTGGGAACCGGACAGATACCCACACAAGGCTTTGGAACTTTAACGAAGAAACCAAACTAGAGGCTTGGGATCCTTAACCAAGAAACCCACCCGTGGCTGGTATTGCACGGCTATCGGGCGTGACCCTATGGCGATGGGGTTACTGGTTCAAGTTTCTGAACTGGTAGTGACAATGTCACCATGGATCAACGCAATTTAGGTACTTATAATGCCTGTATAAAACAAACAAGATGAAAAATAATGGAATGCATGCGATATTGCGATAGCAGCATGTGATAGAAACGTTCTCAACTTTGTCCCTATTTCTAAGGCCTTATATACCAGGGATGAAAAACCAGTTCTACTTTTTTAGGGGGATTAAAACATGCTCTTTCTAATGAAAATAATTTAAAACAGTTTCCAGAGGGTATATTTTTGTAAAAGTGGGCTAAATATACCCTGTTTTTAGCATTTTCACAAAAATCATCAACTTTACACTCAATTTCTGAACTAATGAAAAATATTAGGAGTGTGAAATTTTATATTCGTTAACCTTGTATTGATAAGTTATTATGTGCAAAATTTCACGTTTATCGTACCTTTACTTTCAGAGGTATAAAAAGTCAAACTTTAAAATTTTTTCGAGTTGCAAATTTTTTAGGCCAAGTTTGATCCAAATTTTCTTCACGGGAATCGCTCATGAAGATTTGTTTATTATTTTGTTTAATAGAGCGCAAAAAGTTGTATAAGTTGGCAAAGTTTTGTTTCTCTCAACAAAATATTGCCAAAGATACTGTGTCTCAAAGTTGTCGAAATCTCGGAGTCATACCATAGAAGGCTGCCAATGTTCGTTGAGGACATGTGTGAATGTCCGTACAAAATTTCATCAAAATCCGTGATGGTCGAGCAGGGACCACTAGACCACTTGATATGGAATGACCCTTGGGTTATTTCATTTTTCAGATTGGTATGTGAAAATTAAAAATTCCAAAAGAAACCATGGAAACGAATGACATTTATGAAAAAAATTAATACATATTTACATATTTTGAAGACGCATGTTGAAAAGAATAAATGGGAAATTTTTATTAGGAATGCCAAAAAATTAAAATGCAATGAAAATGACATTTTATAATGACAATCAATTTAATATAGAATTAGGAATGTGAGTATGATTTACAAACCGTAAACAAAATGACCAAAAGTCCGAATTAATAGATAAAAATTACTAGATTTCAAAATCTAGTTCCGCGTAAACGTTTGGAATTGCCTATAAATAGAGCCCTGCAAATCCGCGGATATCCGCGAAAAAAAATTCGAAAAACTTATCTGATCGTAAATTCCTGTTGAACTATTCCGGTTCCTATCATCAGCCCCTCTGGGAGATAGGTTTAGAGACAAAAGTTTTTGACTTATTTTTGGCGAAAATCTCATAAAAAATAATAATTTGCATGTTGATCCACGCATTAAGAGGTTTCATTTGATATACAACTCAAAATTTAAAAAAATTGTATTTATTTTTTTATTAAATACATATTTGTTTATATTTATCTCGAGATGTGTTTTTTGGACTCTCAGTATTTTTTCTATATGTGGATCAAATAATTGTATAGACACACCAAATTTCAACTTTCTATGTTAAGCCGTTTGGCTACAATTTTCTACCGTACAGACAGATAGACAGACACATAAGTGACGTTATAAGGGTTTTTTTGTGGTCATACCTACTGTAGCGCCCGTTGCGCTGGATTCGTAGGAGAGACGCCGGCGTTCGGCGTCACATAGGTCTACGACTAAGACCCGCCACACGTGGTGACTAATAAACGGTTCTGCTGAGATAATTTCCCTGGGAGTAGAGGTATTCGAAGAGGCCCAAACAGTGGTTCTGGAGAGGTAATAACGCAATTCTGTCCTCTTGAATCCCTAACCAGCCGTTGGTATCGTAGAACTGCTCTGAGTAAGACAAAAAATTATTTCGAATAATTTTTATAACAAACAAAAATTAATAGGGGAAAATGTAGCGTAAATTAGTATAAATTAATAAATCACCCTGTAGACCGGTGATGTAAGTATTACAAATATAAGTTTCTCCCCGACACAACCAACATACATTGGGGTGAGAAACTATACACAAAATAATATTCAATTTAAAATTTACGGAAACTAAATTAACAAATGGTAAAAATTACAATGTGCGCACGTACTGGGACTGACCTGTGCGGCGCGTCAAAAAAACAATGAAAATTATGAATTTAAATTTGTACTCACGCGTTCCGTATGAAAATACGGAAAAATACTTAGCGTGGAATACAGATACAGAAGTTGGCTTCAGTTATCCACAATCGGACCCTACAAATTCCTGGTGAAATCGCCGATGTTGGTTGATTACTGGCCCAACTTCTGGAGTGGTCTAGGTTCTCCTGGTTCGCGTCTGGTTATTTGGTAGTTCCAAATTTACGCTACTGGAGATATTTTTGATTGAGAAAAATATAAAAAATTAGAACTTCTTGACGCGATCCTAAACGGGTTTTTTTTTTATAAAAAACGTAGATCTCGTACGGTGGTCAAACGATAGTTATGGTTTACAAAATTGCTCGCAGCCTCGTCTTTGCAAACCTGAAGCACTGTACACTAGGCTCACAAACCTTGTTTAGTAAAACAACTTGTGGGGCCACTAAAGCACAGGCCAAATAATATTCAAAAAAACTCAAAAATGACGTCTGTTCTCGTTGCTAGACAAGCAATTTACAAGATTCTAGCGGTTCATACAATGAACGCTAGAATTGTATATGAAAAATAAAAAATTATAGAAATTACCAGGAGCGGTAATTTTGAATGATTTTGCGACTCAAGTGGTCGCAACACCTACAAAACCCTAAAACATATTTTTGCACCACTAATTTTATCACTGAAATTTTGTCGTAATATAACGAACTGATAATTACACGGCCCAATTATAGTACAACTATTTTGTTCCATTAGGGCCCATGTTCCAAAACCGGTCATACATTGGTGCTTCGAGCACCTTATTAATTAAGCACTTTGTCTTGAAATTCTGTGTGATTTTATGGAGGTTTTCAGTCCGGAGTCGTCTATACAACTTTGGTCAAAACTTGCCAAATTTATTCCACAGAACATTTTTATGTATTTTATAATTAAAACCCCACTTATCTCTTTCAACAATCTCATAATTGGAGTCAAGATAAAAAATATCAGAATGTCACCAATCAACTCCAGTTTTCATTAACCCCATCATTCCAATTAAATCCAGGATTATATGAGCAAAGAGAATAACAGCGTAGAGTTGAGGTGTGTGGTGTGTGTTGGTCGGTCATGTGTCGGGTCGGACAGTGGTTTGGGTCGTCTGTGACCGGGGGACATGTCCTAATTGGCGTGCTGGTGCCGGCTCCAACCTGTTATACTTATCGAGGAATCTGTGTGGTGAATAGGGGCAAAGACGTGCGTGCCGGGGGGTAGTATTGCACTGCGCCGCGCATTGCATTCCTGATATGACCTCATGATTCGAGAGTTCACTGTGTGTGCAGTTTCATTTGTTTAATATGAAAATAGAATACTGTTAAGATAAAAGCAAAGCTTTGTTGCAAATTGATTAAAGATTAGTGCTGTTATGCTAACAACCAAGCACCTTTATTATATAGATATATAAGCAGTGCTAACTGTGGACTTGGAAAGTTTGTTATAACACCAGAGCTCTTTTGAGTAATGCATTCACGCAGTGGCGCACCAGATTTTTTTTTTTTTTTTTGAGCGGGCCCGGAAGACAAAACTATGAATAAGGTGCTCACTTCTAAATTTCAAGTGATGATCTAAAAAAAGGTCCTCGCTTCGGAAATAGAAGTTATGACCTAAAAAATAAATTGATGTGAATTGTGAATTTTCACACATTACAGGGTTTCGCAGGTATATAATAAGTGAAGGCGGCATGCTGAGTGTATAGGACAAATTTTGTTTTGTAGTAATCACGGCAAAATGAACGATATTTTTAAAATAATGTATCGTCTGTTAATCTTAGATCTTTAAAAACAAATTTTATGTTAAAATATTTTTTTGTTAATTTTAATTCGAATACCTAATACCATTATTTAGATTTCTAAATATGTGCAGTATTTTTTTTTATATAGCAAGGTTCATTAAGATTTTGAAAAATGCGCCTGACTGCCCACGCCCCGCCCCTGACTGCCTCCTGACTGCCTCCGCCCCTGACTGCCCACAGAATGAAAATATAATTCCAACAATTCCAAGTGGTTATTAAATTTACGCTTTTAAAAATTAAATGCCACATTTGCCAAAATATAACTAGAATTTTGACAAAATAATTTAAACAAAATAAAAATGGAAACATATTTGTTTATATTTTTAGAGGGGTATGTTTTTTAGATGTTTTAGTAGGTATTTTTCCTATGTGCTGGTCAAAGAGTTGTATAAGCATGCCAAATTTCAACTCTCTAGGTTTAGCCGTTTGGCTTAAATTTTTACCGAACAGACAGACAGACAGACGACAAAATGATGTTATAAGGGTGTTTTGGTCATACCTACAAAACCCTAAAAAGGTCCTCACTTCTAAAATACAAGTGACGACCTAAAAAAAAGTCCTTGTCGCTATTTTTAAATAGATATATTTACCTAAAACGATGGTAAACAATTTCTAGTGTGATTGTAGGTTTTCATTTTTTATTTCCTTATTACTTATACCCAGGCCACTGCATTCACATTTTCAAGGTTTCGTAGGGATAACAATGAAACTATTATACTCTTGTTAAAAGACTAGAACACAAACTATGGTTTGTATATACAGTTAGCGATCACTGACAAAGGGCCCTGTTTGGACAATGCGCAATTCAAAAACACTAACCTGATTTATAATGTTTGTGAACACAATTAATGCTGCAGTTAGAATGCATATATAACTAAAGGCCATATGAGCAATAAAATTCGAAAAGACCAACCCGACTGACAACTGTTTCATATCCTAGAATCTTCCAAATAATTATAAACATAATAACACTAATTTCCATAAATACATCAACACAATAATTTTAAAGTTGCATCTCAAAATATTTGTTAATGTAAAAAATACATTCTACTGCCATCTTATGGCAATTTTTTAAAATATAAACATGATATAAAACTGCATCCTTACTTATTAAATTAATTTTTACTTACCATCGTCTAGTTTTGCAAGTTACAATAAAAAAGTGTATATATTAATACAATTTTAATATGCAAGCACTCCAAGAAGGACAATTTAATTACCAAGATACAGGGTGTTAAGTAATTGTCCGGCACAATTTAAAAGACAGCATGGTGACGTAGAATGCAATCGATTTTCCTTTGAAAAACAAACAAAAATATGCCCCAAATTTTGAAAACAACTGACTTTTTTTTATTTTTCATATTAATTATATTAAAGTTGTGTAGTTGCCATAGAGAAAAAAACACGTACTTTGATATTCTATTATTGAACTACAATTATTTTTTTTTTCTCTATGGCAACTACACAACTTCTGGATTAATATAAAATATATATTTAAAAAAAATAAAGTCAGTGGTTTTCAAAATTTGGGGCATCTTTTTGTTTGTTTATTTTTGGACGAAATTCACATTTTAGAGAAAATTGGCAGAGGAAAAATCGATTGCATTCTACGTCACCATGTTGTCTTTTAAATTGTGACGCCCGATGCTCGTTGGTTAGAAACGCTGATGTCGCGATGCCACACATAGGTCTACGAATGAGATCGAAGGACCTATCACACGTTATGTCACACATTTTGTTACGACCTACTACAAAATTGCAGGTAAAATGAGAGAATCAGGGCGCGTTACTCCAGTGCAGACGTGTACTAACAAACATACAAAAGAACAGCCAGGGTTCAGACGTATTTCCCTCTGGGGGATTGTTCCCGAAGACTTATACAAATGGTTGGTTGATTCTAGGAGTAAAGATATTCGAAAGGGCCCATGCAGTTATTCTGGAGGTGTAATAACCAAAAATTCTCCTCTTGAAGCCGTAACCGGCCGATGAAAATGAAGAGCTGCTCTGAATAATTCGGATTAATATTGTGAATAGTTTTCGTTCCAGTATGAATTATTACAAGATAAATTATTGTTTGAATTAATTAAATAAACCCAATATGGCGTGAACAATATACGGTTATAGAAGACCAGTAAATAGTAACAAGGTATAATTCTGATAAACCAGTTGATCACTTATAATTAAAACCAGTGCAAATAACGTTGCACAATAATCTGTAATAAGCTGAATTGCTAGTATTTACCCAAATTTAAATGATCAAATGATGAATGCTAATCACAAAAGTGTGTGACAGCCAATATAAGGTTTTAAACAATATACAAAAATTATGAATTAAATTTCTAACATATTTGCACTAAATAACAAAATTTGAATTATCATGTGTCAAGTAAGACATATAAATAAATTGATTCTAAATAACAAAGAAAATCAAAATTTAAATTGTTAGAAACAAGGTTAAGCCCAGCGTAAATAAACAAATGCGCACGCAGCGTACACAGAAACGTGCAGCGCACAGTACATAATGAAATTTATATTAAAATGAAAATGTTTACTCACACCCTCTGTATAACTGTATAAGGAATATACAGTGATACTAGGCGTGGGATATACAGCTTTGTTCATATGTATGGAGCACCCTAAATATTTCTGATTTTTTTGGAAGAATAAGAAAATTAAATAATGAAAACTATTTTATTATTCAAAATAATTATGAACATTGATATATTTAATATTTTGTCACTCCCCTCCTTGCTTTCATAACAGCAGCTATCCTTTGTGGCATATTGGCAACTAATTTCTTGCATGTATTTGCAGAAATTTTACCCCATTCCTCCTTTATTTTCTCAACTAGTTCCAGCTTTGATTGAACCTTGTGTTGAGCAACATTTTTCTTTAAAATTGGCCATAAACGCTCAATTGGATTTAAGTCGGGAGACTGTGCCGGCCAATCCAAAACGGAAATTTCTTGTCTTTGAAACCATTCTCGAGAAGTGGCAGCTGCATGGCATGGTGCATTATCTTGTTGGAATAAATATGCTGATTGGTCATCGTTCGTGAAAATTTTATGTACATAGGGTCTTAAAACAGTCGATAACATTTTGATATAAGTAGAAGAATCCATCCTTCCCTCACACACAAACACTTCTCCCACGACTGACGTTGCCATGCAGCCCCATATCATTACACTACTCCCACCAAATTTAATTGTAGGAACCACACAGTCAGGAAACTCTTCTCCAGGCCTTCGTCTTACATAAACCGCCCCAGGGGTGCCAAAAAGCTATAAACAATAATCTCAATTTAAGTCTCAGTATTAACTGATGATTTTTCATAATAACAATTTTTTATGATTTAAAATTTTCATTAAGCAGCTATAAATAAGCTTCATAATTACCTGAATATTTGTCTCATCTGACCAAAGTACCTTTGCCCAATCATCAGGTTTCCAGTTTTTGTGAATTTTCGTCCAATGAAGCCTTCTTTTTTTATTTTTCTCTGAAAGCCAGGTTTTTTTTTTTTTTCGCGCTTTGCAGCCTCTTAAATGTTCTAGTAGTCTTCTTCTAACTGTTGGTGCCGAAATTTTCATAGTCGCAACAGTATTAAACTCTGTAGCCAATTCGGACGATGTTCTCTTTTTATTTTTCGATGATAGTCGAATTAAGTTTCTATCTTCTCTCTCTAAAGTCTTACGATTTCTTCCAGATTTTGGCCTATCTTTATGTGAACCAGTCGTAGCGAACCGTTTTATAGCATTTTGGACCGCTTTCCTGGAGCAATTTTCTTCCTGAGCAATTTTAACTTGACTCCATCCCTTTTGACTAAGATTTACATTTTGTCCACGTTGCGCGCACGCAAAAACTCTCAGTACAAACACTGATATTTCTTCTGGATGAAAAATATCGAAAGATAATTGATAACTACGGTTACAAGTTTACTGGTAGTTTCGACGATTTTTAGTGTTACGCGATGCACATTAGGTTCACAAAGCTCTATTTTATCAAACAAAATTAGTGAGATCACTATTGCGCATACTGTTGTATTTTTTGAAAAATAACTAGAAGAGAACTGATAACGCTTATAAAAGAAACGATTTGGCTGTTATGAATGTAGGAAACATACTCGCTTCTCGCTTGCCGTGCGAGAACTCTAGTTTTTAGTTGAGTTAATCAGGTTTGAAATAGTTCGTACAAACTAAAACGACAGAAAAATTTGTATTGTAATTAAAATTACCAAGGCGTTAATTTTAAATCAATTTGCGTCGCTGATGGGCGCAACAAATATCATAGTACAAAAGAATTTCGTTACACTCCTGGATTTATTATAATTGATTTTAACACCAATTATTTTTAAATTATTATCAATCTCATTGATATTATTAAGAGCTTTGTATACATAGCTTATCGTTATAATAAAACTCAGCAAATAAATCACATAGAAAAGCTATAACCAAATGGAATAACCTGCAAGCGTCTAATATTGTTGATAAGTTGGTGATATTGGTAACTAAAATAGATGCATATAAGGCTACATGCTTATAAAAAGAATATTAGAGAGATATTGCAACCTTTGTTTTACTGATCTTTTAATAAAGTTTTCCTTTATTTGACATGTGCGCATGCGCAGTTGATATATCCTTAATTTCTTTCTTTTAATAAAATACAGGCTACCTTTATTTAATTTAAATAACGGCAAAGCATTTTTTATTTAAAGAGCCTTAATTTTGACAGGTCTTCAGTGATGGGCGTTTACACGTAAACTTTAATTGTTTACGTTTACGTGTAAACTTATGTAAACAATTGGTAAACTTGTCAACAATGTAAACTTTGTAAACTGTCAAATAATGAGGTTAGTTTTAGTTATTTAATACGAATAATAGAGAGTTAATGAACAAGTATATTCAGTTCAAAACAATAAATTTATTAAAAAAATGGTGGGAAGAAACCGAAAAAATAGTTCTGAAGAACTAGGTTTTGTTTTAATTAAAGAAAATGAAAGAAAATATAGGGCGTTATGCAAAATTTGCAATGTATCTTTTCGTTATTAAAAAATATAGGCTGATTTTCTTAAAGGTGAAATTTAATGTATTTTGTTATTAAAAAAATTAGACTAAATTTTTTAAAGAAAAAAGTTTTTTATTTTTCATATTCATATTTACTGTATGTAACACCTGTATAATGATGCAAATTCGATTTTTATTAATATGTATATTGGCTTGTCCTAATTTTGTATACTTACTTTTTCATTTAAAATCGTTTCATTAAAATTTTATTATTTATAAAAATGTATTGATAATAAGGTTCTGTAATTCAAAACAAGTGCGCATGTCTAAATCATTGTTTACATTGTTTACGTTGTTTATATTGTTTACAAGAGTTTTTGTGTTTACTTTACATCAATTGTTTACGCGTCAACAATGAGGTAACTTACATCATGTAACTTACGCGCCCATCACTGCAGGTCTTCTGTCAATATAACCTCAAAATTAAAATTTGTTGACTTTTCTTGTGAGTAATGATGCAAGCTAAAGATAAAAAACGTTTACGATTTAAATACGAGGACGATGTTATTCTTCTTCGAGAAATTGTGTCACGAAACCCTTTTGCGAATGGATGTGCCGTATGGGAAGAAGTTAAAAATAGTCTGCTGCAGTTAACTCAGAAATAATTTTCTGGAAAAACAATTAGGCAGCACATACAAATGCTATTGGAGCAGTGGGAACATAATGAAACAAGGAATCAAAAAATGTACCTACATATTTGTGTGAAATATTTTTATGTTGCTAATTTCTAATTAAAATAAAATACATAGTTCAGGTGTAGAAGAACCTTACTCTGACAAAAAAGAGCTGCTTCAAGAATTGCATGTCTATTAATAGGTGTTAAAAGGAAAAAACACAACAATAAAATGGCAGCTGAAAAAGCTGAAACTGAAATTGAGGAGCAGAACATGTTCAATTTCTTGGTGGTTAGCATTCGCTAGAATAGCTACTTCTAACTGTTCTTCTATATTCATTACGATTTCGATCTATCAATTTGGCATATTTATCAAAATAAAGTATGAAGCAAGAGCACCGTTGCAATAACACTATTTAAAACATTGTGAAAATTTTTAATACAGGATACTTTATTAGAGGTTTCTTTTAATAAAGTCAGCTTTTTAGGGTTTTGTAGGTATGACCAAAAAACCCTTATACCGTCATTTTGTCGTCTGTCTGTCTGTCTGTCTGTCTGTCTGTCTGTCTGTCTGTCTGTCTGTCTGTTCGGTAAAAATTGTAGCCAAACGGCTAAACCTAGAGAGTTGAAATTTGGCATGCTTATACAACTCTTTGACCCGCACATAGGAAAAATACTAAAACATCTAAAAAACATACCCCTCTAAAAATATAAACAAATATGTGCTCATCGAAAACAAAAATATTTTTTTTAAATTCTGAGTAGGGTATCAAATGAAAGCCCTTAGTAAGTGGATTAACGATCAAATTTTTATTTTTGCAAAATAAATTATTTTGATGCGATTTTTGCCAAAAATGTGCAAAAAAAATTTTGTCCCACACCCTGTAGCCCAGATGGTTTAAACTAAAAATCTAAAAAAATTCTAAGTAATGTATATTGGTGTGAACCGAAATAGTACAACAGGAATTTTTGATCAGATTATGTTTTTGGAAAATAACGCATTTTTTGTGGTTTTTGGTTCACAAAGTACAAAAGTTATACCAATGTAAGACACTCACATGCATAGCGTGCGATAGCTACATGCGTTAAAGCGCTCTTAAACTGACTGGAAAACGAAGGGTTTCGAGTTCGAGTACGGAGTGAATTTTATTTTTTCTGTTTTTTTTTGCATTTTTATTATGTTGAAATTATTTTGTCAAAATTCTAGTTATATTTTGACAAATGTTGTATTTAATTTTTATGAGCGTAAATTTAATAACCAGTCTTATTATATGATTAACAGACGATAAATTATTTTAAAAATATCGTTCATTTTGCCGTGATTACTACAAAGTAAAATTTGTCCTACACACTCAGCATACCGCCTTCACTTATTATATACCTGCGAAACCCTGAAATGTGTGAATATTCACACTTCACATCAATTTTTTTCACTTTGCAATATCTCTCTAATAAATGAAACAAATCCCGTATATACGGTGAACTGCATAACTTATTTTCACAGTTTTAAAACTTTTTTATTTTTTGCGTCTAAAGTAAATGGAGTTAGTAGCAATATGTGAGTAAAATATATCCACGTTTTTAAAGAATCAAAATTGTTATCATATATTTAAGATTTTTTGAAAAGCATGTTGTTAATTTTTTCAATAATCATTTTTAAATTTGAAAGTGCCGAATAAGGTACAACTGATAACTCCAACTGCAACTGAAGAAATGTTTAATTTTATATAAAATTTCCGTTTTATATCAAACTAGTGCACCCGTTGCCAACTGTGTTGGCAAACAAATCATTACCTTAATGTGGAACTTGCTCGATACCTCAGATTTCTTTCTCTAGCCATACGCCTAACTTCATTCAAATTGAATCAACTCTTCGCCCATTATTAAAAACTGGACAAATAAGGATTATTATTCCGGATTATTTATTTATTACGTTTTTAAGATGGGAAAACGATTCATTTTCACTCGTGCATTTCCTTTATAATATTAAAACTGAAAATGATTTAAGACGTTAAATTTAAAATATATTTAAAATAAATTTTTTAATTACTTATATAATATAAAAATATGCACATAAATAAATACACACACAGAAAAAAGCGCACACGAAAAAAAACGTATAATCTGTCTCAATTTGTAATACGAAACTAGATCTGGTTACTTTAGTGACTGTTGTGGTGTAAATAGACTTTTGTAGAATCATTTGAACTTGTAAATCTGGCTTTTAAAAGTATGGTTAAGTTTCATCATATTTAGGTTATTACTAAAATGACATGTCAAAATTGTGATTGACATGTCAAATATTTTGAATGTATATATACAGTCTGTTCCAAACGGTTAAGCGGAACTAAATGGGAATTTAGTTCTTTTAGGTTGTCACGAGAAGGGACCTTGCTTGGGTTATTTCATTTTTCATGTTGCAATGTCTAAATTTAAAATTCCAACAATGAAACCATGGAAACGAATGACTTATGTCAAAATTAAATATTTTTGTTAGATATTTTAATGACAAAAAAATAAATAAATGGGAAATTTGTATTAATAATGACACAAAAAATCAAAATATAAAGAAAATGACATTTTAAAATGATATTAACCTTAACCAAAAATTGTTTATTGTAAGTATGATTTACAAAGCTTAAACAAAACGACCGAAAGGCACGATTTAAACGATGAAAGTAACTAGATTGCAAAATCTAGTTCCGCTTAACCGTCAGTTCCGCTTAACAGACTGTAAGCTGTTCACTTTTGTAAGAACACACTAGATCTGGTTATTTTGGTTACTTTTATGGTGTGTTACTGACTTTAAATGTCAATTAAAAATATTACTTACGCTGTAAAACCGACTTTAGGTTGATAAGGTTATGATCATTATAATTAAGATATCATTTTTCATTATGACATATGTCAAATGGATCGACATTTTTGGGTGCATTCGAGTTGTACAGAGTAGAGCGAGCGCTGAGCGAACAGTTGATGGTGACGTCATGAATAGAGCACTAACGGAGCGAGCGTTCTTGTGACGTAATGTTTATAAAATCTAACCCTACAATTTTAGGCGGCGTTTTTACTGTCAGATTATTTCACGTCAGTCATAAATCAAAATTATATACCTCGGTTTTTCCTTGATTTTTTTCAATGATGAAGAAATAAAATTAATTAAAAATTAAATAATAATTAATGAATTAATTTAATGAATTTTTTCCATTTTAATTTTATGCACGGTGTATTTTAATAATTTTTTTGCTGTTTACAGAATGTCACAAATACATAAAATGGCCGTACTCTGTAGCCATAGACAAATAACAATATTATTTGTCCAAGGCTATTATTTTTATTTTATTTATAATTTAATTTTAAACTTTCATTTCTTTCCTGCAATTCCCCCACTTTTTTACGTCACACTCCATATGCTCGGTCTTAAAACCCCGAACACATAGAGCGCACTCTAAATGCTCGCTCGATCGCAAAACGAATACAATTGAGTGTACTCCGAGCGTCCAATCGAACACGTT
Source organism: Liopterus haemorrhoidalis (assembly GCA_963971575.1). Classification (NCBI taxonomy): domain Eukaryota; kingdom Metazoa; phylum Arthropoda; class Insecta; order Coleoptera; family Dytiscidae; genus Liopterus; species Liopterus haemorrhoidalis. The sequence goes on from OZ020620.1 coordinate 22,535,792, forward strand.
TGAGTGTACAGAACGTGCTCGGAACGCTCGGAGCGTCAAATCGAATGTACCCTTAAAAAAGTGACATTTTTTAATACCAACATGACATACAGCTTCAAATGTGCAAACTATTGAAAACAAAATTCACTCTTAGTTTGTTCTTACAAAAGTGAACTGCTTATATTAATATTTATTTCATCAAACTATCGATTATTACTCGTATAATAGTAAATAATATTACGATTATCAATGAAATATCGTGATAAAATATAAAAAACAGAAATACATATTATATAATAATAATTTATCATTTTATTCTGCTGCCCTTAAAATCTAATTCTTGTTTTTCAAAATTTAATAACATATTTAAAAAAAAATATTCAATTTTTCAATGTAAATCCCAAATTTCAAATTCTCTGCAAATCTTTCCGAAACATGTAGTCTGTGGTTCTATATGTTTTCTTATTATTACCTCTTCCCATGTTCGTCGGTCTAAAATTTTCTACACCTTCATTTAAAATTTTTCTTATTTCTCCTTCAGAAATCTAAAGAAATTGAAATGGGTAAATTATTTTATATTTCACAACAAAAAGGACACCAAGATTTACTGAAAAAATATCTGCCACAAGGTCTATAATTTCGCTTGTTTTTAATTTTGTTCCATTTTTAGGGTTTTGTAGGTATGACCAAAAAACCCTTATACCGTCATTTTGTCGTCTGTCTGTCTGTCTGTCTGTCTGTCTGTCTGTCTGTCTGTCTGTCTGTTCGGTAAAAATTGTAGCCAAACGGCTAAACCTAGAGAGTTGAAATTTGGCATGCTTATACAACTCGTTGACCCGCACATAGGAAAAATACTAAAACATCTAAAAAACATACCCCTCTAAAAATATAAACAAACATGTGCTCATCGAAAAAAAAAATATTTTTTTTAAATTCTAAGTAGGGTATCAAATGAAAGCCCTTAGTACGTGGATTAACGATCAAAATTTTATTTTTGCAAAATAAATTATTTTGATGCGATTTTTGCCAAAATTGTGCAAAAAAAATTTTGTCCCACACCCTGTAGCCCAGATGGTTTAAACTAAAAATCTGAAAAAATTCTAAGTTATGTACATTGGTGTGAACCGGAATAGTACAACAGGAATTTTTGATCAGATTATGTTTTCGGAAAATAACGCATTTTTTGTGTTTTTAACTAAAATATGTTAACTATTTAATACGTTGTGTAACATACCACATCAGTAACTCTCGTGGCGTGGTTGGATTCGTCGTGCGGTTAATAATATAAGTTAACTTGCAAACTAGGGTTCGAATCCTGTTGATTTTATTTTTAATTTTTTTTTTTTTTTTTTGTATGTTTATTTTGTTTAAATTATTTTGTTAAAATTCTAGTTATATTTGGTAAATGTTGCATTTAATTTTTAAAAGCGTAAATTTAATAACCAGTGGAAAGTGTTGAAATTATAATTTAATTCTATGTTTGACGAAATCAAAGGGCGGGACTTATGATGTAAGCAACCAATGGAAGCCATAGGTGCAATTTTCAAAACCTTAATGAACTTTGCTATATAAAAAAAAATACTGCATATATTTAGAAACTCAAATAATGGTATTAGGCATTCGAATTAAAATTCATAATAAAATATTTTGACATAAAATTTGTTTTGGCATCCCAAATAATCATCGTTCAGTTACTAAATACCTGCAAAACCCAGAAATGTGTGAAAATTCACACTTCACATCAATTTTTTTCTAAAAGTTTTCCATAAGCGTTGTATATGTGTTTTTTTTTGTATATTTATCTAATTGTTGTCTCTTATGCATATTTTCTGATGTTATGTTCTTATTTTGGTTGTATAAAAATACTTTTCAATTAAAAAAATAAATTGACATATAATTTAATGTCAAATATGAATTTTCAAATGTTTTGAAAGGTGCCATTTCAGCAGTACCACCCTAAGATGATATTTTAAATAGACAACATAAAAAATGAAATTTTCCTCTTAGTTTCGTATTACAAATTGAGACAGATAATACTTACACTATATTTCAAATCAGTTTGAAATATATCGTGAGAAACTATTACACAGTAAAATTTAATTGTTTGCCCGCTTTAATATATTGCGTTCACTTTTGTAAAGTCAAACCAGATCGGGTTATTTTGGTTACTTCTATAGTGTAGCACTGACTTTTAAATATAAATTTGCCATTTCAAAATATTCCTAATGGTGCCTGTCCACTTGAGAGTAAATAGTGGCGAGAAGCTCTCGATAGCAGTTACTCTCAAATGGACAGGCATCTGAGAGTAACTCGCAAAAAGTGGCGAGCTACTCTCCCAGAGCTAACTACTCTCAACGTACTCGCTAGTGGACACGTGCTTCCTACACTCTCCGAGAGTAGCTCGACAATACGAACTGTGTTCGAATTCCTGAGAGTACTCTCGAGAGCTGTCTGCTTACAAGATGTTCAAAAATTCGTCACCGGAGGAAATAAATTAATTAATCGGCTTGAACGAGTTCCGGGAAATTTTGTGGAACGGCAAAAGTGTCGATTACCGATTTATTAAAAATAATTAATTAGTTTAAAATTAATTTAATTCAAAAATAAAAATATATGTTTTTTTATTAAAATAAAGTTTAAAACATTATGTGCCTGATTAAAAGAATTATTTTGATAGAATAAATTATGTAAATTTTTACCTTTGTTAATAACTAGTTACCCTAAATAATTAAGTAGAGACTAAAATAAACTTATTAAATTATGTTAGTAATTACATTTAATTGAATTAAACTATTTTTTAAAGTATCAAAAAACTTTGTACATCATCTATTAAAATGTAATTAATAACAAAATATGCTAATTGAGCTTTTAGGTACATACCCCAAATATAAAGGTAATAACCTTTTTCTTTTTAATATCTATTTTTTTTATTTATTTTTTTTTATCAACTTTATTTACAGGAACAATAATCTCTATTTCTTCAATTTCATGAATAAGGGCATGAATAGGATTAGAAATTAATTTATTTTCCTTTCTTTTACTTTACATTCCTTTATTAAAAAAAAAAAGAAAAATCATATTCCTTTAAATCTTCTATTAAATATTTTTTAGCACAAGCTAAAGCTTCAACTATTTTTTATTTGCAATTTTATTACTAATATTTAAAATAAATTTTATAACAGAATTATTAAAAGTAAATACATTTTTAATAATATCAATCAATTCAACTTTATTATTAAAAATAGATGAAGCACCATTTCATTTTTGATTTCCAAAAATTATTGAAGGCACCTAAAACACTTCTTCTATCAATCCATGACTTAATCCAGCATATTTTTTTTTATTCAACTTTTTTTTTATAAATAATTAGAATTATTACAGCTGCTGCGACCTTTCTATAGTATGACGCCATCTTGACTACTCTCCACAACTGATCAAGTGGACACAGGCTTGAGAGTTCTCTCGTGAGTAACTCTCGAGAGCAACTCGCAGGGTACTCTCGAGAGTACAACTTTACGCTGTAAAACCTACTTCAGATTTGTTGGTTATGATAATTATAAAAGCAATTCACTTTTGTAAGAACAAACTAAGAGGAAATTTTGTTTTCAACAGTTTTCACCTTTGAAACTGTATGTCATGTTAATATTACAGAAAAATTTAAAAAAATATCATTTGTCATATTTCATTTTGAATAGTGACATCTTAAATATTTTGTAAATATAATACTAACCTAAAATAATAAAAACATAACCCAAAACTGTAAATCCTTTTTTACAATATAACTAAGTTTGTAAAAGTCAGTAATACACTATAAAAATCACCAAAATCACCAGATCTATTCATATGCTTTATGTCACCTTAAATAATAAACATTTAAATAAGAAACTTTAGCTCTGAAGATATATTGTTTGTTTTATTGCTTTATTTAAACTCTTTACCCAAATGTCTCTTTTTATATTTTTAAAAATTAATATTTTTTTAAATTTTTCAAATTTCCCATTAAACTGAATTTATGTCGTATAAATAACGTAAGTGTATTATCTGCCTCGTATATTTCAATATCTTAAAAACCTTTTTTATATTAAAAAAAATCACTTGCTAACCCAGTTATCTGTCTCATTTTTTAATACGGAACTAACAGTGAAAGTTCATTTTTTATGTTGTATATTGACAATACATTTATAATATTATCATAGTATTGGTTCACACGGATACGCCAAAGTCTGTTTACACCACAACAGTCACCAAAGTAACCAGATCTAGTTTCGTATTACAGTTGTAACTTATTTTAAATTTCCCGCTATACTGTATTTGTCCAGTGTAAATCGTACTTTTTTCTAATTTGAAATAGACCATAGTTTGTTCTAACAAAAGTGAACTGCTTATAACTATGATATCATTTATCTTTATGACATATGTCAAATGAAATGACATTTTAAGAAAGTGAAATTTTTTACCATGTTTTAATACCAACACGACATACAATTTCAAAGATGCAAACTATTGAATGTATCTATTTGTAATTTTTACCAAAATATTTTAAATATTTCCAAACAATTTTAAATTCACACAAATAAGTTGTCACCTAGTGACGCTGATATGAATGACCAAACTCGGCCGGTAATTCTTGGTAAAAATTATAATTTTAGAGCGAGTTTTACTCCAATGCATTACATTTAATTTTTGAAAATTTAAGATGTTAGATAATTTAAAATGTTAATCGTAGAAATAGTCACATTTTTCTTAGTTACTTTCATCAAAACCAAATATTTTTTAAAATAATTATTTTTTTGCTAATAATAATTTTATTTTATATTATTTTTATGTAAACAATCAACAATTAACAACTATTATTATTACGCGTTAAATGTCAATATAAACTCGGTAAGCTTCGGAATATTTCGTTACATTTCGGAACCTCGCTTCAATTGTTTTAGATTTCAGACAATTTCCAGGCACGCATGGACACACGTTGGCGTATTATATTATAGATGATTTAAAAAATGCATTATTTGATTACCTATAGGAGGAAAGATAAGGAAAAACATATTTAACGTTTTACAACGACGCTTAAATAATTAATATTGTCATATGATTTCTACAAATCGATTACATATAATATTTTATTGAAATACATTTGATATTTGAATATAAAAAATAAAATGAGGCACACTGAAATAAAATGTATACAAATATAATATGGTCTCCATAGTCTACAGCTGCAGCATGTAGGTGTTCAAGGTGTGCGCCGCACACTGGTAGCTCATCAAACGAGCGGCGTTTGGGATCGATTCTAGTCAGTGACTTAGCTTCAAATTTCGCCCCTCCTCCAGGAATATTTTCTTGGAAGCCCTGCTATATTTGCTAATATTATCCTCCGCTACAAAAATATACATATACTAGGGGCCTCAGCCCGGCTACGCCGGGATTCTCCCCCTACGTTGACAAAACTCGTCACTTCGCGACTCGTTTTAATATGATAAGGCATTTTGCCGCATTTGTCGATTATAAGACTCGTTTTTTGCCTGTCACGTGGTTATCGAAGTGACGCACCTCGGGTGCGCCCGCCGAACGTCCACGAAACGTCAGCAAAAATTATTATTATTATTATCATTAGCCTATAACAAACAGGAAGTTCTGAGCAATTAAACGTTGAAATAATTTTTCAAAATGGTGCCATCCCGGTGAGAGTGTCGTGGCAACCCGCTTGAGAAACACTGATATAGCCAATAACACTCGGGAAGTTTTAATCTATACAGACAATGTTCAAAGGTTTATCCAAATTGGTTAATTAATTAACGTTTGTACCATTTAAACGCAACAATAATATTTTATTTCACTATAAAGAATACATGGATTCTGAATAAAATAGAGAAAAATTAATAAAATAGTTAAATATTATTGCATAGGATTCACTATTAATTATGTCAATTGAAAATTTAGAAAAACTTTTGAGTAACACTTATAGATGTGAAATTTGCAGATTTTCGTTGTAATAATATATTCGTTGTAGTAATAATATTTTACGTTATTACATTTTGTATTTTGTTTAACTATTTTAAAAAGGTATTTATAATTTTAAGTTTTTTTGTAAGTAGATTATAGTCGTTTTTAATTTATATAATCAATAAAGTTTCACCTATACTTGTTTATAATTCAGTAATACGAAGGAATTGCCTCCTAAATTCGAACTGCGGTAGTTGTTTCGTTGTTCGAGAGAGGCGCTGATGAATACTTTTATCATCATTTTTAAGTTTTTTTGAAATACGTCTTAAAATTAGTTTTTTATTTTTACTGCAAAAAAAAAAAAACAGCAGAAATAATATATTAAAATGACATCTGGGTACTTAATACTTCAAGATTTAACACAATTAAAATTACGCGATTACTAAATATCGAATATTATTCTGTCTTATCTATCCTCCTAATACATTGTACTTTATACTTTCGTTAATATAGTTAGTAAAATAGTTAATAACATACAGTTTCCAGAATTAAAATAAAACTGCTTAACAGATCTATCCTCACCCTGAAAACTTATTTGAACGTATTCTACAGATAAGTTTAACATTTAAAACGTTCGAACGACCCTTAAAATATATTTTTATAACTCAAAACTGATTCTTACTTTCTTACTTTCTTTTCCGTTTAATAGTATTTTTAACTGAAGGCAATTTTATGGTCAGCAAAAATGTTCAAAATTTATGAAAATGTGTTAAAACCTTAAAAAACTGCATCATCTTTATCAAGTCTTATGTATTTTTAACACATCATCAATTTTATTAATAAAATACCTTCAACTGTAGGTTTTTCAATTCAGTTTTGGTCTGAAATCGTCTCCTAAATAGCAGAAATATGAATAAACATCTTTTATCGTCTGGTACAACCTCTCCGTGCTGAGTAATGGTGACGATCAACGCCACGGTTTCGAGGAAAAAATGCATGATTTTTATCAATAAGAATTAGTCAGTACCCCCTGTAGAAATAAAATTAAGCCTAAGCACAAAAAAAAATATCACCCGGATAAGACGGCGGTTCATTTTCCTCTCCCCGCGTTACCGGAAAAATGAAGATACACCAGAAGTTGAATAGTACATACATACCAACACTTGTACAATATAATAGTAGATTTTTAATACCTCATAGTTTCCAGATGTCCAATGTTCTTAAATCTTCTGTTCTGAGCCGTCACTTTTGTAACTGTGCTAGATGTATACTATAAAAGGTAATTAGGTATGAAGATATTGCGCCAATTAACTGAAAAAACAATAAAAATAATCTGTTAACAAGGAACAGGAAATTACAACTTTTTTTATTGGGTCCTGATTTTTTGGGTTGAGGCCCAATTTTTTAAGGTCTATATCCCGATATTGGCTAACAGTGGTGGATTGGCCCGCCGGGACACCGGCCAATTTCCCAGTAGGACCGATTTTTTTTATCAAGGGTCAGTCCTTGAACCAATGAGGTGGGCTCTTGACCCTATGGGGCTGATTTATTCCAATTTTACAATACCGGAAATTTTTCCCAGTCCGCTACTATTGGCTTATTAAGAATTGGTTATCCTGTTTACCGTTGATTTACTACGAAAAGTCACATATTGACAAAGTTGAGAAAATCGCATTAGAAGTTCAGGTTCTTCCCAAAAATTTTAAAATAAAAATTATATTATTTTTTTTTTTTTTTAAATTAAGTAATTTTGTAGGACAATAGTGCTCGTTATTAGTGTTATTAGTGAAGCAAGTACAATACAAAAAGAAAAATATACCCTTTGTTGCTTTTTTTTTTAACTAAAAAATAGTAATATCTTTGAAATTATTCTGCAATGGTCCAGTATTAATGCAGACATCGTTATTGTGGACGTTTGCCATTGCTATTAGTACTAGGCTAGAATGAGTTATATAAAATATTTTCGGACGTTTCGGAAATTGCTCAACAATCTGTTTCCGTCTTCAGCGATCACGAAAAGTGATAAACATTTCAATTTACTTCGAGTTTTCATACCGGGTATTGTAAGAGTGGGACCAGGTTATAGGTGTGTTGCTATTGGTTGGGTGGTTGGGGTCAGCTATTAAGGTTGTTTGTCACATTTACCGGATTAGTCACCTGAGGATTAGAAAGGTTGTTGTGGATAATAGAAAGCCAGAGTTGAGGAAATTCTATGCTAGCTTGGCTGACAGCGTCTCCAGAGTTTTTGATCAAAGCAGGCTTTTTCAATTTTCTTTTGAACTTGTTTTCCTCATAGTTTAAGAGTTTAGCATCTTTCCATTGGAAATAGTGTTCATTTTCCCAAGCATGTTCAGCCAGTTTGGAACTGTATATTTCGCTCTGCTGAACTTTTTTCTAATTTGCTGTCGAATAATAATGTTAAACTATTTGGTCAGTTAAAGCAGTAGCGTAAAGCAAAATATTTATTAATCACTTTTGTAACCACATGTAACGTTACTTAAAATAAATAAGTTCTTAATTAACAGAAAATATTCGAAAAATTAACTTCTCCACCTCATTTTCTGATTCTGTTTATGAAATCGCTGGTTCGGAAAGGGCGTTCGTATACAGTTTATCGACGGGAAGTGAATTGTACTAGCTATGGTTTTCTGGGGGTATCACGTCAAATTTACTTAATATTTACACCGAACATGCTTCCCAAACCCACTGAATGTTGCGTTTAATTCGGAAGATATACCATCAATCATAAATATGGTAATTGTGGCATATTTAGTATCAATGCAAAATTGTGACATACTTTTATATTGAATAAGATTTTACATCATATGCAAAATAATAATAAATTTAAAGTCATGCCGAAGTAGACGGAACCATTTTTTTAGTTGTACGATGAGCAACACAAAACTGTCGCTTTGTATCTGTTTTTTTTTTTTTTTTATTAAATTGTGCCCCTGTGTCCATGATTTAAACATGGTACCCAGTCTGGAATATGTATATCTTCAATATTAGATAGTTTCTCTACAGCAGTTTCAAATAATTCAAATGAGATTTTTTAAATTTATTTAAGTAAATTAAATTGGTTAGCACTGCTACTTTAAGATGATTTCATGTTTTAATTTAGATTCTGTTAAGTGCTCTCCCTTCAATGCATTAATTCACTACTGGCGCCTTTTAATTGATCAATTTTTTATTATTCGGTTTATATTTATATTTTAATATCCTTGGAAATCAATGAAATGACACATGATCTCTACTGCCATGATTCCTACGCCCCACAGCTACACAAAAACTTATATTTTATGTTTTTATACATAATCCCGTAAGCGTCAATACACTACTTGTCCTATCCCTGCCATTTTTAAATGCTCGCTTGACAGTTGTGACGTCACACTAAAATGATCTATGTTCGGGGCCCAAAAACCAAACATGGTACAACACTACAATTCGTTAAATTAGGTTTTAAGTGTGAAAATTGCAAAAAAAAGCTTAGGTATTTCGAAAGGATAAAAGGATCGAGCGCCCCTGTTATAAGGTAAACATCTACTATTTACCGTTTTTTTTTTTTTTGTCAAAAATAAATTGAGAAACTTACGGTATATATAAGCGTCAAATCAAGAGTGATCATTCCTTTCACAGTAAAATATGCCCTGTGCGTTTGAATTTGATGAGAAAATAATTCTAGCTGAAATATAATTTATAATATATTAACAGAAGCCCATAACTTAAAATATTAAATTAAATATCTTAAATTAAATTATTAATACAATAACAAGAATAATAACATGTGTTGGTTATTTGTTAAACGTGAAGAATTTATAAATTGTAGAAATGAACACCATGCTTTCTTCACTAAATATATTTATTCAGCTAAATGCGCATTCGATGCTAACAGTCATCGTCAGTAAAATACACAACTACAGTAATTCTACTGACGATGACTGAATAGCAGTCGAACTGTGCATTTAGCTGAATAAATATTTAGTAACGAAAAGGTGCTGTGCATTTCTAAAAATATTACAGTGGGATTTTGAAAGCTGGCGTTAAGTTGCAGGGACGGTAAATAACGCTCCCTATAGTTACGATCGAATAGTATATCGGTGTTCTCGAAACTCAGCGTGACCTGTCCGCTGTAAATATCCACTGCAGATCTTAGTACATGTTTTACATTTAGAAAATCAAATAAGAGTATTTCCTGACAATTGAAATAATTCAGTCAGATTATTATTTTATTTACAATCCTTAGAATATTGGGGCAATCAATAATCTGATGGACTATTTTATAGACCCAGTGCATATCGATTTGTACACGCCGTTTTGTCAAACTCAAATCATTGCGGGCAAAACAGCATCATATGTAAGTGACATATTGTGTCTAAAATATTTAAAATCCAAATATTTAGTGAATCGTCTCTGCACTGATTCTAGTCTGTCAATATAAATACGATATTGAGGACACCATATTGTACTCGCATATTCCAAATGGGGAATGACGAGAGTTTTGAAGAGCTGAATGAGGCTAGCGGGTTGACGAGAGATCGGAATATGAAACCAAGAGTTTTAAAGGCAAATTTCGTCGTTTTGTCTACATGAACGTTAAATTTTAACTTATTATCAAAGTAAACCAAGATTTTTAACAACTTGCAGCTAATTAATATTTGCACCTCCAATGGAGTAGTTATATTTAATGGCATTAAATTTTCTGGTGAACCTAATAAAATTACATTTATCCAGATTCAAATAAAGTTTGTTGTGCATACAGTACAACTGAAACTTATTTAAATTCGAATTAAGATCATGGCAATCTTGAATATTGACAATATTTTTATAAATTTTTAGGTCATCGGCATATAAAACAAAATTAGAATACTGAAAACATGAAATTACGTCATTAATAAAGATAATAAATAGAACCGGGCCAAGATGCGAACCCTGTGGCACACCGGAAGTTATACCAACAAAGCTAGATACGCAATTGTTGATTGCAACTGCTTGGCTACGATTTGAAATGTATGATTCAATCCATCGAAGAAGGTTACCATGAATCCCAAGGGAGTGTAATTTTGAAATAAGCAGGCTGTGGTAGATAATTAATAACTGTATTAATTTATGTAATTGTCAAATAATTGCAACTCTATTGCAATGGGGTTCAACATAAGACCTACGGGCCGTATCAGTCCCGAAAATAATTTTTAAACGGCCTTTACTAAATTCTTGCCTTCACCGTTCCTAAGTGATATTTTGAATTTCCCCTCCCCATCACCAAATGAATTTTTAGGCGCTCCCCCACATGATTTGAAAGCTCCTTTATATTTAAACAACTAGAGTGGCAAGACAAGTGAATTAACGTAAACAGGGAAAATCTCCATAATTTAAGATATGCCGACGATTTAGTGTTGTTTGGTGAAAACAAAGAAGATCTCCAAGAAGTAATGGTCACTGATTTAGAGAAAAATCACAGCACGTAGGCGTAAAAGTCAATAAAAACAAGACAAAAGTAATGACAAACTAGGAGGAAATAATAAACATAAATCTACATGGAAACGCACTGGAACAAGTGGAGCAATATTTTTACCTAGGAGAACCATAAGATCTGGAAAAGAAAATAAAGTGGCGGTTTGCGGGTCACAACGTCAGACAAATAGACAACCGCTGCAACACTATAACTCAGCTGTGGGCGACTCTGAGATGGAAGGAGACGAAAAGAAATACCTCAAATGAGATGGGGTGATGACATAAAGCGTCAGGCTGGTTTATTTACATGGTATATATTGGCCCAAAACAGAGAAGAGTGGAAAGAAATGGGTGAGACTTATGTTCAAAATTGGATAAATGAAGGCTCATGAAGAAAAAGAACATTATATAAGCTGTTCACATTTGTAAGAACAAACTAAGAGGGAATTTTGTTTTCAATAGTTTGCACCTTTGAAGCTGTATGTCATGTTGGTATTAAAAAATGTCCCTTTTTTAAAATGTCGATCCATTTGACATATGTCATATTGAAAAATGATATCTTAATTATAATGATCATAACCTTATCAACCTAAAGTCGGTTTTACAGCGTAAGTAATATTTTTAATTGACATTTAAAGTCAGTAACACACCATGAAAGTAACCAAAATAACCAGATCTAGTGTGTTCTTACAAAAGTGAACAGCTTATAATTTTAATTATATTATAACTTCGAAGTTAAAGTTTTACAGGGTTATTCAGAGACAAAAATTAATTACTGTCTAAATTAAACACTGTTTAAAGTATAGACAGTGTTTAATTTATTTATGTATTTAGAAACATTTAGTAACTATTTTTTTAAACAATATCTAAAGGAAACACTGTTTAAATAAAGACATGAAAATTGTGTTGATAATAAAATAATTGAAGTTAACTGTCATTTTGAAATTCATAGCCATAGTTTCAGAGCGTAATAGAGTTTTAAATATATTTTGTGATTGTTTTTCCTTGAACATTCTTTAATAATATAGATCAGAGGTGGCCAAACTTTTAGACGTTGGGGGCGACTTTTTTGTTGAAGGTGTTCCCGCGGGCGAGTACGTTTTTACCGACCGCCAACATATATAAGGGAGGTATTGTGATCATACCGATTTTGATATTTCGAGATTTCGATGGATCTCCACGAATTGAGGTCCCTACATAACGTTTTGACTATTTTTAGCATGATGTCTGTCGGTCTGTCTGTCCGTCCGTATGTCTGTCCGTCTGTCTGTGTACACGTGCAGAGCAAAATCGGCTGAAAGGATTTTTATGAAACTTCATATTTAAACTTCTGCCATCAATGGCACGAATTGGTCAACTTTTGATAAAAATCGGTTGATAAAAAATGGGAGTTTAGTTGTGTCGATTTTAAGATTTTTGTGAATATTTCACAACAGAGAAATATTTCGAAAAATTTATTGAAAAAAAATTGCTATAAAAGCAATAATTAATAACTTTTATTTGTAACGTTTTTTGATAAAACGAAAAATTTCGAATAATTTTTGTAAAATTTTTCGAAATTTATTGTCTCAATTTTTTCACACTTATATGTAACACTACACATTACTCTACACTAGACATTTCACTATGCCTGCTATTAAATTACATATAATAACTATTAACTAGAACTGGACTTGAATTTAAAAAAAAATAAAAAAATGTAGGGAAAAGAAGAAAATTATTGTTTTACAATTTTAATCAAATAAATTAGGACATAATTAAAAAAAAAAAAAAAATACAGTAAAAAACAACAAAATCAATGGAACTTTTTAATTTGATGACATTTGATATTGCAAAGTTTCGACAAGTTTGTCAAAATTTGGCTCCTATGAACTTAAACAAATGTAGATTTCGTACAAATGTAGATTTCTTACAAATGTAGATTTCTTACAAATGTAGATCCGATAGTTGCGATCTGTTTAGTTTTTGCCGCATTCACGCGGGAAAATGCTGATTCGCATAAATATGTTGAACCAAAACAGGCAGTGAAATATGCAACAACTCTCCAAATATTTGGATATTTATCCCCGCTTATTAATTTTCATAAGCACACATTTGAAGCGATTGATTTTACATCGCATTTAATATTAACTAAAATAATTCTTTTTAGTTGTGTTTTCTGCAGAAATAAGTTGCTATTGAAAATATTTTTAAAAAAATCTACTAATTGCAGAGAATAATTTTGAATTTTTACTTTTTATTATTTTTTTTATCTACGTACGCTCTGAATTTTTCACTATGATTTGTCAATGTTCAAGTCGGCTTCGCGAGCGACTTTCAGAGGCCTTGCGGTCGACGCTTTGGCCATCCCTGATATAGATAATGGAAAGCAAAATTAAAATAGAACGTTCAGATAATTGGAGAAAAGATGGTCTTCTACTATTAAAATATTATTATTAGTAAAATTTTATTCTTTTTATTGCGAAAATTTTGATATAAAGCTAAAGACATTTTCAATTTATTGCTGAAACACTTTACACATCTCAATAAATTGAAGGTCAACTTTTTCAATTGATCAATAAATTGAAACGTGTAAAACCCACTTAAGTTAATAAACAGTACCTGATCTTTTATTTCTTCGTTATTGCAATGTGACATAATTCTATGGACGTATTGTGCTGAATTTTGTGCCTGAATTAAATTAGAAAAATATATTTAGAAAGGATACATCAAAGTAAAAAAAAAAACAAAAATTTAAAGAGCTCTGATTTTTTAGATCTTCGTAGCCATGGGCGACCGGAGGCAATCGCGCAGGGCCCCGTACTCGTACTTAGGGATGGGAACGATATATCGATATTTCGAAAATATCGATATTTTTATATCGATATTTGAAATGCGATATATCGCGCAAAATATCGATATTCGCACAAAATATCGGTATTCTTGTATATTTCTTACATTTAAATATATGCTGTTCACTTTTGTAAAAACAAACTATAGGCAATTCCAAACGTTTAGGCGGAACTAGATTTTGAAATCTAGTAATTTTTATCTATTAATTCGGACTTTTGGTCATTTTGTTTAAGCTTTAGATTAAATTAATTGTCATTATAAAATGTCCTTTTCATTGCATTTTAATTTTTTGTCATTCTTAATAAAAATGTTCCATTTATTTATTTTTCAGTTTTCAAAATATGGAAAAATGTATTAAAATATTTGACATATGTCATTCAATATTCACATACCAAACCTGAAACATGAAATAACCCCAAAATTTCGATTTAGTTCCTCCTAATCGTTAAAGTAAGACGAAATTTTGATTTCAATAATTTGCACCTTTGAAATTGTATGTCATGTTGGTATTAATATATTTTTTTTTAAATTTTCAGTTAGTTGAAATTTTTGGCGCACAGCAACAAAGGCTATTTGCGTCTAACGCAGCCCATTTAAATGACTACACTACATATTAAAAACAATAAATTAAACAGTCAATAAAAAGATAAAATCAATAAAATTACGCATACTTTTTTTAAATTTTCACTTTCTTAATAATGATCATCGCCGGTCACCCTGGCGTAGTGGTTAGTGTACCGATGCACTAACTTCTAGACCATGAGGGCTCGGGTTCGAATCCCGGTTATGGCATGGATTTTTCAAAAATAAAATACATCTTCTGGATAATGGCCATAGTAGCTAAGTCCAAAAATTAAAAAAAAAAAAAATTATCTTGACCAATAAATCTAAAGTCGGTTTTACAACGTAAGGAATATTTTTAATTAACATTTATAGTCCGTAATACACTATAAAAGTACTTTTACTATAAGTTCTTTTACTATAAATGGCGACTTGTTTTCCCGCCAAGCAAACAAAAAAAAAAAAAAAACTAATTTATATATCTTACATGTTACGTGTTAGTTATTTCGATATATCAAAAATATCGATATTTTTACTTCGATATATATCGAATATCGATATCACACTTACGATATATCGAATCGCGCATATATCGATATTCAAAAATTCCCATCCCTACTCGTACTATACACAATACAAAATTGTTTATGAGATACCGTCAGCGCTCACTTACACCGGGGCCGGTAAAGATGAAATACAATTAGCGCAGTGGCGGAACTCCATACCGCCAGACCCCGCTAAGCGGGGGGGGGGGCGAAAATTTTAAGAAAATTAATCGCGTTTAAACTGAAAAATAAAGAATTTACTTTGGTTTTTAGATATAATGAAAACTCTTTCTGAATTAAGCTTAAAAAGTGAAAAAAAAGAAGAAAGAGACAATGCTTCAAATCTTATAAAAAGTATGAATAATTTTGAATTTGTATTTTTATGTGTAATTTTGTCAAAACTATTAGGATCTTCAAAATTATTACAAACTAAAAATATAGATTTCAGAATTCCTTATTAATAAAATTTTAAAAATTAAGAAACTTCCTTAGAAATAACCAGTAAAAATCTAAAAATATACCGAATTTAAATGGCAGCCCAGTGGAATATCAGCTCCACTTTTGTTTGGAAAAGACAAAAAATTGTAAAAAAGCACTTTGATGAATTGGCAACAGATCATCGGTTTCATAACGGGGATGATTTTTTTAGAGTAACTGTATTTAATGCAGTTCTCGATATTGTTATCAATCAAATTGATAATAGATTCAGAGGGATGAACGATGTTGTAAATTTGTTTTTCTTCATGTCACCTCGAAATTTAATCAACTTGGATGAAACAGAAATTTTGAGTTATGCCGAAATCTTACAAAACAAAATACAAAGGTGATAATATCGTCCAATTTTTCGTTACAAATGGTAATGTTAGCTTCGATGCTTAATGAGGAAATCTCTAAAATATCAACAATGAAAGAATTTGCCGAAATTTTAATAATGAAAAAAAATCGCATAAAGTTGGGAGCCAATCTAATTTTTTGCGGAGGGGGGGTTCCGCCACTGAGTTGGCGATTACTAGTAAAGGGCCCCGTGCTCGGACAATGCATAATTCAAATACACTAACCTGATTTATAATGTTTTTGCACACAATTAATATAGCAGTTAGAATGCATATATAACATAAAGGCCAGACGAGCAATAAAATTCGAAAAGACCAATTCGACTGTACAACTGTTTTACTTCCTATAATCTTCTGGATAATTACAAATATAACAACACTAATTTCCACTAATACATCTATTAAACAATTTAAAAGTTGCACCTCAAAATATTTGTTAATGTAAAAAATACATTCTACTGCCATCTTGTGGCAATTTTTAAAAATATAAACATGATATAAAACTGCATCCTTACTTATTAAATTAATTATTACTGACCATAAGAGGTCTTTTAAACATTTATTAATTTGTTTGAATTTTTGCAAGATTATCAAAGTTACAATAAAGAAAGTGTAGGTATTAATAAAATTATAATATGCAAGAAGTTCAGGAAAGAAAATTATATTTAGATTACCAAGATATAATCGAGATACCCAAACCCTGGACAGATATTGCATGAATAACAAAATAAAAAAGAATTTCGTTACACTCCTGGATTTATTATAATTGATTTTAACACCGATTATTTTTAACTTCTTATCAATATCATTGATATTATTAAGAGCTTTGTATAATTTATCTTTATAGTAAAATTCCACAAATAAATCACATAGAAAAGATATAACCAAATAGAATACCCTGCAAGCGTATAATATTGTTGATAAGTTGGTTATATTGGTAATTAAAATAGATACATATGAGGCTACAAGCTTGTAAAAATGATAATGAATTAAACAAATCCCACATATACTGTACATAATATAACTTATTTTCACAGTTTTATTAATTTTTTTATTTTTTGCGTCTAAAGTAATTGGAGTTAGCAGCAATATGTGGATAAAATATATCCACATATTTAAAGAATTAAAAATGTTATCATAGGTTTTTTGTTTAGATTTTTTGAAAAATATCATTTTTAAATTTGAAAGTGCTGAATAAGGTACAACTGATAACTGAAACAACTGAAGATATGTTTAATTTTATATTAAAATTTCCCTTTTATATCAAGTGATAAGTATAATTATTTAAAAGGTTTCTAGTGAAAACTACTTCGTTTGATTCCTTGTAAAAACATATTTTACGTTTTGTAACAACACTTAAATAATTAATTTTGTAATATAATATCTACAAATACATGACATATAATATTTTATTGAAATACATTTAATATTTGATTATAAAAAATAAAATGAGGCTGTTTGAAATAAATGATATACAAAAGAGAGACATCGTTTTCGGCTCTCGGTGTCCCATTTTTAAGGTTTTGTAGGTATAACCAAAAAACCCTTATACCATCATTTGTCGTTTGTCTGTCTGTTCGGTAAAAATTGTAGCCAAACGGCTAAACCTAGAGAATTAAAATTTGGCATGCTTATACAACTCTTTGGCCCGCACATAGGAAAAATACTAAAACATCTAAAAAACATATCCCCTTAAAAATATGAACAAATATGTGCTCATCGAAAAAAAAAAAATGAAAGCCCTTAGTACGTGGTTTAACGATCAACATTTTATTTTTGCAAAATGAATTATTTTGATGCGATTTATTACCATTTACTGTGCATACCATTATTGTCCAGACCGAAAAAATCTAAGTAATGTACCGGATTAGTACAATAGGAATTTTTGATCAGATTATGTTTTCGGAAAATATCGCATTTTTGTTTTGTTTTCTGGTTGACGATATGCAAACGTTATAGTTATGTAACACACTATACTAGAAGGCGTATCTTGGTCTAATGGTTAGCTTGCTCGCTTGCTAACCAACAACCGGGCAGAGGAGACAAATTTATTTTTTGTTTTTTTTTCATTTTTATTTTGTTTAAATCATTTTGTCAAAATTCTAGATATATTTTAGCAAATGTTGTATTTAATTTTTAAGAAGCGTAAATTTAATTAGCAGTTGGAATTATATTTTCATTCTATGTGTCATGTATACGAAACGAGAGGGCGGAGCATATGACTTAAAACAACCAATAGAAGCCATAGGCGCAATTTTCAAAATCTTAACGAACCTTGCTATATAAAAAAAATCTGCACATATTTAGAAACCTAAATAATGGTATTAGGTATTTGAATTAAAATTAACAAAAAAATATTTTAACATAAAATTTGTTTTTATAGCTCTTAGATTAACAGACGATAAATTATTTTAAAAATATCGTTCATTTTGCCCTGATTACTACTAAGCAAAATTTGTCCTACCCACTCAGCATGCCGCCTTCACTTATTCACAACAAAATTCACACTTCACATAAATTTTTTCAATAATCATTGTTAAATTTAAAAGTGACGAATAAGGTACAACTGATAATTGCAACTGTAACTGAAGGAATGTTAAATTTTATATAAAATTGCCGTTTCATATAAAGTGATAACTAGAATTATTTAAAAAATACATCGCTTAATTACCTATAGAATCGTACATATTGGGTGATAAGGAAATAGTATATTATGCAACGAACATGGACCGACTATTCCATGTAAGTTCATACTATGCCTTTATACTTCCACGAATATAACTTTATTACTTATTCATTTTTGATCTTCCTTCATTCTTTTTTCCCAGCATTCCCTTATTATTTTTCTACTAGATTAGCCCTTTGCTAACACTGTATTATACACAAGGCCAGCCCGACGAATTCTAGCGCCTCGGGCAAATATTTGAATTGCGCCCCTTAATGAATGATAGATATATTTTTAAAAAAATATATTATTTATATTGGTTTTAAACCCATTTTTCGGTAAGCGGTCGTTTCTTTTTCAACTCGCGCATGGTCCACACACATATACATATGTAAATGAATATCGGACGGAAATTTCTACCTACTATCCCTCAACTTTAGGGTTTACTGTTGAAAAAGTACGTGATTCATACCTACCTATTACCATAAAACAATTTCACTCACAAAAGCGCGAAAAAAAAAATATGTATATACATAATATAAAATTCAATATCCTTAATTTTGCGCTCCATGTTTCGCGGCGCCCGGTTCGCCCGTCCCTCGGGCCGGCCCTGATTATACAATATACTATGAATATGAATCGCAACAAATGCATTTCTAAGAAAAGTTAATGTTTCAAAAAGCTTTTGTTTCAGAAAAAATAAAACTGACTCCTGACGGGAAACGAACCCTAGCTTGCAACTTAAAAAGCGAGAGGGTTAACCACTACACTATGAAGGCGTACTGTTTTACTACGTTACATAACACATATCGTTTTAAATATTTTACTTCGTCAACAGAAAAATTCCTGTTGTACTATTCCGGTTCACACCAATGTACATTACTTAGAATTTTTTCAGATTTTTAGTTTAAACCACCTGGGCTACTGGGAGTGGGACAAATTTTATTTGCACAATTTTGGCAAAAATCACATTAAAATATTTTATTTTGCAAAAATAAATTTCATATGATACCCTACTCAGAATTAAAAAAAAATATATATTTTATTTCGACGAGTACATATTTTTTTATATTTTTAAGGGGATATGTTTTTTCGATGTTTTAGTATTTTTCTTATGTACGGGTCAAAGAGTTGTATAAGCATGCTAAATTTCAACCCTCTAAATTTAGCCGTTTGACTACAATTTTTACCGAACAGACAGACAGACAGACGACAAAATGCCGGTATAAGGGTTTTTTGGTCATACCTACAAAACCCTAAAAATTATTATCAAAAAACTGTTGATTTTGATGTGATTATTCCAAAAATATTCTTAGACATACTGGCTTCTTACACTTATTAAATACCTGCAAAATCCTGAAATGTGTAAAAATTCCCACCGTGGTACTTATGGTAGTAGAGGGTGGTCTTATAGATTATACACGAGCGGTTGACAACCACGTGGTGGCCCTGATCCCGTTAACCCTCTCATGCATGAATTTTCAAATTTGAAATAAAACTCCTAAAAAAATGTTTATAATATATATTTTAATGTATTTTAAGCATACAATCTAAAAAAAAAAACAATTGTCTTAAAAAAATAATATGGTTTTTATAAAAAAATGTTTACGTCCTCATATGTGGACATTATGCATAAATAAGACTAACGAATTGTTTTAAAATTTTAAATTCCAACTAAATAAAGTTGGAAATACGAACACTTTTGCGTTCAAACAACTGGGAGCACCTAAAAAATGGACTTGTGGAGAAAAATGGACAGAAATTTGTAAGCTTAACTGACTAGATCCAATAAAACTACAAATTTTTTAAAATAAATTATTTACTAGCATAACTTTCAATAATAGACCGGGAGCTCTTGACAGTTTTTGGTCTCCGATTTCATACAGCATACCTTTTGGAGGAGAGAATATTTACCCTGTGACAACAAAAAAGGGATGGTACTAAACCCCTGCACGCTTTCCGGTCATAGGGAAAATTGCATTTCCACTTAAACACAAAATTTTTGTGCTTTTCTCTGATTTAATATTGCTTGCCCTTTTGTCAAAAGAAAGTTATAATAAATTTAAAGTCTTTTAAATATATGCATGCGATTCGGAGGGTTCCAAAGGGCTCAAACGGTCATGTGATCTTGTAATAAAAAAATATGATTTTCCGCGTTTTCATACAGCATGCCTATAATTAAAAGACTTTAAATTTGTTATAACTTTCTTTTGACAAAAGGGCAAGCAATATTAAATCAGAGAAAAACACAAAAATTTTGTGCAAGTGGAAATGCAATTTTCCCTATGACCGGAAAGCGTGCAGGGGTTTAGTACCATCCCTTTTTTGTTGTCACAGGGTAAATATTCTCTCCTCCAAAAGGCATGCTGTATGAAATCGGAGACCAAAAATGTCATGAGCTCCCGGTCTATAATAATATGAAATAGAACACGATTTTATTTAGTATGGTAGTCCTCAAAGCATTCAGGACAGAGAGCCACTAAACATTTATCATACAAATAGCGCGTTTTTCGAGTGCATTTGGGGTTTTTGCACCTGGATGCAAATTTTAGTTTGGATTTTTTAGGAAAATGGTTCCCTCCATCGAGCCTTTTTTCTATTGGTACGTATGTCCACATTTGTTTATGCGGAGAGGTGTCCTTACTTGGTCTCCCAACTGTTTTTTTATTTTTGTATCTCCTTGGAAAATTAAAGCAGTAGCAATTCTACTTTTAAATTCCAATAAGTCCATTTTTTCATGTTCATTCATTCTCCATATCAACCTAGCATTGACAATAGTAACATTTAAAAAATGATAAAATATACGCATATACCATCTTTTATTTCTTATGTAGTTTTGGTATAACGCCACTAATGAATCAATCAGATCTACTCCGCCCATGTGTTTATTACAGTGACTGTATAAAGACAGTGTGGCCATATGAACTGTAGCCGCCATTTTTATTCCAGATTTGTATTGGGCTATATGGAATAAATGTTAATATATCCTAATATATTATAATATTTCTTAATTTTTTAATAGTTTTACGTATTTATGTTTATATATATGTGAATATCAATTTATTGTTAAGAAAAAAATTGTATTGGCATGTGACACTACCGATAGAGGCGCTACTGCATTCACATCATGGCTGAATTTGGTAGGATATTTTTGACAGGTTCAATGGTATCTTCATGTGATATTTATTGAAACACACGGGAACACACTCTAAAATGGTCTTTAACTGTCTTTCCACTTCTAAGAACATATTCCCATGCTTGTCACAAACTCGACTATCCTACAACCTTTAGTTTCTCAAAATCTCACTAGAGGCGCTTCAGTTATTGTCAGTTGACAATATGATTCAACATTTATTTAGATAAATATTAAAACTACCTACCGATGAAGGTATTTTTTTGAAATGTTTGCAACATAAGAAGAAAACAAATGAAAAAAATTCTTAAAAAAGAACATGAAAGGAAATAAAAGAGATATGTTTTTATAATTTTATAATTTTATTTGAGGTCCTATACAAACGAAAACTTTTTTTTTTATAAAAACGGGGGTTACAGTCGTAAATTAAACATATACTTATTTATTTTAATTTGAATATTTTAGATTTAAGAAAACAAGTTCAAATAGGACATTAGAATTAGAATAAAAAGATAGGAAAAAAATAATTATAGGGTTCTATAAAAAGTGATGTTGGGTTCTCTAATTTTTTGGAAAACGCAGGTTTTATAATCACCTTTCAATTTTACTTTTCTGAACTTTAAAAGTACTCATTTACATAAAATTGGAACAAATTACTAACGTTACTTTAAAAGTGATTACAAAAAGGGCCCTTCGGACCAATTTTGTAGTACTTCAAGATTTAAAGTTGATGAAACGATCGTAATTTTGACTTACGATCGTTTTTTAATTGAGAATATTATTATTCACAATTAAAAAAAAGGTATATTTTCATATTAAAAAAGAATAAGCAGAACATGTTATAAAAGATATATTAATAAAGAAAACTGATGTATATATTGACAATTATGCATTTATTCAATAAATATCCGTATATTATTAATAAATATACGTATAATATTGGAAAATATCACTTAAATCTGCTGAAACACAAGCTAAACACATGTAAACCATATGTAATCTGTAACAAAGTTGGAAGAAACATGGCGGACTTCGACCAATAGAAAATGAGACCATCGTATGGCCACACTGTCTTTATACAGTCACTGTAGTGTTTATTACAGTGACTGTATAAAGACAGTGTGGCCATATGAACTGTAGCCGCCATGTTTATTCCAGATTTGTATTGGGTTATCACGGAATCTTTAATATCTCTTCGGGTCGATGGGATATCGACTTAGTTTTTGCTTACAAAGATTACACATACATATGCCGAAAAACTTATTTCAGGATTTTGTCCTAATCAACCCCTAAAGGGGTGAATCTACAAACGGGGTGAATTTTACATCCCGTCGTATTTCCTGTGTTTGTTGAGTTATAAGGTTTCTTTTTGGCACATAGGTGTCTTTTTATAATATCTCGAAATGGTTTTGACAGTTTTTTAAAATTTCACCCCTAAAGGGTGAAAAGGGGTAATATGTGATTTCAAGGATTCTTTAATATCTCTTAGGACCAATAAGATATCCACTTGCTTTTTGCTTACAAAAAATACCCATACAAAACCGAAAAACTAATTCCAGCATTTTGTCCTTATCAACCCCTAAAGGGGTGAATCTACAATTGGTGCGAATTATACACCCCGCCGTATTTCCTGTGATTGTTGAGATGTGACATTACTGTTTGGCACGTAGGTGTATTTTTAAAATATTTCGAAATGGTTTTGACAGTTTTTTTAAATTTCAGCCCCAAAGGGTGAAAAGGGCTGACATGTGATTTCAAGGATTCCTTAATATTTTTTAGGACCAATAAGATATCAACTTAGTTTTTGCTTACGAAGATTACCCATACAAATGCCGAAAAACTTATTTCAGGATTTTGCCCTAATCAACCCCTAAAGGGGTGAATCTACAATCGGGGTGAATTTTACATCCCGTCGTATTTCCTGTGTTTGTTGAGTTCTAAGGTTTCTTTTTGGCACATATGTGTCTTTTTATAATATCTCGAACTGGTTTTGACAGTTTTTTAAAATTTCACCCCTAAAGGGTAAAAAGGGGTAATATGTGATTTCAAGGATTCTTTAATATCTCTTAGGACCAATAAGATATCGACTTGCTTTTTGCTTACAAAAATTACCCATACAAATACCGAAAAACTAATTTCAGGATTTTGTTCTTATCAACCCCTAAAGGGGCGAATCTACAATTGGGGTGAATTATACATCCCGTCGTATTTCCTGTGATTGTTGAGATGTAACATTACTTTTTGGCACATAGGTGTATTTTTAAAATATTTCGAAATGACAGTTTTATAAATTTCAGCCCCAAATGGGGAAAAAGGGTGACATGTGATTTCAAGGATTCCTTAATATCTCTTAGGACCAATAAGATACCGACTTGGTTTTTGCTTACAAAGATTACTCATACAAATGCCGAAAAACTTATTTCAGGATTTTGCCTAATCAACCCCTGAAGGTGTGAATCTACAAACGGGGTGAATTATACATCCCGTCGTATTTCCTGTGTTTGTTGTGTTACACAATTTCTATTTTGCACAAATGTGTCTTTTTAAAATATCTCGAAATAGTATTGAAAAACGCATGTTTATATATAAAAAAAAAAAAATAGGATATTTTCATATTAAAAAAGAATAAGCAGAACATGTTATATACCCTGACTTCAAAAAGAAATTACATAAGAGTTGGCTATGGAAAAATAAAATAATATATACTACAAGCTTTATGTAACAATAAATAACTTATGACAACAAGAGTGATTTAATTAATTCAGACAGTAAATTAATTCTAAAGCTTTCTGTTGACATTACTTTTATTTTCCATAGCCAACCCTTATGCAATTTCTTTTTGAACTCATGGTATAAATGATATATTAATAAAGAAAACTGATGTATATATTATCAATTATGCATTTATTCAACTAAAATTATGGTCAGGTGAAAAATAAAATGAAATCAGTATGGAATAACATTAAAATTAATGAAAGTAAATACTTCTTATAATTGTGAAACCATCCATTGATTTACTGGCATAATGTTTTTTTATGTTCATTTAGCCTTTTTTTTTTCCTTCAATTTTAAACCTAAACATAACAAAACGTTTCATTATTTTTAATTTTAATTTGTGACAATTTAAAATATGTGCACAGTTTACATTATCTACATTACTCATTACTCATCACAAACACAACAATATTCACTATTAAACGTCTAAATATACGTATATTATTTGAAAATATCACTTAAATCTGTTGAAACACAAGCTAAACACATATAAACCATATATAATCTGTAACAAATTTGGTAGAAACATGGCGGACTTAGGCTCGACCAATAGAAAATGAGACCATCGTATGGCCACACTGTCTTTATACAGTCACTGTAGTGTTTATTATATGCTTGAGACATCTATGAGGGTGAGCATGAACTAAGTCTGTTCTTGATGACATTATGCAATAAAATGAAAATGAAAATATTAAATATAATTAGATATTTAATTAATTAACTTTGTCCTCATATGAGGACGCTATGCATGAGAGGGTTAAATTAATAATATAAAACAATACAATTTAATTTTTTTATTTCATCAGTCCACCATTAAATTAGAGCAACCAGACTATATATTAATACCTTTATCTTTAAATCAACACACACATGTACATATATCTTTTCATAAATTGTTAATTGAAACCAATTTACTCATTAAAGCGTTGAATTATACTTATTGAAAGTAGAGATAACAACATATTTCGTTAATGGACCAACAAGCACCAGATGTAAAAATGTTGCGGCTCACGTATGTGGATCACAGCAGTAGATACATTAAGGAGCGCTATTAAGATTCCTGGCTACTGGAATATGGAGCTCATGTCATTATGTTAGATAACAGAAATGCATCTGTAATGTATGGCTAGAGGTGGAATAACTTTGCTGTGGGAAAATATTCTGTTTTTTTGGTGTTTTGTATGCTTTAAAAAATCCAGTTTTGGAATAAAATGCATTTTTTACTTCCAGTTAATATGTAAAAAGTATAATCTATATGAATAAAAATGGAGGTTTTATCTGTTATTTTATTTTTTCGTCCTCATAATTTGCTCTACATGGTTCAAGTGATTATAAGAAAATATCCATATAATAGTATGCAAAAACACGTTTCATAAGGCATGATATTGCACCTTATGCAACGAGTTTTTTATACTATTTTTTCTATTTGGCTTTTTCATAGCTTTTAAAATAATAAATTTGCATTATATAAATAACACTAGCGCAGCCAAGAGAGGGGGGGCAAACAATTTTTATTCAATACTAGCAGATTACACCGCGCTACTCGGGGAGTTGAAGATAAAATTTGTTAGCCAAAACAGTAATTAATTTTTAAATTACTTCGTTGTAAACAATATTGGCATTTTTTAAGATTGCCTACTCTTGATAAAGTGACATATTTATTGTTCAAGTGAAAATACATCACTTTCCAAATATACTCCAATGAATTATATGAAGGAGATCCTTTTTCCTCCCAGACATATCGACTAAAACATTCACCCAGTCAAATGATAAAACTGTTTTAAACAACTAATTACTCGATTCAGATAAGATAAAATGGAAATATGGTTTCGTTTTAATCTTTAGAATGTAATTTTGAAACGACACCTCAAACGTGAAATAGAGTAGAAATAGTAGAAATATAATAAAAAGAGTAGTTTTGGAGACAATCGCGCTCTAAAAATCGGTATTTGGTTTTATTTTGTAGATAAATGTGGTTATAAATATCTTCTTAGTTATTTTTGAAATTATATTTTACACACAAAAATGACTGAAATAAGTTGTAATGAACAACAGTGGCTTATTAAGAGGAGGGGGCACTGGGGGCACATGCTGATTGGGGGGGCTTGCTGATTCCAAAAATTGAAAAATGACACATGTTGCTATTTGAAAAAATATGAAGCACCTTCTACCAAGTAATTTTTTTCTTTTTTTTTAATTCAATAGTAAAAGAAAATAGCTACGTTGCTTTAGTTTTTCCTCACCTTGGAAAAGGTAAAACTGATGTGAGATGTTAGTTGACATTAACATGATACTTGACTGTACTATCAACACGTATTTCATGAGCAGCACGCCATCTGCTCCCTACGAAAAAGGAAGCTTTGGCCCCCAAAACTTTTGTCTCTCTTTAGGTTTCAAAATTATTAGCGCCTATAGGGCCTTAATCTTTTGACGTCCCTTAGGTTAGTTTTAATTTAAATCCAAAAGTTATCAGTAGTGTTTTAGAGCAGCGATTACCAAGCAATTACCATTATAAGGCGAAACATGTTAGTTCTTTCTAAACTGACAGCAAAACCTGCTGTGCGAATATTTTTGCAGATGCGGATCGGATGCGGATCATATGCGAATTTTTTATTTACAAAAGCTGCAGATGCGGATCAGAGATATGCGGACGCGGAGTCGCTAGTTTAGCTATCACCATCCGGAGTTTAGCTATTACAAGGCTCTAGTGATAGCTAAAAAAAGGTCATCCCTTGTGGATTTGAGTTTTTGGGGCAGGGGGTCAAGCCCGTAAGTCCCCTCCTGGGTGCGCGCCTCTTAAGGTTAATTACTTCGTTTCATTATTTTAACTATTATCGTTGGTTGTTGAATGATTTTTTTTTTTTTTTTTTAAGCAATGATACCAATAAATTTAAAAGATGCAAAATTTTATATTAAAAATCTACGCATATGAAGACATTATATTTAGTTCAAATCCTAATTACGTCCTAACACTAGTTATTAGTTTTAATTATTGTTCTATTAATTAGGGCTGCATGGCAATCAAAATGTACATCTAGTTTGTATTAACGGTATCGCGTTATTATTATCTTATTTCATTTTTATTTATATTTCTTCATTTACATTTCATAATTTATAGATTTAGAGTTGCCGTGGTTTCATGGTAAGACGGTAGTCTACGGAGCACAAGGTTCGAATCAACTCACCTCCTTCGGATTTTTATCTTCCGAAATTGTACAGTCAGCTCTGGGGTCGACTCAGCCTAAAGTATTTAATACCTGTTTATACATGGGTTATAGGACCGGTCGAAACATCACACTGAACACGTGGATGTCATATCAATGGCCGGCGGTCTAGAAACGCGGTCAGATAGCCTAGATACGTATTATACGTCTATCTAGTTGTCGGGATCATATTATTATTATTAATTTATAGATAATTACACAGCCGCAGTAAAGGGGGGGCGGAGGGGGCGACGGCCCCTAGCGCACTAAGGAAAGGGGCGCTGACGAGCTCGATTAAGGGGCGCCATATTGCGAAGGTGAGGGCCTTTTTTGTGCTCATCACTTGGATTTTGGGAGGTGAGGCCCGTTTATGTTTTTGCTCATCATTTGGATTTTGGGAGGTGAGGACCTTTTTTGTTTTTGCTCATCACTTGGATTTTGGGAAGTGAGGACCTTTTTTTTGCTCATCATTTAGATTTTGGGAGGTGAGAACCTTATTTTCGCTTATCACTTACATTTATTTGCCAAGGACGCCAAAACACGGTTTTGCCCCTAGCGCAAGTTTTTCTTACTGCGGCTCTGGATAGTTGTTATATTATACAAATAAATTTTATATATAACTTACACTAGAATAAGTAAATGTTTAACGCTAATTTAATCCTTAAGAATTACTTTAATTAATTCTATAAAAAGTTCAATAAATCAAACAGCAAGTTTATAGAAAAACGTCTTAACAACGATCTCAGTTATTTCCAGATTCCATTAAAAAAGCTCTATAAATCTGTGTAAATTGTGATGCGTTCTACTATAGATAGATTTATGATGTCAGCAGCATTGTTAGCGTATAAGAGATGCTCCATAAATTAAAAAACAACCTCCTGCAGTTGTTATTTACTTGCAGTGCGTCAATGCAGAATGCCCTTGTATTTCGCGAACCATAAGAAGACGCGGACATCTGCACATCTTGAGTTATGGATATCGGGACTTTGATTTGCTACGCTAAGCAGGTGCATTCCCAATTGATACAAATATCTTTTTTAGGTTAGCTTCAGCTTTGGGAAAATGTGTTATGGAATTTTTTATATCAGATGAGAAACTAAAACTCCATTTGGTTGTATGAGAGATTTTGCGAGGTTGTATAGAATTTGATTTGATACACTAGAAAATAAAAGATTCATATTTATTTCAAGCTTGTTGTTATTGTAATATATGTAAAAAAATGTATTATATTACTACAATACTAAGAATCCAATTTATTATCAAATTTTGGGTCCTAATACCGAAAACTGAAATAAATTAAGAGATATTGAACCGTGGGATTCTTACTGCAGGAAAAACTTCAGGGACGAAATTGTCTTCGCAAAGCCACTGTTGGTCTATACGTGGGCGATTTGAATGTTTGAAGAGATGATAACTCAGAAATGGGCGTCTACGCGAAATTTGAATTTTTTACGTCTACGTGTAAATTTAGACACGTAGAATAATGAAAAATGAGGTTATGTAACGTTTAAAAAATAAATTACCGCCAGTTTTAAGTAGAAGAAGAAGAAGTAAAGAACTCATTTAATATTTTTGACAGCTTTCTGATCCTTCCTGATTACAACAACTGCTAAATTTTAATTTTAATTTTATTTTAGTAGTACATACAGACAGAAACCAAGTTATTTATATTGTCCATAACAACATACGATTTGTGAGATAACATTTTTTGGAAACAATAAATGTAATTAGAACTACATAAAAATGAAAGAAACATAAACATTAAAGTAAATTTAAACTATTACCATTTTATTATTTCAAATATTCAGTGATGGGCGTTTACACGTAAACTTTAATTGTTTACGTTTACGTGTAAATTTATGTGAACAATTGGTACGTTATGTAAACAACTTGTCAAGAATGTAAACAATGTAAACTATGTAAACTGTCAAATAATGAGGTTAGTTTTAGTTACTTAATACCAATAATAGAGAACTTAATGAACAAATAGTTCAAAATAATAAGAAACCGAAGGAATAGCTATGAAAAAAAATGGTTTTGTTTTAATAAAAGAAAAGGAAGGAATATTTTCTTAAAGATGAAATTTAATGTATTTTGTTATTAAAAAACATATACTGATTTTCTTAAAGAAAAAATGTTTTTTTTTTTCATATTCATATTTACTAACTTGCAACACCTATATAATGATACAAATTATATTTTTATTAATATGTATATTGGCTTGTTTTAATTTTATATATTATATTTACTTTTTCTTTTAAAATTCTGTTATTTATAAAAATGTATTGTAATGAAGTTCTGTAATTCAAAATAAGTGCGCATGTCTAAATCATTGTTTACATTGTTTACGTTGTTTACATTGTTTACCAGATTTTTTGTGTTTAGTTTACATCAATTGTTTACTCGTCAACAATGAGGTAACTTGCATCATGTAATTTACGCGCCCATCACTGCAAATATTACATTTAAGGCGGCGCACAACCCTATAGTCCTCAATAGTTTCTTATACAAAACTAATAATCGGAAATAAAATTAATAACAATCTATATATCAAAATTTGCAGCGAATTTTTATCTATCTAATAGGATATTTTTAATTGTAGAAAAAACTGTTAGGTAGTTATAAATAAGCAAATTGCATTATAGACGCCATCTTGTAAACCAATCGACGCATATTTGCGTACGATGCGGCAAATTGTACCTAAAGCTTCATTCT
Source organism: Liopterus haemorrhoidalis (assembly GCA_963971575.1). Lineage (NCBI taxonomy): Eukaryota > Metazoa > Arthropoda > Insecta > Coleoptera > Dytiscidae > Liopterus > Liopterus haemorrhoidalis. The sequence continues at coordinate 22,566,430 of OZ020620.1, forward strand.
ACAAATATGATTCTAGCTATTTTGTTGTATTGTGAAAATTACTTATAGTTATTGTACTTGGTAAACTATTTTGGCCGCCCTCTTGAATATGCCGCGGTTTTCAAAATTGGTGTTACGGGTAAAAATGATTTATTTTTCGTGAAGAATACTTGTACCAAGTGGCATTCTATTATCTTTAAGTATAATATTTTTCGACGAAGGCTCTAAACTATAAGTAATCAAGTCGAAAAAAAATTGACATATTATTTGAACATTTCTACACAAAACTATATAAATATAAAAGTTATTCGAAACCCACAAATAGATTTAAAAAATTACAGAACAATATCGCTGATGTCTATTTTTAAGTTATTGAGCGAAAATATTTTTACAATAAATGTTTCTACGATTAAAACTATCATATTAGATAGATACAAATTCGGTGCAAAATTTGATGTATAGGTTGATACTAATTTTATTTCAGATTGTTAGTTTTGTATAAGAAACTAGTAACCTCCGTGGGTTATACGCAGCCTTAAACGTACTGCGCATGTACAGTTTACATTCTGCTTTCGATACGTAAACAAAGGCATTAGTCTACATCATGTATTCTACGGCGCGTAGAATACATGATGGGCGCCATCACTGTGATAACTTTAAAATAAAATTTTGGGGGGCATTTACGAAATTGTAGACAATGTGAATCTTATAACTATGATAATGTGAGTTCAAATTTTAGTTCACTAAAACTAAAATTTTAAATTGTTGCAAATTGAAATTTATTTATCTATATTAAATTTCCAGTTTCCCGCAACTCTCTTTACGTCATCCGTCCACCTACTTGGGGGTCTTTCTCTGTTTCTCTTGGTATCTCTGGGTCTCCAATCTAGGATCTTCTTTGTCCACATGTCATCTTGAATACTAGACACATGTCCAGCCCAGTTCCATTTTGTTTGCTCTCGAATTCGCTGATTTGTTTTTCGATCAGCTAGACTAATTCCTAGTATTGATCTCTCCATCGATCTTAGGGCCACTCTTAATTTTTCGGCTGACTTAATTGTTAATGTCAGACTTTCCGATCCGTATGTTAGGACAGGAGAACCATTGGTTAAAAATAAAATATTTTCTTCTTTATCCAAATACCTTCCTTGGTCTTCTACAACTTTGTTATTTAGCATTTTTATTTTTTATTTCTAATAATAAAGAAAATAATGGTGGTGTCCCGATTCGCTGTTACACCCTAGATTTTAACTTATGGTATTTCTATTTGTGTAAATATTTTTTTTTTCCTCACACAACATCTTAAACAATAAACAGGCTTTGAAAATTATGAAGTTACCGAAATAACGCTATGTGATTTGTCAAAAGGGTTTGATTGCGTACCTCACAAGTTACAATACTATTAAAAAAACTTGAGTCGTACGGAATTCGCGGCGTAGCTAATTCACTCACTAAATCCAACTTAACGAACAGATAGCAATTTGTAACACAAAATGGTATCTCTTCAACGATAACAAATATCAAATACGGAGTGGGCCAAGGAACCATTATTGATCCTTTATTGTTTATATTATATATAAACTACAAGGTGTCTCAAAAGAAATTTTATATTTATTTAGCTTACTGCGTAAACGCAACGTATCCGAGGGGCGCGGGGTTTATGTCAATCGGTAGCCTGGCTCTTGGGAATTCTGGCTATGGAGCGTTTCTCGGGAGCAGACCGCGCGTTATGCGTGCGAGAGTTTTACAAAAACGGTGATTCGGCAACTGTAGCGCGTAGAAAATTCTGCAGTATTCGAGGTTTTCGCCACTTAAATGATGCGCCAAGCATTCCTCTCATTCGACATTGGGTTAAAAAGTTTGAAGAGACTGGTACAACGCTGGATAAATCAAAATCCGGGCGACCTAGGTCATCAAGAACGGTAGAAAACGTGGAGAATGTTAATCAGTCTGTTCGTGACGACCCGAACCTTTCAATTCGGAAGCGCGCAAGTGCTTTAAATGTGCATAGATCATCATTACATCGCATTATGCACAAAGACCTAAAGCTGCACCCCTACAAAATTCAATTGGTGCAAGAATTAAAGCCCCAAGATGCCAGTCAGAGGCTTAATTTCGTAAATCAGGTGATTGAGCGATTTTCAACGTTTACCAACATTTTGTTTTCGGATGAAGCTCATTTTCATCTTAATGGCCACGTAAATAAGCAGAACTGCCGCTACTGGAGTGCAACGAATCCGAAACGAAAACATCAGAAACCCCTACATTCGCCTAAAGTGACCGTATGGGCTGCGATGTCGGCGCGAGGAATTATCGGCCCTTACTTTTTTGAAGACGAAAGGGGGCGTGCAGTTACAGTGAATTCAGAGCGTTATGTGGAGATGTTAGACAACTTCTTGGTACCTGAACTGCAAAACTTTCCTGGCTATAACCAAAGAACATGGTTCCAACAGGACGGAGCAACTTCACACACGTCCAATATATCTCTGCCACGTGTTCGTGAAATTTTCTCAGGCAAATTGATCTCCCGGAGAGGTGACATAAATTGGCCTCCACGCAGTCCAGATTTAACCCCTATGGACTTTTTCCTATGGGGTTATCTTAAATCTAAAATTTACGCCAATAAACCGACTTCACTGGCGCATTTGAAAGAAAATATCCGTCACGAAATGGCAGCCATCCCTGAGTCCACCTGCCGAGACGTCATAAGTAATTTTACTGTTCGATTAAATGAGTGCCGAGAACGCGAGGGTCTACATTTAGACGATATTATTTTTAAGAAATAAATCCCCAAGAAGTGTATTTTAATAATTAATAAACATTTTTTCTATATACGGCTTACTTTTTTTTTAATCGATCCACTAAATATAAAATTTCTTTTGAGACACCTTGTATCTACCAAAATATGTTTTCTCTGGCAGTTCTAATCTCATCCTATTCGCATATGACACCACTATACTATCCAGGCATTCCTCTCCTGAAGAACTACACCAAATAGCCGTTCAGTCGATGAGCAAAGCCAAAGATTGGTTTGCTGCCAATCTCCTTACCTTATGAGAATAAAACTCATAATTTAATATTCTCGCTAAACTGGAACATAGCCACCGACATCACTTTTGGCGAACCAGTCAAGTTCCTAGGCTTAATTATCGATGTCCAATTAAATTAGGAACGGCATATTGATTTTCTTGGTTAAGTCTTCGTTAAGGAAAAATAATTTTGCATTGAGAAAACTTAAATCGTGTGTCTCATATGAAACATTACGCATTTTTTACTTTGCCAATTTCGAGTTACGTGTGTCTTATGGCATATTACTCTGGGGTGGTAACAGTTTTATCGAGCGTATCTTTAAAATACAGAAACAGGCCATATGAATAGTGAGCAATGCGCCCTACAGGGCTCATTGTCGCTCATTGTTCACTAAATCGAATATAATGACTGTTTATAGTTTATTTGAATTTACCTGTCTGAAATATGTAAATCCCTCTAACTTTGCAAAAATTTCTAATACTCACAATTACAACATCTGACGTAAATGCAATCTAAGGCTACCAAAATTAAGATTAAGTAAATCTAAAAATGGTACGCATCTTTATAATCTTTTACCACTGGAGATTAGGGTTTTAAACATAAATAGCTTTAAACTCAGAATTAAATCCATACTGACGGAAAACTGTTTATATCATGCAAGTGAATTTTGTTCTATCGACTTTTCAAAATATTTTAATTATTAACTAACCTCATTTTAATATATTGTAATGTCATTGTAATCTGTTTTTATTGTAATTTTATTCAAATTGACATGTGTGTAATTTTGACTCGAGTAAACATTTTTTCATAATATACATAACACCAATAAATTATTATTATTATTATTATTTGTAACTTGACACACCCTGCATTTTTTTAAAAAACTATATAAATTAACAATACCAATTTCAATTTTTAATATCATAAATATAATAAATCTTTTATACATTTTTTCTAAATGAACTATCATGTTAACGAGTTTCCTGTAATTTCTCTATACTTGTAAAATGGCACGTGAATATATTCCTGTTGGAATTACACTAAATTACTTTTAGTGAATTGGTTGAAATTATCAGTTTATGTCGAACATAAACTCAATTCAATCCCGTACACATGTTCCCCTGACGTGGAACTATGTGTGTTTTTATTTCATAGAACAAGACAGTAGTTAGTGCAATGCTCAGGTTAATACAACGTACTGCTTCTTATTAAAGATAAATCTAATAATTTCTATCAGAGCTACAGCGAAACTAGATCGTTTATCGTTCAACTTTAACGTTTATTGAATTAAATTATGTGTTATATAAAATATTGTTGTTTTCGTTCTTAGTTTTATTATTTTATCGCAACTATTGTTACTTAGGAGTAAAATCTATAATAAAATATAATTTAATGGAATTTGTTGGAGAACTTCACTCAGACAATCAGAGTTACTAGATTTTCAAAAAATTATATTGGGGTTTTATATAGTTGGCTAATTAAGATTCTGCTACGTTCGCACCCGTGAGGGAGGGCACCACATAGGGGTCCATCGAATTTCTAAATGACGTTTGGTCTTTCTAGACATAGTTAATAAACTTACTAAGGAGCCCAAACAAAAATCTGCGAGGCGTTAAAATTATGAAGTTACGCTACTGATTTTATAGTAAAAAATAATAATACATTTAATTAAACACTTTCATGCTACGTGTTAATATCTAATAATTTATTACATGCAATATTTTCATTACAAAAAGTAATGTAAAACATAAAAAATACGGCATATTTATTTTATCTATATTAATAAAATTGGAGACTATATTTGTTATTATTTTTATTTTTTCGGCCTTTAATTTGGTTTCTACACGTTCAGTTGATTAAAAGACAATATCTGCAAAAAAAAAAATCTATTTTTGACTATCTGTCCGAGATTTACACAAAAATGGCTGCACATATTTTCACGTAATTTGGTATGAAGAAGTAAAATCAGGATTCGAAGACAGGCTATAAGTAGGGTGACCATCCGTCCCGGTTTTCGTGCGCTTAAACGTTTGAAGCCTGTGGTTTAAATTAGTTGTCAAAATAAGTATACTTATTACATATAATAATAAATAAAATATTTATTTTATTAATGTTATGAAAAGTATATTTTTATGAATATAAATGTAAGATATTTATAAATATGAATAAAATTTATATCTTTTAAGACTGAGTACATTTCTATTATATTTTCATGTTTCGATCTTGTATAACTTCGCGGTCCCGCGACGAATCTTTCACGGCCCCCCAGTGGGTCGCTGCCCCCCGGTTAAGAAACGCTGCTATAGGGAAAGCTATCTCACTTATTATTTCAACAAATTAAGGATTATTAAATATAGTTTTAATCTTGAATATTATTTGTACTTAAACTATTGCTTTAATATATATATGTGCTATAGCTGAATGAAAATGTTAACATTGTATTTCCTAAGTTCAATAAAAAAAAGTAGACACCCAGTATGTATTTGCCAATGAAAAAAGTATATGTTCTATTGTCCAGCGATTTTAATTTTCCATCAAGCGTGTGGAATCTAACCAGTGTGTAATCGGGATTTTGTTTCTTTAGAGCAGCGTTTCCCAACCTTTTTTTGGCTCGCGTACCACTTGGTAGTACATCACGCTAAATTGTACCACTCCATAAAAATGATTGTATTTCGTATATTTATTTATTTAGTAGATATAATAGTAGATTCTAAAATATGACACAATAGTAGATTCTTTTGCTACTAATAAATGGTCTTAATAATAAAACAGAACAATAAAAAACCAATTAATATATTTTCTATATTTTTATTATTATAATCAAATATTTTTATAAAATAAATTTAATGAGATCCTTGTGCTTGTTTCGAAGAACATAATTTTTTGAAATTTGGTTCAAAAGATGCGAGATATACCCTTAAGGCGGCGCACAACCCTATAGTCCTCAATAGTTTCTTATACAAAACTAATAATCGGAAAAAAAATTAATAACAATCTATATACAAAATTTGCAGCGAATTTTTATCTATCTAATAGGATATTTTTAATTGTAGAAAAAACTGTTAGGTAGTTGCAAATAAGCAAATTGCATTATAGACGCCATCTTGTAAACCAATCGACGCATATTTGCGTACGATGCGACAAATTGTACCTAAAGCTTCATTCTACAAATATGATTATAGCTATTTTGTTGTATTGTGAAAATTACTTATAGTTATTGTACTTGGTAATCTATTTTTGCCGCCCTCTTGAATCTACCGCGTTTTTCAATATTGGTGTTACGGTTAAAAATGATTTATTTTTTGTAAAGAATACGTGTACCAAGTGGCATTCTATTATCTTTAAGTATAATATTTTTCGACGAAGGCTCTAAACTATAAGTAATCAAGTCGAAAAAAAAATTGACGTATTATTTGAACATTTCTACACAAAACTATATAAATATAAAAGTTATTCGAAACCCACAAATAGATTTAAAAAATTACAGAACAATATCGCTGATGTCTATTTTTAAGTTATTGAGCGATAATATTTGTACAATAAATGTTTCTACAATTAAAACTATCATGTTAGATAGATACAAATTCGGTGCAAAATTTGATGTATAGGTTGATACTAATTTTATTTCAGATTGTTAGTTTTGTATAAGAAACTAGTAACCTCCGGGGGTTATGCGCAGCCTTAAGACGACAGCTGCGTTCAACCTGTTTCGATACTTATTTTTTAAAAACATATATGAAGAAAAAGCTCTTTCTACTAATTCCGTACTAGTAAACGGTAGTATTAATTTAAGAGCTTTCTCAGAAAGTTGTTCATATTCTTTATCAATGTTTAACCAAAAATTAATTAGATTGTGTCGTTTGAATTCTACTTGTGAAGTTTTGTCACATGATAATTGTATTAAATTTTCTTTATCTTTTACTAATAGTGATGTAGCTTTTTCTAAATTTTCTTCATACAAGGGGTTTGAAATCTGATGGCTAACGGCTAAATTTAAAAGTGCACTCCTAAAAAACGATATCGATTGCCGGATTTTCGATCATCGACTGTACATGTTTTTATGAATTGTAGGAAAACGTTTCTATGATATTTTTATAATTTAATTTTTTTTAAATTTTTTATGTCTGCCATTATTGATTATTTTTCGTGTACCACCAACCACTAACTCGCGTACCACCAGCGATACGCGTACTACAGGTTGGGAAACGCTGATTTAGAGCAATATACAATGAAGTTTTATCGGAACAGATTCAAAATATGGACATTTACAAACCCTCTACATAAAATCGGGTTGTAAAAATACAAAATACCAATTGAGTTCGCGGTCTATAAAGCACATTAAATTTTACGATGCCTGCAACCGTTGCAACAAAAACAAATCTAATAAAGCAACAGATATACGATTGTAACATTTGCCGCGAGCATCTCGGACCTATTCGAGCATGTAACATCTGCTTACAGCGGTCACACGTCTCCAATAATCTACATTGAATGGCCATCGAGACCAAGTTATCTGGTGCTTGCTGAAATTCATTGCTTACCTACGTACAGACCACACAAGTGCGGGGTGTTAACCTCGATCTAACCCCGGGTTAACTAACATCCAACCTTAACACGTGTTACCATTACAAACATGCATGATTTAATATCGGGACAAGTGTGTTTATGTACAAATGTCGAGGTACATGTACGTACATGAACGCATCAAGAGCTATTTCTCATATGTGTTGGCAGTTCCCACTCGGTTAAATGGGATTAATATCGTTTACTACTTTCAACACTGTCTGTAAATGATTTATTACCCATTCTGCTTTTGTGTAACAATATTTATTCCTGAAAGAACCTTTTTAAAATTCTGTTTATGAATGAGCTATAATTTTAAATAAATGGTCTACAATAGTGTAACATACTTTCACAATCACAGTTACAATATCAAATTACACCTTTACCACACCTTACAATGGAAGATTTTGTACAAAAACTCAACTGATCATCATCATATATGGGTCTATTCTGTATCTTAAAAAGTTAAAAATTAACCTCAAGGTCGAAGTTAAAAAAATTTAACCACGCTTTACAATATTTTGTTATCCTGTAACTCTATGGCATTAAAATTTAAACCTCGGTATAGTTAATTCAGTAGGTTATTTTTGGAATATTAACTCCAGCCAAATATATGGTATTAACTTTTAACCAGCTGTAATTCTAACCTATAAACGTCAAATAACCAGAAAAAAATCCATTTTTAGAATTATACTCTATCTCAGAAAGACTGATAGTAATAAAATTTATTATTTGTAAAAAGTTATTGTTTTTTCACACAGAAGCGGCAAAACAAAAGCGACAAAATATGAATAGTTCGAAACAAAATATTGTTAAAAACAACCGATTGTGCCGCACATGTTATATGGGAATACGAACTAGGGTTAAACACAATAGATCATAAAAATTTGACCCTAAAATTTTGAGGAAAAATATGTGTTTAATTATATGATAAATATGGTCACAAGCGTGCGTTTAATAAAATGATAAATAATAATATAGAAATACACAAAACCAATTTAAACGTGTTTAAAATGTGCACGCCACTGGTAACTGCCTGACAAAATGATTTATAACTATCAGTCTTTCTGAGATAGAGTATAACCATGGCAAGTCTGTTTATTTTAAACCAATTATTACTAGAACAAATTGAAGATGAAGCTAATAAGTGAAAAATTAATATAGATGGATAAAAAATATATACAAATGCTTTTCAAGAGATCAGCTCGAATTAAACAAAAGCAACTGAGTGATATGTGTGATCCCTTAAATTTATCTGAATAAACATTATAAAATACTTTCAGTTGTCTAAAACTTCTACGGAATATTTCGTTTTACAAATGTTCATTTTTTTTTTTTTGAAAATCCGAAAATAAAAAACAAAAGTTTTCCCAATATATTGCAAGTAAATATTTAAAACTTTAAAATTATGTTACACTTATAAATTTTGATTTCTCAGTTTCTTTAAAAATTAAAATAAGGTAAATATAACCTGAAAATAAAAGTATCTTGTTATAGAAGAAAGATAAGACAGAAAAAATATTGATACATTTGTATGTTATGGTAATATTATATTATTTTCTTTCTGCACCCATAATTATTTATATATAAATATTGTACGCAACATAGATTTATTATACTTAAACGTTGTTCATTCACGATTCAACCATAACACTTGTTTACATTAAATCCACACATACACAAGCAAAATACCTTCCCTTGTAGATAATTTCACAACATATTTTCAACCATAAGGTTAAAAAGTAAGAACTTAACGCTTGGGTTATAACCTGAGATACAGAATAAGAAACAAGGTTAAAATTTTAACGCCTAATTAAAATGTTACTTTGTCTGGCTGTCTGTACGGGAGAAATTGTAGCCAAACGGCTTACATAAAAAGTTGAAATTTGGCATGCTTATATAACTCTCTGACTGGGAAATAGAGGCAAGGGAATTAGAGGCAAGAAGGATTGAGATTGGGGAAGGATAACAGGAAGGGGTAAAGGAAGGAAGGAAGAGGCCCGGCGGGAAGCAGAAGGGGATAAATGGAAGGAAGGAAGGGGGGCTGAGGTTACCTGGAAATGGGGAGGAAGGAAGGGTGATAGGAGGAGGGGTGAAGAAATCGTTGGAAGGGAAGAGAATGGAATAAAATAAATTGTAATTCTAATGTAAAGTAATGAAATGTAATGTTTATTTAATAGGACGTTGTAGTAAATACCAAAACACCGAAAAGTCGAGGGGAAATAAAGGATTATATATATATATATATATATGTATATATATATATATATATATATATATATATATAATAAGTATATTAGATTATTCCGTTCCAAAACTATATAATGTAGAAGTTATTGGGATAAACGGTGGAGGTAAGTAAACTCAACGATTACTGAGACCCAATATTTCGGTCAAATTTTTTTGACCTTTTTCAAGGGAAAGTAAAATTTAAGAGTGTCCTCTGGTGTTAAACATTACACTAATGACTAGATAATTTAAAAATTTAACGTTTAGCATAAAATAATTTTTAATCATTATTTTACACTTTTGACAATAATATTGGACTGAGGATGATTGGATTACCAATCGAAACGTCTCGATGAACATTTTTTAATAAATATATGACGAGTATAACATAAGAATTTTATTTAATAACCATATTAATTTCGTCAAGAACTCTCTTTCGGGTATATATATATATATAACTCTCTGACCCACATATAGGAAAAATACTAAAAGAGTTCAAAAAACTCATCACGAAATTAATATTTTTTAAAAACTTTGAGTTGCATATGACATGATACCCCTTAATGCGTAGATCAACAAGCAAATTTTTATTTTTGTAAAACCATGTTTTTATGGGATCTTCGCCAAATATATGCCAAAAAACTTTTGTCCCCCACCCTATCTCTCAAAGGGGTTGATCTAAAAAACTTTAAAAAATCTCAATAATGTACATTGATAGGAGCCGAAATAGTTGAATAGGAATTTATGATCAGATTAGTTTTCCGAAAAATATCGATTTTTGAGGCGAAAAAAATTGTTATTTTTTTAAAATTTATTATGTGGTATCAAAAGAAAGCTCTTCTTTTAACACGATTTTGACCAAAAATGTGTTAAAAAAATCTTGTCCCGCCCCTTTTTACCCAAAGAGATTAAACTAAAAATCCGAAAAAATTATAGGTAATGTACATAGAAACATGAGAGAAATATAAACATAAAAAAATAATTTAATGAATGGCTAAATTATAGCTTATTATTTAAATTTAGTTAAAAATAAAAATAAATGGTAGCTCTTAGTACTCAAATAACGAATAAAAATGTTCAAAAAATGTTTATCAAAAAATTATTTTTAGCCAGCATTGTGTTGGCTTCTTATAGTTATTAAATACCTACAAAACCCTGAAATGTGTGAAAATTTACACTTCACACCAATTTTTCTATACTAATTTTTCATTTTTATATATTAACGGTTAGCAAGTAATTAACGGCTAACGGGTAATTAACGGGTAGCGGGTAATTAACGGGTAGTAGGTAATAAATGGGTAGCGGGTAATATCCGGGTAATTGTGGCGGGTACCCGGTTCCATAAATTTCGAACACTCGTCATTCCTAATATCTACTTAGGACAAACTATTAGACCTGGAAACGATAATAAAGAATCGGAAATATAACGCAGAATTAAACTTTGCTGTGTGGCTTTTGACATATTGCATTTCATACTGAAAAATAAGAAAATACCTCCGCCAGTTAAATATCCTGCATAGACGAAAATTAATTGCAGTTTTTCCATGCACATTGTAACTTATTGTGGCAACTTCTTGACTATGTCACACCTCCGCTGAAAAACCTACCTCTATGAACTATTTAAAGTTAAATTATCAAAAAACCAAGGTTTATATAACGCCTTTGCTAGCAGCAAAAAAAAACTCGTTATTGAATGGCATAGGCACGTGTACGTTTAGATAGGGATCTTTTAGTAAAAACTCTCTTTATCTGCTACATTATTACTGTAATTGAATACAGCTTGCAATAATTGCTTTACTTTTTCCTGATTATGTACGCTTTAATTGCCTTGTAATACATCAACACAACTAGCTATTGTTTCAAATGTGCTGGAAAAACAGCGATAAAAATAAGCTAATTTATTAGCATAATTTTTAAATGTTCTACTATGTAAAAAAAATGTAATATGTGATTTAGATATCTGGTATGATTCTATAATAAAAATGTAGTAAGAAATATGATTTTTACAGCTGTAAATAGCAAAAGATATTGGGAAAGAATGAAAATATCAGAAAAGAGTTCAATATTTTCGAATTAAAAAATAAAATCAATGAATAATAATCACATGAACGGGACATGTAAAAAATCGGGTCCCAATTCAATAGCATTGCAAGGGGTATATTTGGGTGATTCATCCTTCCCCAGGGGTGGACTTACCATGACGCTAATGACGCTACCAGTGTCGGTCCCCGGAACGCTATGGGCCCCCAAAAGTGTCCGTCAAATCGTGTTCCTACTTAAATCTTGTACGAATATGTGCAATATTTAAGCAAATATTACGCAGGGAGATAGTAAAGTTTTGTCGTACAACCTTATGTTGTACAATTTTTCAAAATAATTTCCATCACGGTCAGTTTTTATAGTGTCTTAAATACAGTGGGAAAATCGGGTGTAAACCGTCCAAAAATTCCTACAACTGTAAGTACCCAATACTATTAAATATTTACTCACCAATCATTCAAATAAATCCATAATTCACATCATATTTCACATTATATATCACTTCACCACAACCACGCTCTGTTAGCAACTAGGCGACTTAGTTCTTGCGCACCGGCCGGTTTGGGCCAGCCGTGCCCGTAAGACCTGTCGCTAGTCGACAGATTAAAATGATAACATTTTACAAACGTGCCAAATCTATTTAACAAAAATCAAAACAAATACGGAATATATCTGACTACAGTGTATTCTTATAAATTTAACAAAATGACCGACAATATTTCTCAAACAGCCAGTTATTCTCAGACAACAATACAAAATCAAAACCACAATATGTCATATGCAAACGTAATCAAGTCTGATACAAAAAAATATCCCAAAAAGGAACAAGCCATAGTGCTAAATGCAGTAAACGGTATTAAAATAAGAGAATATGTTATTGGAATCGGAACATTAGTATTCCAAATGACCGTATTTGCATATATCTAGAAAACAAACAAATGGTTGAAGATCTCACTCAGAAATATAAATCAATTCCAATACAGAACAATATTATCGAAATTAGAAGATTAATTACACCGACCCAAAAACTCGTCCTATCAAATGTCCACCCTTCTGTTCACGACGAAGAAATTCAGAAAGCATTGCAAATATCTGGTATTAAAACAGCATCCCGTATCAGTGCTATTAGAGCTGGTATGTTAGAAGCTGAATACAGTCACATCATGAGTTTCCGGAGACAAGTATATATTTTAAAAGATGAAAAGCAACTTATACCCAGTAGTTTACTCGTAGAATCAGAAGGTACATACAATCGCATATATATATATCAGTAGATACATGCTTTATATGTCGCACTGAAAGCCATACAGCAGCTCACTGTCCCCAGAAAAATGATAACATTGAAAGTAATCGACAGAGACAAGAAATGCCTGAAAACAATACCCAACAAACGACACATCCAGCCGACACTCACGGTAAGCAACAGAGACAAGAAATGCCTGAAAACTGTACCCAGCAAACAATACCTCTGTCCGACAACCACGAACACCAAACACAAGACTTAACAGTACCTGATAGAAATAAAGAACAAATAAAATGTGCAAATGACATAGAAAACGCTATGCAAAAGGCACATGAAAATATAGACACCTCAACATTAGAAATTATCAGCTCACAAAATCTAGAGCAAGTAAATGTAAACCAGACTGAAAAGAAGAGGCGAGCATCATCGTCCACAATAGACTCCAATGACAACAGGGATAGCACAATTCAAGGAGAGAACACAAGTACACAGATAGAAAAACGGAGAAAAGACAAACCAAAAACAAAAAAGCCAAGAGGAGAGAGTCTCCAGGGACCTCTTCCACTAGAGGAATTACTAGAACCTTGTAAAACGAAAATAGGGGAAAAACAGAATAGTTACATATTATCATATGAACAACTAAAGGACTTTCTCGAAAACGCTCATGGGCAACAGGAAGTGTTATCAATATCAAAGGACTATACGTCCGATACACAGAAACTGTTGAATATGTTGTATGACATATATCCGTGCTTCGAACATCGCGTTATGAAGGGCAGAATTACAAGACTAACAGCAAAACTAAAACAACAACTGACATATGAAATAGAAGACTCTAGACAGTCAAATTAAAAAAAAAAAAAAAAAAAAAAAACACATAAATTACGGCCTAAAAATGGTAGCGACAATATTGCAATGGAACATTAATGGATACTACACGAGATTATCAGAAATTCAACAACTTGTATGTGAAATGCAACCTAATTTACTCTGTCTACAGGAAACTCACTTTAAATCCAAAGATAATGGAAATTTGACAGGATATAATACTTATAGAAGAGACAGAGGAAATGAGCTACATGCTAGTGGAGGGGTAGCAATATTCATAAAAGACTCAATGTACTGCGAACCACTAATACTTAACAGCAACTTGGAAGTCATCGCAATAAAAACCTACATAGAAGGGCAAATAACCATATGCAATATGTATCTCCCTCCTGACCAACCAGTAACAGTGGTAGAAATCGAGAACGTTATACAGCAACTACCTAAGCCGTATATAATTACTGGAGATTTTAATGGGCACAACCCACTTTGGGGATCAATATGCCTCGATGGTCGAGGCAAAATCCTAGAAAAGGCCTTTGAAGAAACCTGCTTGCTAAACGATGGATCACCAACACATTTCTGTGCCAGAACAGGAAATTTCTCGTCAATTGACCTGACTCTGTCTGACGAAAAAACCATCGAAAACGTCCTATGGAAAGCCTTACCAGACTTAAACGGAAGTGACCATTTCCCCATTAAAATTGAACTACTATGCAGAACTCAACCATTTAACCATACTAATATGCACAACACAAGAAAATGGAAAATTGAATCAGCGAACTGGAATCAATATACTGAAACCCTTGAAGAAATGATTCTAAACTTTGACGAATTAGACAACATAGATCATATACTGGATACTTTTACTCAAAATATAATACATGCTGCAGAAGTCAGTATAGGATATAAAAGCATACAAAAGAGAAAAGTTGTCCCTTGGTGGAACGAGGAATGCTGGAGAGCTAGAAAAGAACACAGAAAAGCTCTAAATCATTACAAAAGAAATAGAAATGATGAAAACTTAGAAAGCTTAAAAAAGACACGCTCCGCTTACCATAATATAATGCTGAAAAGTAAACAAAAATCATGGACAGAATTTGTATCCACGATGACCAAAGACACCAACGCAACGGAAATCTGGACAAAAATACGGAAAATAAATGGAAAATATACAAATACAACTACTGATGTGTTAATTGAGAACAACACCATCATTGACACTCCTCAAGAAATAACAAACTGTATCGCTCAACACTTTCAACGTAACTCCAGTAATCAGAACTATAGCGAAGAGTTCAGAACGAGAAAGTCTGTCAAAGAAAGAGAAGAAATAATAATCCCTCCAGATATTAATAACCCACTAAATAATCCATTTACAGAGGAAGAATTGGAATTTGCGCTAAATACTTGCAAGAACAAAAGCAGTCCAGGAGCTGATAACGTTACGTATGAGATGCTTAAACACCTTTCAAAATCTTACAAAGCATACATGTTGAAAATGTTCAACAAAATATGGGAACGTAATCAATTTCCAAACAAATGGAAAGAGGTCACAGTCATACCTCTTTTAAAGCCCAACAAGGATAAAAAACACCCAACCAACTATCGACCAATTGCCCTTTCCAGCACCATATGTAAAACAATAGAAAAAATTATTAATAACCGACTAACGTGGTACCTTGAATCGTCTAACCTACTTAGCAATGCCCAATGCGGGTTTAGGAAAGGAAGATCGACAAATGACCAATTAATTATCTTAGAATCCGAAATACAGTCCGCCTTTCACAACAAACAACATATGTTAGCAGTTTTCTGCGATATCACTAAAGCCTACGATATGACTTGGCGCCATCATATTATTACTTCGTTGACAAAAATGGGCATCCGTGGAAATATCCTGCGCTTCATAAGAAACCTCCTATCGGACAGAAAATTCAGAGTTCATATGAAAGGCCATGTATCCGATGTATACGAACAAGAAAATGGAGTTCCACAAGGCTCCGTCCTAGCAGTCACCCTCTTCTTAATAGCTATAAATTCTGTAGCAGAACAGATAACACTACCAGTTAAAATTCTTTTATTTGCAGATGATATTGTCATTCTGTGCAAAAACAAAAACATTAAGACGCTACAAGAAACACTACAAAGAGCCCTCAATAGTATAAAGAAGTGGTCTTGTGAAACCGGTTTTGAATTTTCACCTTCTAAGACGCAAGCAATGCATTTCTGCAGATTGTACAAATCACGTGGTGATCCAACATTAAAGCTAGGTGATCATATAATATCGTTTGTGCAAACAAAAAAGTTTCTGGGGATGATCTTTGACTACAAAGGTACGTGGAAGCAACACCTACAAAACATAAAAGTAGAATGCTACAGAAAACTTAATGTACTTAAGATGCTGGGACATTCCAAATGGGGAGCAGATAGAAATACGCTAACCACCTTGTATAAATCTCTAATCAGATCAAAAATAGACTATGGCAGTGTAATATATCAGTCAGCGAAAGTTTCTAACCTTAAAATCATCGATACTATTCATAATACGGCACTTAGGATAATAACAGAAGCATACAGAACTAGCCCAGTTAAAAGTCTACTGGCAGAAACTGGTGAACCATCTCTTCAAAGACGCAGGATGCAGCTTACCGTGAGTTATGTCGCCAAACTTGCTAGCAAGCCATATCACCCTACATATCCATACCTATTCAAACCGGGACCCCATACAGAGCTCCGCAATCAGTACCCACTTCAAACCAAAATTGTTCACACCCTCAGCGAAATAGACTCTAATATTCCACAAATACTACCTAAGTATACCATCCGATACCCTCCTTGGACAATTACACGCCCGACTTCTAACACTGAGCTTGTAAAGTACCCAAAAAATAGTACCTTACCACTACAATTAGAACAGTTATTTGCGGAAATATGTGAAAAAGTTGGTGATGGTCAAAAAATATACACAGATGGATCCAGAGTGGACAATAAAACAGGGGCAGGTATAGTACTCTCACAATCCAGTATGTCATATAGACTACCGGATGAAAGCAGTACATACACCGCAGAGGTATTCGCTATCCTAAAAGCACTCGAGCAAATTAAAGAAAAAAATGAAGAACACCAAAGATATTTAATAATTACAGACTCACTCAGTGCTTTACAGGACATATGCCATCCATACACACAACACCTCTTCACAGGACGAATCCAAGAGCTCATCCACCAACTCCAGCTAGAGCAAAACACCGTACACTTCATCTGGGTACCGTCACATGTCGGGATAAATGGAAATGAAGCGGCGGACCAAAAAGCAAGAGAGGGCACGAATTTAATCCACCCCGAAGAACACCTTAAAAGCTTAGACTATGACTGGAAGAATTATGCAAAAAAGCAAATAATGGAACAGTGGGAAATAGAGTGGCAGCGTACATCAGAAAACAAATTAAGAGAGATCAAGAACACTATTAAACCGTGGAAAATACCCGGCTCTAGAAGAGAACAAATACTTATAACCAGGCTAAGAGTAGGGCACTGCCAACTAACACACAAGTTCTTGTTTGACAGCACAACAACCGATAGATGCCCTACCTGCCACACAAAAACCTCAGTAAAACATGTCCTCACCGAGTGTCCCCAATATGACGAAGAAAGAAGAAAGCATGCGATGCCCAACAATTTGTGCGAAGCCCTATGCAACGACCCAGTGCAACTACAGAAGACCCTTAATTTTCTGATAGCCACAAAATTAGACAAATATATTTAACTATTAAATAAATCTACTCATTATAAAATGTAATTAATGTAAAACCAAAAACTGTAAACCAATGTAACTGTTATAAAGACGCTAATAGCAGCACGCTGATGCGTCTCTAATTATAAATAAAAAAAAAAAAAAAAATTCATCACACTTTATATAATTATACATTCATTGAAACTAGTCATCAGTTTGTGTTTTTGTTTTTTTTTTCTCTTTTCCATGGGCACAGAATCGCATGATTTATTCCACGCGACTAATAGCTAGTGCTCATTAGTAAAACAGCGTCCTTTTGGTTAATTTTTGACGTAGGTGAACAATCCAAAATCTTACGGCGCAAAATCTGGACTATACGAAGGATCTTATGTTGTTAAGTAAATGTAATCCTGAATTTTTCAAATTTTGTGTAAAAAAAACGTGTTTTTGTTTTTGATTTTGATGACATTAATAATTTAATAGTCAGTGAAAGATTAGTTTTTGCCGACGATCTCAAAATTTTTCGAACCATCTTTTCAAATACTGGTTGCCACATTCTTCAAAACGACTTGGAAAATATTTCTAATTGGTGCACCTTAAACAAACTTATTCTCAATCTTTCTAAATGCAAAACTCTGACATTTACACGAAAATGTAACCCCACTATTTTCTCCTATTCGATACTTAATCAGTTGCTTACTCGTTGCGAAAGTACCCGGTATCTAGGCATTGAGTTTGATAGTAGACTTACTTTTAACTCGCATATAGATACGATTTGTTCTTCGTCCTATAATATGCTAGGATTTATTATCAGGAATTCACTGTCCAATTATGGCTATGTTGTTGGGACAGATGTATTAAATAAATAAATAAATAAATAAACAAATTATGGTGTACCAAAAACGTACAAATCTTTCGAAAATGCATTTTACCAACCAAACGACAAATAAACAATACAAATCAGGAGGAAAACGACGACCCAGATGACCAAGAAAAAGATGAATCCTGCAATTCTAATCTTGATTATTTATGTAAGCAAATAACCTTAACCATTTTACCAAGAAGAGCGTACGTATACGTTTTCGTATAAGTGGGCCGAAAAATTAGGTTTCCAACTTGTTGCAAACAGGATTATAATGTCTTTTGAAATTATCACAAAATTGCATGACTGTCACAAATCACGTTTTAAATGTCACCTCCTCATATATTTGACCACTTTATAAAAGCATGTTAGGTATATGCACGGTATTGATCATTTTTGCCTGTGTGCTGATTATCAGGTCTACAAGTATGAAATGCGGATTTATTTCAAACTTACCGCGCAAACAGAGTGTATAGTTCAAAGTTTCAACACATATGGCGTCTTGTAGAGTTATCATTAAGTGTCAAATGCGTAAAGGTTATAATATGAAAAGTGATCATATAGTTTTGTTTTACTGTGTTAAAAATGTCAAATTTTGTGCCAAATAAAGAGTATTCGCGGACAGTACTACTGTTTTGTTTTCATTTGAAAAAAACTGCTGCTGAATCATACCGACTGCTTAGAGAAGCTTATGGTGGATATGCTCCATCGCAAGATACGTGTGAACGATGGTTTCGGCGTTTCAAAAGTGGTGATTTTGATCTTATAGACAAAGAACAGGGAAAACCTCCAAAAAAATATGAAGTTACAAAATTGGAAACATTGCTACAGGAAGACGATAGTCAATCACAAAAACAATTAGCAGAGCAGTTAGGCGTTAGTCAACATGCTGTTTCCAATCGCTTACGAGAGATGGGTAAGATCTAGAAAGTCGGCAGATGGGTTCCACATGCATTGAATGAGAGGCAGATGGAAAAACGCAAAAACACTTGTGAAATTTTGCTTGCACGATACAAAAGAAAGCCTTTTTTGCATCGTATCATTACTGGCGATGAAAAATGGATTTATTTTGAAAATCCCAAACGCAAAAAATCATGGGTGAACCCAGGCTCATCATCCACATCAACTGCAAGACCGAATCGCTTTGGCAAATAGACAATGCTCTGTGCTTGGTGGGACCAAAAGGGTGTGGTCTGTTATGAATTGTTAAAACCTGGTGAAATAGTTAATACCCAACGCTACCAACAACAACTGATCGAATTGAATCATTCGCTGCTCATAAATCAACCAGAATACGAAAGAAGACAGCACAAGGTAATCTTTCTTCACGATAACGCTGCATCACATAAGGCAAAAGCAGTTTGCAACACATTGGAGGCACTCAAGTGGGAAGTGCTACCCCATGCCGCTTACTCACCAGACTTGGCCCCTTCAGATTACCACTTGTTCGCATCGATGGGTCACGCACTTGCCGAACAGCACTTTTGTTCATATGAAAATGTGAAAGAATGGCTAGATGAATGGTTTGCGGGGAAAGGGGAAGAGTTCTACTGGCGAGGTATTCACAAATTGCCTGAAAGATGGGAAAAATGTATAACTTCTAATGGAGCATATTTTGAATAAATAAACTTTTACTGTTCTTTTGAGTTTAATGTGTTTTATTTAAAAAAAAAATCCGCATTTCATACTTGTAGACATGGTAGATTAAACATACGTAATACTTAAGAGTTCGTAGCTTAATTTTTCCTCCTTCCAACACAGAATTTGTTTGGACTCCCTCAACAGATTTTAAATCACGACAATCAGGAGTCCAGTGGGCCACTGCACTGGTCAGTGATATCAAACTTGTATTAAAATTAATAAGCATAAAATATATATTAATATTTTTACTTTTGACAGCTCTATATAAATAAAATATTAAAACATAATTAAAATATCAAAACATGATTTCAAAAACTATAATAATATTAATTGAATTAATTTATGGAACTCGTTGAAACATTTTGAAAAATAAAAAATAAAAACACTCCATTATTGTTTCAAGAATACCGGGTGTAACACGAAATAAAGGCCACAGGCATTTACATGGGAAATTAGACTTTTTGTGCAAAAATGCCCATATTATTTTAGAGTAATAAACTTTTCTGTGCAAGTTTAGGGTGTAATCGTCAAACTAAATTGCAAAATATTCACATTTAATGAAAGTAATTACTAGAAATCTAAAAATCCATATTCATTGATTTTGTTGCATTTTAAACCCACTGTTGTTTCATAATTTTCATAAAAGTATTTAAAACAGTTATTGACAAGGAACAGGAGTCCCAAATAACTTAAATCTGAGAAATGCACATTGATGTTAACCGGAAGAGTACTATAGGAATTTTTGATCAGATTATATTTTCGGAAAATATTTATTTTTATATATTTTATTAAAATTTATTTAATGGTATCAAAAAAAGCTCTTTAGGCTAAGATTGAGCTTGTAACGAAAATTTTGTTTTTAAAGTTTATTTATTTTGGCACATTTTTGTCTGTCTGTCTGTCTGTCTGTCTGTCTGTCTGTCTGTCTGTATGTCTGTCTGTTCAGTAAAAATTGTAGCCTAACGGCTAAACCTAGAGAGTTGATATTTGGCATGCTTATACAACTCTTTGCCCCGCATATAGGAAAAATACTAAAACATCTAAAAACCATATCACCCTAAAAATATAAACAAATATGTGCTCATCAAAAAAAAATTATATTTTTTTAATTCTGCGTAGAGTATCAAATGAAAGCCCTTAGTACGTGGAGTAACGATCAAAATTTTATTTTTGCAAAATAAATTATTTTGACGTGTTTTTTGCCAAAATGTGCAAAAAAAATTGTCCCACACCCTGTAGCCCAGGTTTAAACTAAAAATCTGAAAAATTCCTAAATAATGTACATTGCTGTGAACCGGAATACTACAACAGGAATTTTTGATCAAAAAAATGTGTTTTCGGAAAATAACGCTTTTTGGTGATTTTTGGTTGATGATGTAAAATATTTAATACGTTATGTAACACAGTAAACCAGTAAGCTTTCATAGTCTAATGGTTAGCCTTCTCGTTTCCCAAGTTGTTAACTAGGGTTCGCTTCCGGTCTGGAGACAATTTTATTTTTTGTGTTTTTTTTTTGCTATTTTATTTTGTTTAAATTATTGTATCAAAATTCTAGTTATATTTTGGCAAATGTTGCATTTAATTTTTAAAAGCGTAAATTTAATATCCAGTGGGAATTGTTAAAATTATAATTTAATTCTATGTTTCAATGAATACAAAATCAGAGGGGCGGAGCATATGACTTAAAACAACCAATGGAATTCATAGGCGCAATATTCAAAACCTTAAGGAACCTTGCTATGTAAAAAATATACTGCACATATTTAGAAACCTAAATGATGGTATTAGGTATTCGAATTAATATTAACAAAAAAATATTTTAACATAAAATTTGTTTTGGCATCCCAAATAATCATCATTCACTTACTAAATACCTGCGAAATCCTGAAATGTGAAAAAATTCACACTTCACATCAATTTTTTAATATCTGCCCACAATTTGTTATCACTTACTCAGCAGCGGCGACATTTTATGATTTAATATGTATTAGTTAAGTATGCAGAACAAAATTAAATTTTTATGTCCTGTTCAGAACTTGCTATATCCTTCGTTCTTATTTTTTCATTTGTTATATTCATCTTCTGTTCTTGAAATTCTTTAAAAATTCATTTAAAAAAAAAAATGAATTATATTATTTTTGTATGCCATCATACAAAAATAATGAAATATTAAAAATATAAACATATCTGAATTAAACGTCCACTTCGCAAGCTTTTAATTGCAAACGCCTGCAGCTTCGAAAGTAGGTATTCTGCCGTTACTCCAAGGCAATGCCAATCGCCACAGAACAAATTAGGTTGAGCTGTCAATTCATACAACACATTTAGTGATTCTATATCACAACTTGTAGACGAAATGTTTCTTTTACGCATGGAGCACAATAAATATTTTAGCTATTCAACGACTGAATCCAAAAATTGATTATACTCTATCTCAGAAAGACTGATAGTAATAAAATTTATTATTTGTAAAAAGTTATTGTTTTTTCAGACAGAAGCGGCAATACAAAAGCGACAAAATATGAATAGTTCGAAACGAAATATTGTTAAAAACAACCGAGTGTGCCGCACATATTATATGGGAATACGAACTAGGGTTAAACACAATAGTAGGATCATAAAAATTTGACCCTAAAATTTTGAGGATAAATATGGTCACAAGCGTGCGTTTAATAAAATGATAAATAGTAATATAGAAATACACAAAACCAATTTAAAAGTGTTTAAAATGTGCACGCCACTGGTAACTGCCTGACAAAATGATTTATTACTATCAGTCTTTCTGAGATAGAGTATAACCCTCATAATACCATGGGGTCACTGGAGACACCATGAGTAATGTGAAAGTATTTTTCTATTGCAATGTTATTACTTAAAATTCTGAAAAAATTTGACTTTTCCTAACATATTGTTTTCCAAATAAATATGCTATTTCATCATATCTCTTCTATTTCTTCAGTTATTTTGATATTTTATTTATGTCTAAACGTTTCTTGAGAATTAAGTGCTTCCTCGGTTTCTGTGCGGGCAACAGACTTTCAGTGTTTTTTACTGGGAATCCCTCATTTTTCTTTTACAAGCCTTGATCTTGCAAAAGAAATGGATAATGTAAATTTAACAATGCTTGGTACAATTCGAAAAAATTAACCAGAACTCCCCCAGGAATTAGTAACTACGCGTGAGAGGGATGTATATTCAACAAAATATGAAGATAAAGTCATGTTAGTCTCCTACTATCAAAAAACGGAAAATCGTTGCTATCATTCAAGTGAAATTGGTGAAATTTCTGCAGATGAAAAGAAAAAGCTGCAAATAAATATTGATCCCAATAAAACAAAGTCAGGTGTAGACACTTTGGACAATCGTCTCCAAACGTACGTCGTCTAAAGGCAAACAAGAAGATGGCCTGCGATAGTTTTTTATAACATAGACATTAATGCATTGAAAACAAAAAAAGATTGCAAACGACGAGAATTTCTCATGCAGCTGGAAAAAGAATTAATTACTACTGGAACAAGCGCAGAGGAAGCATCAACATCCCAAGGCCATCCGCAAGATACTTAAGAATTAAAAAGTGGATGTTGGAAATGCCCTAGAAATTTGGACAGAAAGTATTCCAAGGGATGTCAGTATTGTAATCGATTTGTTTGTAATAATCATCAAATAATTATTTGTTTTGAATGTAAAACAAACGATTCATAAAACTGTATTAATCCTGTCACTCTTCTAAAAATTTATAGTATTATAAAACTTTTAAATTTGTTTAATAATTTTTGTATGTATATTAATAAAAAAAGGTATTTTATGAATAATAAGACATGATTTTATTGATCAACTAATACGTCTCACACATCATATGATATATTTTATACTCTTCTATTTACATAAAACAATATGCCTTAGCAACGATATAGCACCCCACGATCGTTAATAAGGATAAATGTTGTATAATGATATTTTCGCTAGCACGGCCAGACTGACATGCGGAACGTTCTCGAGACGCAACTTTATTCTTCACACCATTAACAGCATTGTTGTTATCAGCAACAGCAACCTGCATATCACCAGTGGTCTGCTCCATACCAACAACAGCATCCTGCATACCAGGAACTCCATTCTTGAGCTGGTCCACCATTCATCTTCTACTGCATCTTCAAATTCTTCACCTAATTCATAATCTGTAAATAGAGCAATTTGGGCGCAGAATTGATTTTTAACAAAATCAACCATGCACCAATATCAATTAGTTAAAATAAATATTTGCTTAAAACAAAACCTTCCAATAGCAAAGTATCAATCGTGATCTGAAAGTTTACAGACTTTTTGTTATCATTTCATTTCTCTACCACGAGCTCAGTGACTAGATCAACAAGCTCAGATACTCAGTAACTATCTATTAGTTTCCTTCATTACAGATTGTCTACAGTACAACAAGCTCAGAGACCGTCTATTTGTTCCTGCACACACAGTGCTTTATCATAATGCCACCATGGTTACAGAACTATTACCGGACTGATGCCTCTGGCAGCGGCTTGTCTTGCAGTACTCAACAAGCTTTTAACTCTCAACTCATTATCTATTATATTTCTTAGTTTATTTTGTCATTCCGATCCCAGTGATCTGTCGTTTGTCTTTTCCAATAAACGCTCAAATTCAAAACTAAAATCTCAAAACTCAGATCTTAATTATCAAATCTCAAATATTAAATATCAAAATATCATATTTTGATGTCTCAAGTCTTAAAACTCAAATAATAAATCTCATAACTAATTTTTATTCATTATGGCTAACACGTGCCATATGATTTAACCAAAACAATAAAATGCCTCTTACCATTTTAGTCATCAATACCAGTTACCTTTATACAATGTGTTTGTTAATAATAAAGCAACGCTCGTTCATCATGACAATTTTTAGAGATCTGCTTTGGATAAAAATCCTGAAGTTCTCAATGTTAAGATTTTGCATTTTTCAAACAAATGTCACATTTCAAATTTATTCCAATAAGTATCATTTCCTTAGAAACCACTTGAAGTATTTTTTTGACAAAATACTTAAAATTCGCCAATCTATTATCAATCGTCACCTTTAATTGAAACCTTTACATTAGCCTTTGCAATATTATACGACAATTTCTTTACAACAATGTATTGTTGCATTAAAAAATATTTTTAATATTGCACTTATAGTCTTCTATTTTAATTATTTTGTGGGTGATAGGCCAATCGCACTTCTGATATTAATAAAAAAGGTATTTTATGAAAAATAAGACATGATTTTATTGATCAACTAATACGTCTCACACATCATATAATATATTTTATACTCTTCTATTTACATAAAACAATATGCCTTAGCAACGATATAGCACCCCACGATCGTTAATAAGGATAAATGTTGTATAATGATATTTTCGCTAACATGTATATCAAATAAAAATATTTTTTTGACAAATATTATTACCTTGTTTAGTAGATAGCGTCACTATTGATCCACTGGTATCACGTGTCACAAAAAAAAACGGTATTATGATGGTTAATAACGGTTATTATGTAGTAAATTAATTATAATAAAATCAGAAAATTTATTAAAATAAATAGTAAAATTATACAATTTTTAAACTAGATCTTTATATCTGACATTGTTGTCCTTGAACAATTTTTTGAGGTGTACGTGCACCCAATCATCCCTTCAGTATGCCACTGTATATTCTAATAAAAAAGCACAGTTTAGCTTGTCTGCCAGGGTGCCAAAACCTTGCCTGCTGCCGGCTCTGCACTTGCTAAATACCTATAAAATCTTGAAATGTGTGAAAATTCATACTTCACGTTCAAAAAACGGTTTTATGAACAAATTTAGGATTATTAAAGCAGTTTTTTATTCCGAACATTTTTTTGTATTTATATTTTTGCTCTAAAATTAATATTTAAGGAGATATTGTTAGATGTAAATTGTAACATTGTATTTCCTATGTTTAATTAAAAATCAGACCGGTAGACTATATGATTTATAGTGCAAAATATAGTTTTAAAATAATTGTAAGCAAAGCGTTTGTTTCGGTATTGTTGTTAAGTCAAGTTTAAGTTGTCGTTTCGTTTGAAATTTAAACTATGTTCATGACGGTAAGTCGTTTCCTTTGTCGGTATAATATGGCATTTCCAATGTAGTATCAAAGTATCAACTAGTACTGTAATAAAATCTGAAACGAATAACAATTTCATGGAAAAAATTTACGGATTTGGTTTGCTTCTCGCTGGATATTTGCTTGAAAAATTTTAAGAATGTTAACTTAGATTTAGTTGAAAAAATAAAAATATCTTTAATATTGGTATCGTGGTTGAACATAACATTCTTGTCTGTAACATATTTGGCAAAACAGAATATTTTCAGTAGATTTTTTACTTTTACATAAATTGTAAATGATAAAACTGGTTCTTAATTACATAATTGAGAGTACTTAAGGATGAAATAAAGGAAAAATTGATGTGAAGTGTGAATCTTCACACCTTTTAGGGTTTAACAGGTATTTAGTGAATGATGATTATTTGGGATGCCAAAACAAATTTTATGTTAAAATATTTTTTTGTTGATTTTAATTCGAATGCCTAATACCATTATTTAGGTTTCTAAATATGTGCAGTATTTTTTTTATAGAGCAAGGTTTATTAAGATTTTGAAAATTGCGCCTATGGCTTCCATTGGTTGTTTTAAGTCATAAGCTCCACCCCTCGGATTTCGTATACATTGAAACATAGAATTAAATTATACTTTCAACAATTCACACTGGTTATTAAATTTACGCTTTTAAAAATTAAATGCAACATTTGCCAAAATATTACTAGAATTTTGACAAAATAATTTAAACAAAATAAAAACGCAAAAAAACAGAAAAAATTAAATATTCTCCAGACCGGAAGCCAACCCTAGTTTGCAACTTAGGAAGCGAGAAGGCTGACCATTAGACTATGAAAGCTTACTGGTTTACTGTGTTACATAACATATTAAAAATTTTACATCGTCAACAAAAAAAAAAAAAAACACAAAAAATGCGTTATTTTCCGAAAACATGATCTGATCAAATATTCCTGTTGTACTATTCTGATTCACACTAATGTACATAACTTAAAAATTTTTCAGATTTTTATTTTAAACCATCTGGGCTTCAGGGTGTGGGACACAATTTTTTTTGCACAATTTTGGCAAAAATCGCGTCAAAATATATTATTTTAAAAAAAATTGATCGTTAATCCACGTACTAAAGGCTTTCATTTGATACCCTACTCAGAATTTTAAAATCGTTTTTTACATATTTGTTTATATTTTTACAGGGATATGTTTCTAGATGTTTTGGTATTTTTCCTATACCTATGTGCGGGTCAAAGAGGTGTATAAGCATGTCAAATTTCAACTCTCTAGATTTAGCCGTTTGGCTACTATTTTTACCGAACAGACAGACAGGCAGACAGACGACAAAATGACGGTATACGGGTTTTTGGACATACCTAAAAAACCCTAAAAATGTGGGAGCACCATCTAAAAATCTTAAAATACATCACTTATTAGCAGTCCATGTCGGAATTGGTTCTAGCTTGGTTTGGTGCGAATCGTTTTAGGAGCATTACAGCGGACGATTTTTCCTGTCTAAGCTTGTGTTGGTTTCCTTTTTCACTCGCATTCTGTTTTCTCTATTACTATGTGTTAGTTAGTTAATAATTTCCACGCACAATTATGGCTAATTGGCGCGTAACACTACTCATGTAAATGACTAGATTATATCCCTACTCTCAGGACCAGTGTTATAATAGATACTTTAAAAAAAAATTCTAGATACAGATACAGATACCTAAGAAAAATTGTATCTGTAAATAGAGAGTTAAATAGAGATTTAAATAGAGTTTAGAGAGGAAAGGTGTCACTTTTTCTTTTCTTCATTTTACATAACACTACAGGTTACAATTTTTGCAGTCGGTTCAGTCAAAATTTTGATGTAATAAAACTATAATATGTGGTCTTCATCAATGGCTATATGCACAGAAATGTTAAGCTGGCTATACACTATCGTTGTTTTCGGATGTCATCCATTTGGATGACACTGCCATGACACTGATCCATTTGGATGACTGGTCGAATGAATGACATTCAAAAACCTAGCATATACATCATCACTCCAATCATCCACGCAGTCTAGTTTTTATTTTCCATGGATAAAGAAGAATTGCTTTTGGCTGCTGCCGCTTGCTTAATTTTGAAAAAGAAAAACAAGAGGATTAAATGGTCAAAAGCTTGGTTACTGACGAGGAAGCGGTTCTCTCATGTGAATATAGTGAAAGATCTTTCTTTGGAGCCAACATATTGGCGCAATTATCTTCGTATGGATAAAGCAGGACCGCAAAGAATTAATTTTTTGCAGGACTGTTTGCATTAATGTCTTTACTCCTAAATAACACTAATAATTGGTCAATAGTTTATCATGATTGTCTGCGTTAGTTACTTGCCACAAACATGGCAAATATTCAGTCGTCGTTATATTTTATTAAAAACTATTGAAAATTTCTTTGCGGGCCCCGGGTAATGATCAGTTCTATACTTCTATACCCGGGGCCGTCAAGATGGTGAAAACTAATTCTTTTAGCTCGAACTCTGGACCATATACAAATGAAGCGGGAAATTTATTACAATACAAGGGAAGATACAACTAATGACCTAAAAAAAAAGATCCTCAATTCCAAAATACAAGTGATGAGCAAAATAAAAAAAAGTCACTTCCAAAATAAAAGTGAGTGCCGGTCACGCGCCCTTGGCACTTGCCTCGATACCAGGTCGTTCTTACGGCTCTGACCAGAACCCTCGGGTCCGGAATTTTTAACCGGATACCCCCCCCCCCCTCTTGACGAGTCTGGTGGCCAGCTTTAAGATTCCGTAATATCAAGTTTTCGTAAATAATTTAATATTTATGCTATTTATCAACGATTATTGTATGTGATTAGGGATTGTATTACCGATAAACTGGTTTACCGATTTACCGGTAAATCGCGAAAAATATCCCTATATTTTTTACCGGTAATTCATCATTTCTTCCCTATATTTTATACACTGCCGACGCGTCGTGTGGTTACATGGTTATATATAATTCCTTGTACTGAAGAAAACCTTTGAGAGCATCTCACTTGACTTTCGACGGTACGGAACTGACCAGAAGCACAAGAAGGAATCGGACTTGGATCTGGCAATGAAGAAAATTTATGCGTGCGGAGACCAGAAGGAAGTTGCAAGAAATGAGGATGATAAAGTGGGCAATAGGTTATATTTAGTACTGATCATTTAAAACCCTTAAATAAATTATTTATTATTAGTATAATTTCACTAACATTTACTCTTTTATTCATAATAATATTTTTTAAACAAAATAAATACCAGTAAATACCGGTAAACCGGTTTTGATTAAAATTTTTACTGAATTACCGGTAAATGAAAAATCCGGTAAATTTACAATCCCTGTATTTGATCTTCCCAAATATTGTGGAAGCCACCTTTTATTGCTGTTTTAATGATTATCTCACCTTTGAAACTCACTGACTTCCCTGTTGTTATTCATTTCTTAAATATACGATCTTTTAACGAACAACACCTATTCAAATCCATGTAAGTTTACAAATTACAATGTGTCTGATAAGTGAGGTCGAAGAAAGCATCGAGTGTTGTTGGGCTGGCATTGCCTCCTTGTGTGTTCATGTGTTGAGGTCGCTCCGGTTATGTGGACATGTGCTCGCGGTGTCTATAACTCTGATATTTTTGTGTGGTGGCCGAGAGGCGAGCGGCCTCTGGAGCGGCTGTGTTCTCCACATACACCAGATACACCTGGCTGCTTCGCTCGCAGCGGTCACACCTTGCACACACCGCTCAGTGACGTACAACCAGGAACAAATCTGTCGACCACTCTAATATATTTCTTTTGAACCAATACGTTAACAAAATATTTGGCGATGGAACTATTGGGGAATATACATGGGTAGTGCGGCTCCAAGACTACGCAAATCAAAGATTAAATAATAATAATAAAAAAAGCTTACTAGTAATACAGTTTTATTTTCAAATTAAAGATTATTCAGATCAACAATGTGATATTTATTGGGCTGTATAGGTACAAATAGCCTTTGATGCAGTGCATAATAAATTTTAACCGGCTGTACAACAAAAAATTTTAAACTTATTTACAATAAGTTATTAATTATATACCGATTTTTATCGACTATTTCAGGTACTCCTTTTCCGAAATCTTCTAATATTTTTGTCAAGCTGATTTTCACCTCTTGTACTTTACATTCTAACATTATATGCCACAGCGTCTCTTCTCTCCTTGCACAGAGTCTGCATTTTCTCTCTTCTGGTTTTAACCACGGTATGTTTTACCGAGTCTCATTCCCGCATCGATATCTCGCTATCAGCAGTATATTTTTGTTTTCTGTCAAAAACATTGGCATGTTGATTGTTCTTATTTGACTATATATGGGGGGAAATGTACCGTTTTTTTTTTCTGTTCGTTTGTGCCTGTATCTGTATTTCAATTTATCTTGTTATTATGATTTTCGATACTTGGTTTCCAAATTCTCTCATTTGTTTTTACTTATACTTATGTAAAAACATGTAATTTAATTTAATAGTAATTTGTTTATGGCATATTTAGTTATTATTCACTTATTAATTACTGTGTCGCAACAATAGCAAACTAAAAATGTAAATACTGTGAAGTTATTCGCATATCAATAATTGGCGCTTTTATGGCAAGCTACAACAATTGTCGTGTCATAGTGTAGCTAATTTCATAGCTTTGAGCATTGTCCTTATGGGGAGTATACAACAACGTAACACCGCACGATGCTACGCATTGAGAGTTTACATAGGATGACCATTCGTCCCGCATTAAGATGCGTCCCGCAAAAGTCCCGAACATTTTGTCCCGTATTTTGTAACTTGTATTTGAGGAAATGAGGACCTTTTTTTTTGCTCTTCACTTGGATTTGGGAGAAGAGAACTTTTTTTTTTCTTCACTTGGATTTGGGAGGTGAGGACCTTTTTTTTGCTCCGTCCCGCACTGCCTTCTTAAGAAAATGGTCACTCAAAGTTTACATAAAAATATAATCTGTGTCTTAGGGCAAAATAGTTGAATGACCGAAAAATGGGAGCGCTACGGTGTGAACTATCGCGTGAAGTCAAATTGAGCAAAACATGTTTTTGGCTTAAATATTTAAATTAAAAATTAAATAAGAATCTTAACATCTTAAAATAAAATTTTAAAATGTTAAGATTTAAAAATATTTATTTTTCTTGCCCCCCCCCCCCCCATTGCTCATTTGCCCTTTTTTGCATATAAAAGTCGCCCTTGTTCGTGGATATTTTTCTATTGTACATCTTGGCACCAGAGTCTCAAATAAAGGTGGATGTTGTGGATATCGAAATCAAATGATAAATAACTTTAGCGAAAAATGCCATGCTGAAGATATGGAAAAACACAACAATATCTCTAGAATGCAAAATTTATTAGATAAATCTTTAATTTGTCTATTGCAACGTATACAAACATGTGCCTTCAATATAGGGAACAAAAAAAAATGGTTACCTTCGAGTTATGAACCTATAGGCGTGTGTTAGGATAGTCATGGACATATTGCTCATGCTGATGCTCAAACTATCGACTCCTAATTCGTCTCCGGAATTTTTGTTATATCCGATTCTACCCCTGCTTTTATCATCAGATTATATAGAGTTGATCTTAACGCCATCTGTGCCTTGTATTCGTAAATTAATGGGCGTACGAAGTTGTGAGTAAAATTTAATAACTTGTGCTAAGTGCCTATGCATCATCCACTGGTGATATTTTCGTCACTCGCGCAAAACTAATTAGGCGAAAATAGAGGTGAAAAACTTTGAAATTTTAAATAAAAATGGGTTTTAGTGGAGCATCGTTGATTTAGTTTTCTAAATATGATAGAAACAATTGGTATAGGAAAGATGTTTGTATCAACTCTTACCCTTTTAATTGAATGAAAGAATAGAATTAAGATGTCTGCGACTATGGCTATGACTTCTTAAGTCTTCTGCTCTTAATTGTAACAATAATATCCCAAAAACAGTCTACTTTATTTACAGACTCATTGACTGTATTTCCCACAAAGTATCTGCCTAAGACTGGATTTTCTTCACTAACGGCTCTATAAACGAAATACAGCAACTGTTTGCGATCGGAACATGATTTTCAGATTCTTTTTTATGGTGCAACCACAGTGAATCTCTTAAAAGTAGTTATTGTTTTTTAAATATTGTTGTATCTTATGTAAAGAATAAAAAATTTAATTTTGTTGTTTCATTTTGTTATTTTTTTACTACTCTATTTTAATAAATCGAAAAATTAGCTAATTTTTTCAAGCAATACAAGTATTCCTATTTTTTAATCTTTGCATTTTCATTAATAATTTTATCTAATCATTAAATCTTAAAACCGATCACAAAATACTGTCCTTTACACAATTTTGTTTAAGCTGCATTCACAGCTCTAAAATTAGTAGATTATATGCTATGAATTATTCACTGTAGATTGTCA
This sequence comes from Liopterus haemorrhoidalis, assembly GCA_963971575.1. Lineage (NCBI taxonomy): Eukaryota > Metazoa > Arthropoda > Insecta > Coleoptera > Dytiscidae > Liopterus > Liopterus haemorrhoidalis. The sequence goes on from OZ020620.1 coordinate 22,599,176, forward strand.
CTACAAGTTTGTAACGCAAGCGACCGTTCACAGCTCTATATTTAATAGACTATGCATTGGCGACTATAGACAGTTTTCCAAACTTTATAGTCGGATTGCTGATAGGTGACTGTTACATGTATGTATCAAGTAGTGCATTCATATAATAATCTAGTTACCATTTTTCAGCAATTTTAAAAATGTTTTTTGTTATTTGTCTTAACTGTCAGTGTCTGGTAATAAATATTAATTAAAATATGGCTTACGGCCAATTATTAAATTCACAAAATTTAATTTTGAATCTGCTAGAATAAACTACAAATTATAATCCAAAATTTACGTATGAGTATAACTTTTTCCTTATTTATAATTATTACCTTAAAATTAATAATTTTGTTTGTTTGAGTACTGCTTTAAATTTATTTTCGCGCTCTAATTAGTAAAGATGTCTACGAATCGTGCCGTTTCTTTCTAATGCTTTGTTTTTTATTCAAATAATTTTGAAGGTTAGTTGTCAACTTGAGTCACTGTACGTTTCTATGGGTATGCAAATAATTATAATGATATAGACAGAGAAAGCATATAGTATTGAATATCTTTTTCAATACTATAGATATTTGTAGCAACGAACAGTCACTTATCAGCAATCCGACTATAGTGCGCTGTTCTAAGGAGACAGATATATGGTATAAACACACATTAGCTATCTCAGTTGACATAACCTAAGTACTGTCGCACAAATTTCAATAAATATCGGAAATCGTGAAAAGAAAAAGAATTGCTATAATTGCGGCTATAATTTTGTTATTCAAATTTAGTAAGAAATCACGATCTCGCTGATGGGGGGTTCGTAAAAAGTCACATAAATGCATTTATTCCTTCGTAGTTGGTTTGAAAAAATCTAGATGTCACAACATTCGTTACGTATTAATTTTCATAGTTGTGAACGCTATCAGTAAACGTTAAAACTATCTTATTAAATTTATTCACAGCGTATAGCAGAGCCGGCGCAAGCTCTTTTGGCACCCGGGGCAAACCCGCAAAACTGCGCCCTTTTCTAGAAAATATAAATTTTAGGTATTAGCAATCTTATTTCAAAAATATTTTTTTGATTTAGATGGTTGCAATTTAAATATTTTAAAATTTTAAACGAATACCAGTAAATTTGCAAATATAGTGGTACCTCGACACATTTCAGGATTTTGTAGGTATTTAATAAATGTAAGAAGCCAACAGAATGCTGGATATCTAAAAATGATTTTTTGATAAACATTTTTTGAACATTTTTATTCGTTATTTGAGTACTAAGAGCTTCAATTTAATTTATTTGGACTAAATTTAAATAATAAGCCATAATTTAGTCATTAATTAAAAAAATAATTCATTTCTCTCGTACGTTTCCGGTTCAGATCAATGTACATTACCCTAAATTTTGTCAGATTTTTGGTCAAAATCGTGTTAACAGAGACAAATTTTAAAAAACAACTTTTCGTTCCTTAATGTACGTCTTAAGAGCGTCCTTTTGATACCACACAATAAATTAAAAAATAATAATTTTTTCACTGACACAAACCCCAACAACATCAACCCCTCTGGGAGATAGGGTGGGAGACAAACGTTTTTTAGCATATATTTAACGAAAATCTCATAAAAAATATTTATTTTTACATTATATACATATTTGTTTATATTTTTCGTATATGTGGGTCAAAGAGTTATATAAGCATGCCAAATTTCAACTTTGTATCTTAAGCCATTTGGCTACAATTTCTACCTTACAGTCAGACAGACACATGAGTGAGTTTAAGGTTTTTTTAAGGGTTTTTTTTTGTGGTTATACCTATAAAACCTAAAAATAAGCACAGGTGCATTATGGAATACGCATACTTAATTCCTACTACTGTAACCGAGAACAAAATAGTCACAGATAAATAAATACTCAAAATATCTCACACAATTACCCGTTAATTATCCACTACTCGTTATTACCCGCTACCCGCTAATTATCCACTACCCGTTAGTAATCTGGTACCACTTAATTACCCGCTACCCGCGAAATATCCGATACCCGTTAATTATCCGTTAGTTAACGGGTAATGGGTAGATAACGGGTAGCGGGTATTCAAATTCGGAACCGGGTACAAGCTTAACGGGTCGGGTAGCGGGTACCCGTGTACCCGTCATTATTCCTAGTACAAAGAGATGGCAGCGATTAATCGAATGTTTGAAATAATTGATTATTTTGTTTCAATTAATCAATTAATCATATGATATTTTTGGTTTCGATTAATATATAATTAATCGATTAATTTACTATTTTTCGATAACTTTATTTTATTTACAAGAAATTACTTAGTTGTTTTGTGAAACGCTGGACGGTAGATGACTCTGCTCCCTTCTTTTCAATAATGTCCTTAGATTACTAGGCCTTCAGAGCACTCGTTATCACCCATCTGGAGATTTTAAACTAAACCGCTACTCATTTTTGCACAATATACTGCCATAGTTTGCGTCCAGTCAATTCAAAGGCTCACGAACGAAACGAAATCTTTCAAACCGATAATTTACCATAAAAGTCTGGCAAGTTACAGGTCTTCTAAATACAAGCTCTTGCTTCCTCAACCTTCTTTTGACAGTTCGAGATGAAATTACGAAATTTCGATCTTTTTCGAAATGACGTGCGAGAAAAGTTAAGGACCAGTCTCGATCGCGCAGAACAATTAGGGTAAAAAATCAGTCGTTTCGAATAGGGTTGTACATCGAAAGCAAAACATCGATGTTTAACATCGATGTTAACATCGGCGCCTTACTATCGATGTTGAAAAAACATCGAAGGAAAAACATCGATTTATCGGAAACATCGATGCTTTATTTATATTATATAGGTTTTATTTAATAATGTAAAGATAAAATACGAAGAAAGTAACACATAATACACAAAAAGCATTTATTAGATTTTGAAATAGAAATTTTCCTTTTAATAGTAATTAATTTCACATTAATATTATTATACCCAATATAATAATACTAATTTGTACCTACAGTCTATTCCAAACGATAAGGCGGAACTAACCGCAATTTTCATTTTTGTAATTTTTCATTAGATATTTTTTTATATATTGAAGTTGGCTTTTCCTGAACAAAATGATCAAAAGCTTCAATCAATCGGTAAAAGTAACTAGAATTGAAAATCTAGTTCCGCCTAAACCAAAGGAACAGACCTTACTATTTTTACATTTCTAAAATGAAATCTTGAATTTTATTACAATACTAATATAGTAATCTTAATGTTAATTTTAAATTATTTAACATAAAAATAACACTGTCATACACAATTATTTTTATACTTTTTTAAGTTGAAATAAAGGCTGTTCCTTTGTTTTAGGCGGAACTAGATTTTCAATTCTAGTTACTTTTACCGATTAATTGAAGCTTTTGATCATTTTGTTCAGGGAAAGCCAACTTCAATATATAAAAAAATAGCTAATGACAACTTACAAAAATCCAGGGATTGGAGGAATAACAACTGGGAAAGTGTCAACAAGACTCAAAAAGAAAAAGAGTGTTGGCGTCGTTGGTCGTACGAAAAAGTTTGCAAAAATTAGAAGTTTCTTCTTATTTTTTCGTATTCTGCTAACTGCTAAGAAGAATAAAAACTAACACTATTAGTATTGTTATATCACAATAGATGGCGCTTATATTTTGTGTACTAATTTTAATAAAAAATAATTTTTTAAGATTCCAGCGCCTCTAGCGGTTGTTTCTAAATTTCAAAGTTTAAACATCGACATCGGTAGTAGACATCGATGTTTTATCGATACTATCGCCAGCTGACCATCGATGGTAAAAACATCGATGTTTTAAAAACAAACATCGATGTTTTCGATACATCGATGTTTTTTTTCCCATCCCTAGTTTCGAACGCTTGTCGCTCGTGGATGATTTGAACCAGGTTTTTTTATGTAGAGGCCAGTTCGTTGATGTCGCTTTATAGCGTAATTAATTGAGTTTTTAGCTACATCCAAAACACCGGTGACCTTCATATAATGGCACAGCTCGTACAACGTCTTCCGACCACATAATTGTAGGTTTGTTTGTTATACCGTTGTAGTACACACAGTGTAGGGTAGTCGGTGCAGACAGTGCGAGGTTCGTTTAGAGTCAGTGCACGCATGATAACAAACGCCTTAGTGTTGCTGGTAGCCCCGACCATGCGTACTGCGTACACGATTATATTTTGACAGATGAAAGAAGCAGTAATTTGTGAGGTTATGGATACTAAAAATATTTTGTTTTCCGAAATAATAGTATCTGATGATGCAGCAGTAGTGAAGAAGAACTATAAAATATATCCTAAATAAGACATAAAAGACATTGTATTAAAAATGATGAAGAAGTTGTGACTACATACACAGAAAAGAATTCAAGCAACATTTTCGTATTAGTAAAAGTTTATATGAACATATTGTAAATCAGTTTAAAAATTCGGTATATTGTAAAAAATAAGTGATCATTACAATACTGTATCACCTTTAAAAAATATTGAATATTTTCAGGCCACTCTATGAAAATAAATTCTTCCTTTTCCATTTCGGATCTTCTTAGTTCAAAAATAGGTTAGTTTGTTGTTGTCAAAAGTTTAAATAGTGGGAATTACACTCGCTACACCGAGGTTGAAGTAGGTGTAGTTCGGACTACACATTTTACACTACACTAGCTTAACAAACACGCTTGCACTCGTTACACTCGCGTATAACAAACGCTTTCAGTGCAGATGGTGCGCATGGAGTAACTTGGTGTAGGTATAACAAACAGACCTTGTATTGCGCAAGAAAAGACTTGTAGGAGTTTAGAAATCACTAAGATTGGTAACTAATGGCAAAATTTTATTTTAACAATGAGTTATTTGTGTTAAATCTTACGTTCTTAATATGCAATATTATAAAGCCTTCGTTTTAAGGGGCATTATTTATTGTGTAATAGTCGTGTTCGTTGATAAATATGAAGAATAAAGTTGTACGGATTGCGGACAGTAATGAAAACCAATCAAATCAGCTGACAAGTTTCGAATACGTTTTATTCTTCATCGGAGCTACAATAGGATAATAGTATAAGTGTATATAATAGTAGAATGTAGTGTAATAATATAAGTAATAAATGTATATAATATAAGTATGAATGAAAGTATAGCGTAAACTGTATAAATTAATATATAGATGTATAAGAAATATAAAATAAAATATAAAATGATGAAATCAATAAAATCTATATATAAAAATAAATAAGAATAAATAAAATTAAAATAAAATAAGATAAAAAATAATAAAAATAAATAAATAAATAAATAAAATAAAATTAAAATAATTTATTATAATTTTTATTTGATTTATTAATTTATTTTTATTGTATTATTATTATCATTTTTATTCATGCATTTTAATTTTCATTCCATTTATTTTTATTTTATTTTATTTATTTATTTATTTATTTATTTTTATATATAAATTTTATTGATCTCATCATTTTATATTTTAATTTTATATTTCTTATACATCTATATATTTATTTATACAGTTTACGCTATACTCTCATTCATACTTATATTATATACAATTATTACTTATACTGTTACACTACATTCTACTATTATATACACTTATACTATTATCCTATTGTAGCTCCGATGAAGAATAAAACTTATTCGAAACTTGTCAGCTGATTTGATTGGTTTTCAGTACTGTCCGCAACCCGTACAACTTCCTTCTTCATTCATTATTTATTGTTACAGCTAGTTTAATTATCTACAAAAAATATTTGTTTATGCAGACATTACCTCCCAGTTTCCTAATAAAGAGGTTAAATAATTTTTATCAGTCTTTAATATACAACTTTTATTCCATAATCGACTAATCGATTATTTTCTACCAATTTAATCGAAAATCGATATTAACATTTTAATTAATCAAAAGATCAATTAATCGATTAATTAATTTTTATTGCCATCTGTATGTATATGTAGCGAGCCCGATACGTTACTTTACAACGTACCATTTATTGTCCACTAGGTAGCGAGCCTGTGATGTTATATGAAGTCTGATCTCAAACTGAAATGAGATTTCTGACTAAAGGAGTTCGGGTAGTAGGCGTGAGTGTTCTCCAGGGTTCATCATTACGATATGTGAATTAAATGATATGTATTAGTGTACTTACCAACCGACTGATTATGCATCTTGTAATTACTCTGGACTTAGCTGTTCAAGTTCTTAAAGGTGAAGGTTTACACACGATAAGTAAGACGGTTTAAAATTTATGAATTTGATTTATTGAAAGTAATATTTACAATTACAGTGGAACCTCGATATAACGGACCAATGCGGGCGAGGGGGTGTCCGATATAGCCGAATGTCCGTTGTATAAAAATAATTTTTCTGAATAAGCTATTTATGAAGTATCAAATAGAAATATATTATAAACGAAAGTTTACATTCTAATTACACTTTAAAATTGCACTTTAATCGTCTTCAGATGATATGTCACTATACACCCGTTGAGGAGAGTCGTCAATGTTTGTTTTTGAACTTCCTGGTTTCGGGTTTGAAAAATGTATCAATTTATTGTTTGTTGTTTCTTAATTATTAACTCTCTAAAATTGCGCAAGTCTGCCGAATCATCGATAAATGATATTACATCGTCAAGATACGGTCTGACCATTGATAATTTTATTTTTGAGAGTATTGATTTCTCCTCTTTGCTATCTTCGATTTCATTTTCATTTTCTTTGATCAACACTTCATCCGCTATTCCACTTTCGGTCATAATGTGATACCCAGGTTCACCTTCATCTGTTTCCAACCATTCAAACACATTTTCCTCGGTTACTTCTTGTCCAACATTATTTTGTATAATCCTATTGAAATCTGAAACTTCTACTCCCTCTAAATCAACTTCTGCATCTGGTCATCAAACAAATTCTTCCAACCACTTTCTAAAGTTTGGGCAGTTACCTCTTTCCAAGCAGCTGTGAAATTAAAAATCGTTGATTTGAAATTATAACTTCTCAAATTTTCTATGGTACATTGGCCTGTTCTGTCTTCTTCATCTTCTTCAACCTCCAATACCACCAATATTTCATTTAAAAACTTTTATATGTTCTTTTTGTGGCCAAAATGATGCCCTGATCCATCGGTTGAATAATAAATGTAGTGTCTTTTGGCACTACAAAATCATACAATTAAACTTGCCATATTCAGTTCTTTGAATGTGTTTCGAGGGATGTGTGGGTGCGTTGTCTAATAGTAACAAACACTTTACGTCTTCTGAAGGTATTGCAAGCTCTTCCTCACTCAAATGCATTTATCCACTTTGAGTAAAGAAAATAAACTGTTGTGCATTGTTCATGTAGGAATAAGTCTTCAGATACATTTTATTCAGCAGTGGGGCAAAGCAACTCGGGTGATTCCCCGCCCGCAACTCGGGTGATTCCCTGAGTGTGCAATCACGTGCGGTTTACGATCGTTTGCATACTGTCCGTTATATCCGAAGTTCGTTGTATCGAGGTCCGTTATATTGAGGTTTCACTGTAGTTGAAATGTTAAAAATATATGTTTGAAAATAATGATAAGATAAAACAAAGGGAATCGAATAGACCACCAGAATGCCGACACAGTGCCTCTACGAATTCAACAACTTAGATCTTAACGCTAACCGGACCGAATACTGCCTGATCCCCTCTTCAGAGAGACAGGAGTTTTTATAAGACATTTCTAGGCATTTCTAGGAAAAATCCTTGTGTTCAAGGAGATTCTGAACAAATGTTTCCTTGAACAATAAAACATTTAAAAATATATTTCTACAGATACGTGCTATAACGTAAGAATTCTTATTTAATTTTATTGCCTGAATTCTTAAAAAGGTTTATTTTAAAATACCCCTTGTGAAAGATCCCAAAAAACGATAGCAACCCCTTTTAAAGAAATTCTCGCGACGGGTGTTTTGTGAAATTTTGTCTTTGTTCTGGCGGACTAGACGTTTCGTTACATATACATGAACTTTGCAAAATTTTGTTCACATAGCTTTGTGAAGAACGGGATATTAAACTGATTCTAATTAATATTAAGCAAATTATAAATATGAAAATCATAAGTGAGCTAGTTGTGCGCCACTGTTAGTAACAGGCACGGCCTCACACAAATTGCTCGACTGTCCATATGATAATGTATGTGCTCTCATGCTATGTAAAAATAACGAGCGCTATATATTTATAATACAGCGGCTGACAATATAGTCGAAGCCGGCGATGGCTATGGCAGAAGTGGAGAGCCGAGAGTCGAATTTAATGTTTGCCGCTGGCGAACGGTTGCAATACGGGAGTAACGGTAACACCGATCGCCGAACGCAACTCCATTCTGATATTACACTGATATTGACAATGGATGCAGACAATCGGAATTATATCTATTTGGTTCAGTTCAGGTTAAGTTCACCTATTAGCTTCGCTTATCACTTCTAGTGTCGGTCTCTTACAAAATTTTAACTGGAGGCCAAGCTGAAACATTCAAGAATCTACTAGAAATTCAATATCAATGGCTTTTGATACCTAGTACATTATTACAAAATAAATTATATTAAAATATAATTGAATAAATGATAATTCGAAGATCCTAGGGCGCCAGTTGGGTGAATACGCCGCCAAGTTAAAGATGATTTACTGACTAGTAAGGTAAGGTGACCAGAATTTGAAACTACCTGAGGTCGACACCCTTACATGACTCCACCCAAAATACCAAAAAAATATTTTTCACGTACATATTAAAAAATCAGCTATGACCACCACAGGACCGACCGCCTTCACAAAGTATTTGTTTAATTTATGCTGCTTTATCAAAAAATCTCTCATATAAAAGTTGTTGGTTACTGCTTTTATAGCAACTTTTGATAAATATTTTTTTTTTCAAAATATTTCTCTGTTGTGAAATATTCGCAAAAATCTTAAAACCGACACGAGTAAACTCCCATTTCTAGTTAACCGATTTTTACCAAAAGTTGATCAACTCGTGCCATTGATATCAAAAGCTTAAATATGAAGTTTCATAAAAATCGTTTTAGCCGAATTTGTTCTGCACGTGTACACGAACCAACAGACAGACCGACAAACTGACAGACAGACAGACAGACAGACTGACAGACATCATGCTAAAAATAGTCAAAACGTTATATAGGGACCTCAATTCGTGGAGACCCATTGAAATTTCGAAATGTCAAAATCGGTTTGATCACAATACCTCCCTTATATATGTTGGCGGTCGGTAAAAATATTCACAAAAAATCAGCTGTGGCCAACACAGGACCGACCGCCATCACAAAGTACTTGTTTAATTTAGGCTGCTTTATCAAAAAATGTCCCATATAAAAGTTGTTAGTTACTGCTTATATAGCAATTTTTATTAAATAATTTTTTTCGAAATATTTCTCTGTTGTGAAATATTCGCAAAAATCTTAAAATCGACACGACTAAACTCCCATTTCTAGTTAACCGATTTTTGCCAAAAGTTGATCAACTCGTGCCATTGATGTCAAAAGCTTAAATATGAAGTTTCATATAAATTTTTAGCCGAATTTGCTCTGCACGTGTACACGGACCGACAGACAGACCGACAAACAGAAAGATAGACCGACAGACATCATGCTAAAAATGGTCAAAACGTTATGTAGGGACCTCAATTCGTGGAGATCCATCAAAATCTCGAAATGTCATAATCGGTATGATCACAATACCTCCCTTATATATGTATGTTGGCGGTCGGTAATATATTATTAACTTATTATTTACTAGCTGATATACGCATACTTCGTACGGTTTTTGTTAGATACATTTTGGTTGATAAGTGATAACTGAGATATTTCAAGTGTATTTCAAGAGTATTCAAGGCACGCCATACCCCTCCCCCAAATATCAATCTTATTAAAAACTTCATTGGACAGGAATTAATCGATTCTTCATTCTAAAGCACTTTTAGATATATATTTTGTAAAGTAATAAAGTAAATAATATGTGAGATATTTCAAGTGTAACGGAAACGCTCCCTATAGCCCCCAAATATTCATCTTATTAATATCAACAAATATTCAAAAAGGTTCAGTGTCATATCCGCGCTGGAAGAACGCCCACGCGAAAAATGCCCACAGAAAAGTGCATACAGTCATAAGTGCTCACACGAAAATTGCTCACACTGAAAAATACTCACACGGAAACTTGACCACTTTTATAAATCCTCAAATGGCCAGTAAAATTGGTAAGAAAATTGGACTTAGCTTAATAATTCCTTACTTTCACGCTCAGGTTTTTTTTATTTTTCAGATGTATTTTTCTAATAATTTTGTAAAATCCTCAAAATATGTGTCTTTTCTTATATTATTCTTATCTTATAACTCTTTTTTTATTATATTATGTACCAGAGCCGTAGCAACGCCCTGGCATCGGGGCAAGTGCCAGGGGCGCGAGGTCTGATGAGGGGCGCCATCGTGTGTTTTTTTTTGTTTTTTGTCATCAGTTGTATTTTCCCCTGTTTATTAACAGTGCGCTATTTTAATTTAATTTATTTGCCAAGGGTGCCAAAAATATTGCTACGGCCCTGTTATGTACATTCGAGTAATTTCGATTAAATATAAACAAAATCAAGGAATAAAATCTAGCGCACTAAGGAAAAGGAAGCTTACGGGCTTGCTAAGGGGCGCCATTGCGAAGATGACGACCTTTTTTTTTATTGCTCGTCACTTGGATTTTGAGAGGTGAAGACCTTTATTTTTTTTGCTCGTCACTTGGATTTTGAGAGGTTAAGACCTTTTTGCTCGTCATTTGGATTTTGCGAGGTGAGGACCTTTAAGAACCTTGTTTTTATTTACCAAGGGCGCCAAAACACGGCTCTGCCCCTAGCGAAAGTTTTCCTTACTGCGGCTCTGAGTGCCAAATCTGAAGTAAAGTAAATGATAATTATACGACTTACAAAACGTATGTATATCGATATTTCAAACAACGAAAATTCTTCCATTACATTAAACAATAATAAATAATAAGTTTTTAAAATAATAATTATTGTTAAAATAAATTATTGCATAGATATCCATTAATTATCTGTGAAGTAATACATCTTACCTTAAAATTAAATGTCATAAATTTGATAGAATATCGTTATTTAATATGTTGCATAAAAGTTGTTTTTTTTTTTTTCATTCTCTCGAATGTAACATATAACTGAGCCGAGTCAAATAACTGATAAAAAGAACTCTTGAAACTTAAATAGCTATTATTAATTACTGTTAAAATTATATTTGAAATTTTATAAAGCATGACGTCTTGCTCTCCTTTCTCCAAATAACTTAATTATATCCTTATAAGATGTTTATATCAATATAACTAACAATAAATAAAATCCAAAAATAAATTCCAAATAAGGTTAATATCTGGCATTTTAAACCTTAAAAAAATTGCAATCTTTTAAGACATGAAAATGAATATTTTGCAGTACAGTTGATGGCTTTTATGTACTTTTCAATATTCATAATGCGATATTTATATTTGGGTACAATCTAGCTCGTTTTTGCTGAACCATGTACACAAATCATATAACGATATTGGCATGTTCTCTTTTTTAATTTATTTCACGTTTATGGTGATTGTTACTAAGGCAATTAACCAGGACAATACTGATTTTTAATTATATTATGGCTAAAAAACGTGAACTCACTGTGGCAGAAAGGAGTCAAATTGTATTGCTCCGTTCACAAGGACAGTCGTAGGTGAAAATTTTTAAAAAAATGGTGTGTTCAAGAAAAGCCTTGCAAATTACCATCAAAAGGTTCCAAGAGACTGATAATAATGAAATAAGACCAAAAACCGGAAGAAAACGTGCAACCACTTCCAGAGATGATCGTTTTATAATGTTTATAAGTGTTCTTCGTAAATGCTCAATATCGTCAAAAGAGCTGGCTGGTGATCTGTGGGAGCATAGAGAAGTTAAAGTTTCTTCTAGAACAATTAGAAGACGTCTAGTGGAATCTAATTTGCATGGAAGAAGAGTTCACCGGAAACAACTGTTGACCGAGCGACACAAAAAACTTCGCCTTAAATGGGCCAAAAGATATTTAAATTGGACACCTGATGAATGAGCGAAAATCATTTGATCTGATGAGTCCAATATAGAAGTAAGCATTGTAATGGTTTAATGTACTTACGAATTTAACAGAAAAATAAATTTCTAAGCAATTATTGCACTAACAATATAAAATTTAATTTACTATAAATTTACGAAATTAAGGTTTGTTTTTTTCTTTTGTGGATCAGTTTTTTGGACCACCTGGAGCCATCTTTGTGACGTCGGCCGGGTGAAGCTTTTCATCCTGACAGTATCATCCCTACGGTCAAATTTGTTGGTGGTAGCATCATGATCTGGGGGTGCATGTCCGCCAGTGACTTAGGCGAAATCTTTTTGTGCGAGAGACGCATTATTCTGCTCGTTATATTACCATGCTTAATGAAGTTGTGGAGCCATCAATATTAAAATTATTTGATCGACAATCCAAAATATGTTTTTAAAAAAATAATGCCCCCTGTCACAAAGCCAAAGCAACAAATTAATGGTTTTCCAAAAACAATGTGCCACTTTTTGCATGGCCCCCCAGTCATAAGATTTGTCGCAAATTGAAAATATATGGTTGATTTTGATAAACAAGGTGTCTCTTTACAAATGTAAATCAAAATAAGAATTGAAGAAAATTACTGTGGACGAATGGTTCAATGTATAATCCGATGTACGTAAAAAACTTGTGAATAGTATGCCTAAAAGGGTACATGCGGTAATTAAAGCACGAGGAGGTACCACAAAATATTAATAATTTTGATTAAAATTGTCATTAAAAGCTGTATGTATTATTTTATTTACCATTTTTCCTGTTCTAAAATCATTCTAAAATTAAATAAAACGTAGGGTGCTCCATACATTTGTCCAAGGCTGTATATGGCATATAACTTTTTACAAACTTCGTTGCCAATTTTCTAAAGTCGCAAAAAGGCGGGAAAATATTTCAAATCTAAATAATTGTACCATAGCACTGAAAAAAAAAAAAAAAAACACACACACACACACTTTTACACATCTAATACCTACGATGAGAACATATCGGAAAGTGCAGGCCAATTAGTTTTCCTATTGTTACTGTTCTCATAGTTAGTTATTTTCAAGGATATCTTCTACTTGAATGAAATATGCCATTATCAATTAAATCAATTTTCAATCTGATACCTGCTTTACTCATACAACAAATGCGTTACTATATATGAGCACGGTAATTACAATACAATACAGCGTAAGAGCGTACCGTAGTAAGGCAACATTGTTAAGTATTGCCTAAAACGTATCATGTTCCATTTCCATTCTCCATTGAGAGCGCGGCCGGTGTTGGAGCTGGTACTGACCACATATCAGATAATAAGAACACATCCGCAGAATGAACATGCTTAACCGTTAGTTCGGCCGCCTTGCGCAATAAATTCAAACAGTCCGACAAGTAGAGTACATTTTCAAATCCGGTTACCGTATATTGTTACTTACTATTTTGTAATTAGCAACTATTTAATTATTGATTACTTATACAATTTCTGAATTAAAAATTGATTACCATTTGACTTTGTTGCTTCATATTATAGGAAATAAAGAAATATATATTAGGTATTTTGGATAGCCCTCCAAATTGCGACCTGCAGGCCACATCCGGTCCGCAAAAGAATTTTTTGTGGTCCTTGAACGCCTTACAAAATCTTGCCCCTTAACTTTATTACTCCTATGATTTATTAACAAACATAAAATTTCACCATTTCTAGTAATTACCTACTTTTTTTTTGATACTATCAGTCTGATTGACTTTTGGCCTCACTCACATAAATCCTTCATCTTGAGCTGTTAATTGTCAGATCTTTCCATTTGTCCTATACACCTTACTACCACAACTATCTACACTTACTGCAACTTTTTCTTTTCTTTAAAATATTTATTCAGGAATGGACAAGAAATGCCATTGCTTAGGAATGATCTTGGATCTTTCCAAAGCTTTTAACTGCATCAATCTTGAAATTTTAGCGTCAAAATTAAATACATTAGGTATCACGGGTATTGCTAATCAGTGTATTATGTCTTTTACATAAAAAAGGGCTCAGTTAGTGTCCTTAAATTCTAATAATCAAATTTATAAATCTGACACTCGTAAATCTCATGCTGGAGTGCCGCATGGTTCCATTTTGGGACCTATGCTTTTTTTGTTATATGTAAATGATCTTGATGGTCATTTTCCACCTGACGGAATAATAAGTCAATACGCAGATGATACAAATCTTCTTGTTAATGAATCAAATTTCACCGACTCTATTAATTCTGCAAATGATTCGTTCTTAACTTTTAATAATTGGTGTGAGGATAATAAACTTCTTTTAAATAAAGGAAAAACCTTATTTATATATTTCCACAATCCTCAAGCACCATTAACTAGTAGTCCCCTCATACGTACAATTGGCTCGCCGTCATTAACACAATTAACAACTGCCAAATTTTTAGGTATAGTTATTCATCAAAACTTACGATGGGCATCCCACACTGACTATATCTATCCCAATTGTCTACAGTTTGTTATATGTTAAAGAGACTTACAGATTTTACTTCTATAAGTGCGTTAAAGTCTGTCTATTTTGCAAAATTTCATTCTGTTATAAATTACGGGATACTGTTTTGGGGAAATGCTTCTGAAGCTAATAAATTGTTTATAGAACAGAAAAAAGCTGTCCGCATCATGACCTTTAATTCAGCTAGAACCTCATGCAAAAATATTTTTCATGAGTTAAACATATTAACTATTCCATCACTGTATATCTTAGAATGTGCAATGTTTGTTAAAGCCCACCCCGATCTTTTCTTGCAAAATAGAAACTATCATTACTACAACACAAGAAATAAACTTGACTTATGCTTGGATAAACACAGTTCTCATTTATATAGCCATAGTCCTCATTATATGTGCTCAAAAATTTATAATGCTGTACCTGAAGATTTGAAATTCATATCTAATTGTAAAATTTTTAAACGTAAATTTAAGAATTATTTGAATGAGCAATGTTTTTACTCAGTGTGTCTATTTAAATAATTAATTGTTATACAATTTACATACTATGAGAAATCAAATCTTCTTTTACTAATCATATATATATATATATATATATATATAAATATATATATATATATATATATATATATTGTTTATTGTTTATTGTAAAATGATCATGTAATATTTTTTATTCTTATGTCTTTCCATATGACCTAACCTAATGTATCATTTATGTTCTAAACATTTCTGTACTCTAAAAGGTTAAATAAATATTATTATTATTATTATTACCAGTACTTGTTAGATCTTCAGATAGCTGATGTCTCAATCTCTTGGGAGGTCTTTGCCCTGCTCGACAAGTATTCGATCATCCTAACCATTTCTTCCTCTCTCATCCTCATCACGTGTCCTATCCACTGAAATCGTCTACCTCTCAGTTCTTGCGTGATACTGGGCCTTAAATTCAGTTCTCCAGTTCTCCGATATCTTTGTTCTTAAAGATTTTCCATTCACAATTAATTTGAATAGGACCAAAGATTCGGCGTAATATTTAATTTTTGAAAACCATGAGGTGTTGTCAATCTCGTTTTGTTAAGGTTCATGTCTTTGAGCCATACATAAGTACGGGACGTACTTGGTATAACCTGATTTTGGTGTTCTTAGATAGGAGTTTCGTTTTGAAGAGGTGTCAAATGCAAAATACGATGCATTAGCAGCTTTAATTCTGTGCGTAATTTCTTGTAATATCACTCAATAACATAATAATAGATAATAGATAGTCAGACAACATGTTTTGTAATTTTTTAAATATATTTGTGGCATTCAAATAACTTTTATATTTATAAAGTTTCGTGTAGGAATGTTCAAATAACACGTCAAAAAAAATTTCTTTACGACAATTAAATCATTTTTACCCGCAGTACCTAAATTGAGAATTGCGGCAGATTCAAGATGGCAGTTAAAATAGACTACTAAGTACAATAACTATAAGTAGTTTTCACAATAGAACAGAGTAATAATAATAATAATAATAATAATAATAAATACATTTATTTTGTTTTAAGGTCACACCTTATACTAAAAAGAATGAATGAATTAGTGTACTGACAGTAGTTCAAGCGATAGTAAGCGATAGGTTTGTAGTACATGTAGGTACCACTAATAAACATAATTTAATCTCACTTTTTACTATATATTATTTTGTTTCTTAATAAGCAATTTGTAACACAGTTGCCAAATTTAAGAGACTGCCCTATCTAAGAATAAAGTAAGTACAAACATATTTGTAGAATGAAGCTTTAGCCAGCATTTGCCGCGTCGTACGCTAATATTCATCTAATGGTTTACAAAATGGTGTATATAATGGTGCATTATTTATTTACAAGTACATGATAGTTTTTTTACAATTAAATTGTCCTATTAGGTAGATAAAAATTTCAGATAAAAAGTTCAAATGCATTTAAACGGTTGATGTTGATGTGGCACAAGCACCACTTTCTCTGCAAATGGAGCTACTTGAACTACAAGAGAACTCAGATATGAAGTAAAAAATGAAGGATATTTCACTAACTGAGTTTTACAAGTAATATTTCCTAGTTGACAAATTTCCCAAATTCACAGCTTTTGCTCAGAAGAGAAATACGCTCTTTCGAAGTACTTACAAATGTGAGCAGCTACTCTCTCGGTTGAAGTTCGTTAAATCAAAAACAAGGACGCGAATAACGGATTCACACCTAGAATACACGTTGCGTGTTGCTACATCAGTTGTTTCCCCGAATATTGAGAAACTTGTGAGGAATATGAAGTCCCAACCGTCTCATTAAAATTAAATAAACATTTTGTTCTTATTTAACAATATTTATTATATCAAAGGTTTTTCCAAGTCTCAATTTTTTCATACTTCTATGTAACGTTTCCATGGTCATGATAAATAATATCTCTGTTAGAAAATATTAGGCCAAGCTATTTCTACTTTGCTGCTAGAATGTATTTTATAAAAGTACTTTATGATGGCGGTCGGTCCTGTGGTGGCCACAGCTGATTTTTTTTGTATAGTTTAGAAAATTTAGAATGTTTTTTTTTTTTATAATGAAGACAATTTCAGTGAAGTAATTCTAAAAAAAAGATCCCTTAAAAGTTCTGGCCCGCGAATGTATTTCAGATTGCTATCCGGCCCTCGGTCTTTTGGAAGTTGCACATGCTTGGTATAAGATACACATGAATAATTTAAAATTAGATAAATTGATTATGAAATTTAATTTCTGAATCTAAATCAAATTATTTCCTGCACAAATAATTGCAGCACTTGAATAAGCGCTGAAATACATGTGTTCAAACATCCAGAGCTGTCACTAATCTAGTTTCTTGAATATGTTGGCTGGAATCGATTAAACTCTCATGAGAAATAAACCGCTCTGCCTTACGTAAATTTCTTAACAAAATTATAATGTTCTTATTGAAACTGTATTTCCTCTTATCTATTACTTTTGACCATGTACAGCTCGCCTTCAGTGAATGAAAGCGATGGTTTATAGCAGCCCAGCGCAACAAAAGAACATAATCTTACTTCATCTATTTGTTTTCGCCATTCCTGGACAGGATAACTGAACGTATAATGACGTTTGGGTAAAAATGTATAAGATTCTTTCGCTGATATAGCCCAAAGATGGTTATGTAAATAACTTTATTTCATAGTGTGTCGATGCTGGACGAAATATTTTTTGAGGTTTAACAACGCGTTTTTAAACTAAAACGTTTCTCATCATTGTTACTGAATTTTGTAGGGTTTATCATTTCCCCAGTGTCTTTTTGCGACTAAACCAAATTTTATTTGATATGGGAACTAAAATGATAAATACTTTTTAGGGTTTCGTAGATATAAACAAGAAACCTTATAGCAGAGGTGTCAAACTCTTTACAGCCCCGGGCCATTAATCTAACAAGTAAAATTCACGCGGGCCGCATGATATGTATTTATCGGTCTATGAAAAAGTTCGTGGCATTTTTTTTTTTTTTTAGAAAATTCAACTGGTTTTGTTATAGTGTGAAAATGAATTTATTTAAACCAAATATGCTTCATTATTATCGACAACGTTTCGCCATTTTTCGGGTAGAGCCATGATGCCATCGGTAAAGAACTTCTGTGGTTTCTGGTTGAAAAACTGAATCAAGTGGTTTTCACAGGCTTATTTTGAAACCAGCTTAATTCCATTGAGAGAATTCTGCAGAGATCGGAATAGGTAATAGTCAGCGGGTGCTATGTCTGGACTATACGGTGGAAGCAACAAAATTTCCCAACCAAGCTCTCGCAATTTTTGACGGGTCATCAAAGAAATGTATGGTTTTGCGTTGTCATGATGAAAGACAACACCTTTCCTATTATTCAATTTGGGCCGTTCTCTTTCAATTGCCTGGCGGAATCTCTCTAGTTGTCCACAGTAGAGTTGAGAATCAATCGTCTGACCAACTGGAAGTAGTCATGGTGGACGATTCCCTTCCAGTCCCACCACACACACAGCATCACCTTGTTCGGCGTCAATCCTCGCTTCGCGAACGTTTGTGACTGCTCATCATCCCTTGTCCACGATCTTTTACGCTTCCGATTGTCGTACGTGATCCATTTTTCATCACCGGTTATGACACGTTTCAGAAATGGCTCGATTTCATTGCGTTTCAGCAGCGCATCGCAGATGTTAATTCGGTCTATCATGTTTTTCGCGCTCAACTCATGCGGAACCCATATATCGAGCTTCATTTTGTAGCCAGCTTTCCGTAAATGGTTCAAAACAGTTTTGTAGTCAATGCCTAGCTCCGTACCAATATCAACACTGCTGATATGCCTATCTTGTTGGACTTTTTCAAGAATTTCATCAGCTTTTTCACTGATTGGACAACCAGAGCGTGAATCATCTTTCACTTCAAAATTACCAGAACGAAAGCGAGCGAACCATTTCCGCGCAGCAGATTTTGATAAAGTATCTTCACCGTACACAGCATAATTTTTTTCACAAGCCTACGCAGCGTTCTTCCCTTTGTCGTAATAATATTGCAAAATATAGCGCAATTTTTCATTACTTTTCTGTATTTTCAAACGCAAACAACTTTCCAACCACTGCAAAAATTTTAGACACTCAAAGTAACGCTCGAACTGTCACCTTTCCAACGAGCGCTTAGTGGTGTCGCTGCGATCAGTGTTTCCTGAATTATTTGCAATTGGTGCCGTCTATCGGCAAAAACGCCACGAACTTTTTCCCAGACCGATATATTATTACTCATTCTGTTTTTCATTTTCAACCATTTTTCTGAATATGTGTTTGAAGGAAGTAAAGAAATAACATTTAAATAATAATTAAATATTACCAGAATATTTTCTTTAGGGAACAACAAAACAAAAACTGGTCGCAATCAGCGTACTGGTACTGTACATAGAAGTTGCACCTATTGAGCTCAACAATGACCGATGGCCGCGCTGCAATCGCTGTAAATCAGCTGATCGAAACGAGTAATGTGAAAGTTTTCCTTATTTGTTTACATGTTAAATCATCGATTTACAATGAATAATTCTTAAGTGCATCACCTTCTTTTAGGTGTGTAATTGAAGGAGAATAGTTGTTAAACGCCGGTCATCTTATAAAATGCGGAAAATCGAAAAAAAAAAAATATATTAGCATGTCAACATATGTGGGTTGTTAACAAACAAGCAGTCTAAAATCACCACCTCACAAAGCCACTGGAAAATTAAATTAACTCAAGATAACCTGCACCTCTAACACAGGAGCTTCATGCATTATTTAATTTGTCTAATAAATACTAGTTTGTTAAATATTAATAAGTACACAATATTGATATAATCTTTAGCTCTGAAATGCTTTGCGCACACCTTCATAATTTTAATCACTTTTTTTCCCGTATTTATAAAAAATTTCCATTCCTTTTTCCTATTTATCTCTTCCACAACACTAAATTTATTTACTATTTTCACAAATAGTTTTTCATTTGGAAAATAATGGAATATTTCTATCACTTCCTTTTCTAGAGTGACAATCAAATAGACAGCAATTTGTGTTATGTCAACTCGTTGTAAGTCAAAGTAATATAAAAAATAGCAATAATTGCTATCAAAAATTATTATTACAAACCAACTGCAAAACTAAAGTTTAAGCGCGATTCAAACGTCACGAGATAGCCACATGTAAACAATAAACAGTTACTCATCTCATGAGTTCAGATTTGGACCATTTGGCGTCACTTCACAGCTGTTGAGCCCAATAGAAAAGTACTATTTAAAAGATATGCTTACGAGTATATTATTTGGAATTACGGGGAATCACCGATCTACTGACTATCGCACAACCTTGGCTAACTGCAACAGTTTCTGTCTGACTTTTGGATTTCCGCCCTTTGCCGAAGAGCCGCTTGACGCTGCGGCCCGAAAAGATTCTGTCGCGAGGTATTTTCGTTCAAATACATTTTTATATTGTATAAGACATAGTATAAAAATTTATAATAGTATAAGAAATCGTTGCGGGCCACCAGTTTGACACCTCTGCGTTATATCAATGTTTTCCAAAGTGGATACCACGGAAAATTAAGAGGTTCTGCGAGCGAATTGTCCTTCAATAATAAGGTTACTTAAAATTTAATACGGGTTTATTAGCATTTGCTTCATTGAAGAAATTCACTAAAACCATTTTTGTATGATCACTAGAGAGAAGAGACTTACTATTCTAAATTTTCAGACACTTAAAACAACGCGTGATATTTCAGATCTGTATTTAATAATAGCTAATATTTTAGCTAGGATAAATTTTAGAATACCATACAAGTCCACACGCAGTAAAGGTATTTTATACTGTGATAATCATAGATCTGTGTATGGTCATAATACCTGTATTGCTAGACTGTCTAGGTCAGTGTTTCTCAACAGGTGGTCCGCGGACCGCCAGTGGTCCCCAGAAAAATTTTAGTGGTCCGCGAAAGTTTTTTGTGTTTTTTGCAGTTTTTTCTTTTATTTTTTATTTAAATAATTTATATTTTGTTTATTTTCTGTAAACTTTCTGTGATTTTCTACAAATAAAATAAATGTATTTAGTAGCACATCAAATATATTTGTTTTCTTGCAAAAAAATGAACCAACAATTATTATTAGTGATCCGCGTTAGAAAATTATATATTATACTGGTCCGCGGTGCATTTTTGGTTGAGAAACACTGGTCTGGGTTATATAATTTAATTTGTTCAAAGTATGGCATTTACAACATGTCTCATAATGTATTCAAAAATCACCTTAATTCTTGTTTTATTTTAAGTCTTACTTAATTGTTAGTCTTTATTTTATTTTATTTTTTTTGTTTTGTATAATTTATGTATAATTTTAATTTTGTTAATTTTTTTTGTATTACCTGATTAATTGTATATACTGCATGTATTTTATATCGTATGTAATATATGTATTCAATTCATTGTGCAATTTGGTATCACCCGTGTGCACGTAAATAAATGAATAAATACATAGAGACAACAGACACACAGACAGACATATACATGATTAACGGTATAAGGTTTCCAGCTTAAATGCTTATCAAACGCTATAAAACTGGATTTCTATCTTGTGTTCAGAGTCGCAGTAAGGAAAACTTGCACTAGGGGCAGAGCCGTGTTTTATCGCCCTTGATAAATAAAACAAGGTTCTTACCTCTCAAAATTTAAGTGATGAGAAAAAAAAAAGACTTCCAGTAAGAAGATATATATTCGAGGTCGTCAAAATATACATTAAAAAAAATAAGGTCCTCACCTCCCAAAATTCAAGTGAAGAGCAAAAAAAAAAAAGGCCTCAGCTTCACAATGGCGCCCCTTAGCAAGCCCGTCAGCGCCCTTTTCCTTAGTGTGCTAGGGGCCGTTGCCCCCTCCGCCCCCCCCCCTGACTGCGGCTCTGCTTGTGTTATTAAAAAATGGACTGGAAGTGAAGTGCTGACTACATCAGAATGTTTATTTTCAACATCCAATGCTATAAAATCAATTAATATTTTACAACTCGTTAAGTAAAATCATAAAAATATCTGCTTAAACAGTAAAAATAAAATCACATCTTAATGGGAGATATGTTGAAGTACTGAATGTGCAATACTAAAATGGCTGATATTGGCTTCGTTGGCAATTTACCATATTAAGTTAAATCGGTTAACATGTCCTCTACCTTATAAAATTCAGTGTTTATTGCAAAACTACGATTGAAACCTCTTACTTACTAGTTATAAGCGAACGTCTTTAAATGATTTAATCATTTAAATGCGAGTGAAGTTATTTTCATGTTATCACTTTATTACAAGCCAACATATGGTTAAGATCTTATACGATAACTGCAGCATCATAAATTATAATGTTATTAAATGCCGCAATCATATAACTGATATTATTTATATTAATGTGATTGTCAATTATTTTTATTTTCCTTTTATTTACTTTGTCTTTTAAGAATCTTTGATTACTTTCGAGCGCTTGTTAAATTAAATATTATTAGCGGCCGTTAGCACCGGTCATAATTAACTCTTAACTAAACATTAGGTCATCTTTGCTTATTTCATATAAGTCATCTCTTTCTCGGATGAAGGTGCCTTCTTCAATTTTTTCTTTTAAAGTATAATGATATGCGTCAAGTATATTAAACAAAGCACGAATACTTATTTGTCCCAAGGTACAACTATTTACTCTAAGAGAAATTGAGTTAGGTATAGGTGAGACCGTGTATCTTGGGGCAGTTGTTACCTCGGGACATTTGAAATTAAAATGCACCTTTGATTCCAGATATGTTAAAACCTAATAATTTATGTATTTTATCACCAGAGAGCAGTATATATAATATAATGTAATTTAGTGTAAATAAATGCAATATTTATACCAATAATATAAAAATTACAGTTGTAAGTAACTTTTATATTTACAGCATCGAGTAGCCTAAATTCAAAAGCGAATAATTATGGGATTATATATTTTATTTATTTGAAGCCATTGTAAAAGCTACTGCCTTATACGGCTCGGAATCTTGGGCAATTTTTAATCCAACAGAATTAGAAGTCATTCAAACCCGCTTTTTGAAAAATATTCTCCAATGCCAAAAATCGACTCCTAACAGTATGCTACGTGTCGAAACAGGTATGACACATATTTCTGTAAGTATTTGGAAACGCGCTCTAAATTGGTGGCAAAAAATTATTCGCCAAGATAACAATACTTACCCCAAGATCCTCTATAAAAGACTAGTCGAACTTGACAGTTCTCCTTTAAACAAGGAATGCTTTAATTGGTGCACAAGAGTTCACAATTTTCTAGCTGAAAATGGTCAAGAAAGCATGTGGACATCAGGAACCATAGACATAAACCTAGTTCTTGACACGTATAATAAAACACTTCAAGGAAACGATATACAAGCTTTGAAAAACTCTTGGTACAATGTCTTTTATAGGAACCTCAGAAATTCCCTATACCTAAGTTTGACAGTACCAATAATTAAGACTAGGACACTGGCCTTGCTTAGAATGTCATATAGAAGAGAAATACGGGTAATTATTGGAAATATGTGCTACAAACTGGATGTTACAAATAAATGTTCTATTTGTCAGCTGGATGCTTACGAAACAGTATACCATTTTTTAACTGAATGCCCTATTTACGGAGCTATTCGGAAGTCATACTTACAACAGTACATGAACCAGAACACCAATGAATATAACTTCCATAACATGTTGGCTCCAGAGGATATGCAGCAGATAAACAATATTCGCGCATATACTGTTTCTGCACTAAAAACAAGAAGTTTTTGTCTCAATGAGTGACACTGTAATGCCGTTTCAACAGACATAAATTTAAAACTCTTCTTTCAGTATTTTTTTCATTCTAAACTTATTTTTATTTGTACTATGAATACTTTGTTATTTCACTCTAATTCTATTACACTTTGCTCTAACTTAATTTTAAATTTTAAATTCATATTTTTGTATTATAAACTTTTTTGTTCTATATACCTACATATATCTTGTTTTGCTTTTAACCATGATATATTTTTTTTCTCCTTTTATAATTTTCTCTTGTAAAAAATTAAATTTTTACCTTACCATTTTTTAATACCAACCTGACATACAGTTTCAAAGGTGCAAACTACTGAAATCATCATCTTAATTTGTTTTTACAAAAGTTAATAGCATATATAGGCTATTCCAAACGTTTAGGTAGAACTTGATTTTGAAATCTAGTAATTGTTATCTATTAATCCGGACTTTAGGTCATTTTGTTTAAGCTTTGTAAATCATACTCAGATTGCAAATTCTAGATTAAATTGATTGTCATTATAAAATGTCCTTTTCATTGCATTTTAATTTTTTGTCATTCTTAATAAAAATTTCCCATTTTTTTATTTGTTTTGTTTTCAAAATATATAAAAAAGTATTCAAATCTTTAAGAAATTTCATTCGTTTCCATGGTTTTACTCACAGAACAGTTTCACTTTTGGGATTTTAAGTTTTCACATACCAACCTGAAAAATTAAATAACCCAAGCAAGGTCCTTTCTCGTGACTCGTGACAACCTAAAAAAACGAAATTCCCATTTAGTTCCGCCTAAACGTTTGGAATAGCCTTTGTACTTTAATTTATTTATTATAGTAAAACAATTAAATTGTTATTATAGGAATAATTTTTTTTTACGTTTTATAGAAAATATATTCATTTTTCCTTTCGATACTTGAAAATATCGATATTTTGTTTCGATACGATACCTGTATCGATACTTTTTATTCGATATTACCGATACCCAAATATCGATACTTCCTCGGTATCGTATATCCCTAGTTGTATATGTATTAATGCGCATCTTTATGAGTAAAACCAGAACCTATAACCTAGTTAAATATGTGAAAGTAATTGGTGGAACAAAAAGGGAATCTCAAAAATTGTCCTTAGCCACCAACTTCACGGGATATAACGTTTCATAATAGGCTTGCTGTTATATAACAATGCCCGCTTGGTACAACTTAGTTGTCCCAAGATATAGTATTTCTAAAATGAAATGGCCACTCTTGTTAAGAAGCTTAACAATGCAGAATGGGTTTATGTTAGTTATCTTAAGACTTGTTGCTGTAAAAAGAATATGGAAGGTATTAAGGGAATTTAAATTGAATAGTTCAACTGAAGTTTCTTAAAAACTATTAAGGATATTTTCCAAATTTATAATCCTATTGTTTCTAAATTTTAGGAGTTATACACATAATATATAATACTTGTTTGTTAGTTATTTTTCAACGTTCATAGCGTACATACATTAACAACATGGCTCTTTGGCGACTATTTGTTTTTGAAGAAATTCCTAGTTTCTGTTGTGAAAATAGTGCGTCTGTGCAAGGTGATTTGGAGTGCGAAAATGTGGACGTTGACGTGGAAAGCTGAAATGTGGATGTGGCTACTAAAAAAAAAATGTCCTTTGTCAGAAGATTGCAAAGTTCTGATACTGAACGTTTATAAACAGTTAGTTTCGGAAGGAAATGACAAACCTATACTTAGAACTGCGGAATTAACTAGTGCTCCATACAGAACAATTCAACGTATTATTGATATCACAATGATAATAGTGATAATGATTAATATTTAATAAGTTCAAAAAATAATGATTTTTGCTTGTGCAAATTTGAACTATTTAATATAGACTATAAAACAAAACGATTTTTTAACATGCCTATATTTATAATTCAAATATAGCCAATCCTTAACCTGATAAAAATGTGAAGGAATGTCATGTGAGTATATACAGTTCATTATAAATAGCATACAAGAAAACACGTTTATTTTAAATAATTATTATGGTCCTGGCAACTATTTTTAACAGAACCATAAACTCTACAGGTATTATGGTTATACTGTCAGTAATTATTGGAATCAGTAAGTGAGAGTGGCCATTTCATTTTGGAAATACTATACCTTAGCAGTGTTTGTGCCATGGGATAATTTTTATTGCATAAGATTATTTATTTTTGGTTAATTTTTGTAAATTTATACGATTTTTGTTTATGGCATATTAAGAATAAAATACTCATCTTTCAGAATTATGTTTTTCTTCCATCTAAAGTCATTCATATAGTTAAAGTTATTTAAAAAAATATAAAAAGTGTTCTAAGGTACGCCACTCTTCCATACTATATCCATGTATACTTCTATAAGCCAAACCTTCTAAAAATGATCCATTAAAGTAATTTCAGATTCTAGCTCTCTTTTTAGTTTGGCAGTTCAAAAAAATGTTACTTTAATTTTTATAAATGTTGCATATGATTTCTAAATTTCCTGTTTCTCATACGTTTCCAAATATTGACTACCAACATTACGCGGAAGTTTTGTGGCCTGCGTTACCACTAATATCTACACGTAGTGCGTCTGGATGATTTAGTAGTTGCTGAAGAAAGAAATTATACTTGAATATGTCCATGTGTTTATCTAAATGATTCCACTTTCAATGAAAATGAAAGTCAAATAATTAGTTTTACATGCAGAATACACTGCAGCTGACCGTTGTAAATCGGTGAAACACTGATTTCAAATTTTTAAAATTCCTTGTTATTTCCTTACATGTTTCTGTTAATTCATCTTAAGACATTATGATTAGAGAGAAACGTGTGAAGTTGATATCAGAGAATAAGATTCTGAATATTATACACTCTCTCAAGTAATTAACGGACATGTTCTGATAAGAAAGTGCTTAGACGAGTCAATACTGGTCAATAAAATGTTGAACACTGATGGGAAATTGATTTTAAAAATAACAAATGAACATTATTTACACATCCATCCCACATGTAACCCAATTGTTCCCAATAATATAGTCGGATTGCTGATAGGTGACTGTTACATGTATGTATCAAGTAGTGCATTCATATAATAATCTAGTTACCATTTTTCAGCGATTTTAAAAATGTTTTTTGTTATTTGTGTGAACTGTCAGTGTCTGGTAATAAATATTAATTAAAATACGGCTTGCGGCCAATTATTAGATTCACAAATTTTAATTTTAAATCTGCTGGAAGAAACAACAAATTATAATCCAAAATTTACGTATGAGTATAAATTTTTCCTTATTTATAATTATAACCTTAAAATTAATCATTTTGTTTGTTTGAGTACTGCTGTAAATTTATTTTTGCGCTCTAATTAGTAAAGATATCTACGAATCATGCCATTTCTTTCTAATGTTTTGTTTTTTATTCAAATAATTTGGAAGGTTAGTTGTCAACTTGCGTCACTATACGTTACTATGGGTATGCAAATAATCATAATGATATAGACAGATAAAGCATATAGTATTGAATATCGATACTTGTAGCAACGAACAGTCACTTATCAGCAATCCGACTATACCTCGATGTACCTTAAGTTAATCACAGCCTTATTTTCACTTGTCCATGCCTGTAATGCATTACAATTATAACGGACCTAAAGACTCAATTACAGTGGCTGAGAACACTAACTACTCGCCGACGAGAAAAGTCGTGTGTCAATTACACAAAGTTAGTAAAATTCGCTTACACCTACAGTAGAGGTTCTGCGCCAGGTTATGTTTTTATGATTAAATCGCGTTGATTTCCAGTTGCTATTTCTTTGTTTTTATTATTTTTATGTAAAATGAAATTACACAGTAACAATATTGTAGATTTTTTTCGTATTTTTCTCGTCTTGCTACCCAATTTATTACCCACACTTTGCTATGTTTCCCTTTTTTCCCTTTTTCCAACTCCTGACGAAATAAAGGGTGTAACAACGACAATTCCAGCACGAACTACTTCTCTCGACATTTCGGTGACTACTAAACACAACGATTTTACTAGTTAAAGGTAAAATATCGAGCCAATATCAAGTAGCCCAGTCTTCAATTTTCCTCGCTAAACAAAACGTGCCGCGAATTTACTAGACAGCGATATTACATTGAGAAAGTTTGGTAGCATCGCAAATTGGCAAACGAGTAACTGGTAATCTTGCTCAGTGTAATTAAACTTGTACAAAATAACAGAGTCTTAGCGCGTAGATAACCCGTAACTATAAGATCTCAAATGCAACCCTCGATAATCTCACTTGTACTTTTTTTGTCATGACTTCCAATCGTAATTATTGTTTTTTTTTTTTTTTTTAGCTAGCGAACGGTCATAAGATATCACTGGTGACTAATGCTCATGATTATCGAGAGTTTCGACTACGAAGTACCCGGGGATAGCGATAGAATAAAACCTAACAATACCACAAATGTTTTGCTTCCTCGCCAGTACAAATAACAGATACGTACAGTTACTATTGTCGTAGTGGAAAACTACATATATCGCAGCTTACAGCAACATTGGGGTCCAAATCGACTTACCCAAAGTTGAACCGTCTCATCTTGTTCGAAAACGTGCGTGTTACTACAGGTTTGTTCGTTTGTCTGCTTAGATCACATTAGAGCAAGTCTAGTACATTTTGGGCCTTCGTTTGAGTCTATATAGTTCATATAACAGTGTTTATTTGTCCAGAACAACTTATGCTAGATCATATCGAGCAAGCTAAACTTGCTCGATCTCCTAAGGTGGAGCAGGTAGAGTAAAGCTGGAAATATAACGTCAAAATATAGAAGTTTTTTGACAAGTGTTATTATAACCATACAAAATACCTATCATTAAATAGTTTTTACGTAATATTCAAAATAATTATTACATTTTAGATGGATCTGGTTAGTGAACAAATAAAAAATTAATCAATAAACGCAAAAAAAAAATATACTGGTCTTCTTTTTAGATAGCATTACCTACAACATTGCAGTAGGAATTCAAGGTTCAGGTGGAGAACAGTGCATTAATAAAAATAAACGACAATAATTTTTCTTTGGAAAATAGCCGTTCGTTTGTGAAGATTGGACAGCATAGCTTTAACTTGCTCTTGTACTCACATGATCATGATCTTACTGCTCGTCTTAAGCAATCTAGATCAGTGTTCCTCAACCGGTGGTCCGCGGACCACTGGTGGTCCTCGGTAAAATTTTAGTGGTCTACGAAAACTTTATAAATTATTATTTTTGAGATTTATTGTTAATTTTTTTAGGATCTTTTTTTCATTTTTTGTTTATTTTGCTCATTTTTCAATGAGTTTTTATTACTAAGTTGTATTTAGAATCTACATATACAATTTGTTTAATAATACATTTATTTTTAGGGGTCCGCGGTAGAATATTAAATATTTTACTGGTCCGCGGCACGTTTTCAGTTGAGAAACACTGATCTAGATCACACAAACGAACAAATCTTACAAGTAGCAGGGGCAGTCCTAGTATACATGCCCACTTTTACGCAAATTTTTTATTGCAAATACATAATACAAGTACAATACAAATGTAACAAAAATTGCTTAAATAAATTAAATTGTTATAATAACTATATAATAATTGTTATAATTGTTAATAATTTGATTTTCAACAAGATTGTACTCTCTATGTTTATATTTCAGTCCATTTCAAATAATAATGGAGTATTGACTATCATAGATCTTATTCTAGAGCAGTAGTTCCCAACCAGTGTTTCGCAAGCGTATCAAAAGTGTTCTTCGATAATTATGTACTATTGAAATTGGCGTTGCCCGGAAAATGTTGCTCGGCATGGTAAATGTCAATACGAGTATGCAGGGTGCAAATGAAAACATCTTAACATCAACAGACAAACTAACAGCTTTTTTACAAGATCATTCTTTGGAAAACAAGAGTAGGAGAAAATAATCTTAGCATGTTTCCATCTGTGTCTAGCAATAGCAGCGATTGTGTTTCCTTGATATCACAACATTTATCAATACTGGACAGCACCATACGAAAATATTTTCCTTCTCTGGACACAGAGATATACACCTGGGTTAGAAATCCTTTTTCAGAAGAATTACCTAATAATTTTGAATTTAATGTGTCAGAGGAAGAGGAGCATATATCCTTGTCACGTAACCGCACTTTGAAAATTAAACACGTTGAAACGAATTCTGGATATCTATCCAACAAGAATACCCACAAATATCAGAATAGGCCATACAAATTTCAACTTCATATTTATGTGAAGTAGGGTTTTCCACATTAACCAACATAATAATAATAATAATAATAATAATAATAATAATAATAATGGACGCTTGTCAATACCTGACAAACCCCAATAATAATAATAATAATAATAATAATAAGATAGACATGCCTATGGTATTGACCAAATACCGGTTATACCGTACGTCCCATCTGACATAGAATCGATGGTGGAAAATTCCAAGTGCCGTATTTATTGGAATTACTCCTTCCCCACCTCGAGGTTACTGACAGCCACTAAGCCGGACATAACCCTCCTGGATATCGAGACCAAACAGATGTTTGTGATCGAATTCTCAAGTCCAGCTGAGAAGAATATCTCTCTCAACGAGGAGAAAAAGAGGTCCAAGTATATGGATCTTTTGTCCGAGCTTAGAAAGCTGTATCCCGTGTATAAAGTTAAGCTTGTAGTCCTGATAGTTTGTGTTTTGGGTGGCATGAAAGCCTCTTATCGAAGGGAAATCGAGTCCATTCCCGCCTGTAGAT
This sequence comes from Liopterus haemorrhoidalis, assembly GCA_963971575.1. Classification (NCBI taxonomy): domain Eukaryota; kingdom Metazoa; phylum Arthropoda; class Insecta; order Coleoptera; family Dytiscidae; genus Liopterus; species Liopterus haemorrhoidalis. The sequence goes on from OZ020620.1 coordinate 22,629,902, forward strand.
CTTCTGCCAACTCTTTGATCTGCAGGATGCAGAAAGCAGTGCTGCTCGGGTCGCTCCGCATTGTGCGGGCACTGGGTCTGGCGTAATTTCCGCGGCTGCATATCGCCAGGGTTTGGGATGCAGTCGTGTGTATTTAGCTCCACTAGTCTCTAGTATAACGCGGCTCAAAAAGTTGCTGAAGTTTGAGATTAGTGGACGCTTGTCAAGACCTGACAAACCCCAAAATAATAATAATAATCTTTATTCCAGTGAATGTAATGTACATTTTTGGAGTCGTTAAACATATCAATAAACAAGTACAAAAATAAGAAATTAAATGTAGTGATATATTACAATTTTACATCAATAAAATATATAAATAAAGTAAGAGTGTAAGTGTGAAAATCTATTGATTAAATTGCTGTGGAGTTAAATCATCATCTTCAAATTCCTTTATACTATAGTAGGCCTTCGTTATGAGAATTTTTTTCATTTTATTTTTAATTTGTTTAATTTCTAGGTTTCTGATATTATCTGGAAATTTGTTCAAAAACTTAGTTCCCATTATACTGGGCTGGTTTCTTACGTCGTATCTTGAAAAGGGTATTCTAAAATCAGTTCTATTGCGAGTGGAGTAACCATGAAAAGAACTATTCGTTTTTAAGACGAATACATAAAAACTAAAAAAAGAGAAAAATTAACAAATTTAGAGGAAGAAATGAGGGTGGCATTGTCTTGTTTACGTCCCAACATACAAGAAATATGTAAAAAAACTAGTCACAAATTTCACATTAAATTAGTAATTTTTTAAAAATTACATATTAAGGTTTTTTATTTATTTTATTTATTTTTTTTTATTTATTTTATATATATTTGTTTGAAATTGTAATTTTCTAATTTTATAAAAGTACTGCTTACAAACATTTCATTTTACCTTAGGTAAGTGCTCCGCCAAAAAAAAATCTTGCAAAAGTGTTCTATACCTTAGAAAAGGTACGAAAAGGTCTAGACACCAAACTATGAAAATAAAGAGTCCAAATATTACACACTATATTAACACATAAAATAAATTGTTTATATATAAAAAAGTTTTTGATTGAAAAATACACTAAAAATATATCTGGGAAGTACCTACACACTACATGAGAATAATATAGAAAACACGTAATGTTTTGACCAAGATCAAGATAACGCCAAGTGTTACAGACTATACTCTATCTCTGAAAGACTGATAGTAATAAATCATTTTGTCAGGCAGTTACCAGTGGCGTGCACATTTTAAACACGTTTAAATTGGTTTTGTGTATTTCTATATTACTATTTATCATTTTATTAAACGCACGCCTGTGACCATATTTATCATATTATTAAACACACCCCTGTGACCATATTTTTCCTCAAAATTTTAGGGTAAAATTTTTATGGTCTATTGTGTTTAACCCTAGTTCGTATTCCCATATACTATGTGCGGCACACTCGGTTGTTTTTAATAATATTTCGTTTCGAACTATTCATATTTTGTCGGTTTTGTTTTACCGCTTCTGTGTGATAATACAATAACTTTTTACAAATAATAAATTTTATTACTATCAGTCTTTCGGAGATAGAGTATAGTAACATGCAATACGTTCTGGAGATAAGGTAATGCTATGATGATTCTCACTATTATCTCTAGGTAAATACCTCTAAAAAATCAGGCAATTTTTTTATTATCTCTAAAAAAATTGCCTGATTGTACCCTAAATATTTCTTAGCCTAATTGCCCTTTTTCCAAAAAGTTATTGTCTTTTAGTATTTTTTCTTAATTTAGTTTTTAAAAAATATATGATAAAAAGAACATTGACACATTAAACATGTATTATAAAAGTTACCTTTCGCAAACCAATATATGTTGTTACCGTTAAAAACTGTATAACTTTATCTATTTTGACTAAATTATTTAATTTAAAATTGTATGTCAAAATATCATATAAATAACTCCGTAACTAATGCTGGTCTCTATGAGTTACCTGTGTAGTACATCATAATAAAGCCAAAAGTACATTCCTAACCTCTCTGTTCATTCAGAAGAAAGAACTAAAGTCAGGTAGGCTAACTCCCCATTGGTCTATTTAGAAACAGAGATAGACAACTGACTTAACTCAGCGTGCGAGACAACAACCATGCTTAAACAATACATTAGAAAAAGATGCAAGCAATGACCTTTCTTTGCAAGAAAAGGATAGTGTAATATCTTGAAAAGAAACAAAAGTCAACAGGTTGTGTTTAACCTATGTTGTTCATTGGTGGAAGAGAGATGGAACAACAGTAGCTTTTTGAATGAGTGAGATAGTTGCAACAGGTTGTTTGTTGATGGAAAAGGAAGGAGATAGATGTGTGGTGGGGAGGTGACGATAGAAGACCACAGGAGGTTTTGAAACAATCAGATCGACAAAAGAAGACTGTAGATGAGTAACAGGTGGTTCTTGATTATAAAAAATGTCTTTGTATTAAATAGGTAACAGGTTTATTTTGTTATTTTTGAAAGATGCTGGTGATGTTAGAAACCCAAATGTCATTTTAATTTTATATACAGTGTGTATCTGACCACGCGTCCATCCTTTTTTTCTCAAAAACATAATGTGTGAGCAAGTTGAAAATAGAAATAATTGATCACCAAAGTCTATCCCAAAGAATCGAATGATAGTATTGAAATTTTCCAGAACAAACCGAAAGTATGGTATCACGGATAGCTTTGATTTTTTAAATTATACCATATGTCGAGTTGGGTATTTTTAAATGGTGCTTTTGCAAGCAAATAAATTTTACTTAAACATTTTTTTAAGTAAAACTAGAAGATTACAACCTACACCATTATTTTTACACAAATTCCTTTAATTTTACCTCAAGCCTTTCGGCTTCTCCTATTCTAGCCTTTTACTAACTAAATCTAACCTAATTACCTAGTTTTTAGGTGCACAGTACTTTCCTATTTTTCCTCACATTAACCTAATTAAAATTGTGAATTATCGTGCATGCGTCTTTAACTTGATGTTGTAGGGTGGCGTATAGTGAATGAGGTGAGTATAGTTTGCTCTTTTCATGGTATTATGCATAGGTACGAGGGTTACCTTTTATATTTTTACAAACGACCACTAAATGGCAATATTGAAATGTCATTACTATATTCGTAAAATTTGATATTTGTTATTGTGAAATCAGTGGCAGCTTATAAATTGACCGAGTAGTTTGTTGACAGTGGGTGTTAAAAAAAACCAGTTTGTGAAAAAATGGATATTACTCGTGAAGGTTTTCGTTGATTGATTTTTTACGATATTAGTAAAGGCTTAACTCAACAAGAATGCATAGATTCGCTTCGTTCAACTTTTGGTAATGAAGCACCATCAGAAAATACTTTTTACAATTGGTTTACAGAATTTCGTCGTGGTCGTGCGTCTAATTAATAAAACGTCTAAACATCGAATTAATGTCTTCTTGTCTGTATTCACCTGATTTATCCCCTAACGACTTTTTTTTTGTTCCCCAATGTCAAACAAAAAATGCATGGACAACGATTTTCATCACCTCAAGAAGCTGTTGAAGCATTCGAAAACCATGTTTTTGAGATACCAATGCCAGGCACGCGTCCAATGATGGCTGACAGGATTAAAGTGGGGAACAGAATGCAACGAGTTCTACGGCGCGTTGACGGCGTTTGGACGGCGCTATCTGTCAGAGGAAAGTTAAAATCAAGCTGTCGTACGCAAGTGCACAGAATGTGTAACGTCCTAACGGCGTTCCAATGTCGTTTATACTGAATGTTCGTCAACATCCAATTTTTGACGCCGTTGAACGTTGACGTAGAACACCTAACTTCAGTTTTTACTGAATGGTAAAATGTATAAATAACTTGCATACAACATAAATAACATCACACACAAGTCTTCATCATCTATTATAATTTTAATAAAAGGAAGCGCACCTATGAACACAGATATAGGTTGTCACTTGTTACTTTGACGGCGTTAAAAATTATTGCATTATGTGCAGGCGAAAATTCAACGCCGTTCTTAACGGCGTTAACGCAACGCCGTCGTAAATGACGGTGCGCTGACGGCGTAGCGCGCTGTGCATTCTGTTCCAGGCTTAAAGTGGGAAACAGAATGCACCGTGTTCTACGACGCGTTAACGGCGTACGTACGGCACTATCTGTCAGAGAAAGTTAAAACCAAGCTGTCGTACGCAAGTACACAGAATGAACAACGTCCTCCGGCGTTCGAACGCCGTTGATACTGAATGTTCGTCAACTTCCAACTTTTGACGCCGTTGAACGTTGACGCAGAACACCTAACCTCAGTTTTTACTGAATGGTAAAGTGTTTGTATGTATAAATAACTTGCATACAACATAAATAACATCACACACAAGTCTTCATCATCCATTATACTTTTAATAAAAGAAAGCGCACGTATAAACACAGATATAGGTTGTCAAGTGACACTTGACGGCGTTAAAAATTATTGCATTGTGTGCAGGCGAAAATTCTCAACGGCGCTACGCAACGCTGTCGCAAATGACGCCGCGCTGACGGCGTAGCGCGCTGTGCATTCTGTTCCAGGCTTAAGTCCTCTCAAGAGTTCCACGTGGTTTTTACGTGTTTTTGTCAAAATATAATTGACGAGTACCCAGCAAGAGCTCAAAAAAAAAAACATGAGATTGTTGTGTGTTTTTGTCAAAATACAACGGTGGATTTTTTTTCGGTGGATCACTTGTATTTTCCAAGAGAGAGGACCTTTTTTGTCATCACTTGTATTTCAGAAGTAGGCTTTTCTTTTTTTAGGTCATCACTTGTAGTTTTGAAATGAGTTTCGTTTTCTAAGCCTCCCCCCCCCAATTCTTGGGTGCGTGCCTGTTGATGAGCATGGCGGAATCCAAAATTTTCAAGTGATAACTAAGGGGTAATTCAAAATTTTCAAGTGATAACTGGGGTAGTCCAAAATTTTCAAGCCATAACTGGGGGGAATCTAAAGTTTACAAATGACATAAGAGGGGGAAACCAAAAGTTTTTTCATGGCCTCAACAACAGCCAAGGGCCTGTGCGGTCCTTGGACAACAAAATCTCACCTTTTTTCATCGACTCCCGAGCCCGAATTGACCCTTAACAATGTCATATCAACCCCTGGGGGTCGATCACTTTGCGGACTCTTGTATTAAACAATTAAACCGGATCGGATTGATGGGTATAATAAATGTTTAACATCATAATGCAACAAAGTTCTAAAGTTGCTTATATATTTATTATATAATTTTATCATTATATAATATAAAACCCTTTGAACGGCAACATAAACTTTTTACTACAGCTTCATGTGCCATCTGTCGGGAAGTTAATAAAACAAACTCTAATGCCATAGGTCTTTCTTATATTCTTTACTGTAAATATAAATAAAACATTGAATTGTCTTTTAAGAGTCATTGTCAATAACACTATTTCCATGGTACAAGCAGCGTTACATGTCATAAGGTCTTTTAGTGGCACAGTACCGTTCAGTGACACTCTATGATGGTTCCATGAATAGTGTAAATGCAGTACCTTACATGTACCGCAGTGAAGTACCTCCATGTACCACTGACTGGGCTCGGAGATGATTTAACTGAATGGCTTCTTGAAACAACCGGGTACATGCCGAGCTCACCAGTCTATCTGGCTGTTTAAATGTAGTTTTGCGTAAATCAGAGCTACTGATGGAGATTGTTGATGTGGGAAACTATTGAATGGAATGAAGAAGAAATACAGAAGAAAGAAAGAATGAAATATGTACAAAAGCAATATATATCATTACATTCTGTTTAGATTTATATTTTCTTAAATGTGTTACAAATTTGTAGAATATTTGATGGCTGCGTGATAAGTATTTGGATTAAAATTGGTTTGCTTATGGAAATTATGTCACTGTTAAATGGCATGTTGTCAGCCCTTATGGTTTTAGGAATTCCAAATCGGGAAAATAATTCTTTTAGTTCTGCTTATATAACTGAGCTATTTTTTTGGCGAAGTTTAAATATTTCTAGCTATCTAGAAAAATAGTCAATTATAACAAGATAATAGGGGATAGGCATGATTTAAAAAAAAAATACATATATTTCCCTTGTTGCATATAAATATAAAAAACAGTTTTGCATTTTTTTTTTTAATTTGAAGGCTTCAAAAAATCATAAATGTATGTAGCGCGCGAAAACGACATGTGACGTCATACCCCAACTAAGTGTACTGCGTACAGCCTACCCAGTGTACTGCATACAGCCTACCCAGTGTACAGCGTACAGCCTACACAGTCTGTCGTGAACTTATTTGCTTGTATAACTTTTATAGGTTATGTAAAGTTAGAGTGATTTTAATTAAAATAAAGTTTAATTCTATAAAAACAATTTATACATGTTTACCGAATTAAATTTTATATTAAAATATATAAAATATGGAGGATCCAGGCCCCAGTACTTCGAAACATAGTCGAAAATATTGTTTAGTACCGATGTGCACAAATAGTTCAATTAGAAATCCAAAAAAACAATTTATATCATTACCTGATGGCGAAAAACAACAGAAAAGGCGAAATTTGTGGCTGAAAGCTATGAGGCGAAATAAATCCGATATTTCAGAATAAAGTAAACTTTATGTTTGTATATGTTTTTCCATATATTCCATGAGCATAAATGCATCAATGTTGGGTAAATTATCACTCTGAGCCCTAACAAAATCTTTATCTGCCATTTTAATAATAAATGCGTGAAAAATTGTTTAAAAACAAATACAAAACTCTCGAACAATACAATATACACACGTAAAGATTATGTTGTAGTCTGTATCTGTGACGTCAAACCCCAGCAGTTTACTCAGTCGTATGTCTTCGGCAACCTTCGCGCCGTGGTCGGCTTATTTCAAATTTACAATATTTTAATTAAAAATTTGGCTATAATATTAATTAAAATGTGATTTTTGTTTTGTTAAGTGACATAACTAACATTAACATATCAAAAAAATGTAGTTTTAAGGAAATATAAATTTTATGCGTATCCCCTATTATTCCCTGCAAAACTGTGCAATATCTGCTCCTAATTTATATTGGGTTGTTACTTAAGTCCGTTCGTTTTTTTTTTTTCACCTTTTATTCAATAAAATATACATTCTAAAAAAAACTTTTATTATCATGTACTGTCCATTATTTTCTATCACTTTGGACAAACGCTCAGGCAATTTTATAATGCCATCTCTCCAGAAGGTTCCGTCTTTGCTCTCGAAAAATCTGTCCAAGTGAATTTTGATATCGTCCACAGATGCGATTTTTTTTCCGTTCAGTAGAAAACAGAACAAATCGTAGTCGGATGGTGCGATGTCTGGACCATATGCTCCAACTACCATTTGTTCCACTCTACAAAATTCCCTTAATGGAAAAAATTTGAGCAAAGACGGAACCTTCTGGAGAGATGGCATTATGAAATTGACTGAGCGTTTGTCCAAAGTGATAGAAAATAATGGATAGTACATTTGATAGTGAAAGTTTTGTTTTTGATTTTTTTATTTTCTGACATACTTGACATCCGTTTACTATATTATTTACATCAGATTGTATATCAGGCCAGTTAAATAATTCTTTTAAAGTTTTGTTTGTTTTAGAATTACCTATCTCAGAAAGACTGATAGTAATAAATCTTTTTGTCAGGCAGTTACCAGTGGCGTGCACATTTTAAACACGTTTAAATTGGTTTTGTGTATTTCTATATTACTATTTATCATTTTATTAAACGCACGCCTGTGACCATATTTATCATATCATTAAACGCACGCCTGTCACCATATTTTTCCTCAAAATTTTAGGGTCAAATTTTTATGATCTATTGTGTTTAAGCCTAGTTCGTATTCCCATATAAGATGTGCGGCACACTCGGTTGTTTTTAACAATATTTCGTTTCGAATTATTCATATTTTGTGGACCGTTTCTGTGTGAAAAAACAATAACTTTTCACAAATAATAAATTTTATTACTATCAGTCTTTCTGAGATAGACTATAAATGCGTTTCATGCAGTACTGACAATATATATTTTCTCAGATTTTTCGGTACTGTCAACCTATTAGTGCAATAACACAATTTATCATTAAATTCCAAATATATGTATATATATTTTTTGATAGTGATTTAGTTCACCACTAATTTTAATTGAATTGACAAAATGTAATTACTTCTTTTAATATACCATCATTTTTTGTTTCATTTTGAACTTCTTTTAATCTATCATTGCTGAAGGACAATTCTTTAACATTTCAGCTATGTATAACGACCTTCACATCTTTCTCATATCTTCGTGTCTATAAGTATCCCACTCCTAGACAAAAAAAAATCCGCTATGTACATATATTTACCTGCTAAATATTTTAAATTGAATTGATAAATTCTATCTTTAATCTTTTAATTCTATTAATTTTTATTTTATAGATTGGTTTAAATATCATTGGTACAAGTGGCAAATGATCTGAATATATAGTAATATCTTTTTGACCATAAATATATAAATTAAACATATATATAGCTAGCAATTCTTTCTCAATTTGTGCATAGTTAATTTCTACTTAGGTAAAGACTTGGATACAAAGTATACTGTTTTGAAGGCAGCACCCTAATGCATCTTTTGAAGCATTACATTGAATTTCAATAGGGAGTGAAGAATTAAAAGGTGAAATAACTTGATTACTACAAAGTATAGATTTAATATGATCTAACGCCGAAGAACGGCGATCACACTATTGCCAAACTATATCTTTTTGCAAAAGCTCTCGAAGAGGTGATATTATTTGAGCTAAATTCGGAATTAACTCTCTAAGATAGTTAATCATACCCAACATTTTTTGCAATTGTAATTTATCTGTAGGGTAATTTAATATATTTATTGACTCGTGCAATTGATATTTAACCTGATTCGTGCAATATTGAAACTTATCAAAACTTTTTTTATCAATATTAAATTTTCTAGCACGTTCTAACACTTGTTTAAGAATTTTATCATGTTCCGCTTTAGTGGTTGTATCTATACATAAATTATCAAAATATATAGATAAGCCCCCAATGTCCCCAAGATACCTATATACTAACTTTTGGAAAATTTCTATTATGTTACACAAATCAAATAGAGCCCCTAAGAATCTGTATGTTCCAAAAATAGTTCTAAATGAACACAATTTACTAGACTCCTCATTTAGTTTAATGTAATAGAATCCATCATTAAGATCTAAAATTGAACAAAAAAATTTATAACTAAGATTTGGAGCAAGTTTTTTTGTTGTTAATGTTGTTATGTATTTGTTTTCACTCCAGCCCTTGATCAGAAAGTCACGCCATGCCACTGCTATAACTTATCATCAGAAGAAAAGTAAATCTAACAGACATCGATTTTATCGGTTTTAAACAATTTTCGATACATAAATTTCATAAAATAAGACATTTTTTATTAATTACTAAAATTTGGAACGGGGTAGTGGCGGACTAGTTCATCGGGCAATTTCCCGGTGGACCAGTCCCAATTTGGCCGGTCTTTCAACTCATGAGGCCGTATAATTCCAATTTTCCTGGGCTGGCAAAATATGCCAGTCCGCCATTGGAACGCAGCCTAATATAGTTGCATATGTTTGTTAATATGTGGTTAATTTATTAACAGTTTTAAGTATTTTTGTCACCTGTAACGACGTTCTATACGGATTTTGCAGTGCCTAGGTTGATTTTTTTAACTAAATGTAATGAGGGTACATTGTCTAAAGCAAATTCGTTGGTTAGTTGTTGTCTTGGTATGTTATACAGAGGGCATTGGAGCAATGTGGTGTATTGAGTACTCCTATCCTGGGAGGTGAGCTGGATAGTATCCGTGTCTTGAACCATGATTTTTTTGAAGATTTTTCTGTATACTGGCATAGAAAGTACGTTTGTGAAGGTTCATCTCTTTCCATTCTTCTTCCCATTCTGTCATAATATTTTTATGGATAAACTTGTACAAGTCATTGATTTCCGATTTGTTTTTAAAAGTGGATAATTTGGTGGTATCATTAAGGCTTCTTTGGATCCAATATGGATAAAAGGGTCAGTGATGATTATGATAATAATAAAAGGGATCATATTAGAGTCCCTGTTTTTTTAATTATTATGTTCAGTTAAAATTATAATATTAGACTTTTTCGCTTAATTTTTTGCTTATCTGCACAAATCAAGCGTGTTAAAAATTATAATTTTCATATTATTTACACTTTGATATATCTTGTGAAGGATAAATTAGTATGAGCTCGTTGCGTCAAGTGTATAATTTTTTGCAAATCATCATACTTTCATACGTGCCATATATGGAAAAGAACAAACTTACAAAAACAAACACCTACAAACATAACCGACCTTAAACTTTAAACTTCAACCTGTCATTCGATTTAAAATCACCTTCCACGAAACATCTCTCGCTGAGCAAACGTTTCTACTAAAGTGACTTCCACTCGTGCGCTAAGTACCTTGTGCTCAGGTAAACCTACCTGTTACTGGTCTCTATGGTTGGGTGCCGGCGGTCGGCGGCAATGACAGTGCAGCTGAGTGGTGGCGGTCGATTCCAGAGCAGAGCAACTTACATCAGTACGTGCGACGCACGCACACAGAGTAGCTGACCACTGGTTAGTGGCCGTACTGACTTAACTCTGAGCTTAACGCGCCGTGTTTAAAGTGACTTAAAAAAAGTTTATCAAATTATTTTAAACTTGGACAGTGTGTTTTAATGTGAATAAGAGGACAGTGTTTTATGTTTGTAAGAAAAGTGGAAAATTCAACTTACTGTTTTATTATAAAATATTTTGGTTGGGTGTTGTTGTGCCAAATAGATAATAAGACATTTTATTTGAACAGTTTTTGTAGCAAAGTGTTAGAAATGTTGCAAATCATAAGAGAAGTGTAGACTGAAGAAACTTAATTACATAAAATTTACAGTGTCAAAATTATTTTAAAAAAACAGGTTTTAAATTTGAAGTGTTGTGATTAATAAAAATTTAAACTGACGAGCAAAAAAGTTCTCTGTGTAAAATATAAAATTTTTAAGACAGTTTGGAACAAAAATCTGCTGAAATTTTGTTGAACCCTAAGGTTATATTTCGATAGAAACTCCAGAATTTTAAAAAATTCTTCCCTTATCATCAAAGTGAAGTGTTTATTCGCCTGTTTTTACCATAATACTGACAATTCAATTTTGGAAGAATTTCATGAATTTATTCTGCTGAAAATTTGTGAACTGCAGTTCAATTTTTTTTAAATAAACTCCGGAATTTTCTATAATTCTTCCCCACAATTCATCGCCCACCTGTGAAGTATTGTATTCGCATGTTTTTGCGACCATCCTGATAATTTTGAAAGAATTCATGAACATATTCTGCTTAAAATCTGCGAACTACAGTTCTGTTTTTTGATAGAATCGCCAGAATTGATATATTTCTTCCTCAAAACTAATCGTCAATCTGTGAAGTGTTGTATTCGCATGTTTTTACGATAATCCTGACAAATCAATTTTGGAAGATACTAATTTATTCTGCTGAAAAATTGTGAACTATTTTTTTATAGAAACGCTACAGTTTTCTAAAATTCTACCCCAAAATTCATCAACCATCTGTGAAAAGTGTTTTATTCGCATTGTCTTTGCGACAATTTTAAGAAATCAATTTTAAAAGAAATTGATGAACTTGTTCTGCTAAAAATTTGGACGAACTTCAGTTCTATTTTCGAAAAGAAGCACCAAAATTTCTTTTCCAAAAATTTGTGACGTGTTACACTTGTTATTTTTGCAAGAAATTTAACAAACATTTTGGAATTTTATGCACCAATTGCAACTAAATATTGTTGCCAGTGGAAACTGTCTGTCATTAATGACTGAGTGAGGTGAAACAAAGACTAGATGTGCATCTGTTTACCGTGCACTACAACCTGTAGTTATCTATAATAGTACCACGTGCCGCTAAACTGCTTTTCTACACACGTCACTTGGGATAAGAATAAACACTGCACTTTAAACATTACACCTACTTGTCATTATTACAAGTTATCGGAAATTTTGAATAAAAATTGTGACGAAAAAAATACAACGAAAATTTATGACCAAAAAGTGACAAATAAAACGTAAGAAGAAAGAAGTACGATTGCAGAAACACGGGAACGTGATAACATATACACGATTTTTACATAAAAAATTTCGCGTGTCGACTACTTTTTGAACATAAGTATCTCCACTTTTGAAACTGCAGCTTGAAATTTTTTATTTTTGTTTTAAAAGGATGCACAAGTTATTACTGAAGATAATAATTCTGGAACACTGAAAATATTTGGTCAATAAGATTAATCATAACTGAAACAAACTAAAAACTTAAAATTAAAACAAAATTTGACATAAAAAAAAATAGATTTTTATCTTTTGAAAGAGTTAAGAAGATTATTTTATAAGAAATAAAAAAAGACCCCGTTTTTTTGTTAAGCGTTAATCAAATAACAATTGAAAAATAAAAATCTTTAAATGCAACTGCTTTAAAAAATAGTATTTTCAATATTGTATTGTTTAAATTTTATTTAATCTAATATATGACTGATTAAGCTACACCTGTTGCCTTAAAGAAATTTTACTGCCACTTTTAATATACATATATTAATATTACAAAATATTCAATATTAAAATATCAAGGTGATTTTAATAAAAAGTTTAATTAACCTAAAAAACATAATTAGTGCATAAATAGATCAGTAGATGACCTTCCGATATCAATAAAAATATAAAAAACTGCATATACTGTTTTAAAAACTTACAGTGTAATTGTGATAACATTGTACCTGTGTGTGATGTGTTGTTAATGGTGATTGGTGACGTCATTTGGTGTATATTTTGACGTCATTGGTGTACGATGGATACAGAAAGCCCCGTCATATGGCCAGCGTGGTGCTATTCAGGTTGGTGGTTAGAAACATATGTTATACTTTGATTTGGATAGGAAATATAACATTATTTTAATATTAAAGGATGTGTTCTGTACACTCATTCATGTCTAATGAAGTGTTTGCCAAATGGTGTTTTGTAGAAGCTTAGGGTTTCATGACGCAAAAGTCTTAAGCGCAATACACATATGACAACGAAATTGTAAAGTTCATTTGATAAATATTTAATCTTATAGTATTTCATTTTATATATAGAAATATATATTTTTTTTATAAGTGCCCTATACGGACACGTACTTTTGTCAATCTATGGGCCATGCCATAGGCAAGGTTAACTTGTTTTATTTATATTCAAAATTTAACCGAATTTGTTTCCGCAATAATGTTTTTAAAGGTATATTCAGGAAACCGGCTGGCCCTAGAGAACTGATATTTGGCAAGCATACAGTGCTTTGATCAGCATATAAGAAAAACACATCGCTTGAAAAATATATGCAAATTTGTACTTTTTTTAATTTAATTTTTTCAATTTTGTGTAGGATATCAAATGAAAGCTACGTACGTGAATTAACGAATCATATTGTATTCATTAAACAAATTATACCAATGCGATTTTAGTCCAAAAGCTTACCTCTCCCAGCTTAGTCTCCGCGGGGCTGGCTTAAGAATTTGAAAAAAATTCAAACTAATATAAGTAATGTGAAATGAAATAGTACACTCGAAATTTTTAATTAAAATATTTTGCCGAATTTATTGAATTTAATTGTTTTTTTTTTTTTAATTTTAGTTGAAACTTAAAATCTTCGTCATCCTATATTCTAGTGGAGGTATTTTCCTAAATCTGTTATAACTACCACGTTAACGTGAACCGGAATAGTCCGCCCCGAATTTTTTGATCAGATTAATTCGAAAGTATTCAAATTTTTTATATTTTTGAAAAAAAAATATATATACATGTATTTTAATGAAGGCTTTTAAGTATATGTGAAAAGGGCGAACGATGTTATAAAAATCTTGTTGGTGAAATAAGAGTCGGTTCCTTTTAGGTGGAGTCGATACAAAACTCCAGACTCCGACATACGATATTTAAGTTTTAGCTAAAAAAAAAAAAACAACATTATTTCTCTCTAATAATTTAAACTTATTCAAACAGTTTTTCAAACGTTTAAGAAGGGTTTTTAACGAATTGTTGCTAATAGCCATTCACAAATGCTGTGCGCCAAAAATTTTAACTGACTCACTACTTTCATGACGCCATGCCTAAATAAAAGCAAGCAGAGTGAAATTATAATCACCAGATGAAATTTCACCTAATTATTTACTATATACCACAAAAAATATTTTTAAGAACTAATTTAGAGTTATATTAGTTTATACTTTTTTAGGATTTTGTAGGTATGACCAAAAAAACCCTTATACCGTCATTTTGTCGTCTGTCTGTTCGGTAAAAATTGTAGCCAAACGGCTAAACCTAGAAAGTTGAAATTTGGCATACTTATACAACTCGTGGACCCGCACTTAGGAAAAATACCAAAACATCTAAAAAACATAGCCCCCTAAAAATATAAACAAATATGTGCTCATCGAAAAAAAATATTTTTTTTTAAATTCTGATTAGGCTATCAAATGAAAGCCCTTAGTACGTGGATTAACGATCAAAATTTTATTTTTGCAAAATAAATTATTTTTACGCAATTTTTGCCAAAATTTTGCAAAAAAAAAATTGTCCACACCCTGTAGCCCAGATGGTTTAAACTAAAATCTGAAAAAATTCTAAGTAATGTACATTTGTGTGAACCGGAATAGTGCAACAGGAATTTTTGTTCAGATTATGTTTTCAGAAAATAACGCATTCTTCGTGTTTTTTGCGTGACCATGTAAAATATTTAACGATATTATGTCCCACAGTAAACAGAGCTTTTCGATGGTGTAATGATTAGTATACTGGTGTTCTAATTTGCAAACTTGAGTTCAAATCAGCCTTGAGGCAATTCCATTTTTTCTGTTTTTTTTTTTGCATTTTTATTATGTTTAAATTATTTTTTCAAAATTCTAGTTATATTTGGGCAAATATTGCATTTAATTTTTAAAAGCGTAAATATAATAACCAGTGGAAATTGTTGAAATTGATTACTATTGGACTTACAACCAAGTAACTTAAAATATAACATAACTATAAATATATAATATCATGGATACAAGTAAAAAAAATGAAATATATAAAATATATGATATATCATGTGTTATAATGTCTGTATCATATTAGTGCCTAAATATATTACTGCTATACTGCTATTTATATTTCTATAAATACACGAAAACAGAAGGGCGGAGCTTATGACTAAAACAACCAATTAAAGCCATAGGCGCAATTTTCAAAATCTTATTAAACCTTGCTATATAAAAAAAATACTGCACATATTTAGAAACCTACATAATGGTATTAGGCATTCAAATTAACCACCACATAGGAAAAATACTAAAACATGTAAAAAACCTATCTCCCTAAAAATATAAACAAATATCTGCTCATCCAAAAAATAAATAATAATAATAATAAATTCTGAGTAGGGTATCAAAGTAAAGCCCTTAGTACGTGGATTAATGATCAAAATTTTATTTTTGCAAAATAAATTATTTTTACGCGATTTTTGCCAAAATTGTGCAAAAGAAATTTTGTCCCACACCCTGTAGCTCAGATGGTTTAAACTATAAATCTGAAAAAATTCTAAGTAATGTACATTTGTGTGAACCGGAATAGTACAACAGGAATTTTTGATCAGATTATGTTTTCGGAAAATAACGCATTTTTTGTGTTTTTGGCTTGACCATGTAAAATATTTAATAACTTATGCAACAAAGTAAACCAGCATGCTTTCATGGTGTAATAGTTACCAATCTCGCGTTCTAATTTATAAATTAGGGTTCCGGTCTCGAGACAATTTTATTTTTTCTGTTTCTTTTTTGTATTTTTATTTTGTTTAAATTATTTTTTCAAAATTCTGTTAAAAAAGTTATATTTAGGCAAATGTTGCATTTAATTTTTAAAAGCGTAAATTTAATAACCAGCGGAAATTGTTAAAATTGAATACACGAAATCAGAGGGGCGGAGTTATGATTTAAAACAACCAATGGAAGGCATAGGCGCAATTTTCAAAATCATAATGAACCTTGCTATATAAAAAAAAATACTGCACATATTTAGAAACCTAAATAATGGTATTAGGCATTCGAATTAAAATTAATAAAAATAATATTTTAACATAAAGTTTGTTTTGGCATCCCAAATAATTAGACTTACCATAATATTTTTTTCTCAAACCGGGACAATTTTGAGATTTTGCTCAAAACAGAAAGTAGCGCCTTTTACGTTAAGTACTTATGATTGAAAATGCTAAACAACGGAGTGGTTAACATTGAACATAACTTATTGCTAAAATGTTATTAATAAATACAACTATCGTGAATTTTTTTTCAAAATTCTTTGTTATTTTTAATTAGTTGTCTAATCGTCATTTTTTGAGGCTGCACTTTTCGTTTTGCGTGTATATTCGGCACTTTTTAATTTTTACCAAATATTCGGGATAAAATGACAAACTGGCCGGGATCATACCTTCAAACAATAATAATCATCATTCTACAAATAATCATCATTCACTTACTAAATACCTGCGAACTCCTGAAATGTGTGAAAATTCACACTTCACATCAATTTTTATTTCTTTATTGCAATAACGAATAATTTAAAATTAAAGTCTATAATGAATGAATGAATTTATTATTATTATTATTAATAAGTACTTCTTCATTTATTTATATTTACCATATATTATACAAACGGAGTCGGGATTATTTTTGCTGATTTCATAACTAAAAAAAAATGGTATTCTGAAGTCTACCGGCCGTCGCTGTAGGTTAAAATTATCGCGTTTACTTAATATCCATCAGAATCGTTGGCATTAGCAGTTAGATGTTATTTACATTGATGTTAAATTAACAGATATTCTGGCCATTTGTTTCAAATCTAATGGTGCAATTAGGGCCGTATTAACTTGCATCCAGGTCCGAGGCATAAATGGGTTCTGAGTCTCCCCTAATTAATACAGCAATTTAAAACTTATGTTGAACAAGAGAAATATTTTCTCATTTTAACACTTAGAGCCCCACGTGTCCACCAATGGGTCACACTTCTACTATGTTGATAACTCACCAGAGGGCATGTGGGGCTGAAAGTATTTTAAACAATTTTCTCATACGAATTTTTGATGTGAAGTCAATAATAAGTGATATATTTCAAGAATTAAGTCAGGGGTGTCCAACCTTTTAGCTTCCCTGGGCCACATTATAAGAAAACAAGTTGTTTTGGGCCGCGCATAAAATAATACTAATACTAATTAATATATTATATACATAGTTTGAGAATGATGATTCTCTCTAAAGAACGCATTAAATTATAAAATACATCGCTTATAAATTAATAGCAAGTTGAAATTGTATTTGTTGTGTTATTAATGGTACTTGTAATCGCAGTCTTATAAAGTTTGTGAGTTTACAAATTTTCGTTGGGCCGCATTCATAGCCATCTTGGGCCGCGGGTTGGACAAGCCTGATTTAAGTAGTATTTTAGGGTATCCACCCGTAACTCCCAAAATATTTATCAAAACGAAAAAGTGTATAGAACAAAAAATATTTGTTTTCTTATTATTATTATAAACAATTTTTATCATATATATTTTTGCAGTTAAGTCAAGAATAAGGGAGATTTGTCAAAAGTTTAGCTATAGGGTTTCTTTATTCAGTAAGTTTCCAAATATTCATCAAAGTGAAAAAATTATTTGAATGATTTGTTTTCTTATTGTAAATAATTTCGGTTATACATATTTTTTTGTTAATTCAATAATAAGAGAGATAATTTGTCTTTTAGTAAACAGTTTTAAGCACGCCTCGAACCACCCAAATTTTGAGATGCCACAAAGCCTGCGTTCAAATTCAGTTTTATCCCTTGTTGAAATTACGCTGGATATAACGCAAAAAAATATATCTAGCCGTTTTTGCGTGAATTTTGAACAGACTATAAGAAAATACTTCTGTATTTTATACAGTTACAGTTTACATAACATACAGTTTTATTAACATAGGTTTAAAATTTATTATATAATTATGCAATCGTGTTGGAGGGTGGAGAAAATATTTTAAGTTATATAAATATGTATGTGTTCTTTTCGACGCGATTTCAGCAAAACTATGTTGCCCAGCCATTTCGGGCCGGTTTCTGTAAGCTAAACCGAGTTTAATCTTTTGGTTAAACCAGGTTATAGTATTTCCAAATTGAAATGGCCACTCTTTTTAAGAAGCTTAACAATGCCGTAATGGGTTTATGGCAGTAATCTTAAGACTCGTTGCCGTAAAAAGGATACAAGAAGTATTAAGGAAATTTTAAATTTAAATTGAATAGATATAACACTAGTTCTACAGTTTCTTAAAAACCATTAAGGATATTTTCCAAATTTATAATCCTATTGTTTTTAAATTTTAGGGGTTGTTATACTTGTTTGTTAGTTAATTTTCAACGTTCATAGTGTGCAGACATTAACAATATGGCTCTTTGGCGACCATTTGATTTTGCAGAAATTCTTAATTTCTGTAGTGAAAATAGTGAATCTGTGCAAGGCGATTTGGTGTGCGAAAATGTGGACGTGGTTACTATTTTAAAGCTACCGCCATATTATTGTGTTTTATACAATACTTCACCGACAGATAGTGACACTGTAGTACAATTAATTACAGACGAAACAAGTGCAATAAGTAGTGATTTGTGGAAAAAATGTGTAGAACATGTAAAGACAATTGAAACAATTTTTTTAATAAATCCACCAAATAAGTCTTCAATAATTATTAATTTAAATGACAGTGGTAGTAGGGATGGGAAAAAAACATCGACGTATCGAAAACATCGATGTTTGTTTTATAAACATCGATGTTTTTACCATCGATGGTCAGCTGGCGATAGTATCGATAAAACATCGATGTCTATGTACTACCGATGTCGATGTTTAAACTTTGAAATTCAGAAACTGCCGCTAGAGGCGCTGGAATCTTAAAAATTTAATTTTTATTAAAATTAGTACACAAAATATAAGCGCCATCTATTGTGATATAACAATACTAATAGTGTTAGTTTTTATTCTTCTTAGCAGTTAGCAGAATACGAAAAAATAAGAAGTAACTTCTAATTTTTGCAAACAATGCGAACGACCTACGACGCCAACACACTTTTTCTTTTTGAGTCTTGTTGACACTTTCCCAGTTGTTATTACTCCAATCCCTGGATTTTTGTATATTGTCATTAGCTATTTTTTTATATATTGAAGTTGGCTTTTCCTGAACAAATTGATCAAAAGCTTCAATTAATCGGTAAAAGTAACTATAATTGAAAATCTAGAATTACAAAAATTAAAATTGCGGTTAGTTCCGCCTAATCGTTTGGAATAGACTGTAGGTACAAATTAGGATTATTATATTGGGTATAATAATATTAATATGAAATTAATTACTATTAAAAAGGAATATTTCTATTTCAAAATCTAATAAATGCTTTTTGTGTATTATGTGTTACTTTTTTCGTATTTTATCTTTATATTATTAAATAAAACCTATATAATATAAATAAATAGCTTTTTTTAATATTAATAAAACATCGATGTTTCCGATACATCGATGTTTTTCCTTCGATGTTTTTTCAACATCGATAGTAAGCGCCGATGTTAACATCGATGTTAAACATCGATGTTTTGCCTTCGATGTACAACCCTAAGTGGTAGTGACACAAACTCTGATAGTGATATAAACAATGATAATAGTGATAATAATTTGCATATAAGAAAACACTTTTATTTTAAATAATTATTACGGTCCTGGCAACTATTTTTAACAGAACCATAAACTCAGCAGGTATAAAGTTTGAGAACCACTGGTGTGGTTCTCAAACTTTTTCGGTTTCGGGCGCCCTTAATGTATTAAAATTTTCCCACGGCGCCCCAAGTCAATACAATCAGAGCCGTAGCAATGTTTTCGAAATGAACTAATATTTACTTCCCCAAAAGCAAATGAAGAGCAAAAAAAAGGTCCTCACCTCCCAAATTCAAGTAAAGGAAGAGGAAAAAAAGGTCCTGGGTCTTCGCGGCGCCCCTGTAGCCTAGCCGCCGCGGCGCACAGTTTGTGAAACGCTGGGTTACACTATCAGTCATTATTGGAATCAGCATGTGAGAGTAGCCATTTCATTATTTTTTTTTCAGTACTATACAATATAACAATCCCATAAGTAACCATAGGAACAATTTTCTAACCATTTGGTTATAGTTAACTAAGCTTTCAGAAACCGGACCTTAGTATTCTGATCTATTGGCCACCTTCATTTATTTTACTTTTCACATATTTTTTTATAAAGTATCAATTAAAAATCATTAACCTGAACATCTATAAATGTAATATGTTGATAATCCAAGGAACGTTATTTCTAAGTCAGATATCATATTTGAAATTAAAATAAAAACCTGTCTAAAATTGATCAAACGCAGGAAGATGCTAAGCAATTTAATTTATTGCTCTAAATTCTATGATCGTATCTTGCGTTCTATCTGGGGTCTTGCGGTATTCCAAAATCAAAAACGAATTTGTATGGGTGTATAGAAAATCGGTAATTTTTATGTCAGTCACTGAACAATACTCTATTAAAAATAATTTATGTAAAATTTCAATTAAATTTTAAGCAGTCTCGAAAAGTTATCGTAATTAAATTATTTACGACCTTCTATTTGTATAAATAACCAAAGTACTTTATTAACATTTAAGGTGCAGTTTATATTTAAATAACAATAGTACAATTCGATATTGATGCTTTAATAAATAATAAATTAAGAGATTAAGTCATAAATTATATTTATCTAATGCCGGTTTCGCCAACGTACTACTATATTTATTTCTATAATAAAATAAACAATATCATGCCGCTGTTGCTTAATAGTATTACGAGTTTTATACTCAAAATAATATGATTTGTTTAATATATTATAATCAAAAATTTATGGATCTTGGCGAAATTTAATTTTTACTTTCCAAATTTTATTTGGATACATAATATATTTTACATGATAAAGAATATTGGGAAACAATTTTTTAAAATATTCCTACTTTTATTTTAAGTATAACACTTTTAGGGTTTTGTAGGTATGACCACCAAAAAACCCTTATAACGTCACTTATATGTAGAGCCCTGCGCGGATATGTTTTTCTGTATCCGCATAGACAGGATCTACATCCGATCCGCATCCGCAGCCTTTGTAAACATGAATATGCGCATCCGATTCGCATCCGCAAAAAAATCCGCACAGGATTTTCTGTCTGTTTGGAAATAACTAACATTTTTCGCCTTATTTGAAATATCGCTGCTTTAAAAAACTACTGAATTTTTTAAAATTTTATCACATTACATATTAGTGCTTCCAGAAATACGTTTTCTATCTAACGTCGTGCTAAGATTATATAGAAAAAAAATAAATAAATATAGAAATTACAATTATTCGACTCTGTCTGAAATCAAGTTTATATAAAATGTAAAACTTTAAACAGCAATATCTCAGAAACTTAATTTTTTAAGATATTTTACTATTGTTTTAGAGCAGCGATATTTAGAAATAATTAAACAGATTGATTTATCACATTTATGACCAATAAATAACAAGAAAAGTCCTATAAGATCAGCAAATTTAAAAAAATTAAATTTTTAATAATAAAACTAAATTCTTAAATTCATCCTATTATTAAAATATGAAAGTTATATGACGATTTCAAGAATTTTAAGATATACATATATTTTTTTTTTATTACAATTTTTTGGGTGCTTCAGCATCTAGGCATTTAACACCTGGTACAGTGTTATTTTTACAAATTATTGTATATATTTATGGCCTTAAGATAATTTATAATGTTATAGATATTTTTATTTTTTTAAATTTGATATGAGCTTATATGTTTTTAAATGTAGCAAATTAGCATGGTTAATTTTTACTAATATGTCAAAAAATGCAAAACAAGGCGATACATTACATAATTATTTTTAAATTAATAAACTGGCAATAAATCCAAAGAAATTGTTATATCTACGACTGTTATATAAACTCTACTATATTTAACTATTTAAGTAAGCGTAAAGTAGGTCTTTATGGGAAGAGTAAAAAAAGTGTCAAGTGCTGTAACGTATCATTATTTTACTCTTGTCATAAGCACAATACAAATGCCATCGATATATTTTGGGGGTTCTCAACGCGTCTTTAATAATAATAATAATAATAATAATAATATTTATTAAATAGCACAATTGGCTACATATTTTACTACATAGTAAAAAATATACGAAGAGGCGTCCAACCGAAGATTTAATGTTCACGCGGATATTGGGGATAAGCGGATATGATATATAATCCGCATCCGACCCGCATCCGCACGATTTAAATGATAATTTATCCGCGGATTTGCAGGGCTCTATTTATATGTCTCTCTCTGTCTGTCTGTACGGCAGAAATTGTAGCCAAACGGGTGAACATATAATGTTGAAATTTGGCATGCTTATATAACTCTTTGACTCACATATAGGAGTTTAAAAAATCACAACCCCCCAGGTAAATATAAAAACTTATGTAATTATTGAAAAAATAAATTACATTTTTTTAAATTTTTAGTGGGGTATCAAATGAAACTTGATAAACAAACACGTTTTTATTTTCGAAAAACCTTTTTTTGTAGGATTTACGCCAAAAATATGTAAAAAAATTTGTCCCCCACCCTATTTTCTAGAAGAGTTGATCTAAAAATCTGAAAAAAATCTCCATAATGTACACTGATGGGAGACGGAATAGTTCAATAGGAGTTTTTAATCATATTAGTTTTTTGTGCCGGAAAAAAATATTATTTTTTTATAATTTATTGTATGGTATCAAAAGAAAGCCCTTAAGACGTAGATTAAGAACCAAAAAGTAGTTTTTTATTTATATTTTATTTTAACACCATTTTTGTCCAAAATAGTACTACAAAAATCCCTGTCCCGCGCCCTCTAACCGAAAGGAGTTAAACTAAAAATCTGAAAAAATTCTAAGTACTGTACTTTAATGTAAACCGAAAACGTACGAGATGAATTTTTGATCAGATTTCAGTTTCGGAAAATATGCAGTTTTTGTGTTTTTAATAAAATTATCGAGCCTATCGATATACGTCTTTTTTTTAAGATGTCAAAGAAGAATAAATTGCTTATAGTAGTAAAATACTTACAAACCAAATAGAATATTGTTTACAGCTAGAGATACGCGAATTTTATGAAATTGAAAAATATGAAGTGTAACAGGAGTATATAAACACCTCTGCAGCACGTAAACTACGGCAGTAGTGTCCTTCCGCTAATGTGATCTTAGAACCACAGTTGAGAGTTCGAAGACATTGCATCACTTCGTAACCAAAATTTATATTTAGTCAATTCTAAATCAATATATATTTATCATTTTCTGTAATTTGTGAGTAATAATAATATGAACCAGTTATAGAAGCCACTTATCAATATATTTCTTTTTTATATAGATTTAGATACGAAGCAAATGCACAAAAAAATTGCTGGGATTTTTTAGTTTATATTTTCTTATGACGTAATTTTCGCAAGTTATTTAAATTTAGTTTAAATAAATTAAATGGAAGTTCTTAGTACTTAAGTATCGATTAAAAATGATTAATAAAAATTGTTGATTTTGATGTGATTATAGATTATTTTTTTTTACACATCCAGCATTCTGTTAACTTCTTACACTTATTAAATGTCTACAAAACTCTGAATAGTGTAAAGATTCACACATCACATCAATGTTTTGATTTTGATATCACATATAATGCAACATCTGTGGCAATAAGTGTTTCATTAGACATCGTTGCTGCATACTACCGAGTTAGCTATAATTCGTTCAAATGTTAGAATGCAATATTGCTCTTATAGGAAAGGGGGGCGGAAATGGGAGCCAATTGTTATAAAAGATTCCACGACATTTGAACATACGACAGATTAACATGCGACAGATGAACATAGATCGTGTGTTCAATTGACTTACGTTTATCTATCGCTATGATAATATGTCACAATGTTCATTTGTCGTTCAAGTGTCGCATGTTAATCTGTCGTATGTTCACATGTCGGGACACCGTTGTAAAAGTGTCAAATATTTCAATGAATCCAAAATATTTAAGATTTTTTGAGATTTGATTTACAAAAATCAACTCTACAAATCTGATAACAGAGAACAACCGTGTCTTCACAAATCAGCGTATTTTACAGCCGGTAACGTCGCCAAGAAAGGAAAGGATAGCGTTATTAGGAGAACCATTAAAGAGTATGATAAAGAACTACTCTATTTGCCCAGTACTGCATTCTAACGTTCGAACCGAGTATACTAAATTTGCTTTGGAATCACCGAATAAGTCGGTACGTGCGAAGACGCGGGCAAACAACAGCAATATTAGACTTTTCATGCAACTTTTCTTGCCAAGCCTAGTTGTCCGAGTTGCATACGTGTATGTGGCGGACTTAACAGAACCGTACTACTCAAATAAATATTTTACTAGCTTTCAGAATGTATAAAAATAGTCTAATAAGTAAGATCATCATAAAATTTTTAAAACAAAAAACATCACTGTCTACGAAATACCATTTACATTCCTACATTTTACCCCGAGGCATAAATTTTAAAACACGCCACTCCGAATGCATTCATTAATAAGTGCGTGAATGAACTAAATCTTTCTTTGGAATGTCTAACGGTCAGAACCTTTCATTAACAGTCCACTTGCTCAAAATTAGTGCATCGCAATCTGAAACACTTAAATCATTTTGTAACATATAATTAACTTTTGCAAACATTTTTCTGACAGGCGTATATTTGTTATAAAGCTATAGCAAATTTGATTTTTTTATTATCACGGAATATAATTAGAAATCGGAATATTTGTTTAATGGAGAATTTCTTAAATTTTTTGCTGGTGTGTGGCGAGGTATTTTGCGGTTCTTTTGAGATTAGAATCTTATGTCGAATTAATTAAATTTGTGTTTAGATTTTTGAGTTTATACTAGTCCTTTATGCAATGTATCTTTCAAAATATGAGAATTTTTTAAGAGTTATTTAATAGATAAAAGACATAATCGATTGGTTAAAATAAATTTCTTTTGCTAAATTTTAACTAAACGTTTGCACAACCGGCTCGTAGCGATGTGATACTTTATTGAACCTAATATAAACCAAATAACCAGCAACTAATAGTCTAAATTAAATATTACATTGGGCCAGTTGCATAAAGCGTTGTTAACCATGTTGTAATCACGCCGTCAGTTGATGTCATTGCCACATATTTAGCAATGTCATGATGAAAAATAATTGATTGTTTACTTCGCAATGCTTTCAGCAACACTTGAGTACAAGATGCATAGTTAACTACATTGTCAGACTTAACAACGCTTTATGCAACTGGACTTTAAGTATCACGGAAATCAATTTTGACTAGGACAGAGGTCGGCAACCTTTCGGTGACAAAGAGCCAAATCTATATTGAAAACAATAACATGGAAGAGGCGCTAAAAAATATATGCTATATTTAAGAAAAGACCTAAAAATTGTTTATTTGTCTTAAAATAATCACGTATTACAATAAATTAATATTTACTTATACATTTAGTTTGTGATACCTATTGCACTTGCCAGTATATTACAATATAATAATTTTTTTAATGGGACTATTGCTCCTGCATAGTGTTCGTTAAAACTTCAATATTTGGTGAATATTCAGTAATCTTTAACTTAAGGCAGCACTCAAGTGTCAGGTCAATACGATTACTTCTTAACTAACTCTTTATTAATTTCATATGTGAAAAGACTTGCTCACAGTAATATGTGGATCCGAAAATTGTCAGTAGTCCAAAAACATATTTTTTTAAATTATTGAACGATTTTGAAAGACTCCAAGCTTCGAAAACAACTTTACCTACATTTTGAAGATTGTGTATTTCGGTCCACTTATGCTGGGAAAATAAAATGCACTTTTCTCTTTCAAAACTTTGCAGTCCAGAATTAAATTTTATATTCCATAAATCTTTGGATTTCAAATCCAATAATTGAAGTTCAAATTATGCCTGATTAATCAAACAATGCTCAATTTTTTGTTAATGGTGATAAATGTAATTGCTGCATATCTGCTTCATTTGGTTTTGTCAAAAAACCTAGTGTAGCTTTATATTTTCTAAACTCTTTAAATCTTTCTCCAAAAGCTTCTTGCATGTTAACAATAGTTTGTGCAAAAAAAATTGCATTAATAACTTTGTTATTGTCCTTATGTTTTTGTAAATTAATAAAATGTAAAAATGTTTCTGCACGTAAATCATTCACAAATACAGATAACTTTTTTTCGAAACAAATTACTTCTTCTAAAATGGAATATGCAGTAACTCGAGGAATTACCAGGCGTGAATTGCACCGTAAAACATCCTGAACAATACAGAACCTATTTAGTACAGGCAGAAAGTTGCAAATTTAAAAATAAATTATAGTAGTATTAAAATAAAAACCAGCCAATTTTCAAGGAGCCACAAAATTTTCTAAAAGAGCCGCAGGTTGCCGACCCCTGGACTAGGATAATGTTTTTAGTCAAAATTGATTTCTGTGTCTCAAATAAATACTGATCAAAACTTTCCTCTGTTATTCTTGTATGAATGTGGCAGTTGCGTTTGTTTTTTGTATACTTGGGATCACCTTTGTGCTTCGAACTTAAATTTTTCTCTTGCGGTGGGCTAGCCCGGGTAAATTGAATCTTACAGTCAATTGGAAAGTGAACATAAACTAACTTAACAAAAAGGACAAAAATAAGTAGGTACCATTTGTGATAGCATTCTATTATTGGTAATAAACTCATATTTATAAAAAAAATACGGTAGTAGTTGTAAGCAACGACAGAAATTTCACAGTTGCATTTAGCGCTACTGTCACCAGGCGGCACTACTTAACTTCTATATTGCTTACGAAAATGTTAACAAAATCTGACCAATCCATCTCGTGACGTCATCAGATCAATCTGAGCAATATTGTGGATTGAAAAACGTAAACGCCTAATAAGTCTGTTCGTAGAGCTATTTCCTACAGCTTATTATCGTCAGCCGCAAGCACGGAGCTCGTATGAGTACTCTGTGCTTCTGTGCACTCTGCGCTTGCGTCTGATTTTAATAAACCGTTGGAAATAAATTTACGAACAGACTTATGTATCGTGCACACATTTAATGCTACACATGCGGTAATGAAAAAATTTAACCTAATGACACGTTTAATCTATCTGAAACATTCTGTATTTTCATTCGGAATCCCTAACAGGTTGCAGCAATACGCGCCTTCGTTGTTCCTTTTAGGTACAAATAGTCCTCGTTTCTGATTAGTTTGTCGTGCGGGGTAATCATCAGACTTGTATGTAACTGGTGCACATAACCGCCGAGAAAAGTTTTCTGGCCCGTGACAGGCCAGTGGCCCGGGCTACAGACCTCCCCCCTACAGTAAATATTTCACTTCTACCCGCTAAAAAAAGACATATTTTACTAAAAACTCGCAGACCTTTGTAACAAAAATTACGAACGGCCAGGATTTAATGGTTAATTTGTTGTTTTTTTTTATCTATGTAAAAATTATTATTAAAAAACGGCTTGGGCCCCTTTGGCAGTTGGGCTCATAACAGAAGTCTCAGATGTCAACCCCTCTAGGTGGCTCTGTCGGTCCGTTGGATTGGAAAAAGAACTTCTACTCAGATTAGTGTTATTCGAAATTGACCATTTCGGAACTGGTTAATAGAACTGGGTATCCGGAACCTCGTATTCGTAGCGCGAAACCGGATATCCGTAAAATCGGAGTGATGAGAAAAAAAGGATCGAAGTAATGAAAAAAAGAAAAACTTAAGATCAAAATAATGAGCAAAAAAAAAACGGAACCGGGTTACTCTAATATTACGTGTCCCGTTTTACCCAAAAAGCCAAACCGGTTTCACTACCCAGCACTACATTTTACGAGCTTTACTACACTTTGTATTGTGTTTTGGAAGGATTGTTGCATCTTATTCAGGCTGCTTTGCTTTATGACGTTAATTAAAGATTTTAGTCACTGGAAGACTGCTTTCTACATTGTTTCATCCTTAAAATTTTTCATACGAATACTGGGTTCATTAGTATAATACGAAGGAGTATTATAGGCACTGATTCCTCACTTTTTTGAATATTCAAATCCATTAAATATCTGAATCGTCCCCTCAAAGAACGCAACATGAGTGTATGTGAACGTGTCCTCTTGGTTGGAGACCTCTGTTCTACAGCATAGAAAATAAAACTAGCCAAGCATTTACATGATCTTTTCAACGTAATTCTTTCATGGAACACTCAAGTTCCTTGCATGTAAAAAGCTTATTAACAGAGAATAAATTAAAACAAACATTAACAAAAAACGTAAAAATAAATGTAATTCTAGAAACTCGTGAACAAGAATCAAATAACTCTTACTCAGCCATTTGCATCAATGAAAACAATGCTGAAAGCAAGTGCACATCTACAGACATCACGTACATCCGCAGATCTCTAGATTATGTCTGTCTATGTGTCTGTGTGAATATCTGTCTCTCTCTCTCTATATATATCTGTATATAAAGAAATAAGGTGAAATTTGTGGAATACGAAGAGTGATGAAATTATTATATTTTAACCAAGATGTAATACCAAGCAACTTAATAATTCATTTTGTTGCTTTCATATAGTTTCGGAGCTCTATAAACGGTGAAATAACGTTCTCTGCCTAGGGTGACCAATTCTTGATCTTCCTATTTAAAAAGAGAAATTAGTTAATTACATATTTTTTCGCACAGCCACTATGAATATTTGCGGCTAATATCATATGTCTGGAATAAATAAAACAATAAATAGGTAAATAAATTCCTATACACGTACTTACACAATAATAAAAAAAAACGTGTCCAGACAAACACAAATAAATTAGAAGACAAGTCTGTTAGAATATTTGAACAGAAGCAAGGCGATGATCAGAGACTTAAGGGTTCAGTTACCATAATATACCACAGATTAAAGATACATGCCTGTATCATCCTATCCTTGCTTACCCTTTTGTCACCTAAAGCAACTAACGAATAACGAATAAAAAGTACCGGTATATAGATATCGGTATCGTATCGAAACAAAATATCGTTATTTTCAAGTATCGACAGGAAAAACGAATATATTTTCTATAAAACGTAAAAAACATTTTATTCTTATAATAACAATTTGATTGTTTTACAGTAATAAATAGATTAAAGTATAAAGGCTATTCCAAACGTTTAGGCTGAAGTAAATGGGAATTTCGTTCTTTTAGGTTGTCACGAGTCACGAGAGCGGACCTCGCTTGGGTTTCATTTTTCAGGTTGGTATGGGAAAATTCCAACAGTGAAACTGTTCTATGAGTGAAACCATGGAAACGAATGACATTTACTAAAAATTTTAATACCTTTTTACAAATTTTGAAGACAAAACAAATAAATAAATGGGAAATTTTTATTAAGAACAACAAAAAATTAAAATGCAATGAAAAGGACACTTTATAATGACAATCAATTTAATCTTTGCAATGTGAGTATCATTTACAAAGCTTAAACAAAATGAACAAAAGTCCGAATTAATAGATAAAAATTATTAGATTTCAAAATCTAGTTCCGCCTATATGTTTGGAATAATCTATGTATGCTGTTCAGTTCACTTTTGTAAAAACAAACGAAGGAAATTATGATTTCTTTTTGATGAAATGGTAAGAAAAGGGCATCTATAAGTCTGAGTGATTGTTTAAAATATAATTAAACACTTCACTCTTCGTCATTGCAAGCACCGAGAAAAAACAGTTTAGTAAGCCTTTTGCCCAGAAGCCTATTTCTCTCTCTGCATATAGTGGCTCCTGCTTTCGAAAATAAGCGCTCTGAAGGAACTGACGTCGCTACTACAGACAAGAATTTCTGAGCAAACCTGTAGCGGATTGGATTTTAGAGGTAAAACTGGATTTTTCAAATACCGTGATAGTTCATGTTCAGTTTTGTTAGAACCAAGTTGGCCTGTGCCTGATTTTAGTTTCCTCTTCCTATGTGCAATGTTAATATAGTGACTCCAAAGAGCTACTACAGGTACTAGTTTTCACCAGATTATAATATAAATATAAATTATACGATATTGTTAAAAAAAAAGATTAGATACGATACTGGGTCAAATGTACTGATATGAGTAAAGTATCGGAAGATTAGTATCGATACTAAATTCGCGATATCGAATGAAAAATATCGCTACTGGTATCGTATCAGTAGTATGGGAACATCCCTAGCTAGGTAAATTGTAGGCGTTCGAGAGGAAGAAACTCTAATAGATGGGCTGACCAGACGAAAAGTCTAATTGGTTAGGCATTCTACTAAGCAATACAAGTGGATTATGATGGAAAAACTTGGTGTAACACAATGGAAGCTATTGAGTCATAGTTCTCATAACCCTTTTGAGATATGTTGTTTATAGGTATATCTTGATAAATTAAGAAAAAGCATAAAAAATGCAAATGGAAATTTAATTTATTTTTAACTGTCTATATACAGGATATTTTTGGCAACTCTTAAGCATTGCTAACTTCTTTATTATAAAAGATAGGAAGGGTGATAAATTAGAAAAGATCGAATATTCCACTCTGAAACTAAAGCTGCGTTCAGAGCTCGTAGCTATATATATACGAACAGTGCACAGGTCATATCCTATAGTCGACTAATTTACGAGCTCTGAACGCAGCTTTAGTTTCAGAGTGGAATATTCGATCAGAATACACATTCAGAGTAGACATGGCAGTGACTGCCATGTCTACTCTGAATGTGTTTGGGATGGTTTTTTCATTTTCATTTCCGTATATTTTTTTATAAGAATATACTTCTGCAAAATATTGACAACGTACTCTAGACTGAGGATGACTGGATTTACCAGTCGAAACGTCTCTTAATATTTTATAAATAAACTTTTGACGAGTATTCAAGAATTTTTATTTCCTCCTACATTTTTCGTCAAGAACAACAATCCAACTATATATATATACATTTCAAAATAACTCTAAATCTATAAATTTGCAGATTCTAACATTAGTTTTTACAAAAAGAAACATTTTAAAATCTTGTACTGCCTAATAATCTGACGTTTTCTTCCCATATTTTTGATCTTCTTTCGAAGACCTCCTTCATCCATTGGTACCCACTGCCTGTCGCATCTAGCACTCTGCGCAGGCATTCTTCTCCTACTCCGCTACAGGCCAATAGGTGTTGGATTATCTCTGTGGCTTCTCCGCAAGTTCTAAAAGTTCTTTGGTATTCTGGTTTCCAGAAGCAGTTAGCCCCTTCTTTGTTTCCGCACTGGAATCTAGCGATGATTTTCTGCTTCATCACTTTTGGCTTCGCGAGGTATAGTGGCACTGCGGGAACTTGTACGAGTTTATATCCCTGGTTGTACCGTGATCTTTCTATTCTATTTTGTTACTCCTGTCTCTGTACGTGTCTGTCCCGATCCTCCATTATATATTCTAATTCTTCTCCTCCTTCTTACCTGCTGTTGCTATATCCATTTCTTTCAAAATATTTTCTTCTGTCTTCTCCCCAACTGGTTCTATAGTTTTCTTTTTCTTTTCGACATTCTTGTATAAATGTTTGACTGTCAGTTGTTTCAATGTAACCCTGGAGATCTTGCAACTTAAGAAATGACACATAGATGGCTCTAGCATCCAACGACCAAAAAAATAAGCGAATCGGCCTTGGCGGAAAAAAAAACTTTTTAGCCGGTATTAGATGATAAAAAAAGAACTGTTTTTGCGGTGGTCGCCCAAAAAAATTATTATGGCTTGATTGCTCCAAATTTATGTACATGGGGCAGGAGATAGAACTTAAGACTCACTTTTCTCAGTTATTTGCCTACTAGTAGTGGTACCTGAAAGAAAACTTGGTGGCATCTGAAAAAAATATTAGTGATTTTTAAAAATATGAAAAACAATAAGGCTGTCCCCTTCTAAACATAAATATCATGTAGATCAGGGGTAGGCAACCATTTTTACGTTGCGAGCCATTTTTTTGTATTTTACATGTATTTACATCGGTTTACTCGTATTTACGTCGACATTAATAAGATTAGTGTAAAGAAGACTTAAAACTTTAAAGCATTGCGTCAGTAATGTTTTGCCTACGCTGGATAATAAATGTAAACATTGTATTTTCTTATTGGTGGGCCGCATAAAACCATTCGGCGAGCCGCATTTGACCCACGGGCCGTCCTCTGCCGACCCCTCTTATAAAACACTAGACTTTAGTGTAGTATTGCTGTTTTACCCACAAGTAACATGTGCAATACATATTTTCTTGAAAGTTTTGTTATTCTTTCGCATAAAATACTTGGGCTACAATGTACCAAATTTGTTAGCACTAATATTATAGGCTAAACAAAAACTCCATCAGAAGTTAGAGTGTAATACGGTGTCCGTTCCCTCGTGTCGGCAAGTAATGACCGTCTACCTGTCGTCGGTAACTCGTTGTCCGTCCTCTTCATGCACCGGCATTCCGACAGGTAGCTACCGACCGGCCGCACCGCACAACGCGTTCCGCATCTCAAACATCCCGCCTGTCCGACTGTCTGTCTGTCTCTACCTATATACACACAGGGTAGGAGTAGCACAATTAATGAGAGGTTCATGAAAAATTGGACCATTTTGATGAGTAATAGGGTCTAGTGTTGGTTTAATCACGGTAATTAAATTTAATAAAAAAATAAATAAATAAAAATTGTTTTCAATATTTCATGTTAAATTCTACCTGATTGCCTTCTAATTTCAAGTTATTTGATCTAAGACTAAAATCTAAGCAATGTTTTAATATTAATGACATATTTCTAGTTTAGTGTAGAATTTAAAAACATTTTAACTTCCATTTTGAAATTTCGTCTACTACACCCACGTTCATTTATATAGTTCGTTTAAAATTGACGCAATGTAATAAATCATTGTAATAAAAGAAAAGCATTGCCGACGATTTTTTTAACCATCTAAATATTTTAAAGAAAATTTCTAATACATTTATTCTTAAAGAATTATCAGTAAAATACATATCGATGGTCTGTCTAAAATAGGCAGAGAGTAATAAAAAGAGCTCGATTTACAGTGCTCAACTAAAGCACTATGATTGGGGGGGATACGCGAGAGGTGAGTTTTAAACCAGAGACGGCACTACTACTTCGGCAGGAATTACGGAAAATTCATCGCAGAAAATTCATCGCGAGATAATTCATCGCAGAAAATTCATCGCAGAAAATTAATCGCGGGGAACATTCATCGCAGGGAAATTTCATTGTGAGAAAATTCATCGCAAGAAAATTCATCGCTGGGAAAATTCATCGCAAGAAAGTTCGTCGCAGAAAAATTCATCGCAGGGAAAATTCATCGCATAGAATATTCATCGCAGGGAAATTAAGTTAAATATCGGGTAATTTTAATTCGTACAGTGAGCGAATTCCATTGAAATTGAAATCGTTTAATAAAACTGGTAATTGTTATTACATATAAGAGACATAAATAAGTTATACAATTAATATCAAGAAAAATACTTTACATAAACTAAATATTGTTTAGTTTTAATAATGGTGGTCTTCTATGTTTTTCACAAAGCTGTATTTACCTATTTCGGTGAAAGTCGATTACTTTAGAAATTCCTAAAATGTTCGAGGAAAACGCAAATTTGCACATAAATTTGGATTAAAAATGTGATAAGCCCTTATTCTATTTTCATTCCATATTCGCGGATTGGACCTAATTTGATCCAAAAACTTCGACCCTACTCTCAGAAGATGAATTGGACCTAATTTGGTCCAAAAACACCAACTCTACCTTGTTGGAATTTACCTAAAATTTTTCATCAATAAATTTCGTTTCCAGTAATGCGCACGTACGTACGACCTTAGCGTTTGTAATTTCCCTGCGATCAATTTTCCCCGCGATGAATATTGCCTGCGATGAATTTTCTTGCGATGAATTTTCTCGCGATGAAGTTTCCCTGCGATGAATTTTGCCTGCGATGAATTTTCTTGCGATGAATTTTCTTGCGATGAATTTTCTCGCGATGTAGTGTCCCTGCGATGAATTTTCCTCGCGATGAAGTTTCTTGCGATGAATTTTCTACGATGAATTTTCCACGATGAATTTTCTGCGATGAATTGTCCGGACCCGCTTCGGCAGTATAAAACTGTCTTGGGATCAACCTGGCAAATATGCCTGTCTTTTTGCACTCGTTTCAAATCTATTCTCTGCCATTTTGGGGCACACTATAAATAATTTTAATAGCATTTTAATGTTACGTAAAGGGTGGGAATAAATCCTCATTTATGATAGATCCATAGCACAAGCGCGTGACACAGGCATAAAGATATATGATTGCAGTTTATTGTCTGTTTATTATAAACAGTTCGTACTATCAGCTGAACAGTGATACACCATTGATTCGCATTGTGCATAGGCGATGCCTCTATGTTATGGACCTATTATAAACTAGGCTTAAAGCCTGGTTTATAATGACTCTATAACATAAACGCATATGCATTGAACAATAGATTTGACCTTTCAAAACATCTAGGCGTGTCAACCCATAGCCGTAGGGATTATTTTTTCACATTACGCATCTTACTTAAAGGATTAACAAAAACAAGTATACTTATTTATAGTTAGTACTTACACGTATGTATGCGCCACTGACCGTTGACTGTTTACAACGTGGTTGTAAACACGACCCCTAGTTCTTTTGTAGTTTA
This sequence comes from Liopterus haemorrhoidalis, assembly GCA_963971575.1. Lineage (NCBI taxonomy): Eukaryota > Metazoa > Arthropoda > Insecta > Coleoptera > Dytiscidae > Liopterus > Liopterus haemorrhoidalis. The sequence continues at coordinate 22,664,791 of OZ020620.1, forward strand.
ACAATGTGATTATAGTTATACGGGATAATTGTTTTATGCCGATCGTCAAAAATAATATGGTATGTTCTATATAAAAAGGTCCTATTCCAGTTTAGAGAAATTAGTTGTAGTATTTGATTTTAGTGTGGACAATAAAACAACAAAAAAATAGAGCTTTTGAAAGATTATGTAGCGGCTAAGTGGGTAAATGGTGGAGCGTTCTTAGTTAACGCAAAAATCGTGGTGCTAAATTACTACAATGCAATAAGGAATGCATATGTCAGAAATAGAGGAATAGAGGTTTAAGAAGGAAAATTCACTGGGGTACAAAAACTAGCTTCCAGTGGAAGAAAAAATTGAAGTCTCTAAAAATGATAAAATAACTTTAATTCTGTATTTCTGTATTTGAGATCAAAAACAATTATTTATCAACAAAAGTGGCTTTATTGTTTTTCAAAATATTCTCCATGAACATGAATACACTTTTGCGTGCGTTTGAACCAGTTTTCGAAGCACTTTTTCCACTTCGATTGAGGCTTTTCCCACTGCGATTGTCAAATTATATGGGATCCAACGCGAACTAATCTTTATGACGGCCAGATATCCATGCAATAGTGAATGTATGCTGGTCCCACTAATGCCCAACGATACATCAATCTCACGATAAGTCACTTGACGACATTGCAGAACAACAACTGATTTTGGACGACCTTCACGAAATTAGTCCTTAAGCGAACTACAGCCAAGATAGAAGTCGGCAAACCATCTATAAACAGTAGTCCTTGATGGTGCGTCATTCCCAAAAGTCGAATTAATTTCATCGATGCATCGGTTGTAAAAAACAAATCGCTCGAAAATGTGTACGATTTAATTCAATATTTAGCCGAGATGAATTTTTTCAAGTTCGAAATATATTTATGCGAAATATAAAAGGCAACCATCGTACACCAGACCAAAATATCGGCCAAAATCAATCGTGCACCTATTTTTCGCCTATTCTGTATTTCGGATGGCAGTGACTAATGTACGGATTTTCATGATTAGAGTCGTTATTTTCATGAAAAAGACCCAAAAAGACTTTCTTTGTTCTGTTCTTTCTCAATTAAACTCAAACCTGTTCACAGATATTTGACTTGTTAATTAAGAATTTATTATGCTCGTCATTTATTTTTATATTTGTAGTACATTAATCGATACTACGAAATATTAATAGTTTTTTCTATAATACTGATATCAGTACAGTACGATATTCTACAATATTTCTGATTACTGATATAAATACAGTTATTATAAAGTATCGATACCTTCAATACCCCAGCGCAGTCTGCACGATTCTTTTTTTTTTACTAGTAAAGTAACCCATACCACGTAGTATAGATACTACTAAACGATACCGATACCCAGTATTGATATCTGCGATCTATAATTACTTCCCTAGTTCCAAATAATATAATTACTTTTGTATTCATTTTTGACTTAAACTATACATTTCCGTAATTGTTTATATAAGTTATAAATGTCTAATAAGTACTATTTCTTGTTCTGTGCTTGTAAAATGTCCATTCGTTCCAGCCCTGTAAAGCTGTCTTGTCCATCTAATACCTTGTCCAGAAGTTTGTCATGTCTCGTTCTCAGAAAGAGTGTTCGCTGTCGGGCTGCACTCGGATATTACGTACAAATTGAATGTCCGACATCGTTTTAAAAGGACTTTAAGCTCGGTTAAGATTCCTATCTTACTACACATCCTAACGTACTAGTACTAACTTGTTTTTATTGTTGTGTTATTATGTCCATATTCATAAATTTTAAATTTTATGAATCAAGAAAGAGATTCTGGTTTAATGAAGTTATTTTTTTTAATATTCTGGAATGTTTAAAGGTGCTGCAATGGAAATTTATTGTATATAAAATGTCTCATTCATGTCTAGATTATTAATAAATTTACAGAATTATGGATAAAGACATTAGACAAAGTTAGATCTTTGAAAATTGAGATAAATGTTTTTTTTTTTTTTGTTATAAAATGTAATAATAATCTTATTGTTATATCGAGTGTGTAACAAGATAGAAGGAATAAGACTTTTTTCTGATGTGTTCGGAAATATACAAGTATTTTAGTAGTCTATATGAATATTGACTAATATGGAAAAAACATTTTGGGAGATATATCAAATTTTACACTCTTAAAATGAAAATTTCTGTATAAAATTATTCCATTTAAAAAATGTGTATTTTCAAAATAACCCAAAAATGAAGTGATCTTTTATTTTATTTTATTACCAGTATTTTTTATAATAAGAAAACAAAGCTTGTTCTTTTTTATAGTTTTTCGACTGGATGAATATTTGGGGAATTACATGAGAACACTCTAAAATTAAAATCTTGAAATATCTCACTTATTATTTCCTGTACACCAAAAATGTATATGCGGATTTTTTTTTTTTTCTCAATTCAGTTTTTAATATGAAGATTATTATGGGGCAAGTGGACTGTTACCTATAAAGTTGAAATATCTCATTTATTATTTATTTACCAGCAAAAATAAATATAATAAATTGAATTATTCCTCTCTGTTCAATGCAGTTTTTAATTTTTACCGACCGCCAACATATATAAGGGAGGTATTGTGATCATACCGATTTTGTCAGTCTGTCTATCTGTCTGTCTGTCTGTCTGTCTGACCGTCCGTCCGTCCGTATGTCTGTCTGTCTGTCGGTCTGTATACATGTGCAGAGCAAATTCGACTAAAAGGATTTGTATGAAACTTAATATTTAAGCTTTTGACATTAATGGCACGAATTGATCAACTTTGGGTAAAAATCGGTTAACTAAAAATGGGAGTTTACTCGTGTCGATTTTAAGATTTTTGCGAATTTTCACAGAGAAATATTTTGAAAAAATTTATTTAAAAGTTGCTATAAAAGCAATAAATTCTAAAACTTTTATTTCAGACATTTTTTGATAAAACGAAAAAAAATTGATTTTTTTTCGAAATTTTTATTTTTTCATACTTATATGTAACGTTTCCATGGTCATGATAAATATTGGGCCAAGTTATTTCTACTCTGCTGCTAGAATGTATTTATACAAGTACTTTGTGATGGCGGTGGGTCCTGTGGTGGCCACAGCTGATTGTTTTGATGTAATTTAAGATATATGTATGTTTAGGGAGCTATGAGGAGAGCTACCTATAAAATAAGTATCTTACTTATTATTTATTTAACATTAAAAATATTACATAGGAGTAGTTTTGAATAAATAAATGATTATTTCTGTTCTACTTGGAATTGAAATATTTCATCATTTACGTTACAGCAAAAGTGTACATTACAAAAATCGAAAGAAGTTCTGGTACTCCAGCTAGTCTATAATAATAAACTTGGCTCAATGGTGAGCCACTTGGTTGGAACATAGAGGTCTGCACGCTCGGGCTTGGCCCGTGGGCCCAGGCCCGACCCCGCCCGAGGGCCGGGTTCGGACCGACTGACATGTATTATATTCGGGCTCGGGCCGGATAAGAACAATAATACCTTTAAATAATATATTTTTAAACCTTCGTTATAAATATATTTTGTTAATTAAATTTCTAGTTTTATAATTATTACAAATTGTAAGCAATTTGTTGTATCATAATATTTTTTAACGAGGTTTATTCGGGCTGAATTTAAAATTTTGTCGGGTTCAGGCCGGGTAGATGCAATAATTGTATTAATATTTTCGGGCTCGGGCCGGGCCGGACTGGAAATATAACGGGCCGGGTAAAGGTGGTCCAAAATATGCCCGTGCAGACCTCTATTGGAGCACCCTGCATAAATACAATACATATATTTGAAAGTAAAAATCGTTCCTTCCTTGTGTCCTTTTCTGTTGCAACTTAATTTCTACAATGTTATTTTTGTACATTTGCATATTGATGATTATCAACAGAAAAATCATTACCATAATTTTATTACAAGCTGACATCTCATTCTTATAATTTGTACATCATTTATTTGCACATGATGATTAAATTATTACTATATGTAGACATGTGTATTGTGTAACTGTGACTTTGAATTGTCAATTGTCATATTTGTGTATTTAATTTTGAAAGTGACACCTACGTACTTTATTTAATTATATATTTATTTCTCTTACTTATTCATACACTTTAGATAGATGTTGAAATGAATACAAGAAGATCTATCTTGTAATTTTTATGAATATATTGTGCTTGAATAATATGAATAGAATTAAATAACATCGATGTAAGTGCTGGTGAATAGATGAATGAGTTTAGTATTTCATTTATTTTCTAAATTACATGTTTTGTAACTAATAATACCATAACGATCTCTACACAAATGGTTTACTTTAGATGGCGAAATATAGTTGTCAGAACCGATTACATTGTATGGAGTAAAGATATGGATTATTATTATATCGTATGTCATAATGCCTAGTATGTCAGAGATTTAAGGTCGCGATAGCGCTTTCTGGTATAACGTAACGATTACTTTTTACGGTAGCCTAGACTTCTAGCTTTACTTGCCCTCTCTAGCACGCCTCATATTCGAGAATTTTTATTCAGGTACTCATTTAAGGGAAGGCCGAGAGACCTGCGGTTGCAATGGCCAAGATTTTTTTTGAGTTCAACTTCTGCTTATATCAAATAATTTGTGTGAAAATATTTATACAAATTACAGGTTCTGCTTAACCGTTCGCAACCGGCTATAAACTGTAGGTGCCTTTCTGTGTACGCTGAAAAATGGACGTAATTCTGACCATATTGCTCCTGAATGTACATAGATTGAAAATATGGTCATGAAACCTGGAAACAGGAGACCTAGGGTCAACTCGGGCTATCGAAAAAAAAGAAAAAATCTACATAAATTTCTATATGGTCCGGAAACTTTATCATCAAAAATTCCGAGCGTGCTATTCTGGTTCACATCAGTGTGTATTACACCAATTATTTGAGATTTATAGACCAACCATTCTCGGTAATATCCCAATAATAATAATAACAAACATAATAATTCTCGACATTTAAAAACTAATTTTGTTTTTCTCGAAACTCATAGATGCTTCAAGAGCTTTCATTTGAAAACCTTTATTTTTTTAACAATACAAACAATAGTTAAATAATAGTCTGATCAAAAACTGCAAGTGGATTATTCAGTTTACATTAATGTGCCGTACTCTGATTTTTTTCATATTATTAAACTCACCTCAAGACAAAAGTTTATCTTTGGACATTTTTAGTGTATTTTAAGCAAAATCCACGTAAAAAAGTCATAATAATTATTTCTTTTGGCTTCCCTTTGATAACTTAAGTTCAACTTAAACTTAAACTTAAGTTGAAACTCATGTACGTTTATTGTTATTATTATTATTATTGCTGGATGTGTTTTATTGAAAGTATTTTTCTTACTGGCCGATCAAATTTCAACACGTAAAAAAGTAAGTTTTTAAAAATTGGAACACATGCTTTACTACTACATCCGACCGTATTACGAAGAATGCGTTTTTGTAGTCTAAATAATCTAATGAGTTCGGAACTTGTACCCTAGCATAGTAAGCCATATGATTGCATTAAGTATATGGTAGCAAAATTATATGTTCGCACTTACTAACTGATTGCACGATTCGGCTAGTAATTTAATTTTCCAACATACTTGGGACATTCTTTTACACAGACTATCTATTTGAGTATCCATGTAAGCTATTCATTCAAATGAATGCCTAATAATTTAACACTTGCATGTTTTTTTCATAGATTTCTTACTTTTTATGAATTGGCTTACCTCATATGTAGATTTTCTTTTCATAAATTTTATGAAACTACATTTTTCATCATTTAAGATTATTACATTTGAAACTAGCGAATTATTCAATAACTTTATGTCGTTATTTATTTTGGATATAAGGGATATAAACAATCTGAATTAGAATTTATTACCGTGGTGTCATCAGCAAATGCCACAAGTTTCGAACTTATCCACAACATTGTTAACATATAAATTATATAGGAGTGCTCCTAGTACACTTCCTTGCGGAACTCTTTGTGCTACATATAAATTTCTTGATTTTGTATCATCAATTTCTACGTATTGTTGCTTATTTTTTAAATACGAGAGTAACCAATCCTGAGCTTTTCCAGGAAGATCAATTTTTGATAGTTTTTCTAACTGAATTTTGTGATTAACGCGACAAATGCCTTCGTTAAATCCAAAAATATTGCTAGAACATGACATTTTTATAATATAGTCTAAAATTTTAATCAGTACTGTTGTTGTAGAGTTCCCCCTTCTGAAGTCATGCTGTTCCGATATTATTATAGTGTTTTTCTCCACGAATTTTACTATCTAATAGTTCTACTAGATAATAGCATGAAATGCGTAAAGTCGATATCTGTCGAAAATATAAAAGAGCAGATAATGCCAATAATTTTATTTATTCAGATTAAATTAATATCTTAAGATAGCACAGACAAAATTAAAATATAAATACCGATATCAAACATGCCTGAATAAAACAAAATAAATATAAGTTATTAAAGATTAAACGTTCATTAAACTCATATTAAATCCATGATGAAATGATTCACAGTTCCAAACAGTAATAAAAGCTTTTAAAATCACATGAACGTTATTTTAACTGATGCGATGTGAACAACTTTATAAAGAGCAATAAAGTGAAACGATCATAGTGTTTAGTGTACGGGACAGTAAAACATGTCATTAGATACAACGTTCAACATCATCAGGTGGACAGGAATAAATGTGTGAGAATAAATCTTAGGAATGCTTGATGACAGATAGCTCTCTTAATACCATGGCGTTGGACTCGGGCCAAAATAAAGGTATTAAACTCGTATATATGGATAGAGTCAAAAAAGTAACAAACCTGTATATTTTAGTTTGTTCAACGGAAGAAAATCGAGATAATAATATTGTGAAAATGGACATGGATAGGCTATACTGTAAGAAAGATGCTTGGAAACATTAGAAATCAAGTACTAGAATTTAATCCACCAGGTAGAACAGCGTTTCCCAAGTGGTGGTTCGCGGGGTGTACAAATGGGGTTTGCGAAAATAATATTGTAATGGCGGAATTTTAAATCGCCAAAGAAAATTAAACGCATATAAACAAATTAAAAATGAATATCCTGTTCTGTCAAAAAAAAACCATTGCAGTTCTATTACCCTTTTGCACAACATATACTTATCTGAAAGATAAATACAGAAACAGGTTAAATGTAGAACCTGATCTAAGACTGAAATTGTCGGATATTGAGCCAAACTTTGAATTGCTTTGTTCCATCAAAGAGCCACAAATATCCCATTTAACTAAGAGTTTTTTCAAATTTAACGTATGCTTAACTAAGAACCAGTTAGTTTGTTGAATTGATTTTGTATTCATTTTTTATAGCTATCATTTTAGTCTTATTAATGTTTGTACATGGAAAATATGGAAAATAAATGTATTACCAAATTTTATTGTTTTTTTTCTTCTGTCATTAACGACTACTTAGGGCAGAGTTTCCCAACCGGTGTGCCGTGAAATTCTAGGAGTGTGCTGCGAAATTTTACAATTTTCCATTTAAACCCATATTCAATAACTCATAGCTGTGCCGCAAAAAAAATTTTACACGTCAAAAGTGTGCCGCGAACTTAAAAAGTTTGAGAAACACTGACACAGGGTGTTCGCCGAATTCGTTCGGATTTTATAAGGGGTTCGCGAGGAGAAAAAGGTTGGGGAACACTGCGGTAGAAGAAAAGGGGACGAACAGTGATATGGAAAAGAAGCATTAAGAAAGAACGTGGAATAAAAGATTTGTCTCGGGTAGACGTGAATGCAAAAATAAAAGATGGAAAATTGTTGATCAAAATTATTGTTAAAATAGCAAAGAAAATTAATAAAGTGAAGAAGGACAAGATATTAGAAAGAAAAGTGCTCAGGACTAGTAATTCTGACACAAAATCATGCATAGAGATTACTTTCGGCCCGACTATTTTTTTATTTAAGAAAATATTGTTTTATTGTTATAATTGGCTTTTATATATTGTAAAAAATGGATTCACGGTAAGTTCATCGAAAATCAATTCATCGAATATCAATTCATCGAAAATCAATTCATCGAAAATCAATTCATCGAAAATCAATTCATCGAATGATCAATTCATCGAATGACCAATTCATCGAAAAAAAATATTTTGTAAATATTTGAGAGGAATGCCGAGGGGATCGGAAAGCCAAAAAAGCAGTGGTCAATAAAAGTTGACAGACTACACTTATTAAATAACTTTCATACTTGGTCTATTAATAATTTTTAAATTTTCCATTCAGAAAATACGCAAGGTAAAAGATACCTGTTGGATTATTTTGAAATCGAACAGGGCTCGTTAGATCAGAATAACCCGGGTAATGGGATCATAAATGTACGTAATACACCCATTCTTAAAGAATTATAAAAATGGTATTTCCCTATCTGTTAAGTCTTAAGGGTTTTGTGTTATGTACATAGTTTTACTATTCATATTTACTATACCACACATGAATTGTTCAATGTACGGTGATTCTAAACAGGTGGCATTGTTATGTTAGTGTGAGTTTGTTTTTTCATTAAACTAGATGATGGGTAGCTCGCTTCGCTCGGCTTCTTCTAACCAAACCCTTACTAACCTAACCTAACCTAAGATAGTGTTTTGACATTAAACTAGAAGATGGGTAGCTCGCTTCGCTCGGCTTCTTCTAACAAAACCCTTACTAACCTAACCTAACCTAAAATAGTGCTTTGTCCTTAAACTAGAAGATGAGTAACTCGCTCCGCTCGGTTTTAGACTTTTACTAACTAAACCTAACCTAATTACCTTGTTTTTAGGCGCATAGTACTTTATTTTCCCCCATATTAACCCAATTAAAATGCGTATCATTGTGTATGAATTTATAAAAATTATTTGCGTGCAATTGCCCATAACCTGTCTTATTAAACCTTAAAAACAAAACATTTATTTCTTTTATTATATAAGTTTTCTTATTATATTTCTTTATTTATATTCAAACACTATATCACTTTATTTACCTTTTTTTAATTGACCACTGCTTTTTTGACTTTCCGATCCCCTCGGCATTCCTCTCAAATATTTAGAAAATATTTTTTTTCGATAAATTGATCATTCGATGAATTGATTTTCGATGAATTGATTTTTGATGAATTGATTTTCGATGAACTCGTCGGTTACCAAAAAATGTGTATATCTATTTTCTTGATTTTTTTTTCAACAGTAGAAATTTCACTGATAACTAACAAATTTTTCTATGGCGCAGATTCAAGTTGAGACGGGCATTTGCATTTAGAATACTACATAGATTAACATTATACGATTGACGTTTTGTAGGTGGAGAAGAAAAAATCTCAGATGTACACCATGAAATTCTACTAGGAGTAGAGGGAGCCTACTTCCTAAATTGACAGGCTATATAAGTCACTCGATATATGACGTTCATTGTACAGAAATTCTAAAGCCAGTCCTAAAAATTTTTGGACTTACGGTATATATGTAATTATTTACATTGCAATTAACAACACTTTGCTAATATTAGCACAATCACAAGTTTAATAACTTTTTGAGTGTTTCACACGGTTGTAAGTATAGTGCTATAATGTATGGCGTCAGCATTTTTCTTTTAATATCGTTTTATTTTGGTATACTTAAGCTATTTCCAAAAAGGTCGCGAAAGATTTTATATTGGTCGTTATGTGTTTATTTAATTTATTTTACCAGCTGCTACGCGATCCTTGAGTATAACAGCTATAATCTCCGAAAGACTGATAGTAATAAAATTTATTACTTGTAAAAAGTTATTGTATTATCACACAGAAGCGGTAAAACAAAAGCGACAAAATATGAATAGTTCGAAACGAAATATTGTTAAAAACAACCGAGTGTGCCGCACATAGTATATGGGAATACGAACTAGGGTTAAACACAATAGGCCATAAAAATTTGACCATAAAATTTTGAGGAAAAATATGGTTTAATGATATGATAAATATGGTCACAGGCGTGCGTTTAATAAAATGATAAATAGTAATATAGAAATACACAAAACCAATTTAAACGGGTTTAAAATGTGCACGCCACTGGAAACTGCCTATCAAAATGATTTATTACTATCAGTCTTTCAGAGATAGAGTATAGTGAAAATTACAATAAGGTTATGAAGTGTTTTTTTAATATCTGGCCCCAGATCTAACTCAGTTCTGTCCGTGAAATATATATATATATATATATAGTCCGTTCAAACATTACAATGCAGTACAGGGCAAATGGAGTAGTTCGTTTTCATAATTTCTAATAGGTTTTTCCAATAATGATATCGTTTCCTTTCTTGGCGACGTTACCGGCTGTAAAACGCGCTGATCTGTGAAGATGCGGCACTCTACAAATGATTATTAATTTTTATTCTGTGTTACCTGATTTTTGTAAATCAACTGTCTCATAAAATTTCGCATAATATTTTTGGTTCATTGACATATTTGACACTTTTAACATCTGGCAACACCGCTCCCATTACGCATAAAAGCAGTACTGCATTCTAAGGTTTGAACGGACTATAGCAATGGTTCCCAACCTTTTCGACTTGCGGAGTCCTTTTAGAATCATTTCTATGACGGAGCCCCCTAGACCTACCTTATGTCTTACAAATTAATGGAGTTTAGAAGTAATGCTACGGGATAGGGGGTAGATTTTTTCACTATACATTCGATTTTCTCTTTCACAGCTCACTTATTAATAGGTAGAATTTTTTTTATAAAATGAAGCAAATAATCAAAATACACGCAATTATTCAAACAACAATGCATCTCGCCAATCACATTCCAGCTAGAGTCATAAACTGGCTAGAGTCAGAAATCACTCGGACATACATTCAACTTGGCAAATTTTCGTTCTGAATGTAATTTCCAGTCTTCTTATTTTGATTATTTCTAATTCTTTTGATTTTATTCAATTTTCATTTCTTTATTTCCTGAAGCGGCTGCGGAGCCCTTGAGAAGTGCATACGGAGCACAGGTTGGGAACCGATGGACTATAGTATTAAATACGGCCCTACTATGAGAAAAGATTGGACACCACTAAGTTAGTGAGTTAGTTTAAATTTTTGGCTCACAGCAACGATGGATATTTGCGCCTTACAGAGCCAATCTTCGTAACTACATTACAATTGACTTCGCATAAATAAAAACAATAAATATATTTCTATATACGTACTAGGAATGACGATGGGTACCCGGGTACCCTCTACTCGACCCGTTAACATTGTACCCGGTTTCGATTACCCGTTCCTGTTATTTACCCATTACCCGTTAAGTTTAAGCGGGTAGCGAATAATTAACGGGTAATTGAGAGGTATTTTGAGTGTTTCTGTGAGTCTGATCTTCTCGTCCTTTCACCTGATTGGAAAAATAAAAATATGGAAGCAGGCCCTCTTTCATCATTAAGCTGGTAGTTAACGAGTAGCGGGTAATAACTAGGTAAAAGTATTAGGTACCCGCTTACAGAAATTTGTAATTATCGTAATTCCTAATACGTACACAATAGGAGTAACACAAATAAATTATAATCTATGTCTGAAAGCCTGATAGTAATAAATCACTTTTTCAGGCAGTTACCAGTGGCATGCACATTTTAAACACGTTTAAATTGGTTTTGTGTATTTCTATATTACTATTCATCATTTTATTAAACGCACGCCTGTGACCATATTTATCATATCATTAAACACACCCCTGTGACCATATTTTTCCTCAAAATTTGATGGTCAAACTATTATGGCCTATTGTGTTTAACCCTAGTTCGTATTCCCATATACTATGTGAGGCACACTCGATTGTTTTTAACAATATTTCGTTTCGAACTATTCATATTTTGTCGCTTTTGTTTTACCGCTTCAGTGTGATAATACAATAACTTTTTACAAATAATAAATTATATTACTATCAGTCTTTCGGAGATAGAGTATAGTATAAAAGTCTGTTCGAAAAATTAAACAGGTTAGGGATAATGGTAAGATGCTGAGTTAAAACACTGAGTAAAAATGTGCAACACGAATAGGAGGCTCTTCGGGTACCCGGATACCTTGCGGATACCTTGGGGTATTAATATTTATAATTTCTCAAATCAAGTTAAATAAAGTTTTCAGGAAGAATATCACCTATCTCTGAATAGTCTGAGTAGTATTTACCCACTTTTACAGTAAACCTCTCCATATCTTGGCACTTAATCTCTCGACTTTAACGATTAAAAAATAAAATTATTTAAATGTTTGCGTAGGTTACATTTAATTTAAATAATCAAGTATTTGCTACTAAACCTTAGAACTAATGCAATATTAATGTGCCATTAGAGTACTAAACCAATGGCGTACACTGGTTTTAACTGTGAGTTTTGAGGGAAATACTGATAATAAATAAGAAATATGATGTTTATCAGAAAATATTTGGACTGGCGTTGTAGCAAATTAAGCTCGTATTAGCTGCTCACCGCTGCCAATGTTTTTTTCCATTTCTGTATTTCAGTATTCTTTAAAGGCACTTTTGGGTGTCCTTAAAAAGAAAATTCTAAAGATGATTTAAGGTGTTTCATCTAAATACACGATGAGTCTACCTTCTTCTCTGTATTTGTGTAATTGGTCCAAATACTGCGATCTCGCCCTTACTAATCTATCTGATTCCATAATATGTAAACGTTTATTTAACGTTCTATATCTAAATCGTGGCAACTTCAAATAATTATACATATGGTTAACTTTGTATGGAAATTCTATTCCGTCTTCTTCCAACTTTTTTATTAAAAGATGCACAGTCGGCACTATATTTTTCGAGTAAAAGTCGTATATTTTATTTATTATTGTTTTAGACATACAACTATCTATTTTCTTGAAAACTGGTAAATCGGGTCCTTTTCGCTGCTGATTTTTGCCACGGACAATGATACGTTGAATTGTTCTGTATGGAACCCTAGTTAATTCCACAGTTCTCTAAGTATAGGTTTGTCATTACCTTCCGAAACTAACTTTCTATAAACGTTCAGTATCAGAACTTTGCAATATTCTGACAAATGACATTTTTCTTTAGTAGCCACGTCCATATTCTTGCATTCTACGTCAACGTCCACATTTTTGCACTCCAAATCACCTTGCACAGATTCACTATTTTTACTACAGAAATTAATGGTCGCCAAAGAGCCATGTTGTTAATGTATGCACGCTATGAACGTTGAAAATTAACTAATAAATAAGTATAACAACCCCTAAAATTTAGAAACAATAGGATTAAAAATTTGGAAAATATTCTTAATGGTTTTTAAGAAACTTCAATTGAACTACTGTTACATCTATTCAATTTAAATTTAAAATTCCCTTAATACCTCCTATATTCTTTTTACAGCAACAAATCCTAGGATTACTGCTATAAACCCATTACCGCATTGTTAAGCTTTTTAACAAGAGTTACCATTTAATTTTGGAAATACTATAAATTATAAATTTGTTAAAAATTTTTGAGGAAGTGATGTCTTTATAACTCCTCTCATACCTAATATTTTAAAATTTTCTATATTATTAATTGTTATGTTGTTAATCTTACTGTGAAATGACATTGTTGTTATTAAAATAAACTTTATTACTTATAAAATAATTTAATAACTCTGTTAATATTGCTGATAATAGTAAATTTCTGAAGTGAATCCCAGAATCAAACCATTTATAGATGGTACGTCACTGAAGCTAAACTTATTTGAATTTTAGAACGTGCTCGGCTGAAAGCGGCCAAGTAAAGAAAAAGGGCATTCGTAGGCAGTTTATTCCTGATTTAAATACTGAAGTATTTACAAAAAATGTCTAATATTTAGACAACTGTTCACACTTGAGTGTGAACGAACATTTCAAGGAAATGTTGTAACCAACTTTGAATGAAAATAGACACTTGGGATACAAATATTTTATGGATATTGCGTTTTAGGTCATGCCGAAGAGGTCATAAAAGGATATTCTATACAAACTGACCCTCGAAATTTTGAATAGATATGATTTTAGTTGTTTAGAAGCTATTAAATTTTATGATCAAGTTTGTTTATTATTTCATTGTTTAGTTTCGTTTCTGTCCTAAAAGTAAATTCTAAGAGTTTATGCACATGTGCTTTCTTCATCCTGGTTTAACATAGTATCCACAAGGGTCGGCAAAATTTTTTTGTGAAGGGTCTCTTAGTAAATATTTAAAAATTTTGCGGGCCGAGATGAAAATATACCTAGACAAAATGGTCTATGATATTTGGATGAGGGTGGGAAAAGAATATTTGTTTGTTATTTTATAAAGATTTTGTAAATGGTTTGTACGTAGGGCCGTCACGTGTTTGTTTGTCGACCGTCTGCGAGAATTCGTGGGACCATCCTTTGCTAGAGTCGACCCCAAATGCCGCAAGTGTTGATGAAAGTTTCCACATCTTCGCGATTTGGGTTCGATTCTAGTGGTCTCCACCCTGGTCTTGTGAATGTTTGTACACAGGTAGTTGACGCACGCGCGGTAATCCTATTTACATATTATTAGCGGGGTTTTTACACTCTAAAAAAAGTTCTGGTAAAGGGACTTCATGGTACACTAAAAAATAAACTTTTAGTGTACCATCAAGTCCCTCGCTTTTCGTGTAAATAATTTGCACTTCGTTTTTAATGGCTAAATTATAGTTTTAGAAAATAATTAGTGTTAAAGTATTGTTGACTTTAACACTGAATCATCTGAATAAATGAATATTTACACGGTGTTTTAGTTAAAAATAGTGAACTTTTTTTTAAAATATTTTTTTTAACCAAACTGAGAATGAACTTTTACACATGAATTTTTTGCTGTGTATGGGGGTAACAAATGAACATGAACATTATTTTCTTGATTTAATTGAATATTTCATTGAATATACCTGAACGATTTTGATGAGTTTTTTTTTTCGCATAAAAAGGTACTACTAAATACTCATATTATTATTTGCTCATAAGAACATGTCAGACCTCACAACTGTTGAAGAGATACATTCATATGACACGAGAAATAAATCTCGTATTTATCCTAAATTTGTACGTCTGAATGTATCTAAAAACAGTACAAATTACTATGCAGTCAAGGTTATGAACATGATACTGGAGGAAACAAGAAATATAAATAATAACATTTTGAAATCAAAAATTAAAAAATTTCTATTGAAAAATACAATATATTCGATTGATGATTTTACCCATTTTAATATGTTGTAAGCGTGCTATAATTAAATAAGTGACCATTTGTAATTTTAAATATATGACCAATTTTAATTTTAAATATGCGACCATTTTTAATTTTAAAATATGATTTTTATATTGTATAACTCAAACTGTTTCTGATATTTGCACACTTTATGTTATTATATTTTTGTTTATATTATTACTTTTTTATTTATTTATTTATTATTATTTTCTTTTGTATTATTTTTATTAATATTGTATTTGAAACAGACTGTAATTTGAATTACCAAAAACAATATTTATTTTGTACCTTGGGCAATAAATAAATATTATTATTATTATCATTATTATCATAAAAATCTACGTATTGGACATTATTTGGAATACTAATTTCTTTTTTTTTTTTGAAGTTCTTCTATGCTATCTCCTCTAGACTGTTGGCAATCATCATAGCTATTCTGTTTTATTAAACAGCAGCTCCGAAATATGTGTGTAAGTCTCCGAAGCACTCCTGCATATTTTTCATCTTTGATATACTTCTACGACTGGCTATTTTTGCCAAGGATCTTTCCTTAAGTGATAAGTTGTTGCAGCTTATACTACTTTCCTCTCATTAAATTGCGCAGATACTACAATTTTCGCTTCTGTAACGTGTAAAGTAATGTCCACTCTCTGCAGGATCTTTATTTTCTGTCGATCTGACTATGGTATTCTCAATAAAAGTCGATTAACCCACATTTAAAAGACGAAATATATATTTTTTTTTAGATAATCAAACTTTTTAGTCTAAAAATTTGAAAATTTTACTAATTAAATGTACAATTATTTGAAAACGATTTCACATTACTTGCGAAAAGTGCAAGAGATACAGATTATTTACACCGGTGAAGCTAAAATTTTAGTTCCTGTACAGTCTTTTGTCTGGAACAGCGTTCATTATTTATCATAATATGGATTTATTTTTATGTTTCCAAAATCCCCTGAATTTAAGAATAAAAATAAAAAGAAAAAATTTGTATTAGACACTGGTTATTCAATTACTTGATGATACAAATATATGAATTCCGGTTCTGATAATCGTAAAACATTATATTATAAACGAATGCATTCAGTGAATTTTTCTATACACTACAAATCCTTTCTATGACTTTAAAATTTACCAGTTTTTATAAACAAATTAATAACATTATACAAGGTGTCTCAAAAGAAATTTTATATTTAGTGGATCGATTAAAAAAAAAGTAAGCCGTATATAGAAAAAATGTTTATTAATTATTAAAATACACTTTTTGGGGATTTATTTCTTAAAAATAATATCGTCTAAATGCAGACCCTCGCGTTTTCGGCACTCATTTAATCGAACAGTAAAATTACTTATGACGTCTCGGCAAGTGGACTCAGGGATGGCTGCCATTTCGTGACGGATATTTTCTTTCAAATGCGCCAGTAAAGTCGGTTTATTGGCGTAAACTTTAGATTTAAGATAACCCCATAGGAAAAAGTCCATAGGGGTTAAATCTGGACTACGTGGAGGCCAATTTATGTCACCTCTCCGGGAGATCAATTAGCCTGAGAAAATTTCACGAACACGTAGCAGAGACATATTGGACGTGTGTGAAGTTGCTCCGTCCTGTTGGAACCATGTTCTTTGGTTATAGCCAGGAAAGTTTTGCAGTTCAGGTACCAAGAAGTTGTCTAACATCTCCACATAACGCTCTGAATTCACTGTAACTGTACGCCCCCTTTCGTCTTCAAAAAAATAAGGGCCGATAATTCCTCGCGCCGACATCGCAGCCCATACGGTCACTTTAGGCGAATGTAGGGGTTTCTGATGTTTGCGTTTCGGATTCGTTGCACTCCAGTAGCGGCAGTTCTGCTTATTTACGTGGCCATTAAGATTAAAATGAGCTTCATCCGAAAACAAAATGTTGGTAAACGTTGAAAATCGCTCAATCACCTGATGTACGAAATTAAGCCTCTGACTGGCATCTTGGGGCTTTAATTCTTGCACCAATTGAATTTTGTAGGGGTGCAGCTTTAGGTCTTTGTGCATAATGCGATGTAATGATGATCTATGCACATTTAAATCACTTGCGCGCTTCCGAATTGAAAGGTTCTGGTCGTCACGAACAGACTGATTAACATTCTCCACGTTTTCCCGTACCAGTCTCTTCAAAATTTTTAACCCAATGTCGAATGAGAGGAATGCTTGGCGCATCATTTAAGTGGCGAAAACCTCGAATACTGCAGACTTTTCTACGCGCTACAGTCGCCGCTTCATCGTTTTTGTAAAACTTTTGCACGCATAACGCGCGGTCTGCTCCCGATAAACGCTCCATAGCGACTAAATTCCCAAGAGCCAGGCTACCGATTGACATAACCCCCGCGCCCCTCGGATACGTTGCGTTCACGCAGTAAGCTAAATAAATATAAAATTTCTTTTGAGACACCTTGTATAATTCTGCTTCATGCCTGTTTGCAATAACTACTTCACGTTGCTCTATCGCGAATCGAAAACGCTCAAAATCTGAATGCCTCTACCCTAGATGGAAGGACTAAAAATATTGTGTACCAGCAAGCCATCGCATAGCCTTTCAATCCCTATTACAACTTTTATTTAAGTTTTTCAAATTGTTGATACCAATATATCGATAGTTATTAAGTAAATCCACGTCTTATTA
Source organism: Liopterus haemorrhoidalis (assembly GCA_963971575.1). Classification (NCBI taxonomy): domain Eukaryota; kingdom Metazoa; phylum Arthropoda; class Insecta; order Coleoptera; family Dytiscidae; genus Liopterus; species Liopterus haemorrhoidalis. Next base: position 22,682,709 of record OZ020620.1, read on the forward strand.
TTTCAAACATACATTTTCAAATTATTATGTACTTATATTTTGTTTCTGTTTTAGGTGAGTGTGTACATCCACATGTTGACTATCTTACTGATACTGGTGAGTAAGTACGGAACTCCGCATTTAAATGTACATATGCTAGTTCATAAGTATCTTGGAAATGGGCATCTGTTGTTTTAAAATGTATGGGAATGGGAACATTATAATCTAATAATTGATAGTACTAATGACGTCATAATATGGCGAATCTTTACTACATATGTAAATCACAAGTTTTAATGATATGCAACTCCGTTTGAGAATTTTAATGCTATAAATATTTTCATGTGTTCCGGTACAAGAGATTTCACCTCCTTCTATTACGCTTACATCTTTTCCATTGCGCGTTTCATCACTCATTGTCATGTGTTTCTATCTTGGTCTTCCAGCTGTTTTCTTTTTATGGAGTTCTCTTTGGATGGAAGTTTTGCTTCGTCAGTTTTACGAGTTATTCTATCCTCCATTCTTAGCACATATCTAAACCATTGTAGCTGTCCTTCCTACTATAGTAGTTTAGATTTTAGGAACCGGGTTACTGGAACCAGATTTCTTCGAAAATAAATTACCCGGTTTTACCCGAAACCGGATAGCCGTTAAACCAGATTCGGAGCTGAAGAAATCTTATCTTATATATAAAAACGAATGTTTGTCTGTATGTTTGTTCGATATACAAAGACAAACGGAGAGACCAATTTTCACTAATTTTCATTAAAAAATATGGTTTCAATAAGAATAGTCAGCAACTAATACAATCTTACTTAGCAAACAGAAATCAATATGTTGCTGTTAATAACAATCAATCAGGTATTTGCCTTTGGAATATGGAGTACCATAGGGTTCGATCCTTGGTCCACTTCTATTTCTAATATACATTAATGACTTTCCATCATTTTTAAAAAGTAGAACAGTTTCATATGCCGATGATTCTACAATAATTTCAAGATCCACATCATTTAGCGATTTAATTATTAACAGTGATTTACTTTTAAACGATACTAGCAATTGTTTTGCGGCAAACATGTTGTCTCTAAACACAAACAAATGTGAAAGTATGGCTATATGTTTAAAAAAGTATATATTTGAGAGTTCAGGCTTTACTACATTTTTATGGGTATATGTTGACAAGGAATTAAATTGGAAACACCATGTTGATTATGTGAATGGTAAGCTATGTAGAACAATTTACTTACTGAGAAATCTTGTGGACATAGTAACTAAAGAACACTTAATAGCTTATTACTCACTTTTTCAATCACATATTTCTTATGCCTTCTTAGCATGGGGACCCTCGTCCTCTGTTGATAGAATTTTTGCATTGCAAAGACGCGCTGTGAGAATCATTGATGGCATTTCTTACAGAGCAGACTGTCAAAAATCTTATTTATTATTGCAAATTATGACTCTGCCATTACTACATTTTTGACTGTTTAAAATTTTTTTACAAAAATAATAAGGACTTTAAATCGTATAATGAGATTCATAGTCATAATACTAGATACAAGAATGATATATATCCTAAATTCTGCCGTCTATCAAAATCCTGAAATAGCACTAGCTACTCCGCTATTAAATTCTTTAATAAATTGCCAGAGTCAGTAAGACTTTTACTCCAAAATAAATTTGAAGGGTTTGTGTTGGATGTGTTAAATCAAAATCCATTGTACTCTGTGTCCGAATATTTTGATTTAAATTTTTAGAATTATCATTAGTTTTTTTGTATCTGATTTAAGTAATAATTGTATCTATGTGTAACTCTTTTTGTGTAAATCTACAGTATTTGCTTGATTTTTCTTGACTGACTGTAAACGATTTAATTGTATTGTATTGTGGTAAATAAATAAATATAAATAAATAAACAACAATTTTAAAATAATAAATTAGAGCATTTCACGCTGAATAATAAACTATTTTACACTATACATCAGTGATTAATTAGAACATGTTGTAAGCAGAAGCGCACACATCACAAAAATGTTGAAAGTTTTACTTATACGACTACTATTTTTCGGTAGCGAAGTAGCAGGTACACCGCTAGTATATGTTAGATTAAAATGGTTCGTTTCGAAATAGTTTCCGGAAGCAGCTATACTTCACTATCAATGTTCATTTCTTTTTCAGTTGTACATTTTTGGTAGTACTGCTTGTGTAGGCGTTGTTGAGAATCGCTCTACAATCAATCTCTTCCAAGATCTAAGGTCAAAAACTTTCTTTTAACACTACGTCGTTTAAACAACGTCCTGTTAACTAACTTAAAATGAAGGATTATGTGAGTGGTCAAAAGCCAACCCAACTGACAAAGCTTAAGAAGAGACATACAGATATGAAAAAGGAAATTCCGAGAACTGTTTGAAGTTTGTACCATTTATCATTTAAGTTTGTTAGTCTCCACTCTCCACCCAATTTTATTCTACGTAATACAATATTCCATATTCAGTTCCTAATTGTTTAACAAAATGTTAATTCAATTGTTTTTTTATTTCGTCCCACATGAGTTTAGGATCATTGTTTTTGTTGTGTAGCAGAAATAATGCATACATATTCACGTGGCAGTGCTACCAACTACTCGTATTTACCTTCCTACCATATTTCATCCTTAATTAACTTTTATAACCCTGAATGTAGGTTATTAGTATGAATGGTCGGTGTAGGATTTTGTATTATTAAATTTTATTTTATAGTCATTTTTATATTTTGTTAGGAGCGAACAAAGAAGTAATAACATATTTACTACGAAAACAAACTATTGATCATAACCGCTTAAACTCTTGTAATGTTTAGGTATTGTAGGTATGACCAAAAAACCCTTACACCGTCATTTTGTCGTCTATCTGTCTGTCTGTTCGATAAAAATTGTAGCCAAATGACTAAACCTAGAGAGTTCAAATTTGGCATGCTTATACAAATCTTTGACCCGCTAAAAATTAAAAAAAAAAATGTGCTCATCGAAAAAAAAATATTTTTTTAAAATTTTGAGTAGGATTAACAATCAAAATTTTATTTTTGCAAAATAAACTATTTTCTTGCGATTTTTGCCAAAATTGGGCAAAAAAATGTATCCCACATCCTGTAGCCCATATGGTTTAAACTAAAAATCTGAAAAAATTCTAAGTAATGTACATGGGTGTGAACCGGAATAGTACAACAGGAATTTTTGATCAGATAATGTTTTCGGAAAATAACGCATTTTTTGTGTTTTTTGGTTGACGACGTACAAAAGTTATATACTCTATCTCAGAAAGACTGATAATAATAAAATTTATTATTTGTAAAAAGTTATTGTTTTTTCACACAGAAGCGGCCCACAAAATATGAATAGTTCGAAACGAAATATTGTTAAAAACAACCGAGTGTTCCGCACATATTATATGGGAATACGAACTAGGGTTAAACACAATAGATCATAAAAAATTTACACTCAAATTTTGAGGGAAAATATGGTCATAGGGGTGCGTTTAATGATATGATAAATATGGTCACAGGCGTGCGTTTAATAAAATGATAAATAGTAATATAGAAATACACAAAACCAATTTAAGCGTGTTTAAAATGTGCACGCCACTGGTAACTGCCTGACAAAATGATTTCTTACTATCAGTCTTTCTGAGATAGAGTATAGTTATGTAACTCACTATACTAAAAGGCGTATCCTAGTCTAATGGTTAGCTTGCTCGTTTGCTACGCAGCAAATTTGGGTTCGCTCCCGGGCAGAGGAGACAATTTCATTTTTTGTTTTTTTTTTCATATTTATTTTGTTTAAATTATTTTCAAAATTCTAGTAATATTTTGGCAAATGTTGCATTTAAATTTTAAGAGCGTAATTTTAATAACCAGTAGGAATTGTTGGAATTATATTTTCATTCTATGTGTCATGTATACGAAACGAGAGAGGTGGAGCATATGACTTAAAACAACCAATGGAAGCCATAGGCACAATTTTCAAAATCTTAATGAACCTTGCTATATAAAAAATATACTGCATATATTTAGGAACCTAAATAATGGTATTAGATATTCGAATTAAAATTAACAAAACAATATTTTAACATAAAATTTGTTTTTAAAGCTCTTAGATTAACAGACAATAAATTGATCTTCAGTCTTGTATTTAAGTTATTAAAAGAAATAATAAAGCTTTTTCAAATCCCAGGTGGCGCATGAAGGCAGAGAAAGTAAGTGCACCGTTTCATGACTTCCGGTACATATACAGGGTGAATCAAAATAGAGGAAACAAGATTGTTCTTAAAAACGCGATGTGTGAGCAACTTGGGAAAAAATTTTGATAACATAAGTTCATTCAAAGAATCGAATTTTCGTATTGAAATATTCTTGTACAACATTATCATTGTAATATATTGGTTAGTACTCCTGAATTTTCGTTTTGTATACCTAGAATGCCCCTTTCTAGATAAAATAAGACAAAGGCTGAAATATTTGACACTGACAGTGTGCAACGGAATGAAAATGTTTATATTTTTAGTGACCATCGGTGGTAGATAAGAAAAGGTCAATAGGGATTTTTAAAAGAAGATATTTCTAACTGTTTTTACGGGCCAGTAGAAATATCTCTAAAATTTACAAAGACACAGGTACAAAAGGGCACAAGGTTAAAGTTCCAGGTAAAAGATATTTCTAAACATTTCGGAACAGCACTTGTTCTCGGAAATGGATAGATCTTAAAATTTCATGACCTGTTAAAATATGAACATACATATTTATAAAATAAGAATACACTCAATTCTTATGGTTGGTTTATATACGGAACAAGAATAAGGAATAGGAAATAAGAATAGTACACAAGAATAAAAAATATTAAACCGTTTATATAGGACATAACATTTCGTCGCTGCGCCTGCGTACTTGCGTTGGCCTGTGTTTAACATTTGTCACTTGACAGGTTCTGATTCATAAAACCTTTTAAAAAATTTCGTTTATTACCGTTAAAAACATTTTATTGTTGTTTACAACCCTCTGATCACAACTGAAAAACATCTGTTGACCAAACTTTCGTGTCTTATTCTTGAAATAAGAATAAAAATGTTGAATGTTACCAACTATTCTTATGTTTAAGTTAAATTTCATTCCTACATGAACCGATATACGGCGCAGCCATGTTTTAACATCTTGTGCACTATTCTTATTTCCTATTCCTTATTCTTGTTCCGTATATAAACCAAGCATTAGAGACCGCTACCTATAGTTTGTTTTAATATAGCTTTCTAAGTTATTTTACACCCTCTTTGCAACTAAGTGGCATTAAAAGTAAAATTACACAATATTCTAAAAAAAAAAAAAAATCGTAGGTGTTAAGTTAAATTTTATCAAAATAAAACGAAATTTATTTTCTTATTTAAAGACCCACAAAATTTAAACTTTAAAAAAATAAAAAACAGTAATATTGTAATAACAAATACTTGTATTAAATATGTAGGAGCAATAAATAAATATATAAAGAATAATATTAATATGATAAACGTCTATATCAGGGCTGCACAACCAGTCGATGGCGATCTACGGGTCGATGGCAGCGTGTAGTTTAAGTAGATCTTTAGTTCAAAAAACTACTGATTTCCCAAAAAAACACCGCAGCAAAAGAAAACATTATTTCAACATATCCTAACCAACAAAACAAAGAACCATTTTCTAATCATCTTGCATAAAGTCGTTGGCTATCAATGTGTTAACCGTCGGACTAAAAGTGCAACCTTGGAGGGTCTATGAAGATTCTTCATAACATTTTTTTTTTTAATTTCGTTTTGCGTATTAGCTTATTTTTACATGAAAAACAGCTTTAAAATTTCAATATGTAATGAATTTATTCAAAATTTTCTTGCCGGGAGGGCACTCCATAACCCCCCCCCCCCTAATGACCAACTACCCATTCTGGTCCGTCGTGGTAACAATATATATAACAAAGTAGATCCCAAATACAAAAAGGTTAAACAACCCTGGTCTATATCATAAACTATATTAATAAAAAGCTACAATTACATAATACTTCACTCAATAAGTCTCCGGTCTGACATATATATGGCAACACTGTTGACAGAGCCATATGATTTCTGGATAGTACCAACCTTCAAATGATACGTGTGAAAATTTCATGACATTCTGCCAATTAGTTTAGAGGTTACAGTGGTTTTAGTGACTCCAGTTTTGTAATTTTCAAAAGAATGGATAAAAAAGAATTTCGTGTGTTGATTAAACATTGTTTTTAAAAAATACTGTTGAAGCCAAACAGTGGCTTGATAAGCGTTATAGAGACTCTGCACCCGGAAAATCAACTATTACTGATTGGTATGCTGAATTTAAATTAATTAATTAATTTTTTTTTTTTAATTTTAGGAGCGTTGGTATGAATGTATTACTCTTGAAGGAGAGTATGATGTTGAATAAAGTCGAATTTCTAAAAAAAAATGTTTGTCTTAGTTCCATCGGAGACTTATTGAGCGACGTGGTATATTATATTATTTATCATCGTACGCAAATATGCGTCAATTGGTTTACAAAATGGCGTCTATAATGCAATTTGTTTATTTATAATTATTTTTATTACAGTTAAATATATCTTATTAAGGTCTTAATAGTAATAGTAATAGTAATCATTATCAGTGTTACTTCAATGAGCGATCGGGCTTACTGTATTCTAAAAGCTAGTCAGTAATTCTTCAAAATTAACCAAGTAATAATTTCAGTTTCTCTTCTTGTAACATTACTAATTACTACCAATTTGGGTGAAATTTGAGACAGTTATATATGGTTACAATTAAATACTCTCAATTGGTAATGTAACTTCCGGTTGTTTAAATTTTAATTTCGAATGGGAGTTTTTTATTTGCAATGCAACCTCCTCAAATATTGATAAACTAAATTTCTCGTCAAAGGCCATTTCAAGTGAAACAAAAACTTCAATACAAAAACACACATTACCTGAACTTACAGTTAAACATACATACGAGTAGGAACAACTTATATACACATTGGTTATCTTCATGTAAAAATATTTAATCTTCTTGAGGTCTTCGTCAAAGGCCTTTCGTTTCTCATCACCATTCCTGTCCTTTGACTGCTATCAATATTTGTTTCCTTTCAGGTGAATGCTCGTTTCAGTATATTCCATACGATGTCACACTAAGTTCATAATGTTTTACGACATCTAAGTACATCACATATATTTATTAGTGCTGTAATTTTAGTTATTAAAGAGATAACAGTTTTAATAGACATTCGATTTTAATTATATTTACTTAGCAACTAAAAATTTAATGAGTGCTATGAAATTTAACAATCTCAATAGAAGTGTCAAACTAAACATTGAATTTAAAATCAGACACTTCTAGTAACATTTTTCAAAAAGTATTAAAGAACTAACTTAATATTAAATAATAGCTTCATTAAAATTTGTATCTCCAAATATCCCGTTTTCTATACCAGGTACCTGTTTTAAGTTCTTGACAAAGGACACCTGCAAGGTGAGGGTTATAGCAAAGTACCTGTCCCTGTGTCCATTTGACCTGACACAAGCAAGGTGCGACTAATCCCCTGTCAGGGTCGACCAAGGCCGTACTACTGCTTCCAACCCTCACAAAGACCTCTTTGGAATTCGACTTTATTTATTTAGATACCTAAAGTAGTCCTTATATCTGAGACTGAGGTTTATATTTACGAACTTGTGACCATACATTAATGTGACGGTTTTACTTTATTTATTTTATTAAAAACTATGGCGTGTCCATTGTCTCTCCCGCCCTTTTGCCTGTCTCATTAAGTTCTATAAAATATCATTTTATATTATATATATTTATATTTAATTTCCGTTAAGCCTCATTCATAGCTCATGTTTTAATAGACAACACTTATTTCATAATGTTAACGCATAACATATAATGTTAGCGGCTACAAATATGTGGGTACAAATGTACCATTTTCTGCTACATATTTAATAGATAAATTGCTCTAGCTGCCATTTATAGGCAATAGTAAATTACTAAACAAGTTATAATAAAAATGTCTTATTAAATATATGTATTGTTTTTTTATTAAATCTATTTTTAAAAAGAACCAAAATAATATTTATTAAGTTAATTATTACATAAAATAGCTACAATAATCCTGAAGCTGCTCGCTCTAACCTAAATTTTTGATTTCACAAAAAAAAAAAAAAATGTGAACTTTCGTTCACACCCTATTTCTCAGAAGTATTTGCCTAAAAATTTGAAAAAAAAATCTCAATGATGTACATTGATGGAAACCAAAATAGTTTAAAAGGAATTTCTGTCAGATTAATTTATTTATTGTTGAAAAATACATCTTTTTTTTTAAAGTTCATGCAGTGTTTAAAAGCACTTAGTATATAGAATAAACGATAAATAATTTTCAAAATATTGTTCATTTCGACTTGATTACCGCAAAAAAAAAATGTTCCACACATAGCATGCTGCTTTAATTTGAGTACTAGATACCTGAGAAACACTGAAATAAACTCTGAAATAAAACACTGAAGTAAAAATTCACACTTCACATCAATTTTTTATCATTTTCAACATATTTACTAATTAGTATATCATAAACTGCAGCCACAAGTCTTTTTACAATTTCCTATATAATATATTAGTCTACTTTGAAATTTATCACTGTATACCTGCGAAACCCTGAAATGTGTAAAAATTCTCACTTCACATCTATTTTTCAATATTAGTTTCAACATTTTTACTAGTAATTATATTTCAAGCTGCATCCACAAGTCTTATTCGAATTTCAAGTATAATACTCGTATATTCCTTCATTTTGACAGTTGTCAGTGTTTTAATGTTAATGTTAATGTTAGAAATTTGAAGTATACAAACTTTTAACATTATGCGTTAAATAGTTTCTTACGCTTATGCACTAAATTGGAGCTATGAATGGTTAGGGTGACCAGATTTCAGTGAAGGAAAACCGGGACAAAGACCTCAAGAAGGAAAAAAAAGAAGGTCCTCACCTCCCAGATCCAAGTGAAGAGCAAAAAAAAGGTCCTCACCTCCCAGAACCAAGTGAAGAGCAAAAAAAGGATCTCACCTCTCACATTGACTAGTTGTAATATTTCTTTTCTTACAAATGCAGAATTATGTAAAAACCGGGACAATCGACCGTCCCGAAAATATTTTTCGGGACACCGGGACAATCCCGAAAAACCGGGACGGATGGTCACCCTATGAATGGTTATACGGGATTATGTAGAACAAACATTCTAACGCGTTAGCATTTACACTATTAATTAAGTACTATCTATTATAACATGAGCTATGAATGGTACTTTATGGTTACTGATTTATTTTTGGTAAGTTGCAGATAATTTTGTACAACCTAACCTCAAATATTTTGTTTTTGATAGTTCAGTAATTCAACTTTTCATCAACAGTCGGCATAAGTAAATGTTTGCGTTAGTAATTTGTATAAAATGACTAGCTGGAGTACCCGTAATTCGTAAGGATTTTGTAAGGTATATTTTTGCTGGAACGTAAATGATAAGTGCAATATTTCAGTTTCAAGTAGAACAAAATTATCGTTTCTTATTTTAACCACTCTTTTGTATATAATTTTCATGTTAAGTAAATAATAAGTGAGATACTTGGTTAATAGGTATACTCTATCTCCGAAAGACTGATAGTATTATAATTTATTATTTGTAAAAAGTTATTGTATTATCACACAGAAGCGGTAAAACAAAAGCGACAAAATATGAATAGTTCCAAACGAAATATTGTTAAAAACAACCGAGTGTGCCGCACATAGTATATGGGAATACGAACTAGGGTTAAACACAATAGACCATAAAAATTTGACCATAAAATTTTGAGGAAAAATATGGTCACAGGGGTGTGTTTAATGATATGATAAATATGGTCACAGGCGTGCGTTTAATAAAATGATAAATAGTAATATAGAAACACACAAAACCAATTTAAACGTGTTTAAAATGTGCACGCCACTGGTAACTGCCTGAAAAAATATTTATTACTATCAGGCTTTCAGAGATAGAGTATAGCTCTTCCCATAGCTCTCCAAATATATATCTTATTAAAAACTGCACTGAACAGAGACGAACAGAGTTTTTTTTTTTCACATATTCATTTTTGCTGTTTACTATTGTAAATGGCAAATGAGATATTTCAGTCTTATAAGTAACACCTCCCTTGCCCTTTAAATAATCTTCTTTTAGGGTGTACCCTTTAAACTCCCCAAATATTCATCCAGTTGAAAAATTATATAGAATAAAAATGATTTGATTTCATATTATAAATTTTTTTTGTCATATACGTTTTTGCTTTTAAGTCAATAATAAGGGTGATATTTAAAAATTTTAGCTTTAGGATGTCCCACCGTAACTCCCCAAATATTCATCTAAATGAAAAAATTTAAAGAAATATAAGATTGGCTTTTCTATTTTTGTCATATATAATTTAGTTGTTATCAATAATAAGGAAGATGTATGTAGATTTTAGTTTTATACTGTCGCATATGGGGGGGGGCATAACTCTCCAAGTATTTACTTAATTTAAAAAATTAATTAAACAAAAACGTATTGTTTTCGTATTATGAACAATTTATTTATACACATTTTTTACGTCAGTTATAAGGGAGATATTTTAAGTTTTTTAATAAACCGTTTGACACCGAAAAACTCCCCTAGAACTTTTTTTTTAAATGCCTTATTTCCTCTGTTCGAATCTTGGATTTACTACATCTGCATACCAAATTACGTGAAAATATATCCAGTCGTTTTGAATCTCGGACAGACAAACAGACAAAAATTGATTTTTTTAGGATTTTGTTTTATAATCACCTGAAACTTATAGAAATCAAATGAGGCCGAAAAAATAAAAAACAGATATAGCCTCCAATTTTATTAATATAGATGTTTGCAAGGCGGCACAGTAAAATCGCTGACTTGATGGATCTATTTTATAATTACCCTATAAGGTCTTCAACCAGTGGCGCAGCCAAGGGGAAAGGGCGACAAAAAGGACGGTTTAAAACCAACTTGGCGTATTCACTGCCAAACGTAACTCAACGTAACATTTGACTCCATAGTTTTACCTACACTGGAATGGTTGCTTTACAGGATTGTAACATAACTATGTATCATTATATATATATAAACTTTTAAAAATATTTGTCACCATGCCTGTATCAAAGCTCTTCCAGAGCGATCGTTTTTTACCTTAAAACGAAGTTATTTAAGGAGCATAACTGGTGAAGCTTGATTAAATGTACTAACTCTAAATTGGAAAGTAAATATAACTCAAGACGAACTGATAGTTAAAATGAAAAAACAACCTCAAATATTAATATTGTAAATAATGTCGAACATATTTCTATAGTAATTACTCTTTTATTTGTGTTTACTTATTTTCTGTGACTGTTACTTTGAATAAAATTGTATACATTAAAAATTATTTATTATCATATGATAAATAATAAATGTCTACGTAATAGTTTATTTGTATTTTTGATTCGGCCCTCCCCAAGACAAAATCCTAGCTGCGCCCCAGTCTTCGACTATTGTACGCGAGCTGTAAGCGTTTTTATTATGCACTATTATCTATTTTTTGAAAATATGATTTGGAAGCTTTATGTACACGGGACATAATTAAGAATTTAGCGGGCCACAAATGTCTTGCGGAACATGGTTTGATTACCCTTGCTGTAAGTTATGGTTGATATAACTTCGTTAAGATTCAATATATAACGTTAACGTTTAAATAAAAAATAGAAATGAAATGAGTAAAACTGTCACCAAGGTACTTATTTATAGGATAAAAGGCCCTGATTTGTTTGACATGTTACAAAAATCCCGTGCCGCTATATCATAGTCAATTTATAAAATCTATATAAGGCGAACTATATCTTACAATCTGTCAAACATAACAAAAGTAACAATAACATAAATACAAAATAGCTAGATTGGAAAGTACTCCAGTAATGCCAATCATATTTTTTACATTAGCTACTGATTTAGTTATTCATAGTTACGCCATATGGCATTGCAAGGTCGTGTTACAATGCAGGGTGTGTCGGTATGAAAACAATATCATTTTTAAAATCTACAGTGCATATGGTTGGTTTGTAATTCAGTATGTAGGCATGAAATGATTTGCGTTATACCGTGTAATAGGTTACGGTAGCTAAGGTACTAACCACAGTAATTTGTCTTTTTACTAAGTGTATGCTACAAACCAATAAACTAATACGAAAGAGAAAAATATTTAACCGCAACATGAGATTGGTAGCAGATTCTTGCTCTAGATTAAATAAGGAAGTATAACAATCATTTTATAACAATTGGATTCGTAATTATCGGCTTTGTCGTTTCCCAAAATGTGTAGTAATCTTTATTGGTGTTTTCTTTAAAATATTTAACCACAACATGAGATTGGTAGCAGATTCTTGCTCTAGATAAAATAAAGAAGTATAACAATAATTTTATAACAATTGGATTCGTAATTATCGACTCTGCCGTTTCCCAAAATGTGTCATAATCTTTATTGGTGTTTTCTTGCACCACAGAGAATGTTTACACAAGTCAAGGAATAAAAAAATAATTAAAAAAATACAGTGAGTCAAATAAATAAAATAATATCGTACAACATGTACTTACCACCATAAGTTTGAAAGAGTCCCAGGTAATTTTGTCATCATTAGAGATCGGATTATATACAACATGAAAACGCTAAAATCAGCATGCAAATCTGCTATAATAAAACAAAAAACACAAAATATGCAGGAAAATTACAATAATACGCAATAATGTGAAACTAATTTCTCTGAAAGATACGATTAAAATAAAAAAAAAAAGTGATAATAATGCAAAGTATTTTTCTTTTTCTTTTGGGAGCTGTCAGTCAAGTTGACTTTTGGCCTCACTCACATAAGACCTCCTTCTTACTCTGTCCATTGTTAGGTTTCCATCTTCCCTGTATATCAATACTTGTTAGATCATCGGTTAGCTGATCTCTCCATCTTTTGCGAGGTCTTCCTACTCAGTTTTTGTGTGATACTCGGCCTTGAGTACAGTTCTCGGATATCTTAATTAACAATTTCTATTGTTTTTATAAAAGTGTATTTACTACAATGTATTGCTTCAATTTTTCCTTAGTGAAATTGTGACCGGGCAATAATTGTTTTGAAAAAAAGTTTTTGAGGCGATCTCAGAATATAACATGGAGCAAGACTTCCCTGCTTCCATTGAAAAATTCGTTTATCTAGCGTATTGTTTTATAGCTCGAATTTTTCTTTGAAACGTTCGTAACTTTTCTTTTGATTTTATCTGAAAAATTCTCTAGCAACTACGAATTCATTGTGAACATACTTTTCATCACTTTAAGGGGTTCATCCAGGAGTAAACCTTTCGATAATTCTTTTAATGCTGAAAACATTTAGGGTGGTCCTTGTTTTTGAAGTTTTATTTTTTTGGTAAAGCACCCTTCGAAGTATTAAAATGTGAAAATTTTCAGTTTCTTCGGACTACGCTACCAGGCGCTGCATCGAACTTGACATTTTTGAAAAAGCTTCCACGGAAACTGGTACTTCTAACTTATCCTTAATATATTTTCTGAGAATAATTTGGACAAAATCAGTTAAATGATATGGAGGTAAAAAATGGTGATTCATAATGTATTAATATTCAAGACATTAGGTGTGATCAGTATTATCAATTTAAAACTAATGTGAATGATACTCACACTGAATTTAACAGATAAATTGTTTCTCGATGTTGCTTTATGCTGAGCGTAGCGCTACTCAATTCCGACACAAAACCGCAGCAGAATTAGTATCGTTCAACCGAGATTTATATATATTAAAAAATAAGGATGTTAATTACAATTATTCGACTTTCTCTTAAATCAAGTTAATATAAAATGTAAAACTTCAAACAGGAATATGTCAGAAATCTAATTTTTTAAGATATCTCACAATTGTTTTAGAACAGAGTTTAATTTATCACATTTATGGCCAATCAATAAAAAGAAAAGAGCTATAAGACCAGCAAATGTTAAAAACTAAATTCTTAAAATCATCTTATTAAAAGATACAAGTTTTATGACGATTTAAAATCTTTATTTTTAAATTCATAAACTGGAAATAATTCCAAAGAAATTGATTTTTCTACGACTGTTATATAAAGTATAATATATTCCACTATTGAAGTAAGCATAAAGTAGGTCTTAAGAGTCTAAAGATCTAAAGAGCAAAAATAAATAAAAAGCGTGAAAAAAGGGCCGAAATGTGTGTTTATTTCACTCTATTCGTAAGTACAATCCAAATGCCAGCGATTCATATTTGGGGTTCTAAACGCCTCCTTCATGAAAAGAAGTGTCCAAACCGAAGATTTCATGTTCGCGCGGATATTGCGGATAAGCAGATATGGTATTTTATCCGCATCCGATCCGCATCCGCACGATTGAAATGATAATTTATCCGCATCCGCAGAAAAATGGCGGATTTGCAGGGCTCTACGCATCAGAGCTGTCGAATTCATTAAAAACGAGTTACGTTGGTTCGCGTGATAAGGACGGTGAAGCTTTTTCTTGTATGCTTGTATTCGCGATGGTGCTTTGAAGAAAATATCGATAAATACCATACGCGAAACATGCTACATGAATTCAATTGGGATAAAATACTTGAAGGGCTTGCCAACCTATAATCAGGTATGAAGCTGCATCAGAAACGAAAACATAAATAAATAATAAATTTATGGACGAATCGGGAAATAATTGATCGAATCATTTAAATTTTGCAAATCAACGCCAGTCGAAAGACTCGGTGTGCATTGAGAGTGTACAAATTTCCTTTATTAAATGCCTCTGGTCCACATATCGTGTTACTGCCTGTGTATGTTATGGTTATACAATAAATAAATACTCTTTCACCCTACTTTTGAAAAAGTTTTGTTGTTACAAATCTAATATGTATTATTATGTATTAAGTATGTTGTAAACTTTATTGAACAATTTTATAATTACTTAAAATAAAAAGTGAAATGTTTTACTAAGTAACTGGCATCCATTTACGGCGAGTGCCATTCAAGTCATTTATAAACAATTTATATGGCTGCAACTATCACTTTTACCTTATTTATGAATTAAACAGTGATATTATAAAGTGATCAAATCACACAGACCTACATAAATAAACAAGTTATTTCACCAATTACACTGTTTAATGATGGCAGTTACAATAACTAAGGTTATGTCTCTGCAATTAATTACATTCAAATATAAAATCACGTATTAATGACTTCGGCGTTCCAAGAAATCTAACTTCTTATTTTCTATAAAGATCTTTCTAATCGTGTTTGAAAAGAGTATATTTCTTAAAACGGAATTCTATATAAAAAGCACTATTAAAGCTTGATTACGATGAAGAACATGTAAGAAAAAAGCACGTCTGAGTACTGTATCCAAGTACTCTCAGTGCCGTGGTAAGCCAACTTAGTTCCTGGTGCGAGAAATTTGTAGTGTTCCTCCTTTTGGTAGTGTTCTATGATATTTGATTGTTGCACATGAAATGGCCGATTTTCGAGACAGTCTGTAAAAAATTAAAACTTATATCCAGTTAAACTATGAATCAAAAGAAGAGTTTCATACAGCAGCTGGTTCAATTCCTGTACGGTGATTTGTGTAATATGTAGCCGAGCAGGCGCGCAGCCTGGTGTATTTCGGGGGGGGGGGGAGACTTCTGATGATAAAATTATTTTATAAGGGTAGGGATCGGGAAATTACTGGACAATAAGTGCTGACCAAAAACACTTTATTTTTCAAAATGCAAATGTTGACTTAAAAAAAGGTTCTCACTTTCAAAATACGAGTGAGGACCTAAAAAAAAGTTCTGACTTTCAAAATACTAGTAAGGACCTATACAAAAACGGTCTTCGCTTCTGAAGTACGTATAAGTGATGACCTATAAAAGAAAACATAGTATTTAAGAAACTTCTTAAATACGATGAGCTCTAAAATTCAAAAGTGTATTCCTTAAAAACACTCAAAACCAAGAGTTTTGGGGTGGGGGAGGGGGGAGGTATTAAAGCCCGTGAAAATTAGATGCATTATCTCAAGTTCGCGACAATACTTCTCGGCCTTTATAGTTTCGCCTTGTTTGAGGAAGGAGTAGTGGATTACACCCGATGTGGATCATAACCCTCTTAAATTAAATTTTTGAATTTCTGCCCACCTCCCCGTCTTTACTTGATTTATTGAATTTCTGTTCGAAAAGCAGTGAGAAGAATTAAAAATTAAATTCAGAGGCAAGTGATTCAGAATAGGAAAATAATGATTAAATAATCAGAATGAAGATTTATATATTTGACGATAAAGATATTATTTTTTTTCTGCTATTATATATAGCAGCCTATATGGCCAGTGGTGCTCACTATTTTTTCGACGCGATCTACTTTTAAAATACAAACTTAACCGCGACCTACCCTAACCCTAACAGAGTGTATTGGACATTCTGATTGGTCGAAATTAGTCGCGCCTAGAATTTTTGAAATTAGTTCGCATATTTTCCGGTACTCTTGTATACCTGTTTAAGACCTCTGCCATCTTTAATATATTTTTTAACACATTGTTTTTCTTTTTTGTTTTATGTAAATACTCTTTCGCTAGAGATCGACTTTAAATCATTACGTGATCGACCACTGATATAGGCTATTCCAAACTTTTACGCGGAACTAGATTTTACAATCTATTAACTTTTATAGTTTGATTCGATCTTTTGACCATTTTCGCTAAGCTTTGTAAGTCATACTTACAATAAACATTTTTAGGTTAAGATTAATATCATTATAAAATGTAATTTTCATTATATTTTGATTTTTTGTCATTCTTAATACAAATTTCCCATTTTTTTTTTTTTTTTTCTGTAAAATAAGTAGAATGTATCATATTTTTATCAAATGTTATTCGTTCCCATGGTTTCACTGTTGGAACTTTAAATTTTTACATGCCAACGTGAAATATGTAATCCAAGCAAGGTCCCTTCTCGTGACAACCTAAAATAATGAAATTTCTATTTAGTTCCGCTTAAAGCAATGAAATGACCATAGTTATTAATTATTGTTATTTTATTATACTTAATGTATATAAATGTTCACTAATTTATGTGTATTTATGTAGATGTAAGTAGGCTCGGACGTAAATGTAATATGTGGTCATTGGCGTATTGATTTAAAAAAAATAATAAAAATAAGGAAACAAAAAAAAATTACATTCAATCAGCAATGATAATTGTTAAATTAATGAATACTTATTCTCCTATTTACGTGTATTGTTTTATAATTGGTTTATTGTATTAGTTAACTATAGGCTATTCCTAACATTCGAGCGGAACTAACTGGAATTTTTATTTTCAAGTTGTCATGAGCTCTCTTTTTAAGGTTGGAAATGGGCTTTTGCTAAACTTAAAGCAAAGAAATTGCTTATATTAACTTTTTTCATTATAATAATGGATGGTGATGTAATTGTGGACGATGAACAAGATATTTGGAAATTTATTTCGGTTTTATCGAAAAAAGTGTATGAAGGACAAAATTATTTTGTAATAATAGATGAACATTTCGATAAATTAAGATACTGTTTGCCAGTTATTAGAAAAATTAGATTGAAAAATTTAAATGATAGCTGCGTGAAGATATGTGGGCGCCATCAACAGAAACCAAATGCTAATATAATTAACCTCGTAATAATTTTATTTAACAATAAATACAGAGTTTTTGTTGAAAATAAAATGATTTAGAACAAATAACAAGACTTAATTTTTGATGTTTATGTATTGTACTTGTATAGGTAATAAAAAATAATTTCTTATTACGTTTTATAATTGACGTTTTCACTTTTGCCTGGGGACGCCATACATACTATTGCTGACTTTGGTGGGTAGGCAATCAGATCAATTCTGTAAAAAGTTACTATATTAGTTTATAGTGACTTTAATAGTAACTTTAACATTTTTCGTATTCTGTAATATCCAACTGTAGTGACGTCGCTATGAAAGTTATATCGTAGTGACTATTACTGAAAAAAGAATGAAGTTAGTTACAGAAGCGTAACACGCATGCGCATTGGTGGTATTAAGAAGTGACATTACCGTTGGCGGCGCTGTAATTCATGGCAAAATGGCTGAATTGTCTAGTATTCAGCTGTCAATATGCTAACAGGGAACAGGTTAATTTAATTACAGTACATTTTTATTTTATGAAAATGTATCTATGTACGTTCTAACAAAAAATCAACACCAGAACATATGTAATAATTGCAAACAGTACTACAGTCGCGTAGTACAATATTTCACCACCAATATAGATGACAGTTGAGGTTAAAAATGTTAAAATATTGTATTGCTTACATTATTTTATTGTTATATAATATATATTGTGGTAAATACATTTATAAAATATAAAAAAAAAAAATGAGTGAAGAAAATAAAAAAAAATAAAACGGAATGCAAAGACAAATTCTCGACAGTAGAAGCAGTGGCGCAGGCGGGTGGGATTTTGGGGTTAGAACCTCCCATGTTGCTGGATTTTTTATTACTTCGATGCATTTTCCTTGTTTTGTCATTACTTCCATACGTCTCATTTTATAACCCCTCATGAAACTAATTTTGCGTCACTGAAGAGAACTTTTGTTAATTAAAAAAAAAAAAAAAATTTTTTTAATAATTTTATTAAACTCATATTAAAAATGAGGAATTGGAAAGGACTTTTTGATCTTTAATATATTTCATCTCCTGCAACATACGTATAATAATGTATATATATGTATATATAAAATATCTTACAAAAATGTTTTATATATACATCCCAGCAAACATTTTTATACGGGCCAGTACTGGTAAAGCACATACTCCCCGGCATTGAAAGTAATGGGCCAGTACCCCGGTGTCCCCGTGGCCGTTACTGGCCCATTGATGTATCAGTTGCTGGCCCAGCAACGGTAAAGTGCAAAATAATCGCATTAGTTGCAAGATTTATTTCTGATGGTTTTAAGTAAAAAGTATGAGTGAAGAAGAGTGCTTATAAAATGCTGGTAAAGTACTTCGTATAGGCGGAATGCGAAATACAAATGTGAAGTACATTATTAATACTGGCGTTGCACTTACTTTTGGTGCCAGTACTTTACCAGCATAAAAGCAGTTTGCCGGCATTCGGCCGTTAGTTGAATGTTTGCTGGGATATTTAATTTATATAATTTTCTTTACTAATCTTCTTAATTTTCTATTAAATCTAAAAATTACATTTAAAATCAAATGTCCGCCATTTTTATCTTCATAAGAACTAAGTTATTACTTATAAACACCAGCATTTGGTAGTTACTATGATAGAAACTTTTATAGTAACAACGTAGTAACTTTTGTCTTACGGAAGACGAAATACAAAGTTATTATGATAGTAACTGACTTTGCTCATAGTGACAAATTTAGTTACTATGGTCATAGTAACTGAGTTACAGAATTGGTCTGATTGTATTTCAATTTTACTCAAAGTTATTTATAGTTTACTTTTATTAATATTTATGCAACTGGCCGTAAGAGTTGAAAACAATAATTTTTACTAAAATTGATGCCAAATTTGTTTACTAGATTTCGAAATATTTTTTATGGGTACTCATAATTAAATGATAACATCTTAAATTCTGCAGTGATGTTCTCTTTATATTATGACCTAAACTTTAAAGTTTGTTTTTCTTAGAAATGTTTTCGCCATTTCTGCATTAATTTTACTTTCACAACTGTTTAGTTCATCAAATTTATTTCTTAATTAGTTGCGTCAGCTTTTTAAAGATGCTGACATTTGATATTATTTCATAAAGAAGACACACGTAGATTTTATTACAGAGATTATACACAGCTGTAGAAGTCTATAAGTCGTTTGACGATCGTAAAAGTCTGCGGATTTTTTCTATGAATTTACCAATGGTGGTAAATTATAGTCTTAATTAAAATTTGCAATTTTATATTTTGTAATAATTAATTTATTAATTTTTTCGTATTAACTTTTCGTTCCAAATTTAGTTGCAGGTCAAAGGTCAAACAGGGACAAAATATTTTTGTATTGACCTTTTACAAATTGATCGTTAAAAGGAGACTTAATGAATTTGGTGTAATCATATTTTGGTATATTTATTTCAGGGGTGGTGATTGCTTCTTTAGCTGCTTTATCTACTTTTTCGTTTCCTCGCAGTCCTATATGACACGGTATCCATAGAAGAATGATTTAGTAGCTATTGTTTTTTAACGATTGTATTTTGTCCTGTATTTTCTTTACTGTTTGGTACTTCGGGTGTGGGTTTTAAATTGCTTGTATTGAGCTTAAGGAATCAGTGCAGATTATGTATTTTGTTCTGTGTTGTTTTCTTCTATTTCATTACGAAGAAGATACAAGAAGAATGGAACGATTATTGGAGGAACACTACCGGCAAATTAAGAAAAATAAAAGAAAATATTGAAAAATGGCCACCAAGAGAAGACAGAAGAGAACAAGTAGTGCTCACAAGACTACGAATAGGACACTCCAATGCAACACACAAACACTTACTTCAAAAAACACCAGAAGTAAAATGCGACACTTGTGAAACATCACTAACAGTAACGCACAACATAACCGACTGTACAAAATACAATCACCACAGGCATTGTATATACAAAGAGCTGTCACGAGGGTCTATGGCGCCCGTAGGCAAGATTTTATTGAGCGCCCCTAGGCAGGGCGTAACTAGCTTTTTTCGAGCATGTCAAATGAAGACCCTAAAAAAAGTCCGCATTTCTAAATTTCAAGTGAACACCTAAAAAAAAAAGGTCCTCACTTCTAAAACTACATTTCACTAAATTACTTTTACATTCATTTGGCATTTGGCGCCCTTTTGAGTCTTACATCAGCGCCCCCTCGCAGCGGCGCCCGCAGGCCCGCTTCCGCCGGCCCTGATTATACAACATACCAAGAGATATTGCACAAGAATTTACACCCTCATGTACAATGGAATATAACAATAATTTGTAAACAGAACCCTGTATCGGGTGTTAAAAGCCTAGATACTGAAGCACCCAAAAAGTTATAATAAAAATAGGAGACTTAGTTACAAAAATAGCGCCTTGTTTTATATAATTTCATTCAGAAATCATTAATTCATATATTGAATAATCTACGAACAATTGTTGCAGAGCTGGCCTAAGAGGCTCGAAGAGGTAATTTTGTTTCAATTTTAAGTTATTTTATTTTATTTTTTTTTCTCTAGCCATTCGAAATGTCATTGTCTGTTACGAAATATTCGTAAAAAACTTAAAATGACACGAGTAAACTTCCACTTCTGGTTGACCGATTATTACCATAAGTTGATCAAATGGTGGCATTGATATCAAAAGTTTACATGTTAAGTTTCATAAAAATCCGTTAAGCCAAATTCGCTCATATGTGTCCACGGACAGACCGACGGACAGACGGGCATAAAGATAAGTAAAAAGCAGTGTCACTGTTCTGAACCTCTTCTAATAAACATAATAAAGAAGGTCCTGTGATTCTTATGTTTTGCTGTGCTATGAATCTTTTATAAATGCAGCTTTATTTATAATAGATTTATACTCCTTTGTATTAAATTTTATGCCTATATAGTGTCTTACGGTATGGAGCTATTCTAAACCAAGCTTAAAGCCTCGTTTATTGCTCCATAACTTAGTGCATGGACATATTCATAAGAATTCACAAAAGGTTTTACTGCTTTGAACATCTGATTGTAATAAACAAAACCCGACAGACGTTGTCCTGTCCAAATTTCAATAAATTTGTTTGTGATCGTTTTGTGAATTTTTGAAAAGCTATTTGGAAATGTGTAAACAAAGTAAAAATGAGAAAAAAACGTATTTCTGAGTGATCATTTTATCTATTAACGATTGTGGCCATGGATATTCAATTTGAGGAGGTGTACATTCAGAAGTACGTCAATGGGAAATTTTACATGCGAGATGAATCGGCAGTAGGTACACCGGTGAAATGCTGGAAATGTGTGATGTGGCTGGAATGTGATGATCTTTGAACCATGCGGTTTTGTTCCAAAATTTCATGTCAACCGAATCGTTTATTTTCTTCTATTAAATTTGAAATCACAATTAATCACAATTTTTTTATTTACATTTCGATTTCGATTGAAAGATCGATGTACAAGTAAACAATCAAAACAAAGAAATGCTTTGTTTCGATTGGTTTAACCTAACGGTTTGTCACTTCAAAACTCACCGTATTTCGTAGGTAAATCTGTATATTTGTTCTTATACTTTCCCTAAACACCTTATTCGAACATTTAAAAAAAAATAGCCAAATTGGTCCAGCCGTTCTCAAGTGATGCGCTCAGTAGCGGAATTACCATACCGCCAGAAGCCCGAAGCTTTGGTGGGCCCGAAAATTTTGAGAAAATTAGTCGCGTTTTATACTGAAAAATAAAGAATTTACTTTTCGCTATAAAACACACATAAAAAGTAATACAAAAAAAATAAACATTTTTTTTCAACACAATAGCGAGATTGTTTATCCATATTTAAAATAGTAATTCAATTCAAAAAACCAGTGGCGAAGGGACACCTCCGCTAGACTTGCCCTCCCATAAAAAAAAAAATAAATAAATAAAAAAAAAAAAAAAATTAAAAGAAGATTTAGGTAAATCTTTAAAAATACATTAAATTATGTCCTATACAAATTTTTGTCCAAGGTTTGGTTTACTAGATACGATTTAAGAAATAATGAAGAAATCTCTAAAATATCAACAATGAAAGAATTTGCCGAACTTTTAATAATTAAATATACCTCCCTGTCGGTCAGTTTTCCAGACGTAGTTATTGCAATTTTATTATTTTTAACACTCCTGTCACTGTGGCAACGGCACAGCGTTCTTTTTCCAAATTAAAATTAATAAAAAACTATCTACGAAATTCTACTGGAGAAAAACGCTTACATAATTTATAGTTGTTGAGCATTGAGGCTGAAATTGCTCAAGAAATTGGCATTCAATACTTAATTAGAGATTTTGCTAATTTAAAATCCAGAAAGAAAGATTTAACGTATTAAATTGATTTATTTATTTATATCTAGTTTTGGTTTGTTTTGTCTATGTTTCATTTGTTTGATATTTTTGTTTTTCTTTTATATTCATAATAAAATATGTATTATAAAGTAAAATGATTCTTTGTGTACATAAGTAGAATCCAAGGTTAATTTTCTTCAAAATTATGGGACGCTAGATACGAAAAAAAAAAAATCACATAAGGTTGGGGGGGGCGATCTAATTTTTTTGCGGGGGGCCCGAAATTTTTAGTTCCGCCACTGGATGCGCTTACCAACGAACAGCATTTAATTTTTATTTATATAGATGAGGCTTAACTACACAATATTTCAAGATGAAAATTGCAACGTGGAGTCTGGGATTGAACTGAAGAAACAGCAAGTTGAATGTCAAGAGAAAGAGAGAGATTACAAATTTTATTACAGTTTTTACGCACTAAAATTAAGTAGTAAAACCTTCACGATTCTATCCGGAACTCCTGTAGGTATATCTAATCTAACTTATCATATGTAGAAAGCCTGATATACAGGAGAGAAAATCATGCCTTTGGGACCATAAAACTTGTTATAAATAAATATCCAGTGAACCTGTCCGTACATGAAACTTAACGTATGCGGTGCATGGGGACATAATCTGTATGTTGTTGAATTACAACTTGTAACCAGCTATGCAAATATCAACACCTATGTATACAGCCTCCCAGACCAGACCTGATCTATAAAACTTTCTAACGACCTAACATTAAACATATCACCTGCTAGCAAACACCGACATAATAAATATATCTATTACTGCTGCACTATTTATTGGCGCTGTTTTTTTAAATCTTTGATATGAAATTGGTATGAAGAGATAAGGTAGGAGTTTATGGTGAAAGTATGATAAATTGTTATTTTATTGTTATTTTATGGTATTTCTAAGATGATAGGTAACACCGTACTTATCCTTCACGTATAGGTAAGGATTTGCGGGGAAGTAGATATTGCAAATTTCAGTAAACAATGTGTGAATTCAAGTTCCCTGTAAAAAAAAATTCAGGTTAACTTAAGTCACTGTGCAGAAAGTTATCTGTCACTTTGAAATAAAAAACATAAACACTCGTGCACATAAATACTTGGTTATATTTTCGGAACCCGTAAATTACCAGGATCCGGTAAATAATGCTGGGATCTGATGCCAGGTACTGGGTCCCTTATATCAAAATAAGATTAAGTGAATGACAACAACTTATATGTGATTTATTTTAATCAAACATTGTTATAACAGAAAAAATATATTAAGGAAGCCATGGCATAACGGGTACCTTAAGGATTATCTTTAATAAAATCTTAAGGAAT
Source organism: Liopterus haemorrhoidalis (assembly GCA_963971575.1). NCBI lineage: Eukaryota > Metazoa > Arthropoda > Insecta > Coleoptera > Dytiscidae > Liopterus > Liopterus haemorrhoidalis. Next base: position 22,707,166 of record OZ020620.1, read on the forward strand.
ATCGTAAAAAATTTCGAAATACTTTTATTAGTAAGATGATTTATTGTTTAATTATTACAGACAGTAAAAAACAAGTAGAAAAATACAAAAATAAAAGTTATGAAGCGATATAAAAAAAGGTTCCTTGTGCTCATTTTACCCCAGTGTCGGGGCAGAATGAGCACGGGCGTGGTATAATGGGCAGTCAGCTAAAATCTGGCGCAGAATGAACACACGTGAGTGCTTTCTTCATCGTTATCATCTTCTCCAGGGTAAGAACAATGTGCCCACTTGCTACATGCTCTGCACTGGGCAATCAACGTCTGGATATGTGTGAAAAATATATCAACACAGCAAAAAACACGTTTCATCAATTTACAAAATGTAAATCCAGCTTTCAGTCATACAACCACTCTCGGACGACACTAGCGAAGTACTGATCGTGATTGGAATGCACCCAAACATGGCGGGATGCTTTAACGGCCAAAAAGATGGGAGCCCGTTATGGGCTTCCATACGAAAAATTAAATTTAAAATTTAAATTTCAGTCAGGGGTGATTTTGATAAACAAATAGTTTCTCTGCGTATCGCGGAAGTAGGTTTTCTGGAATTTTCTTCAAAGGTAGTCATGACGTGGTCCATAGTTTGAAAAGGATAGCCACAGTCATATTCCGGCGAATACCTTAATTCCCATTTATGTAACATACCGTTACACCTTCCGTGACTAGTTTTGGAGCGATTTTATTTACACCAAAGGTTTTTGGGGAGGAAAAACCCCGGCAATCAGATTTTTGAATCAACCACAATCTCCTTATTATATCGCCACTGTCCCACCGCTTGTCTCATAGTTCGGGAATATTGTTTTCAGAGAGATATCATTCCAGGATTTAAGACAAACATGGAGCAGGTTACCCAACTCTTATTCAACAGGCAGGTCCTGTACAGACGGTGAATTGGCTTTGCCCCATTTTCGTTTTGTTGCTTACAACCTTCTAATCCGGAGGAGGGAAGTTAAAAACAACTGGGAGCCCAATGCATAAGGTTTATTTTACAGTTTCAGTCATGGCATGGTTTCGTTATTTGAGTGGAATAGTCCTAACACAGACCTTGCCTGTGTTAGGACTATTGTACCATACTGGAACGCAGATTTCAGCAATTGACGCTGTTCGCAATGTATCTACATCAACTTCTCTTGTCAATCCGGCCAGTTGGTGCAGTAGATTGTTCCGTGATTTTGTTTCTTGGGATACCTTTGGCAGATATTCTTTGAATATAAAAGATTTGTTTAGCGTGATTCATAAATAAGTAGGGTATTTATTGTGCTTAAGCTATGTTCCGGCGAAAAAAATTCAATCTGCTTCTCTTCTTTTGAAGGAGGTGCTTTTTTTCAATACGGAACTCTTTTTCGTTGGTGTTATTTTACGTTACTTGGAAAGGTACGCGGTTACCCAGTCAAACAGTCAATGGAGAGCCCTATAGGACAACATTTTTTTGATACGACTTAGGTCCATTTTTGTAGGTAGTTAAAGTATCATTTTCCCAATTGCATTATATCGAAAAATTGTTACCACGCTCACCGGATTTGACCATCTCAAACTTTTTACTTTGGGGCTATATCAAGGATAAACTGTATAAAGTTCGTCTAGCGAAAGATTTCCCATCAAGGTTAACTATAAACTCTCTGGTATAAGTTCAAAGATAAATCATTGGCGGCAGGATATAACGCTGTCGGACAGGGACCTATTTTATTAAGATTCTAATTTATGTTGGAAGTTTGATAGGTTATATACAATACCAAATTATTAAATATAACAAAATATTATTAAAATTATAAATTATTCGGTGTCTTATTACATTAAAAATAAAAATGATAGATGAATAAAAAATATCAACACGAAAACTTCAAACATACAAAAGTCAGAATTTTACCAAAACGGCGCCTATGTAATAGCTAGTTTGCGATTTCGCCGGTAGAATATAAAATTTAAGCTTGCAAATAACACATAAGTAACGAGAAATTTTATCAAGAATAGAAAATAAGCTAAACTTACCTATGTCTGTTCTTTTTACCGACCGCCAACATATATAAGGGAGGTATTGTGATCATACCAATTTTGACGTTTCGAGATTTTGATGGATCTCCACGAATTGAGGTCCCTACATAACGTTTTGACTATTTTTAGCATGATGTCTGTCGGTCTGTCTGTCCGTCTGTCTGTCTGTCCGTCTGTCCGTCTGCCTGTCCACCTGTCCGTCTGTCAGTCTGTCCGTCTGTCTGTCCGTCTGTCCGTCTGTCTGTGTACACGTGCAGAGCAAATTCGGCTTAATGGCACGAGTTTTGGTAAAAATCGGTTGACCAAAAATGGGAGTTTACTCGTGTCGACTTTAAGATTTTTGCGAATATTTCATAACAGAAAAATATCTCGAAAAAATTTATTAAACAAAAGTTGCTATAAAATCAATAACTAATAACTTTTATTTGAGACGTTTTTTGATAAAACGAAATATTTCGAATAATTTCTGTAAAATTTTTCGAAATTTTTTCCGTCTCAATTTTTTCATATTTTTATGTAATGTTTCCATGGTCATGATAAATAATATCTCTGTTAAAAAATATTAGGTCAAGTTATTTCTACTCTGCTGCTAGAATGTAATTTATATAAGTACTTTATGATGGCGGTCGGTCCTGTGGTAGCCACAGCTGATTTTTTCCTCTTACTTTGTTAGATTTCGACTTACGTTTAATGTTCTGTTTCTAACAAATTGTATGCGTGTGACATATGTAAAATCATCATTTGATTTATCTCTGCATGCATTGGCCTTGATGCTTGGTCCTTGATGGCAAATCTTCCGCTAGAAGAACTTTACCAACAACTCAACTCTAAATAATAGAGGACCCAAAAGAGAATAAGATCAGCCATGAGACAGTCGGAATATAACCTGAGAAATATCATGGAATATTCCGTAAGAAGCACGCATGTTTGCGAACAAGAAAATAGTGGTAATTAAGCATGTAAAAAAAAGAATGAAAAAAAGAAACATTATTTCATCGTTAAGGTAGTTCATTTACTACTTTTCATCAAAAGTTACAGAAAAACTAACTGCCCAGCTTATTTTGTGCTAGCCTGTATGTATTTGTACCTAAATGTACATTTTTTTATGCTTTCTATAAAATTCAATTGCGGTTATAAAATTCAATTAAAATTCAACTTAAGGACACTTAAGTAAAGCATGTACTTGATTATGCACCTACCTAGCTATTAACCCTGTTTTTCACACACCAAAAAACTTATTTACACAAGCAGGTAATAAAATGCTAATCATTTTCCTCGGAATTTCCTATCATTTATCCATCAAGCATCTTGAACCGTGGGACTGACTAACAGTGTAATGAGCGTTGATCAGGACCGTGTGTTGATGGTTGTTATTTTAAGATGAGCTGAGGATGAGTTAGCAGTTCTGTTTGTTGTCAGTGGCAACAGTGATTAACCCACCTGTACAATAACAAACATGCTGTCGATAACTGATGCATCAGGGATATAAGAAGCGAGGTATAAAAGATGTGATCATCTGGCAAAGTAAATAACATGCTTTGTGATTAAATTGTTTTTTAGTTAGTTGTGTTTTGCATGAGGGTTCTTTGAAATTCAATCATCTTTAAAAATTTCACAATCGGATACATGTACTAAAGCTAGGAGGTAGCTAAGTTTCACCGTGTTTGTCTAGTTTAATATTACTACGTGTAATTCGTGGCCTATTAGATTTTTCATCTAGTCAGCCCATTTATTATGAGTTCATCCTCTTGGACGCCTACCATTTATCTTGTCGTCTATTATAATGTTTACCATGCCTGTCATACGCCTAGCTAGATGTCCAAAATTATACAACTGATTCAAAATAGATACATTTGTAGGTTTTGTCGTTCATATTCTAAAACAGTGTTTCTCAACTGGTGGTCCTTAGCAAAATTATAGTGGTCCGCGAAAGTCTTATAAATGATTATTTTTGAGATTCTTAATTTTTACCGACCGCCAACATATATAAGGGAGGTATTGTGATCATACAGATTTTGACATTTTGATTGATCTCCACGAATTGAGGTCCGTACATAACGTTTTGACTATTTTTAGCATGATATCTGTCGGTCTGTCTGTCTGTCTGCCTGTCCGTCCGCCCGTCTGCCTGTCTGTCTGTCTGTGTACACGTGCAGAGCAAATTCTAATTCTATTGCTAAAAGGATTTTTATGAAACTTCATATTTAAGCTTTTGACATCAATGGCACGAGTTGATCAACTTTTAGTAAAAATCGGTTAACTAAAAATGGGAGTTTACTCGTGTCTATTTTAAGATTTTTGCGAAACTTTAACTACAGAAAAATATTTCGAAAAAATTTATTTAACAAAAGTTGCTATAAAAGCAATAACTAACAACTTTTATTTGAGATATTTTTTGATAAAACGAAAAATTTTTGATTTTTTTTTTTTTTGAAATTTTGAAATGAATAGTATCTATTTTTTCATACATATATGTAACATTTCCATTGTCAATGTAAATAATATCTCTGTTAGAAAATATTATGTCAAGTTATTTCTATTCTGCGTGTAGAATGTATTTTATACAAGTACTTTGTGATGGCGGTCGGGCCTGTGGTGGCCACAGCTGATTTTTATGTAAGGAACTCAATTCGTGGAGATCCATCGAAATGTCAAAATCGGTATGATCACAATACGTACATTATATATGTTGGCGGTCGATAAAAAACTAGCGTTATAAATTTCTTCTTCTATGACGTAGGTGTGCCGCGAAATTTTGCTTCTTTGGAAAATGTGCCACGAGGGTAAAAGATTGGGAAACACTGCTCTGATGGGTTCACCCAATGACTCTGTTCTTTCCTTTCTTGGCGACGTTGCCGACTGCAAAACGCGCTAATCTGTGAAAATACGGAATTCTACTATTCTACGGTCATTCATATCTATACCGTGTTACCTGATTTTTGTAAGTTATACGAGTCTCCGATAATTTTTCCAGTTAGTTTCAATGAATTAACACCACGAGAACATAAAAATGGATACTTTTACAACATTTGGCAGCACCGCTCCTATTTGCCATAAGACCAATACTGCATTCTAATGTTTGAACAGACTATAGTATTAATAAAAAAATCAGCTGTGGCTACCACAGGACCGACCGCTATCACAAAGTACTTGTATAAAATACATTCTAGCAGCAGAGTAGAAATAACTTGGCCTAATAGTTTCTAACAGAAATATTATTTATCATGACCATGGAAACGTTACATATAAGTATGAAAAAAAAAATTTTTTTTTTCGTTTATTCAAAAATTGTCTCAAATAAAAGTTGTTAGTTATTGCTTTTGTAGCAACTTTGGTTAAATAAATTTTTTCTAAATATTTTTCTGTTGTTAAATATTTGCAAAAATCTTAAAATCGACACGAGTAAACTACAGACAGACAGACAGACAGACAGACAGACAGACAGACATCATGCTAAAAATTGTCAAAACGTTAGGTAGGGACCTCAATTCGTGGAGATCCATCGAAATCTCGAAATGTCAAAATCGGTATTATCACAATACCTCCCTTATATATATTGGTGGTCGGTAAAAAGATTCTGATCAACCTAACTTGTTCCAAATTTGTTCATTCAACCACCTCCCCCCCCCACACACAGACCCCTTTTCTGATAGTATCTACGGCCCTGAATTAATTTCGTACTGTTCGTCTTATTACTGTACTTTGATGAGCTTAAATAAGCTGCAAAGAAAACTATAGTTTACTAAAACAAAAAGTTCATCTTATTTTTGGACAGGCCTCATATGTGTGTAATAAACCTGAAAAGCAAATTATATCTCCACGGTTTTCAAACCAGTTCAAGAGCTCAAAAACTTTCATACCAAATTTATGATAAATTTTTAGCAATTTTTCTACACCCGCCATTAAAATGACACAATTGGAGCATAACATAAATAATGAAATTAAAATTAACAACAAAAAAATCCATATGATTAATGTCCAAAAACTAAATCGCTTTTTATATTTTGACCTAAACAAATTATAACCATAAATGTGAAAAGAACATTAATCTTCAGAATTTAAAATCGTTTCATCTTCTCGCATGTTCATAAGTTATTACTTTCACTACAGAATCATATATTTGAAAAATGCAGCTTTACACAGCTCAAAACCGGATTGTAAATTTTAGTAAGATTTATTCATATAACCATGAATTTTTATCATGTTAAATTTAGCGATAAATTTAAAAATAGAGTGGAATTTTAATTTATTTTTACGAGTTCGAAAAATTTTCTATTTTACATATAAAAATTAATCACTCATAAAAGTGGGTTTTTGAATTTAAATCATTCGTTTGACTTTTTAATGAAAAATTACATAAAACGTATTACAAATTAAATTTTAATAAAATTTCGGTACTATTAATTTTTTATTATTCCCATTTCTTCGGACTTTTATTAATTGTTTTCCCATAAATATTTACAATCATAAAACTGTCGGCAAGTTTATGCTTTTAAGATCCCACGATTATATTATACTGATAGTAATAAAATTTATTATTTGAAAAAAGTTATTGTTTTTTCGCACAGAAGCGCAAAACAAAAGCGACAAGATATGAATAGTTCGAAACGAAATATTGTTAAAAACAACCAAGTGTGCTGCACATATTATATGGGAATACGAACTAGGGTTAAACACAATAGACCATAAAAATTTGACCCTAAAATTTTGAGGAAAGATATGGTCACAGGGGTGTGTTTAATGATATGATAAATAGTAATATAGAAATACACAAAACCAATTTAAACGTGTTTAAATTGTGCACGCCACTGGTAACTGCCTGACAAAATGATTTATTACTATCAGTCTTTCTGAGATAGAGTATAGTGAGCCGTGAGCTGGCTCATTTCAATTTGGTGAACCGTGTCACTTCGGTCAGTGTACTGAGTGAGCCGGCTCATTCATGAACGACCCATCTCTAGTCGAGATCTATTCATGAATGTGTGCATTTAGGATTTTTGTACATCATATATTTTTCGTCACCGATAACAATTTTCCATAAAAAATCTTTCTTAGGCTGAATAACAACTAACGAAATGCAAAAGTCGGGTGGCAATGCTGGGATTGGAGAATGTATGCTTACTTGTTTCCGACCTTCTGAATTCTTCCAGTCTCATGCAATCCTCTCGAAACTATTGCTTGGTCAACACCTAGCTGTCCGCGAGTTTCATTTACGTGTATATGACTAATTTTCATTTAATAATGTTTGCAAATCATCGTCTATCAGTTTTTTGGTTTAGATCAAACATTTCAGAGCGACGTCGATCACTAACATTAAGTTTACCGGCTTTAAAACGTCGAAGTTCTAGCTAGCTAAAAACTATTTCCACCATTATCAGTTTACATTTTTTGCACCTAAGCTATAAATAAGATACTTCCACGCGCTATATTAGATAGCCATTAAATTGACAGTGCGAAGCGAATATGAGATCTCTATTATCTCAACCCCACCTTGCAATGAGTTATGTATGTTATGCTGTGTATAATGGTTTGCGGAGTCATAAACGTCAGCTTTAATTTAAGTTCCTGACATGAGGTCAATTTACATTCGGCAGGTAATGGGGTTGTCTACCAACACATAAATATATCCTGTACCTACACGTCTCTTATCAACAGCAATTTACTTCTAGAGTGTATGTGATTGCCCTAACTTTGCATGCATGATAGCCATAAGATGAGCACTAATGTTGGAAAAATTGTGTAAAGTGTGAATTTTTACAGAATTTATGGTTCATAGGTACATAGTAAGAAAAGGCGGACAACAGAGGGCTAAAATATCCAATATCCAAATACTGGATATATGGTATAGTAATTTGTGCTGTCATCACATTAAAATGAATAATATTTCTAAAATTATTTTTGTCTATTAATCTATCAAGCCCTAATTGGCCCCTTTACAGCCTCTTACCATCACCCTGAGTCTGTTTAAATTTTTCTTTGTGTTTGTCTGTGCAATATTTCTTTTATTGAGTATACATACGTAATTTTATTGATTTTATCTATTTATTGATTGTTTAATTTGTAGTGTAGTCATTTGAATGGGCTGCAAAAAAGGCTATTTGCGCCTAGCAAATAGCCTTTTTTGCTGTTCGCCAAAAATTTTAACTAACTAACTTCCCTCCCATATCTTACTAACTATTCTGGCCACTGTAATCGTCTACCTCTCAGTTCTTGTGTGATGCTCGACCTTGGGATTATTAAAAAAATAAATAGTATTATAAATTATAAACATAACTACCCGGACAAATGAGTTCGATTATCCGAACTAATAATTGGAGTGTAGTTAAGTTAGCTCATAATACGGTTTAATCCCGATTAATTGAAAAAAACGCATTGTTCTTTTTAATTTAATAGAATTAAAACGTATTAACACCTAGATTAGCCGCTCTCTACTAATAAAAACCGAATTAACGTTGATCCCAATTAGTTTGGATTGTTTGGATTGCGGTGAAAACAACGACTGGAATCCAACTTTTGAAATGCAAGTCATATTTAAAAAAGTGGCAGTTCTAAATGTCTTATATCTGAAATATATTCCCTGTCCGTCATATTTCATCCGTCCACATATCTAAGCGCCATCTCTGAATCCTAATTACAAGATCCTGCATCAAACGTACGGTCTGTACGTACATAACACTGGCCAATAATTACAATCGTTCGTATGTAAATGGTCCAATTACTTGAGATTTAACGCGCTGCTCCGAACACTAGACATTTATAGTGGTACGAGTTGCTTACGAAAAGTCAGTTTGTTACAGAGCTTGTTCAATACGGAGATAATGATCATTTGTCCAGGACAGTGTGGGTTTGTTATATATTTTAATGTTTTTAGGTGTTATAACGATTAAAGTAAATCAAAGGAAATCGTTTATTAACAACTTAGATTTTTAAAAGAATGTCTAACCAGCGAAATTAAATATAATGTTGTTTTTTTCCTTCTTATGTATTTCTGCTAACATTTGTCCAATTATTTGGGATCTGCTACCCTAGTTTGATATTTTCACGTGTTTCTGTTTTATGCTGCTGTGCCATTTAATTTTAAAATAATCAGAACTCTTTCAATCATTGTCAACCAATTTGATTTCGGTCGGCAGGTTCTTTTATTATGAACCCCTATATCCATGGCTTTTTTGGCCATTCCTTTAATTTTTCTGGTACCTATGTTATTTTGAAGGTATCAGGGTCATGTTTTTATTTCTGACTGACTAGCCAACGGAGTGGCCGAGCGCATTTAGTCGTGCGGTTTTAGACTGTTAGAAATAGGCGTGACTGGACGGCCGGTGGTTCGAGCCTGCTTCGTTGGTGATATTATTCGGGCGAGAATAATATGTTTACATTACTCTCATTTTCACAATCATTTACCCCTCATCCAGGTGTAGGAGCTCGCCCCCTGGCATCGACGTTAGCCTCGTTGCAGAAATAAAGGCCGATGTAAAATAAATAATATAATAATAATAATTTCTGACTGACTAGTAAGGTTATTCCTTCAGCTTATTCAAGTATATTCGTCTCTTTTTTCTTTTGCAAAGTCCAACATTCTAAAGCGTGTTCTACATTATACTTTATTCATCAATTTTCTAAACTTTTTTCTTTGAACTAGAAGTTGTCAAAGTTTTAATACAATTTATTTTTCAATTTTTTGGTAGAGAATGAAATTCTTACACGTGTTTCAGTTCATTTAAAGTACCAACATAAAAATATAATTCATATCTTGTCAAATGTTTATAACCTAGCTATTAGATTTGTAAAATTACTGATTTACGTACAAAACACAATTTATATATTCGCTTATTCAAACCAATGATCAACAAAACACTATTAAACACGTGGTAATACAAAATATTTACAAGCGTAATTTTAATGTTGGTACTATTGTTAAAATTGTCTACTGCGCATGCACCGAGTTCCAAGTTGGATGTGTTTTCAAGAATAGTTGGATCAAATCTAGTTTTGAATAAAGTTGACCTTGACTACATACCGTGTTCTACACTGTACAATTTCACTGATTTATTTCTAGTACAAGTTCTAGTCAAAGAAATAAGTATGAAAATTTGATGAGATTTGTATAATGTAGAACACGCTTAACCGAATATAATGGCAGGTCTAATGGCTGTTTTATATATTTTGCCTTTTAGTTTTACTGATATTTGTTTGTCACACAGTATATCGGACGTAGAACTCCATTTCAGCCAGCTAGTATTAATTCTGTGTTCAAAATCAACTCAATATAAAAAATATTATTTTAAGATGACATATTTTTTGCTATATGAAATGTAGAAATGATATTTTTGAGAGTATATTCTATTATTCAGTCCTCTCTCTCTCTCTTAGATCTTTAGTCATGGTGTGTCGCGGGGAAAAACTTATTATATCAACATTGAAATTACTTTATTAACACATTATAAAACACATCATCTATCTATCAAAAAATAATTGCATTCCATGCTACCTGTTGCTATGCAGCATGTGAGGCTTTACAATACCTTCCCTCTGAATACGGTTGACTGTCTATTAGGGACTAGGTTGACTACTAGTAGATAGAAGTACTAAAATAGGAGTTTACTTAGGATCTACCTATCATAGGGTTTACCTATCATATTTGCTTTGCACGGCAAGTTCTTTGACGACAATTATCTTCCACATATTTATATCTTCGTATGAAAGCATGATTACCTATATCAAATTGTATGACCACGTCGCCATATCGTATATTAAAAGCTATTTCCATGGCTTGGTTTTTGATGGAAATAGTTGACTTTTTTGTTGCACGAAGTAAATCAAAAGATATTCTTAATTTTCGGTTCATAAGGGCTTCAGCAAGGCTTGAATTATTTGATACATTTAAATTAGGCGTGATTTGATAATTTAACAAGAAAGTTTGTAATTTTTTCATGTAACGTTTAAAAGTATGAATGTATTTTTCAGCTTGACCACATGACTGGGGGTGATAGGGTACGTATTTTCGTTCCTTCTGTACGTAGGGGACGTACGAACGAATACCATTTTGTTTATAGAAATTGGAAAATTATATGGACGTAGATCCGAATCCTATTTACAGTTATGTCTTCTTAAATATCCTTACTGTTTCCTTAAATAAATTTATTGCTGTAGATGTAATGCATGGATTTTATCAATTATCTGTTTTTAAATTATATTGATTCTTTGCAGGTGATACAACAGAGGAAGCTGCTGCTCCCAAAAGAAAACGCAAGATGAATGGAAGCGACTATCACAATAATAATCACGTGAAGAATGAACGGTTGTCTCCTGGCACTCCGGATACATCTTCCAGATCCAGGAGTGTCACACCTTCTTCCGCGAGCTACCCGGGAACACCTCCTGCTAGTGAGCACCCACCACAGCAGGCGCTCGGCAGGAACTATAGTGATTTCATGAGAAGTTTAGCGGCGAAATATAATAACAATAATCCTAATGAGTAAGTACTGATTTATCTTCACAACCTGTAGTTGTATGATACATGATTATCAGTGTGGTAATGTATCTAGTTACAAGTATCTAGATACAGTAACTAGATACTTTTTCAAGTATCTAGATACAAATTAGATACTTTTTGAAATATGTATCTGTATCTGTATCTAGATATTTAAATTTAAGTATCTTTTATCTGTATTTCAGATACTTTGATTGTTACTTTATTTTTATACCATGATACCGAGCTGATATAATAGTTTAATTATAAATTGTCATTTTAAATATTTTATTTTTACTATAAACAAAAGTCAGAAAACATTTGAAATTCAAAAGTTTCAAAATTAAATTTATATGGAATGTAAAAAAAAATCTCACTCGTTTTTCGTAGGTTTTGAACGGCTTTAGAAATATTAGGTATTTAGATACCACAATAGTAGGTACAACACTTAAGGAAAATGGGTCATTATTAATAAAAACTAAGTTTTTGAATAAGTATTGTTGCTATTTTGATGAGTAATTTACTAAAAACATATCAAAAATTATATCCAAACAAGTGGTTTGGGAGTGGACCGTGGTTTAGTGAAACCTTGGGCAAGACAAATTAAAACCCTTCAAAAGTATCCAGTGATTGAAAATACACTTTGATAATTTTTTTGAGGCATTTCTTCACTTGAGGCCTGGCTCTAGTCCGCCTCACCCAAGGGCCCGACATGCTAGTGTGGATATTCAGTTCATTTCCTAATTGAAATCTGTAAGATAAGTAGGTGTGCTTCCTAAAGGACGTAAAATTGAATAAATTATTAAACCTTCATACTAATTTAATTTGTAAGCGTGAGAATGTCAACTGTAATTTTATAAATAAATTAAATTTATATGGAATGAGAAAAAAAAAAATTTATCATCAGTAATTTTTTATTAGTAATCAAAAATGATTGTGACATTACACGAAGTCCACTTCATTTAAGGCTAAAATTTGGTTGAAAGGAACATCCTCTTAACAAGAACATAGCTGCGTCTTATAGAGACGCAGATCATACGTTAGCACATATGGCTAACATAATACATACGTTATTTAGTACAAATTTATTCCATAGAATAGTGTTTTACCTTGATTATAGTGGGCTTTTTGTACCGCATGGTCATTTTTGAACAGCCTGTATAATATTGATTAACATGCATTGTTTGTTTGGTAAAAACTATGGTATTTTAATTTTTCAGTGTTTTTTCAAAAGTATCTAGCTGTATTTAGATACAAACTTTTTGGCATGTATCTGTATCTAGATATTTTTTATAATTCTGTATCTGTATCTGCATCTAGATACAATTTTTCTTAGGTATCTGTATCTAGATATTTTTTTAAATGTATCTATTACAACACTGATGATTATAGTTGAATAGACTATGAACATTGAAAATAGTTCGCTTAGATACATATAATTCATTTCCAACGTTGTGGTAAGTGTTGAGTGCCCTTTAAGTTACACTTAGTTAAGTTTAAGGCCTCACGCGCACTATTCTGAAGGAAGCAGCAGGTCTTCTCTAGACAAACAGTCCGGGTAACCACTGAACAACCTTGGTGCTAGGAATTAAGGCCTTCTAAAACTTCTGCCTGCTTGTATATCTGTTTGCCTGTTTGTTTTGCTACCCGATTTGAAAAACATTTAAAACTCTATTATTAAAAGAAAACTGCAACTTTAATAAATATCTACTGGATATTAGACACACACACCCTCATTTAGAAGATATAAAAGTGCTACACTTTTGCAATAAGTGCAAAATACTATCTTTATTAGAAGTCTTGAAATTAACAAATTAAGATATACTTATTCCTATACAACTCTAAATAAATAGTTACACGTAAATAACTCGCCTCTATTGAATATAAAATTTTAAATATAGCCCTTAACAATATAATTTCCACACGCTATTGTTCTTGTTAAGGTCTATATACCTAGTTGTAAGTTTGTAATAGCTTTATTCGCGGATGAAGTTTTTTGCAGATTAGACTTGCACGCGTGCGCAACTTTCTTTTTAGTGTTCACCGATGAAATAGTTACTGTTTATGACAAGATGTTACACGCGGTAATCTTCAGATAATTGCGTAATCTCTTCATAGCAAGTCAATCTGTAGACTAAAGTAAAACCTCTTAGTCAAAACATGCGCATTGTTATTTTCTTTGAATTTAGTTCTAGTCTAGAATAGACTAAGTTCTTCCATTTAAATTTACTACACCGTGATTTAAATCATCTAAATGTAGCATTCCCAGTGATAAGAATATCTAAGGGTAAGCACATTGTGAAGCAGAGAGCAAAGCAGCGATGAAAGCGGAGAGTATTATAAAAGACTTTACACATAGTGACGCGTTTAAAATCGAGCAGAAAGTTCACAAAATTATAATGGATTTTTTACTAACAGAAAAATCTTCCCTAAAAATTTGGTATTTACTAAAAAATAAAAATAAACACACTAGAAAGTGCAATGTTCACAGAATAAATAAAAGTAGACATATACATGGTGAATTTCATCATTTGTATATGCAACTCCGCGAACATCCAGTAAAGTGTCATTTTTTTTTCGCATGATTATTTTAACGTTTGATTATATTTTGGAAAAAATTCAACATAAATTGGTAAAAACTTGGACAAATTTCAATCGGAACCTACTATAAATGCCTGTTATAAATGAGAACTACTTATAAATGCCTCAATATCCATTTTAAACAACTATTTTAACGATGATAGCAGAGAAATCAAAATTGTTTGAACGCGTCGCTTTACTCGACTATAACAGCGATATAACCTCGTTGCAGTACGCTCCACTATGCGCGTGTTAACAAGAATTAATTTATTTAATTTCGCCGCTTTTCTCTCCGCTTTCATCGCTGCTTTGCTCTCTGCTTCACTATAGGTGTGTTCGATTGTGTTGCCCAATCAACACTAAACTACACTACAGCTACACTATGGCGTTCGTTTGTGTTCCGATACCTGTTTGTAAAGTGTTCGTTTGTATTTATGAACTTGTTCAGGACAGGCAAAGTCTACACTTGCTCGGGAGTGAGTGCAGCTTCAGGCAACCTGTAAAAAGGCGGCAAACTTAATCTAACTTGGTTATTATCTGTATTTGGTCTAGCGGAAATTTTTATTTTACATGTATCTATCATATATCGATCATGAATCGAGTAATATGAACAGAAGGAAAGTACTTTTCCTACAATGCTGGTATAATAACTAACATAAATAAATTCAGAAGTTTTATGAAATCTGTCAAAACTTGAATTTTTATTATTTATTTTTATAAAATTTATTTCAGCATTTAAACTGTTCATATTATCTTATTTATTTACTATTACTTTAGCACAAATTTGTTTTAAAAAGTGAGGTTATCAACTTTGTCTGGAAATGTCATTCGCCTGCCTGGAAAACCGTTCGTTTGTATTCCTGTTTCGAGCAGTTCGGAAGTTTTTAGTTGCACTGTGACGTCAGCTGCTCTTGTCCTGGACAAGTTTGGTCAAACGAACAAACCTTTAGTGTTTAGCGTAACACGTCTCAAGTCGGACATGCGCAATCAATATGTTCATGAACTTATTCGTTAATTGTTGGGTTAGCTGAGCTTATTTTTACGTCAAATATATCAAAAAGCGCGTCACAAAGTATGGCAATAGAATCAATCTATGTAAATGTTGTCTATATACAAAAATAATGTATTAACAATTAACACTGTTTCTTTAAAATGTTTTGGCTTCGTTGTCGCTCTCCTAACCTATCACTCTCCACTTTCTGGACGTCCCTCTTTGTTCATAGAATAAAAAAAATATGTCTACAGTACATTTTGCATTATGTTTGAGGTTATGCTCTTAATCTATAGTTATGTTAGTTTGATATTCATTTGCTGTTTTAGAAATTCAAACTAATACTACTCACAAATCAGTAATAGACTCGTTTTTCTAATTAACTACATTCTTGGAATTGGAACACATAAAACTTCGCTTATCAGTTTGAAGTTATAGCGGAAATTATTGCCGTGTTTAAATTGCCAAAAAACTGCGCATATATGAACAACAAGAATGTAACTAAATGTGAAATACTGAACACGTGAGTTTAATATTACAATATTTACTAATTCATTAAAGGTCATAATTATGTTCAGATTCGTACAATCTGCTCATTAAGAGAATTTGACAGAATGGGACAGATACATCATCAGCTATGTAAAACACCATACATCATAGTGTAACGGCGTAGATTAGATATTTTTCAAAATGTTAAGAATATATATTTAAGTGAGGTTAATCGAATAATTATTTCTATTGTTCTTTTTTTAAATATTGTTATGCAACTGGATGTTGGTCATAATTCGAGTACGGATATAGGGGCGTGGAAGAAAGTGCCAATCCTAAATGCAAAGCAACATAAGTTGACGATTTTTCTTCTAAGGTTAGTGATTGAATATTTGAGTGACATCTTTTGGGGTAGTTAAGAACTAACAGAGTTAGCAACCCTTGCCCAGGTTCATGGAGACAGCTTGTTATCTGTTGGCTGTTGAAAAGCATCATAACGTGAGTTAGGGATGGGAAAAAAACATCGATGTATCGAAAACATCGATGTTTGTTTTAAAAACATCGATGTTTTTACCATCGATGGTCAGCTGGCGATAGTATCGCTAAAACATCGATGTCTACTACCGATGTCGATCTATAAACTTTGAAATTCAGAAACTACCGCTAGAGGCGCTGGATCTTAAAAGTTAAATTTTTATTAAAATTAGTACACAAAATATAAGCGCCATCTATTGTGATATAACAATACTAATAGTGTTAGATCTTATTCTTCTTAGCAGTTAGCAGAATCCGAAAAAATAAGAAGAAACTTCTAATTTTTGCAAACAATGCGAACGACCAACGACACCAACACACTTTTTCTTTTTGAGTCTTGTTGACACTTTCCCAGTTGTTATTCCTCCAATCCCTGGATTTTTGTAAGTTGTCATTAGCTATTTTTTTATATATTGAAGATGGCTTCTCCTGAACAAAATGATCAAAAGCTTCAATTAATCGGTAAAAGTAACTAGAATTGAAAATCTAGTTCCGCCTAAACCAAAGGAACAGACTTTATTTCAACTTAAAAAAGTATAAAAATAATTGTGTATGACTGTTATTTTTATGTTAAATAATATAAAATTAACATTAAGATTACTATATTAGTATTGTAATAAAATCCAATATTTCATTTTAAAAATGTAAAAATAGTAAGGTCTGTTCCTTTGATTTAGGCGGAACTAAATTTTCAATTCTAGTTACTTTTACCGATTGATTGAAGCTTTTGATCATTTTGTTGAGGAAAAGTCAACTTCAATATATAAAAAAATATCTAATGAGAAATTACAAAAATGAAAATTGCGGTTAGTTCCGCCTAATCGTTTGGAATAGACTGTAGGTACAAATTAGGATTATTATATTGGGTATAATAATGTTAATGTGAAATAAATTACTATTAAAAAGGAATATTTCTATTTCAAAATCTAATAAATGCTTGTTGTGTAAAAAAGTAACATATAACTTTTTTCGTATTTTATCTTTACATTATTAAATAAAACCTATATAATATAAATAAATAGATTTTTTAATATTAATAAAACATCGATGTTTCCGATACATCGATGTTTTTCCTTCGATGTTTTTTCAACATCGATAGTAAGGCGCCGATGTTAAACATCGATGTTTTGCTTTCGATTTACAACAATAACGTGAGTCACTTAATTGAGACTAGCCGTTTCACGTGTAATTTTAAACAACTAGTCTCAGAATGTTTTCAACTAAGATGTTTTTCTTATTCAAGATTTTCTTTTTCCTTTCATTTCCCCTTGTATTATAATTAACTGTAACAAGCTATATCTAGGCGATATTATGTCCGAAATATTAGTGGTTGGTTTTTTAATGGTTGCCATAATTTCTTTATCCAGCTTCCTAAAGATTTACTCTTTTCTTGATTTATCAATCTATGATATTTTTTGAAAATTCTTCTGTATATCCACAAAGGTGGGTCAGCCCAGCTGGAAAGCCAGGGCTTCCAGTTTTTTAAACATATATTTGGTGATCTTCCATGCTTGTGTTGCATACAGCAATATTGGATAAGCATAGAATTTAGTAATCTGAAGTCTTATTTCATAGCGAAGTAATTTTATAATTTTGTGATTATTGTTTCCTTGAAATTAGTTAGTAATGTGCAGTCATCTGTGCATTTTATTTTATTTTCTATTGCATCTATCCAACAGAATTAAACAGTTAATGGGCAGGTAGTATTATTTTTAAGTATGTTCGAGGGTTATTCGTAAACTTATGTCCGATTTCTTTTAAAAAATGAACCATCACAGATTTTTTCAAAAAACTTTTTTCCACATAGTTTCCATTTTTGTTTAAACATTTTGTCATTATATTGTACAAGTGTTGGTATGTATGTTCTGTTCAACTTCTGGTGTATCTTCATTTTTCCAGTAACGCGGAGAGAGGAAAATGAACCGCCGTCTTATCCGGGTGATATTTTTTTAGTGCTTAGACTTAATTTTATTTCGACAGGGGGTACTGACTAATTTTTATTGATAAAAATCATGCATTTTTTCTTCGAATCCGTGTCGAATCAAAGTCACCATTGATCGGCACGGACAGGTTTTATCAGACGATAATTCAAAAATATTCTTAATACAAGACGGCCGGTCCAGAATATTTACGGCGAGAATCAAAGTGTTAAATGGTAATAATGGTTCAGGATAGCTTTTTGGACGTGCAAGATAATATTTTGAGGTATCAGAAAACATTTTTCAAAGAATATGGTCCATTATTAGAGCATTTTGAGGCAAAAATATGCTTACAAGGTTTCAAAAAGTGACAGCTGTCAATTTTTTTGCATTTTAAAATGGGACGAGATTTCACAGTTTGAACGTGTTTCTTGACAGAAGAATACTAATTAAGGATTGAAGGTGAATTAGCGATAAAGTTTAAGACATTTGCAGGGCGAATTTCCATACAATAGTGTTAAAAAAAGATTTATATATATTCAAAATTTCAGGGTTAATCAAAGTGTTAAGTGGTGATAATGGTTCAAGATAGCTTTTTTGACGTGCGAGATAATATTTTGAGGCATCAGAAAACATTTTTCAAAGAATCTGGGCCATTATTGGATCATTTTGAGGCAAAAATATGCTAACAAGATTTCAAAAGGTGACATCTGTCAATTTGTTTGCAATTTAAAATGTGACGAGATATCACATTTTGAACGTATTTCTTGACAGAAGAAAACCAATTAAGTCTTTAAGGTGAATTAACGATAAAACTTAAGACATTTGCAGCGGGAATTTCTATAAAATAGTGTTAAAAAAAGATGAGCGACGAGTTTTATAATCGACAAGTGCGACAAAATGCCTTATTATATTAAAACGAGTCGCGAAGAGACGAGTTTTAACAACGTAGGGGAGAAGACCGGCGTAGCCGGGCTGAGGCCCCTAGTTTTGTCATAACGTTCTACAAGCTTTTGTATGCCTAAAGTGCGAAACAGAATGCAACGAGTTCTACGACGCGTTGACGGCGTTTGGACGGCGCTATCTGTCATTACGAAGTTAAAATCGAACTGTAGTACGCAAGTGCACAGAATGAGCAACGTCATAACGGCGTTCCACGCCGTTGATATTGAATGTTCGTCAACTTCCAACTTTTGACGCCGTTGAACGTTGACGTAGAACACCTAATCTCAGTTTTTACTGAATAGTGAAGTGTTTATTAAATTTTAATAAAATAAAGCGCACGTATAAACACAGATATTGGTTTGTCACGTGTCACTTTGACGGTGTTCAAAATTATTGCATTGTGTGCAGGCAAAAATTCAATGGCATTCTCAACGGCGCAAATGACGGCGTGCTGACGGCGGGCCGATAGCGCGCTGTGCATTCTGTTTCAGGCTTAAGTCATAGAAATCTGCCGCCTGTGAGGATAACCAGTCTTCAACTGCTGCTTTCAACCTCGTCATCTGGGCGCCAAGTCTGGACTGTACGGTGGATGGTCAATCTGTTCCCATTCAAAAGATCTGATCAGAATTTGGGTGTGAATGATAGAATGGGGTCTGGCATTGTCATGCAGCAAGAAAACGCCAGACGTCAGAAGGCCACGTCGCTTATTCTGTAATTCACGTCGAAGTTTAGTCAGGGTAGCGCAGTAAACTGCTGCATTTATTGTGGTCCCTTGCTGCATAAACTCGACTAACAAGACTCCATGTCTCTCCCAAAACACGGCGGGCTGATCAATTTTTTTAAAAATTTTGACACTGCAACAATACCAATGCAAATGATGTGGTTTGACGCGCAAGGCATGCCGGGAGTCGGTGCGCAATTTCAATATTCGCGTGACATTCGATTAGCTACGACGATTCGGACCTTAGTTTACGAATAACCCTCGTATTAATATATTTGTATTTTTGTTGTACTCTTGAGTAAATCTCAAGATGTTGATTTTGATGTATTATGGCGAAATATATTGACCCAGACATCCAGCTCACTTACTAAATATCTACGAAACCATGATATGTGCAAAAATTCACATTAAACGTAATTTTTTATAAAGAAATCTACACAGAAGCCGAAGAAAAGAATACTCTCTCGTAAACACACTTAGTTAAGCCGCATTCAGAGCTCTTTAAATTAACAGGTTGTAGTGTAGACTGTTCTTTGTTAGCTGTAAGTTATGTTTCTATGGGCTGTTTTAACGTTGTACGTATCGTTCATAGCAAGTTATAAATTAATATGTTACGACCGCCATCTATGTTTTTTGAAACCAACTACTTGGCTTATAATATTTTATATGTATTATCGTTCTTATAATTCTGTTGTCTTAGATTTTAACTAGCTAATTACCTAAATTGATCATATTTACTGTCCGTCTTTGTAATTTTGAGCAATATTTGTTAATGATGACATTATGTTACGTTATGCAAAGGAATTCGATAACTACGGTGTCATTGATAGAATGCGATAGCCTGATAATGTGTTTATATGTCTGTCTCATTAAAACCTCTCACTAGCTATAAGTTTGGAAAATTATCCACAATGCACAACGAAAAACGTATTGAATTTAGAGGTCTGAACGGTTTCACGTCTTACCATATGTCAAACTTCTACTGACAGTAAACAGTCTATAAGATACAGTGTATAAGCTATTGATTTAAGAGCTCTGAATGCGGCTTTATACGTTTATCTGTTGGTGTCCTGTTGACCTGACTGAATTTATTGAGTCTTGGTAATTGCAATATTTTGTGGTTCATTGTTTTTATAATCAAAAGTTTATTTTGTCAACAATTGTAATAGTATAATCTTTTGAAATATAAAGATTTAATTAGTATTTTATTTATATTTTTTTTATAGTAGGTTGTAAAGAGTTCTTTAAGTATGTGAAGAAATAATAAATATTGTCTCTTTCATTGCGTATTAATAATTTAACGTACTATTACATTCTTTCACTTATAGTCATGTTTGTTTAAATTAATCAGCATAAATTTTAATTAGTTGTTGTGAAGTGAGCACAGACAAGTAGTTTGTAAATAAAAACTTCAAAGCTGACTCGTAAGTTGACTGTTTTTGTTTTCGTTAGTTAATTATGTTTAGAAGTTAATAATGTTGAGATGTATTATGGCTCTTAAATTATTATTATTATTATTATTATTATTACTATAGTGATTAGAGCAGAACACAGTAGCTTGTCTTGCTCAATGTTACAATACATAGATATACATGTTTTATTCACAGTGCTAAGCAACCAAAGCTGGCGACTTGTCGCCAAATGCTTAGCGACAGTTAAGGACTTGCTGATATGTATCATGGTGTCTGTCGCTTAGGTTAGGTTAGTAATCTGATTGATCGTTTCTCGTGTATGGTTTGCAATTTATTGCACTTATTTCGCTTTTTACTTGAGGTTACTGGATTCTTATATATTTTAACCTACAAGGATATGTGGGTTATAACTGATTACTTATAGAATTACTTACTCCGTAGCGTTACAACCCTGAGTGGATCCTAGCTGATTTCTCTATTTCTTTCCACTTGGTCCGGTTTGCGATCTTCTCGAGAACTGTTTTGATATTAAGGGGTCTTTGATCTGGGTTGATATTGTCTCTCCACCGTAGGCGTGAAAGGGCGTACGGAACGCTTTCCTTCCGGCACTTAGTCCCAGACTAAATATAAATTTATCTACTAAACTTATATATTAAAAAAATATTTGTTTTTTCTTTTGAAATGCCAACATAATATAGCACAATGTAATACCAATACAGAAAATAAAATTAGTGTAGATTGACTACAACTTGGCGACTGACTGAAAATAGTCGCAGGTCGCTAACATTTAGAAGTGACATACATTATTCTTCTGGGGGCTTTTACATATATTCAACTGGATCTTATTCTTATAGATCTAATTAAAGTTTTTGATAGCTAATTAGTTTTTGATAGCAGTGCATCAACTGAATATCGTGGAGTATTTTGTTGTATTTATTTCTCGATATCTTGTTGTTTATAAAATTCTCGAGCTTGAATTATTATTGTGCTAGAATGTGCACACGTGGATATCTCTCCATTATCATCAATGTTTGTCTGGATATAACAAAAAAAATTTATCACTCTTTTAGGTATGATATTATGTATTTTAATCTTTGTCGTCAAAATGTGATTTTCTTAAATTAAATAAATAACACATCATGCAAATAGTTTATTAGTATTTACTGAAATTTAATCAATAACAACAACATTTGTTAACAAGCTTTTTTTACATCTACCGTGACTATGGCATGACCATGACAATTTCACAGTATGAATTCTTGAATCTATCTTTAGGTAATATCTTCCTCTTCCCATCTCTGTTTTAGTTATCCTGGGACTACATATTATCTCGAAACTTGGGAATAAAAATATTAAAATCTCTATTCTCAGTTTAATTATAATAAAATCGTACATATAAGTTACAAATGAATGTGAATTTGTTATTTTTTGGTGATTTTCTTTTGACTTACCACGAAAGCAGTAAATTATGTATATTTACGTTTTTGTAATTTGAGTTTATTTACTTCAATATGAACTAATTTTTTATTAATACATGGGATAAAACACCGCTATTTCCTAAATTCTTTAGTTTATCACTTTCCCTCTTCTTCATACCCCGTGCTCTTCTCCAGAAGTCCGATTCTGTCACTTTGAGTATTTTTAGATATACAGACCAATTCTGTAACTCAGTTACTATGTTCATTTTAACAAAATTTGTCCCTATGAGTAAGGTCAGTTACTATCATGAATGAAAGTCATCGTATACTTTTTATAATATTTTATCTTGTAGTAACGTTTCTACACAGTAAATTTTTACAGAATTGATCTGATTCACTGGTCTTCTACCTTGCGTAAATCGTTCTGGAATCGATTTATCTGGACTTCCGTCTTGGGTTATTTTCAGTCATAAATATTTATATTCGATACAGTATCGAACGCGAGCAAGCGCACACCTAGAATTTTTCTTTGGGGGAGAGATCAGAAGTCAAGGTTTTTCGTAGGGGGTTCAGAAGCAACGTTTTGAGTGCTAGGGTGCTCTAGCCCGGAAGTAGCCCATAGATGTTCGCCTGTACGTAAGTTTCTAAATTAAAATCTTGTTACCTTTCGTCGATATACATATATTCCGTTTTTCAATATTAATTTCTAGCTTCTATTTTTTATATTCGTCAATTATTTTACATGTCATCGTAATCTTGTGCCACAATTATTTAGTTGTCAGCAAAACTTAAAGTATTTACCATCTGCTAGTCTAAATGTATTTCTATATTTGTTCCAGGATTTTAGAATCTGCTCTATGTATATTTTAAAACTGTTTTCGTGATGTTTTTAATTACAGAAAATTAAAAATACGGGTTGTTGTACTAACGACAAGTCAAATATTGTCTACAGCTGTTATTAGGTAGACACGATTTTGCCAATGTCCAAATATTTACATGCCAAGTGTTCAAACATATTTAACAAATAAATGTCTTGTACTATCCGAAAATTTTAAATTCACCTTTAATTTTTGTTAATTAAACCTGTGCAAACGTGACCTTTATACGCGTACTTTTTTTTATTTTTTAAATTATAATTTTTAATAAGCTACTAGAGGTGTGCCAAATTTTGAACAGTACATTTAAATGTTTCTTCTTCATTATATATTATCTCTTCTAAACCAGTAATTCTTAAAGATTTTGTTTCGCGACCCTCTTTCGAATCCAACAAATTGTAGCGATCCAACAAAACTTTATTACTTCAAAATTATAATATTTTGAATCCATAATCTTTATTAAATTTATAATTATAAAAAAAAAAAAAATACTTATTTTATTAAATTTTATTTATTTTGTAATTTTTGGCTTTTAGCAGTTATTTCAAACTCTTACTCATTAAGATCTTGGGCCCAAGATGCACAATTTCAGTAATGTTTCATGTCTTGCATTTTTCTTTTAATAAGCCATAACTCTGTAACTTTATGGAATTGGACCATGTTGATGTGTTTTTCTTGTTGTAAAATACATACAAGTTTGTAAAATTCCTGCTGGGACACACTGTGTAAAGGTGTATGTGTGTCGTAGCCAGTGCTGTATTGGTAAAATCAGCAGAAGGTATACGATATAATGGCCAAAATTTAATTGGAATTAAAACGTAGAACATAGTGTTATAACTTACTGTTATATTTCTGGAAATATATCCCAAAGGGCTAGGCGAGATGAGTCAGCACTAGTCTCACTCGACTTTCGACTGCGTCTCTGTTGCTGAGCGGTGCTTTACTAACCAAGATCGTACATATTTTTTTGGTTGAAACTTTTCAACTGGAGGTCCATTGGCATTAATGAACATTAGATTCAACACATTTGAAATAAGCAGAGATGCACGCAAGTCAGTTATGATATTATTCATTAAGCTGAAACCGCGTTCACACTAGGCTGTCGAACAAGGTAAAGTTGATACTGCTGTTAAAAGAGGTTTTAATTTCTCAGTATTTGAATCAGAACAAAGTCTTGATTTCATCCTATCAACCATGCTTTGAATTAACTGGTTTTTATTAATTGGTATAATTTTGGTATTGCGAACCAAAGGGATATTTTTAAATATTAATTAATAAGTTAGTTGTGTTTTTTCGCCAGGATTTTCTTTGAAACTCTATAATTCGTATTTTTATATTTATTAAATGTTCAGCTCTTGGTAGTGTTTGTTCGCGACTGTAGTTCTGTAGATAATACTTACAATTCTTGAAGGATGTCATACATGAGCCCTAAATCTAATAGAAATTCAGGACTTTCAAATTTTTTCTTTAAACCCAGAAATGTAGCTTTAGAATTTTGATCTTCACATGAGTTTTTGAAGTGGCGGTGTAACGCTTCATATGTATCCTATATAGCTCGCACTGTTTAAAACTACTCGCTACCCATCGAATTCCAAGAATTCGTCCTACCTTTTTAAATATTAGTCCTAGTTCATGGCATATACACTCTAACGCATGAGAATTTTTAGGAAACTGGCTATATAACGTATGTATATAGTTTGTCTAGAAAAGATTTAAAATGGTTCATGCCACGTACATCTTTTATAGCATCAGATACAGATAATTCAAGTCTATGATTTAAACAATGCCAAGTAAAAAGTTTCGGGTATCTTTGTTGAAGTCGGCTTACCACACCAGAATATTTGCCTACCGTTTCACTTGCACCATCCGTGGCAATTGCAATCCAGTTATTTTTCAAATAATCCTCGTATTTTTAGGGTCGTTAAGAGTTTGTTCTCGATATGTTCTGCATCTCGCACAAATCAAGAAATACACGATGTCAGTAGTAATGATTCCCCGCCGCTCATTTGGTTATTACAGATAAAGATAAAAATTTTGAAAGCAAATATGAACAATTTAAAATATTTAAGTATTTGAAAATTTAATATCGCATGTTTTGATTTTTTAATAAGCATACGCTACGGGTATACGCTATTCGTTAATATCAAACCACAGGGTATACGCCGTATACCGCCGTATACCCTCCAATACAGCTCTGGTCGTAGCTACCAGACTTATTACTCAACTAAAACTTAAAATTTCATAACCAAATACTGGACTTTCATATGCTAAGACCGATTAAAAATCTAATTATTCAGTAACCATAAGAGTACTTTTTAAACTTAAAAGAGGCATCTATTTGATTAACATATAGCAACCAAAATGTTAAATGCGGAGCTCTGCAATATTCCCAGACGGAGACATTGACCAGGATCGTGCCCTTAGGTGCCCGTTCGCGACGATCGTAAGGCAGAACTCACGATTTAGATGAAAAACGTAAAATAAAGCGAATGGACTTTATTGGGCGCAATATCACGCGATTGTAGAATGCTGGAGATGAGATTGGATATATACAGGTTGATGGACTTACCTAGTGGTTGAAACGTCACGTAGCAAAGGGCCCTTTGAGATGCTGTAGGCTTCGTAATATACCAGATCTGGAATCGAGAGTTTGGAGACACAGCCACGATCGATTTAACAAGTCCACACCGTATATTCGCGAAATAAATTAACACACAAGAATGTTAATGCATGCGTAAAATGCATTTACGACCACAACAAAATAACGAATTGAAGTAAAACAAGTCTAAGTCTACCTCTGCTTAAAGAAGCATGATACTAGACGCTCAGAAGATGCGGATACCGAAATAAGCGACTAAGATACACAAAGACACGAGATGAATATACATTCGTGAACATAACCTGAGCGGCAGGGCGCGTACAGTCTAAGCTGAGTACACAAATAATAACACGACACAGTCGGTACGAGTGTTATATTTTAATGATCTAAAATTAATATTGAACAGAGAATCCCGCCATTTAAATATTAATAATTCGCGCGGCTGGCGCGAATATACATATTTCATTTAAAAAAATACGGTCATGAATACTGAATAGTTAAATATTAATTGTTGAGTTAACGTGAAGTTTAGGATAAGGTAAACTTAAAGAGATTCTTCAGTTCTCAAATAATTTTATTGTCACTAGACTGTAAACCGGTGAAGCCGGTTGAACCGATCATATTAAAATATGACTTTACTATATACTATTTTTTGATAATGATAATTCGCCTCAAATTTGGGCAAAAATTTGCTACAAAATTTCTCAAAATATGAAACTATTTTAACAGCTCATATATTTTTATTATTATTGGACCCGTAGGTATAGAAATATTTGCAGACCAGTGGCTTGGATTTTTTAAGATCGTTTTGAATGTTTTAACAACTTTGATAAATATTAGTTGCGATATGGAAATGGTTTAATAATCTGCACGTATATTTATTGTCACGGTCTTCAAATCTGTTTAACATACACGAAGAGATTGACACAAAAATAAATACTAATTTAACTGAAAAACAGTTAAGAAAAGTAATTGATAATTCTATTAAAAATTTGAAAAAGAAATTTTAAATTGAAACTTGACATATTAGTTTCCAGTTTAGAACAAAGATTTCGAAATAATGGAATGTTTTATGCTGACATTGCATTTTATCTTCTGTTAATTTTGACAAGATAAGAAATAGCATGTCTTCCAATTCTTTCAAAGATTTGTCATCAAACTGTTTTTTTTTATCGATATAATATTACATCCGATATTACCATCGATATCAATTGTACATCCACCTTTATAGTATTACCTTCTAGGATTATTTAAAATAATAAACATGACAAAATACAATACTCATTCATAACCTCAATTTTTCTATTGTCACAACTGTAATCACACCTCAAGATTCCATCAGATGTCACTCCCTGCGTGTGGGTATATGACACACACAAACATTCACACCTTCAACACTTCTGTCGTCTGGCATACACCATATACATCCATATACATCCATTACACATACATACTCTCATACACACATTCATACCTTGACATCTCTACCAGAGGCGTCGACTCTTTTGGAAAAACAGGGTTATTACGTATAAGCTGTGTACAGCGACATTAGTGGTTATCTGGGCCATCGATGAATCATTAAAGTAAGTTAAATTACACTTTCCTAACATCTAAATTATTTGTTAAACTATAAAACGAGAAATTATATAAATACATCTTAGCGCTGTACTAATAGCTGATTATTATGCTGGGAATGTGAAGTAGACAATTACAGTGAACAGGAGACGTGATGAAGTGACGAAGATAAAAGAGGATAGAATTGTAAAGGAGATAGAATTAAATATAAAATTGATGTGAAGTGTGAATTTTGACACATTAGATAAGTTTCGAAAATCTTGTAGCGTGTAATGTAAAATGTTAAGGACGTGAAACCGTAGAAACGTGAAACTAGCATAGGAAAACGTACGCTATTTTCACTATTCTACGTTATGCTACGTAGGTGCGTTCCAATGTTTGCAAATTGTCTATTATGAGTATCTAATAAGGAATAACATTTTCTGGGTTGTTTTACGTCTGTTAATTTATACATAAAGAACTTTTATTTAATGCATCATATAGAATAAGAAAATATACTGTTTTCGTAAATATATAAAATTCTTTTCAAAAATAATCTTATCATGTATTCTCAGACAGGGGCGCCGCGAAAGTACCTGCCGCCAGAGCGCAGGCCGCCGGCCCGGGCCGAAGAAAATTTTCAGAGTAATGCAAATTAAATTGAACCGTTATAGAACCCTCATAATTTTGATTACATGTAGTTGTTGCTTAAAAATACTCCTACAATTTTATATTTCATGCAGGGCATTAAATGAAATCGTTTAATATTTTGAAACGAAAAATGATTTATTAAGAAATGTGAATTTAGACGGGAGTACCGTCTAGAGCAGTGTTCTTCAACCCGTGGTCCGCGGACCAGTGCCGGTCCGCAGAAAATTCCTGCCGGTCAATGAAAAATTTCGACCGAATCATGTAGATGCACACTTCTGTTCCTGAGTATATAGTACATTTAGTCGACGCAGAAGCTAACTTTTGTCCGAACCATGATTTATTGAATATTAACTAGCCCCAATACAACACCTCTCACAGCGATTTTTCATACTTCTGAAGAAGCTAGCTCGTAGGAATAGTCGCTTGCAAGAGGAAGATATTATAAAAATGTTTCTACTTTTGGAAGAATTTTTTATGCGAACCAGAAAGTCATATTCAACATAATAAGTCAACATTTATTTCCCTGAAAATAAGGATCCTCGTAAAGCTTACATCTGGATTAATAATCCACAATTCTTGGAAGATATAAAGTCATATGCACTTGATCCTCGTGAAAAAGAAAAGCTGATCGAGTTGTCTTGTGATGTCTCTCTGGTGTCCAGACATAAAATGCAATAATTGTCTCAGTTTTAGAAATCGCTAGAAAAAGAATATCCATCTTTTAATTATAAAGCTGTTAAATTATTGGTCATTTTTTCGACTTCCTATTTGTGCGAAAAGACTTTTTCAGCCATGTCAATATCAAAAACCAAACATAGAAATCGAATAGATGTTAACGCAGTACTTCTCTCAGAAACAACTCTGCAGCCACGTATATCAAATTTTATAACAAAGAAGCACCCGCAGATGTCGCACTAAAAATGTAATTATATAACTGTATAACATATACCTATATAATAATAAAATACTATCAATATTGGTATTTATTGTGTCTTTATCTTCTTTTCACCGGTCCGCGCGGGCTAAAAGGTTGGAGAAACTGGTCTAGAGCAATCTTAAAAGCCAGAAATGTGTTTTCGCACCTTCAGCAAAAAATCCCATTTTGTAAAATTATCTATTTTTAAAATGAATGGTAAATGGGAACGTTATTTATTTAGGAGTTTCTCGCACTCTTGGTTAAGAACCACTAGTCCAAAGAGCATCTAAAAATGTTGTCCAAGACATCAGCACTTGGTTCCACCGTGATCCTTTTACACGGTGCTGGTTCTAGAGGCTTTGGCGCCTTTATGCATTTTCAAGTTGAGCGCCCCTAAAAATTATGTGATAATAAAAAAAAAAGGAAACCGGGTCAAAGTGATGACTGAAATGATTGAAGACCGATCCAAGGGATGACCAAAAAATTAAAAGGCACCCTTCAAACACTCATTACAGTGCCCAATTAAAGGGGGCATCGTGGTGTGGTTCATCGTCTGCTTACCGTATAAAGTAGTGCCTGCTTTTACTAAATATTTACGAAATCGTGGTATGAGTAATCACATTTCACAGCATTTTTTTTAACCTGGCTCCTCGATATAAAAGTAAAGTCCGTGTCTATTATCTTTTCTATGCTACGTACACTTTTCAGTAATACACACACATTCACACACCGATACATGTACCTACGTAATGCACGTGATCCGTAGCTTATTAATTCATCAAGCACTGGAGGGATCGCCTACCTGATGTCGTGTGACATTTTTAAAGGTCGTAAACGTTTAGCTATGTAAATGGAGTGTTCAGGCCGGTAATGTTATGGGCCGATGCAGATGTCGATGGACAGTAAATGTGTCTGAACTCGGGGTTACGATTATATCTTTATGTGACTGGTGTCATACACTTGTTACTGAATATTGAACAGTGTGGGAATTTAATACCTTCAACTGTTTCATTGCTTTTAAATTTGTTTTACCTATGTTGTTCCATTCAAAATTAAGACATGATGAATATAAACGAACGTTGAGCGTTTTAGCGGAAATAGAAGGTGGGTGTTTATTCTAGTCATTGCTATCGATATTGATATTATTATATTTCAATTATTAAGTATTACTACGTACTATATTTCACGTTCTAAGGTTTTCTGAACAATTTTTCTCTTTTTAAATAAATTGCGATACTGTAAATTGACATCTAAGCTCTAGGATATTTGTTCTTTTAACCGAATTAATCTTCAAAATATGTAACAGTACAACGTTTTTGAAGTAGAATATGTTTACTGTGTCATCCCAGTACTGGGTCTGTCGGTAAAAATGCATGTGCCCCAAAAATGTGTACACTGAATTTCCTTCAATAATTTCAAAACTATAAAGACTAGCAACAGTATAATAACTGAGTTGAAGGTCCAAAATTCTGCAAATTACTCAAAAATACTAACTTGGGAACTCCAAATATTGTAATATTGCTGCGGATTTTCCTCTCAATTGCTGTTTGTGCTAGCTAGTTGTGAGGGGAGCTTCACAAGAATTATTTAAAATCTACAATGAATACCTTGCTTTTGAGAAATATTGGTATATTGTCCATAGAACAACAATTTACAGACGAAATAGACTTCGATAATATCAAATATCATCGACGTTTTTACTAATAGAACAGCAACTAAAATAACAATGGAAAATTGTAATATTCTAATTAATTTTACGACATACCACATTTTGTCTAAGTATGCTTGATATGTATTTTGTTGTGTTTTCCCTGATGAAGGGGCCGCGAAATCAAGGATCGCCCTGGCCAGCACAAACTCTAGCTGTTACTCTGATATTTTTTATTATTATAATTTAAGATTACGTACGTACAAGTTGCACGTACGTATTTTTACAATACTGTTGTACGGTAGAACTGTATATGTTTATATTTAACTTATTATATTTTTATTTTTCTCTTCTTATTTTAATAAATAACTAATTGTTGTGTTTCCTTTCCAGTTACTTCGGTGTGGCTCGTAATGGTTTTCCACCACTGGACCCTTCCCGTTTTAAGCCCAATCCTGCGATAACGTCCCTCCTGCCTTCCAAAGAAGAAACAGGGAAAAAGCCCGAATTCCCTATGTTGAACCCCTTCGCAACAAACCCAATGTTCCCGCCACTGATCGACATGTCTTCCACACAGACACTACTTCAGATGGTCAGAACAGCCAAAGAAGCCGAGATACAGACGTTGCTCAAAAACGCAGGTATGTAACAATTAAGTTTGAATAAAGTTCAAAAAGGCTAATAGTATTTGAAAAACTAACGACCTTGAAGCGATAGTTTGATATGTCGCGTGGTTCTTACAAACTAAAACATGCCAACTAATACACAATTTGGTTGAGTTCAAAATCAATTATTGTCTTTGTCACACAGAACGTTAACTTGCGACAGATTAAGGGAGACGTTAAACCGTGGGGGTTCTTCCTGCAGGATTAACCGCAGGGAGGAAACCTCCATCACACGCCTCCGTATAGGCCACTGTTGGTGGACCCATGTACACCGCCTTTGAGGTGAAGAATCCCCTATCTGTGAGACGTGTAAGACAGATTTGTCTATGTTACACTTTTTAACTGAATGTGTACAGTTCGAGGATGTAAGGGAGAGGTTAGGCCTGTGCTATGACCTGTCGGTTGGTTTAGGTGATGGCAGGGTGCTCATAGACAGGCTGATACTCTTCCTGAGAGAATTGAACTTACTGTTTTATGTGTGAAGTCTTGCACCTTATTTTAATGTGTTCTATTCCTAAACTGTGATATTCGATGGTATCTTGCCATCACTCTATTCAAATTTCCGAACAGACTTTTTATCTTATTTATTTGTGTTTGACTGTGCAAGATTTCTTTTATTGAGTTACGTAATTTTATTGATTTTATCTATTTATTGATTGTTTAATTTATTGTTTTTAATATGTAGTGTAGTCATTTAAATGAGCTGCGTTAGGCGTAAATAGACTTTGTTGCTATGCGTCGAAAATTTTAACTAACTAACTTTGATAAAATTATTTTACTCTAATATTTAATGTACACTAAACCAGTGGTAGCGAATGTTTTCCCATATTGGGGCCACATTTAATTCGAGATATGTTTCAAGGGCCAGATTGTGTTGGACCGGGCGGAGGGCGGATAAAGGAGAGATATTCCGAAAATCACTTGAGGACGTAGGGTAGTAATTTAAAAAATATCTTTAGAACGAAGGGACAAAAATTTCGTGTGGGCTGTTTGAAACTTATTGTCGGGTCGGTTTTGGCCCGCAGACCATGGGTTAGACACCACTGATCTAGACCATTCGGAAACCATGGGGAAGTAATGTGCTGCTCGACTAAACTTCAGAGTAAAATTGAAAATTTTTAAACGCAATCTTATGCAAAAACTAACTAGAATGAATCTATATATACTTTAAGATCTGCCTTGAAAAAAACGGATACGGATAAGAATTTTTATATTTAGCAGATCATGCTCGGATACGGCTACGGAGATTCGTCGTATCACTAGTTCATACTAGTGCTGTCAGAAATCGACGGGCATCTGAAACCAGGTATCCGGACTGGGTTAATCGAATAACGGACCCAGTTTTACACGAAAACCGGAACCGGGTATCCGAAAAACCAGTTTCGGTTCCCAGCAGTAGTTTATACATTAAATGAATGTTGTCATTCGTCATTTCTCCACGAAGATGCACATATGATTCATATCTTTATTTAAAATTTTTGTGTGCAGGGAAGAGGCCGAATGACATATCAAGTCCTTTGGATTTGTCAGCGGCCGGTACTCCTATCAAGAGGCCGCGAGTGAAGACGCCAAGCAGTGGAAAGAACTCTGATTCTGAAAGTCCGAGACCACAGGAGACCTCTCACAACGATATCTCCAACTGGACGGTTGACGACGTTTGTAATTTTGTTTCTGGAATTGACATCTGTGCCGAATATGCTCAGGTAAGTCGACACTTTTTTTTTATATTTAATATCTAAAAAATATATTTGTGCAATGTATGTTGATTCTTCTCGTATTATTTATAAATTTGATTAATCTAGCACGCTATATTATTTCCATTAATTATTTTCATTTTTGTGTTGTTACCGTTAATAAACATGAAAATATATTAAAATCTATTAAATAGAAAATTTCAACTATTTTTTAAATATTTCTTTTCACAGTGTCTAGTTGTTTTTCGTGGCTACTAACAAAACTGTCATCCTAACATGGTCTATTCAGATAAGGAAACATCGTGAATGGATTATATACTGTTTTCACTGTTGTAAAATCAAACTAAGAGGAAATTTTGAATTCAATAGATTGCACCTTTGAAATTGTATGTCAGTGTTACAAAAATAGTTAAAAATGCCTCATGTCATATTGAGAAATGATCTTAATAGACCTGTTGATCGAATTATTTATTTTTTTATGAATATTAAGCAGTTTTTATAGACACTGGTATATTTAACTTGGTAAATTTCGTTACGATTTTGGCAAAAAATAATTATAAATACTTTTACATTTTAAAATTTCGTCATTGTCACGTAGCTGGCGCTAGTGGATGTTCTGCGTATTAGTACATGATATACCTTTAATATCTCACTCTCAATGTCATTTTAGAAGTCTATTATAATAATCATTCAATACTTTCAATAATCAAAAAAATTTAGTTTGTTTTACAATGTAAGAGATTTTCCCGGATCTGGTTTATCCTTACAGAATTGAAAAAAAAAAAATATATTATATAGTCCGTTCAATGCAGTACAGGGCAAATGGAGTAGTTCTTTTTCATACTCTCTAATAGGTTATCCCAAAAACGCTTTACAAATGTAATTTTTCATTCATTCTGTCTAATATTCTGTAATTTCTGTCATTCAATCATTTTTCTCTGATACTTTTTCCAATTAATTTGAATATATTATCAACATACAGTGGCGCACCCAGGAATTTTTATGGGGGGGGGCGGTAGACAAAAAAAGTAAAAATATAAAAAAAGCTCCTCGCTTATGAAATACAAGTGTTGACCAAAAAAAAAAAAGATCCTCACTTGTAAAATGCAAGTGATGAGTAAAACAAAAGGGGCTAAAATGTAGAATGATGGACGAATTTGGTGGGGGATATTTGAGAAAGGAGAGGCGTGGCCAACAACGTTACATAAAACCAGTACTTCTCAAACAAAGACAAATAATATATAAAGATTATAATTAAAAGATAATATAATATAACTAGCTGGAGTATCCGTACGTTTTGTGCAGGCCCAGGGACAGTGATTCACCTTAAAAGCACTATCTTAGGTTATTGTTATTTTTTTTTATAAACCACCTAAAAATAAATTGTATTTTAAAGTGAATTGGAACATGGAAACAGTGCAAACAGAGCAAAAGTGCATATTGGCTGCGCCTACAGGCACAACATGTAGGATTTTAGCTGATTTTGTGTCCACTTTGAAAATAGTAATATAATGCAAAATACAAGCTAATCTTGGTTGAATGGCGAAGGCCTAAACCAGTAAATGAAGAAGAAGAAGAAGATACTTGTATATATAAATTTCTACTGAAAATAGAAATGAATTGATCGTACCATAAAAACCAAGGGACGTATTTTTAAGCGAGCCTTATGATACCATTCCGAACAAATTGATGGTCATTTATTCAGCTCTTAATTTAACATCGATCTAGCATTACTGGAAAAATTTGATGATATTCGTGTGTGATATGTTGCTAATGCAACATATAGAAAAAATAAAATACCGATATAAAGATAATTTAACAGGCGTTAAAATGATGCGTCACTTAATCCCTTTTACCATTTGACACTCTTGGGGTAATTATCACTTGGGGTTGAGTGATGTGATGTGATTCAAAATGGTGAATTTAAATTTCTCCCTCGCTAACAAAAGGACAAAAAAGCAAAAACCCGGGTAGTCCCTTTTCGATAGGTCATCCTGTAAGAAGCTTACAAAGGAAATATTTATTTTATTTTTTACGTACTCTTTCTCTTATTATTTGAGGGTTACTTTTCTAGTTGAAACTTAAATTTTTTTAAATAATATTTGTTAAAATTTTATTATTTTATTAATACCTTACTCTTTGAGTTAACAGTGGGTGGAAACTTGGGTGGATTGTTTTCAAAACAAATACAACGATGAACAAATAATGAAGGTGTAATCATAAAAATCTTCACAACAAAAGTTTTGACCACTTGCAGTTGTTATAAGATACAAATAAACTTTGTGATTCTGGAATTTATTGATGCATACTAGTTGTATTGTTTTATACCTGATATGATGTGTTTTAACTTTGAACAAAACGGTAACTTTCTTGTCGATCCAAGTTAAAAAACCTCTTAGCTCCATTCCTGCGGTGACTGTATGAGTTGTGAACACGCCACATATAATCTCTCGCTGATACTAAACAGATTCCCTCGGGTGAGGTTAGTTTCTTATGTCCAGGTTAGGTTAGGTTGTCCAGTGGTATCACGTGTGACCGGCTTATTAACGGCCGCGGTTGCCCCCGACTGCATATAATGTACTGTCTGAAAAAGTCTCCAACACAGCCTCACTTTATTATATATAACATGTGCGCAGTTAGTTAAAGTATGACGTTCAGCAATGCTTCCGCGTTTAGTGGAGAACGCTTGTTGTTATTTATCAGGTTAGGTTAAGTTGCGTTCCACCATAAGTAGTGTGAAAAAGTACAAGAAAAAAGGGGAGTTCATGTTGTAACATTCCAAACAGAAAACCAAAACGCTATTATGCTTTTTTTAGTCACATGATTGCATACATCAATTTTATGATTGACTGGTCATTGAAAATTATATTGATAGTTTGTAGTTCGTATTAAAAAATTAGCAATTTCTTAAAAAAAAAAAAAAATAGAAGTACTGTAACATGCATATAATATCGTTACTTGGTTGGTGGCCAATCGATTAGACGTAGAGTAGCTATTGAAAATTGGGAAGCATAACAAACCTTTTGAAAAAATCACTCGAATTTTGTTTTACATATATGGATTTTTCGAAAAATTATTTAAATATTGAGTATCCCACTCAATCGAGTCTAGTCTACAGACAAATGCAAGCGACTTAGATGTTTCTCATAATTAAGATGTGTAAACCAATAAAGCAGCCTAGTAGCTCTTTTCTGGACAGATACCATAGCATTAAAATCACGTGCTAATGCTGGAGATCCTTTGACAATGCAGACGAACTCAAATTTTAAGCTCTAATCACTCGTCAAGTCGACACAAGGTAGCCCGAGTACGAGAATTTAGTAAATGTTATCGGCTCGCCTCGTCTCGTTTGGACTCGCTTCGGTGGCGCTCGACTTCATATCGGTTTTTGCTGCAGGAGTCAAAAGAAGCCAGTGGCGAGCGCAACTGCGCCATCTGCACCTTGGCAGCAGCGTGATAGTATTTGAATTCTCGGAGAATACACGTTTCCCGCTTTAATTGAATATCAAATTTTTGGAATATTATCAAGCCAAGCCTATTATATGAGTTCCAAAACATAAAGAGCATAAAGATAAAAAGATCATCAATGATGCAATTGTCACTAAATAATAATAATAATAATAATTATTATTATTATACAAGTAAGAGCGCACAAAGCCGATGCAATGACGATATCGGTATCTTAAGTCCATTCTACATTATACTTTATTCAATACTATCCAATTCTGACGTCATTTCAACTTTTAATACTACAGAATATAGTGGGGGAAAAATGGGAGACAGCGATACTTCCATCTTTTATTACTTTGGAATACTTTTCACTGCAAACTTAAAAAATTCTAGGTCCAGGTGACAGACAACAGTTTGGTTATAAAAACAATTCTAGTAACCAATTTATAAATACTGTTTAATTAATTTTAATTTTGCCTGCAGTGTCCTACTTATGATCGCAATACCAGCATAAGCCAGAATGACGTATCTTTTTCTTCTTTGGGCTCTATCAGTCAGGTTAACTTTTAGCCCCACTCACATAAGTCTTCAATCTTTATCTCTTAACTGTCTGGTATTTCCATGTGTCTGGAATGATGTATAATTTATTGAATTGAAGTCTAATATAATCTAATCTAATCTAAAAAAGTTCCTTTTCTATTTATATTTACTTGTCGTATTATGTTCTCAAGGGTTATATTAAACAATAAGGAGGCTAAGGACAATAAGGGGATTGCTCGAAAGATAACCGATAAACAACTATATATCTATTTCTTACAATCCTATGTCTGTCAATAACGTATTTGAACTATTCGTACCCAATGTACATCCCCCATTTATCTTTGTTAGTTATATTTGAATATGTTCAGATAAACTTATATGTGCTTTTGTATATCGAGCGCTTCAATTGCAGCAGTGGGGAGAGCAACTGAAACAAAACAATAGTTCTTTTTGACCTTAAATGACCTTCTAGATTGAACCTTACCCTTTTTATATAGTTTGTCGGTCAAGTAAATCCTTCTCAAGTATATCAATAATATTGGTTCAGATTTGTTCAACAAATAATCTAGCAGAAATTCTAATATCCAGTTTCTACTGATCATTAAAAATTCATAAATAGGCAGTCCTTTTTCGGAACAGGAACGCCTATTAAAACTGTGTAATAATATATCAGACGCTTAAACCGTGGCTTTTGACAAGACATATCCTGAAATAACAACTCGTCTTTCTCATCATCTGTAAAGATCCATTCAAAATTTCTAATAAATTGCTTCTGATAATTCAATCAAACCACATCCGAAACTAATAAAGCAAACCTTCTTTTACCAAATAACATACAATTACAATATCTCCGTTATTCTTACGGTAAAACGTTGATATTTCGGAAGCCTTTGGCCAGGAACGCCGGCCGATACATATAGTCAATAAATAAATCTGAAATACTGTCATTATTAATTCGCGTGGTGTCCGACACCCATTTAATTCTCGGACCGAACGAATTGCTCACGAAATCTCTGAGGCACCAACGTATGTTATAGAATAACGCCCAGGGTAGAAGTCCAACTGTACCGTTACATGCGAGATATAAAATATTTTTTATGAGTTATTACGAGTAATTATGGAGTGTATAATTTTTTAAAGGAATTGTTTTTGAAAAATGGGGTTGTATTAATAAAATTTTATGTACTTAGTGTGTTTATTAAGTCAACTTATAACCTATTTTCCTATATTTAAAACAATATACAAAACCGGATTAAAACCGGGTGTACTGCGAGAAACAATGTAAAAGTTAATGATTATATATGAAGTGCATAACTATAATAATAAAATAATGTAGTACCCTTTGGGAGTTATAAATTACATAAGTACAGCAGGTATTACAGAAAAAAGAATTAGCGTTATAAAACTTTATTAATAAAAAATTACAGTAATGACCAATAGCGCAGCCAAGGTGAGGGGTCGACGGGCCTCGCCCCCCCCCCTGCCAGCAGAATTGGCACAATTTTTATACAATACTAGCAGATTACACGGCGCTGCTCGGGGAGTTGAAGATAAAATTTGTTAACCACAACAATAATTAATTTTTAAATTTCTTCATTGTAAACAATATTGGCTTTTTTTCATATAAATAAATTATATTCATAAATTCTTAGAGAATAAATCTGCAAAATATTGTTCATATCGGTTAAAGGATATAACAGTGTCTAAAGTTTCTTTTTTATGCCTACGAAATCCTAGATATTTCTATATATAATTATATTCATAGATTCTCAGAGAATAAATCTGCAAAATATTGTTAATATCGGTCAAACGATATAGCAGTGTCTAGAGTTTCTTGTTTATGCCTACGAGACCCTAGACATTTCTGTAAATAATTATATTTATAAATTCTTAGAAAATAAATCTGCAAAATATTGTTTATATCAGTCAGGATATAGCAGTGTCTAGCATTTCTTGTTCAAGACACCTCAAGAGTCCCCAGTTAGCCAATCACGAGAATCTTAGGAAAAAATGACGTCACAATGTTACCCAGATCACATACACACACTTGCTAATTATATATGTACGATTCAGATTCTTTCGTGGAGAGTGTAGAATCCTCTTAAAATATGTCTATGTATTTTTATCTTGCATTAAAATTTTAATGAAATATCCATAATTTAAAAAATGTTCTATTTACAATTTTTACACAGAACGGGTCATAAATTGTTCGAATACATGTTGTAAGTTTTTTAAGTTCATTTTTTAAGTGATTAGTGCTGTCCCACTTTTCCATAATCACTAATCTGTTTTTCGACCAGAGAGGGAGAGGCAGATTAATTAAATAAAATTAAAAAAGTAAAATGTATTTCTACTTGATATTCTCGCAAGTGTATAAACATTATGTTATAATTAAAGCTAAACTAATTACCTGGATGCAGTACGGTAACTTACTATGGTATAAAAATGCTAAAAGCCCCCGGTTTAATAACTTCCTGTAAAATCTATTAGCGGCGTACGCATTTTTAATTGACGTGTACGCACCATGCGTGCTATGCTATAACATAACATACTCCTCTTACTGAATTATGGGTTATGAAGTAAACGATTCGTATTAAATTGAACATTACCGGTTTTGGATGAACAAAAAAATCTCCTAAAAAAACAATGTAGTTATTAAATATGTATAACACCCGTAGATTTCTACGAATAAACTGGAGCAGAGGTTTTTAACATGTGGTCCGCAGATCACTAGTGGTCCGTGATGCTAATATTTTTGCCTGTGGTGGTTCGTATAAAATAAGAAGGTGGTATACAGTTAAAAAACTTTGAAAACCACAGCAATAGAGAGTTTCTGAGTACAGGGTCCGAGATTGTGCAGTCAGGTTTGAGTTCACTTTCTTTCAAACTTGTAAAGATTGCGACAAAAACACTTGGACTATAGAAAACAACTTTTAAAGAAAAGTCCGGTTCATGAACGAACCGGTTCGCTGAGCCGGATTAGTATACCTACCGAAGTGAACCGGCTCACTAAATTTAAAAGAATTGGCTCGCGGCTCAGTGCATAGTCTTAGGGAATCGGTTGGAAGTGGGATTGTGAGCTGTGACTGAAGTGAACTGTATCAGTGTTCATGTCGAGCTTCGCGAGCAGAGCCGCAGTAAGGAAAACTTGCGCTAGGGGCAAAACTGTGTTTTGGCGCCCTTGGCAAAAAAAAGGTGGTCCTCACTTCCCAAAATCCAAGTGATGAGCAAAAAAAAAAGTCCGTCGCCCCCTCCCCCCCCCCCTTACTGCGGCTCTGTTAGCGAGGATTCGTCTTGTGATATATTATGCACATAGCAGCTCTTAATTCGGACCAAGTGGTTGTAAGTAATCGCGCACTCTCGTTATCTACATCTCAGTATATAAAATAACGGCATGGAAAAGTGGATAAGGTTCAATGGATAAGTGATTTTATTAATGAATAAAAACTTGTTTTTCTAAAAGTTATAATTTCGAAAAAATAATACTACGTCCGTTCCACAATAAGTGAGCTATTAAAAAAATTTAAGAACTTCAACAATGGAACCATTTTTAATGAATTATTCTGCAACTACTCATTAATTAAGTACAATTATGAACTGAACAAATTTACTAGTGGTTTAAAGTGAATTCTGCAATTCTTTGGCAGTAATTGAAATAGCTGACTTATTGTGGAACGGAAGTAGTAATAAATAAAACCAAAAGCATAATATATAATGCAGTAAATATTTCCCTTACCACAAGTAGCAAATGACAACATTATTGGAACAGCATACAAAATGTTATGTTGAGGCAGATTAAGGGAGAAGTTAATCCATGGGGTTCTTCCTGCAGGGTTAACCGCAAGGTGGAAACCGCCCTCACCGCATTCGTATGAAACTACTGTTGATAGACTCATGGACACCTCCTTCGAGGTAAAGAGCCTCCTATTTGTGAGAAATGTAACACAGGTTTGTCTGTGTTATACATTTTAACTCAGTGTGTGTAGTTCAAGGATGTCAGGGAGAGGTTAAGCCTGACCTATGACCTGTCAGTTACTTTAGGAAACGACATGGTACTTATGTCTAAAATTTTGCACTTTGTTTTAATGTGTTATTTATTTAGATCTGTGATATCTGATGGTAACTAGCCCCTTTACAACCCCTTACCATCACCCTGCCTCTGTTCAGTTTTTCTAACAAACTTTTATTCTAATTTATTTGCGTTTATACTTTATTTTATTAAGTATAATAATAATTTATTTATTGTTTTATTTATTCTTTTTAATATATACTCAGTCATTTAGATGGGCTGTGTTAGGCGAAAATAGCCATTGTTGCTGGGCGCCAAAAATTTAACTAAATAACTCATTTGCCACAAGATATAACTTATAGTCTGTATAATAAGACGTCCTAGTTGATTTTTGGCGAACTATAAGAAAGAAAAGGAAAAACTAAAAATAGTTAAAAAATTTACTGTAAATATTACGCTTCTACCTAATAATTGGTCCCATCTCCATTATTATCAATTATTGCTTGGCATCTTTCTACCAGCTTTTCGGCATACTTTGGCAGTGATCTCCATATCTGCCGTATTTGATGACTTAGCTGATCCAAATTTTGAACTTGTTCGAAGCTTATATTTCATGTAAAAACTAAATTCATCAGAGAAAACCACATTACTCCAATCGCGGTCTAAATTTTCCTTGACCCAAGCGAGTCGTTTTTCGACAGGTTTCACCGATAACAATGGTTTGTTTGGTGCTCCTAAATTTAATACCATTTTCAATTAAACGAGTTCTCAGGGTCATTAGAATTAACGTAATGTTCTTTTTTAACAAAATTGCCTGATATTTACGTAAAGATAACATAGGATTATTTTTAAAAACGTTAAAAATCACTTTATCTTGTTTTTTAATGGTCACTTTTTTTAATCCACGATTAGATAAATTGTCAACATTTTTATTAATTTTATAACGTTTCACTCAATACTTCATAAAGTCTATTGACTTGTGCATATATTTTGTTGCACTTGAAAAGGACATTTTTGGCTCTTTTGGGTGGGTACATAAAAAAGTACCGCTTCAAAACGTTTTGCATAAATAGCACTTATTATTACACAAACGCACTACTGAAAGACAAAACACTAACTAAACAATTTTTATTATCTGGCGTATCATGTCTTGATGTTCTTATCATGTTTGAACTTGTTTATTATTTGTGCACATGCCTTGTATGCATGTAAGCATGTATGCCTTATTGTACAGGCTGTAAGTATTCTAAATTTAGAGTTCTTTATTTCTTTAAAGCAAAACAGTGAGGGAGTTAGAGAGAGCCGGAGTTTGTTAATTAGTCATTAATTACGTCTTAAATTCATAAAATGGAAATGCAGGTAAGAGACGTACCACGTGCATATTGAAAACTAACAATCGTGTTGAATAATAGGTGTGGAAACTGCCTGACGTTCTAAGAAGCTGATTTTCGGGGGCCCGCTTACTGGCTCAGTACGCTGACTGAGCCGGCTTAGTAAATTGAACGATATCCACTATGTCGGTTCCATAAACTGAGCCAAAATGTCCATTT
Source organism: Liopterus haemorrhoidalis (assembly GCA_963971575.1). Lineage (NCBI taxonomy): Eukaryota > Metazoa > Arthropoda > Insecta > Coleoptera > Dytiscidae > Liopterus > Liopterus haemorrhoidalis. The sequence goes on from OZ020620.1 coordinate 22,749,828, forward strand.
ATTATTTACATGCTAAGTATCAACTCTCTAGGCTCAGCCGTTCACAGATTCATGAGTTTGGCGTAAAAGATTCTTAGTTTTACTTTTAAATCTTTAAATATTATGGGTATATTTTAGCAACGTTGCATTGACAGGTATATATTAATTTATGTAAGTTTTCAACCACTTCTAAAATTTCAGTATCTGTTTTGAAACCTCTGTACACCACTTGCTCCACATAACCTAATATGAGCAACACCTTTTGCTACCTTTCTACCAAGAGCAAATAATAACAACACGTAACTGAACATCTGCTCGGAGTTTTTAATTGTGCTCAAGAATGACCATCCTCTTTGCTAATTACTGAAAGCAACGTTCTCTTCTGCAACTAAATTAAACTGGATTGAAACAGACGGGCTGCTCCGAGAAACGGGTTTCTACTTTACATATTAATAATAAGTAAGAATGGAAGTTTGTTGAATTTTAATTATGTTCAGTGAAATGTACGTGAAATAACTGTTATTTGTTGCTAAAAGATTTACAGTTGTTATATTTTTGGTGTTTATTGCATGAGTTATTCAATAACTTACTTCGGGAGTCATCAATAGATACAGTCGATTTTTTATAATGACAATCATGGTTGCCCGCAGTAAGGGGTAAGGAGCGCTTGCCCCCTGAAGTCTCCACTTTAAAGTTTTTAATTCCTAACCCTTATGCTTTTTGTTTTTAAATGTATTTATTTTTATATTTGTCTATTTTATATTATAGCTATTTTTATTATATTATTCTATATTTGCTATCCAATGTTAAACAAATTTTTATTTATATGCATTTACTTGTTTCAATTTTGCATTAAGGGTCGTCGCAACCCTGGAGGACTCGGGCTTCGAAAAGGGTAAGCAGTGAAACCGGTAATACAATAAATCCGCCCCTACCCCCGGAAAACGAAAATTATGGGCGCTACGACAGATAAAAACTGCGCGTAGATAGAAATTGTACTTTATTGTTAGTGTAACAAAATATATAAGATATGTTTACGGGACTTGCTCATTTTTCACGCGGATATTGAAACGCCACAAAGGGGCCGAAATACTGATAACTGATGTCAGTTAACTACATAAACAAAGTATGCAGACCAATCAGATCTGGCCTGGACCTATAATAACTATTATTTCAGTTATTATTTCGTCAACTATGATGGATGATATGTTCATCTGGTTTGAGTATGTTAAGTGTACACAGGGGAAAAAAGACTAATAATAGAGTAGATATTATAGAAAAAGATATTAATGCCAATTTCGCAGACGCCTTAAATTTATATTAAAATAGTGATTTGTATTTAAGAAAGTTTATTTAATAAATTATTAATCTATTCAAAAATATGTCTTTATATTTTGCCCCCTTTAAAAAAAAAAAAAAAATCTGCAAGAGCCCCTGTAGATAATATAAACAGTTTAAAATCTCCAGATGCTTCCAGAATACGCGTTCTCGCCTATCTGGAGATTTTAAACAACCACGACTCATTTGTGTAAAATATACTGTTTTAATCTGCGTCCAGTCAGTTCGAATGCTCTCGAGCGAGCCGCAGTCATTCAGTTCGATAATTTGCGGGCAAAACGGGGCAAGTTGCAGGTCTTTTGGATACAAGCCCTTGTTACCTCAAACTTCTTTGGACAATTAGTGGTGATATTGACATATTATGATATGCAAGACGAAGTACAAGAAATTCTGAGGGGCAGTCACGTTTGCACAGAACAGTTAGGGGTTAAGAAATCGGTCGTCTCAGACGATTGTGGCCCGTGTATGACATTTCGATGATGACGCTTATGGCGTAATTAATAGAATTTTTAGCTCCTTCCAAAACGCCAACGATATTCAAATACTGCAGCCACCTTCATGCAACGACATAGTTCGTACAACGTCTTCGGGTCGTATTTTAATTTTAGTGCACAAAACAATATTTGCAACATTTTAGAAATACCTAAGATGGGTAACAGATGTTCAAAATTTTATTTTAACACCTAGTTGCCCCACTCGGCTTTGCTCCGGAACAATTCATTATTATTAACCTAAAATTATTACATACCTACTTGTAATTAGGTAACCGGACAGAAGACAATACTATAAAAATGTGCAAGACCAGGACTAAACTGATTAGGATTACTTATATGAGAGCCTCTTTATAAACAATGTTTCTGAAAATCAACGCCAGCTATCTCCAGGATATGATACTGTAACTTATAATAGTCATCGCCTGTAACAGGAAATTGGAGGCACTTTTATACTTCTTTCAATTGTGAAATGTATAAATCGTGTACTAAACTTGCCACTGACGAAACCTGTATTCTCCTGATAATTACAGGAATTTCAAGAAAATGCGATAAATATGAAAGGAAAACATGGATTTTATTTAACTTGTGCGCACGTTTTTCATTAAAACTTTGGAACTACTGAACCGATTTTAATAAAACAGCCTAAAACCTAACCAGATGAGGTAGCTAAAAATTGAAAAAAAAAAAAAAAACATGAGAATCGGTACAGCAGTTCTCTAGTAATGCATTAAATCAAAAACAGAACAGATGGATTTTGTACTGTTCACGAGCACAAATATCATAGTATCTTTGGAGCTACTAAATATATTTTAAAAATTCTTTCAATTTCGATTAGTATATAAATCGTGTATCACCTTTGCCGCTGACGGAACCTATGTTGTCGCTGATAATTTCAAGAAAACGCGTTAAATATTAACGGAAAACATGCATTTTGTTTTACCTGCGGGCACAAATATCATTATAACTTTGAAACTACTGAACTGGTTTTAATGATGAGGTATGTAGTTACATGTAGAAGAAAAAAAAAATGTATGTCGAATCAGCAGTTATTTAGTGAAAAGCGTACATACAGACAGACAAACAGAAACGTTGCCTTTTATATATATATATATATATATATAGATAGATAAGTTATTTGTGTTGAAATAAGTTCACTTAATATGCGATAATATATAGTCTTTGTTCAAGTGGACATTATTTATTGTTACAGCCTGTTTAGTTGGCAACAAAAATGTTTGTTTATATTTGCTTGTTATATAAACATTGTATTACCTGCCGATACTTATAGTTTCCTATTAAAACGGTTAAATAATTGTATATCTTTCATTAAAGAACAATCGTAAAACTGTAAATTTTTTCGGCGAGTATATTTGCTTATATTTTGCAACCCCCGCCTTTTAAGTTATAATAAATCAACAACAATAGTGTTTTTCCCACAATACATATAGAAACTTTCTACGCCACTGTATGTTAAAAGTCGATAACTCTTAAAAACAACCCCATTACTGCGTCCCTGTATTCTGTAAAAGCACCTGCAGCCACTATTATGCAGCTCATTCCCTCAGTTGATGAATTGAAGGAGCCCCGCGCTTCGGAATAAATGTACCGTGACTATAAAAATCTGCCCCGGCCAGTGCAGAGTAAAGCAGTGAGCGAGCACATGGTTGGCATGTGCGCGGCCCCGCAGGTGATGCTCTGCTTAACTGCTCACCAGCACCACTGAACCTCTGTTATTTTCACAGTAATTTCATGTAGAATAAGCAGTGTAACCAACTATTCACTGGTTTTGTTCTTGTTTCCACACATTTTTAGTAGACTTCTTTAAAGTGGGAAGTTGGTTGTTGCTTTGCGTAATATGAACTTTGAAATTTTAACAAAAAGATAAAGACAGTAATTTTTCTATATTAGCAATTTACTGAGTTTGCGTGACTTTGATGGTCATATGGTTTGTTACGCGTACAGAGCATAGGAACGCCGGTTTAAATTGCGCACTCCATTTCGAAATTGTCACATTCTGTACTGTGCAGTTAGTTCAGGGGTTGATTCAGTCTCGACTATTTAATACTACTTTCCCCACGATTCTAATTTTCAAGTTCGAAAGAGGGTTTATATTAATTGATCGGCAAACAAAAGATTATTTTAGCATAAAATTATTTTTCAATTTGGGATATCACGTCTGTGTTTGGGCTCCTTTGTGGGGTTTCTATCGGCAGCTTCCACGTGGAGAATGAGAACGTACAGAACCAATAAAGTACAATTACGCGTAGATAACGCGCAATTTTTTGTCAGTGAATTCATTTTTTTTTTTGTACTGTCCCTCATTTTTGGGTGTGCCCTGGTGTTTTCGAGTTTATCATCTTACGTAGATTTCTTTATGAACGTGTTACGTTCGTCAGAAAGGAGGAATGTGGGCTTAAGACTGAGGACCTGTTACACAGGAATAATATAATTGATCGAAACTTTACGTTCAGACGTGACTTACATATTGCTAATAGTTTACGCTAAGAGTTAGTTTCTTGAGTTTCCAACGTAAAATTAATTGCCGTAAATTGCTGCAAAAATTTCTAAAAAAAAAAACTATATTAATAAAATTAGAGTATATAGCTGTTTTTTTTTTTTTTTTTTTTCGTCTCATATTTGGTTTCTACACGTTTCAGTTGATTATAAGACAATATCCGCAAAAAAATCAATTTTTGTCTGTCACTCTGTCCGAGATTCACGCAAAAACGGCTGGGCATATTTTCACGTAATTTGGCATGATGATAGAGTAAGACCAGGATTCAAATATAGGCTAAAAGGAATTTTAAAATTTTTATTCTAGGGGGTATTTTGGGTTTAAAACTGTTTAATATAAAACTTCAAATATCTCCCTTATTATGTTATTAAGTATTGACTGAACAGAAAAATGTATGTAATAAAAATTGTTTATAATAAGAAAACACATCTTTTGGGAAAATAAAGTTGCGAGGGGCCAATGTAAAACTAAAATCTACATACCGGGTGAATTATTTAAGGACCAACATAGCTATAAAACAAATGCTTATCGTATCCATAGAAAATATTATTTTTTTAAATATTTTTTGGACTTGGCTACTAAGGACATTATTATTTTTGTTTGTATGTAAATATAAACAAACTAATAAAAATTCATTTATTGTTTCTAATTTACAGTTTTTTAACCGTCTAGGAACTTTATCATGTCAAATAACTATTATATCATATCACCACTGCATATCTGTTGCCATGGAGATGAGCTTGCTTTCATAATTTGCTATGTTGCAAATGAAATAACTCAGTTCATAAACATTATATGTGAAACATGTATGTTGCTCCTTAAATAATTCACCCGGTATATCTTCCTTATTACTGACGTAACAGTAAAATCATATATGACAAAAATAGCTTGTTATAAGAAAAAAAAACTTTTTTTCTATATACTTTTTCGATTGGTCAAATATTTGTTTTGGGGTACACCTTAAAACTTAAATCTTGAAATATCTCACTTATTACTTACTTTACATCGTAAATATATATGAGTAAACATTTGTTTTTTATTCCCTTCAATGCAGTTTTTAATAAGAAGATAATTTACGGGACAAGGCGAATGTTTCTCATACAGTTGAAATATCTAATATATCATTTACTTAACAGCAAAAATCAATATGAGAAAAGAAACTATTCCTTTTAGTTTAATGTTAAGACCACAAAATGTCGTTTTTTTTCAAAAATCTTGTCTTGTAAGGATATAAAAATTTTACACCGTTCAAAAGAGAAAAAAAAGCTCTATAATATTGCGTTAAATAATAGGTGTAGTGTAATTTGTAAAATAGTTAACTGCCGTGCCTCTTGCAAAACAAATGAAAAATGTTTGACCCACTATAGTCTGACCCCCATTACCCCGAATAAGTTTTATTTGAACAATATTTTTATAATTAAATCGATAAATTCAGTTGTAGGCTTTCGTTGAAACATATTGAATAACAGGAAAAGAATAAAACACTCGATAGTTTCAAAGAATAAAACAAGTTTATTTGAGACGTATGTCGGCTTATGAGGCCATCTTCAGAAATACAAAAGGTTTAAGAAATACATTCATATAAATAGAAAAATTACAAACTATGAGAGAGGAGAGGGTATTGAAACAAATGTGGCTAAATTAGGAAAACCCTACTTTATATTTTTATAACTCTTTTTATTAAGGAAATAATCGAGGTGAACATAAGAACTAAGTGTTGCCTCAACCTGTATATGGATGCTTATATTCGTTATCATCAATTTTTTTTTTATAGTAGGCAAAGTAAAATTTGAAATCCGAGTCTGATTTTTATTAATCACCCTTACTAAGCCAGATTGGGTTAACATGGGAGTTGTAAACATGGACTTTCTTGGAGTAATGAGGCTTGTGCCAATAATATATAAGTCCGTGATATCAGAGAAGAAGTAATATCAGCAGTAGAGCTCGGTGAAACTATTATAAGATGTAAATAGGTGAATAATAATAATATATTGTTCAACCACTCCATATTAAATCAAAGAATTGAATTGAAAATAAATAGATTTCTAATAAAAATAGTAGATAAATCTATATACTTTCCAGTCTCCTAAAATAGGTATAAGTGCATTATACACACCCCATCAAAGTTTTTAAAATAAATTATCTATACTTCCGTAATGTTGAACATGTTTAAAATTTACATACTCTATATAAGCATATTATCATCTGCCATAAAATCGAAATATGTAAATGGAATATTCAGTCCGTTCTATATGTTTCCTTAATATTTCAACTCGCTTCAACTCATTCTTATATATTGTTAGCGAGATAAGATATAATGTATATGATATTAGCTACAGACCTCAGTCTATAGTTTACTTAAGTTAGTGAACCAGTAAGCTTGAACGACTTATGATAACGTTACAAGAACCGTTCAGATCTTGTTTATTTCGTTTTTAATAAACAAGTTACAATATGTTCAATACGTTGCTAATGGCATTTTTATAATAAATAATAAACAAAGATTGTATATGTATAATATTATTGCATCTTTATACGAGGGATGTTTCCAAAGTTCTGGTAATTTAGCTATAATTTTTATTATTTTGTTAATTTTCGTCAATATTACAATATAGTTTTTCAACATAATCTCCATTTAACTGAATACATTTATCCCAACGATAAACTAATTTTTTTAAGCTGTCCTCAAAGAACTTTCATTTACCGACGTGCTTGGGCGCCCACTGCGTGGATCGTCTTCTAGTGATGTTCTACCGGTTTTAAAACGATCGATCCACCGATAAACAGTACTTTTGGATTCTACAGACTCACCAAATACTCCTTGCAGACGCTGAATAATTTCTGATGTTTTCACACCTTCTTTCCACAAAAAGAAAATTATTGCTCTTTGAGATTTTGCTGCCTCTTCCATGGTTACAAAAACAGTGCTATGAAAACGCGTCTATATCAGTCGAACACCTAAATCAGACTGAACAATATTGCACTAGATAGTTGCATAAACATGTCAAGACTTGTCTGGCACCAATAACATTGCCTATAAATTCTGCGTAATTTAATTATAGCACAATTCCCAGAATTTAGGAAACATCCCTCGTATATAATAATCAATTTCTATTTGTTTGTTTGTTTCGAAAACCGTTTCGAAAACCACCGGCAAGTGTTTCCAAACTTATATGAAAAACTAATTCGAATTTATCTATATAGTATCCGTTTAAGATCCGCCTTGGAAAAATGGATACGGATTTTAATATTTTGCGGATCATGCGCGGATACTGTTACGGATATCCAGCACACCACTATTTCTTAAGTACAATGTTTGTATGTTTGATTGAAAAAATTTAATAATATAAAACGTTTTTATTTTACATATATTGACATGAAATACATTGTTTGATCGATTTGATCAAACACTCGATCGTTTACTCGATGTTTCTAAACTTTTATCTTTTTGTGAATATGTCAGAGTATGCACGAGCTGAAGATGCGTTATCTTATTGACCGCGAAACGTCTTCCTTCATTTAAACGTCAGGTCCTGAGTTTTGTAAGCGTCTTCTTGACGGACTCGCTGAGCGCTCTGAACAGTATCCAAGATCCAGATCCAATGCATACTCTTGTACTAAACATCCGGTTGCTACTCCGCAATCTGACTGCTCAGAATGTGAGGGTAGAGCTGTTTTGGATACCGGGACATGTTGGTATTAAGGGTAGTGAACCGGTTGATGTAGCTGCAAAATTTGCCTCCCACGGTGTGTGGAACACCTATGATTGATGTGAGTTTCATATTTCCAGATGACGCTAAGAGTCATCTGAGACATCTGATTTTAGCCAGGTGGCATCAAGAGTGGAGCAGTATACAGGATGTTAAGTTAAGACTGATTAAGGCAGACATTAAACCATTGGATTCTTCGTGCAGGATTAACTGCAGGGAGGAAACCGCCATCACACGCCTCCATATAGACCACTGTTGGTTGACCCATGGATACCTCCGTCGAGGTGAAGAGTCTCCTATATGTGAGACGTGTAACATAGATTGGTCTGTGTTACATATTTTAATTCAGCGTGTGTAGTTCGAGGATGTCAGAGTACTCATGGACAGATAGATACTCTTTCTAAGAGAATCGAACTTACTGTTTTATTTGTGAAGTCTTGCACCTTATTTTAATGTGGTCTATTTCTGGACTGATATTTGAAGGTAACTGGCCCCTTTACAGCCTCTTAACATGACCCTGTGTCTGTTCAATTTCTCGAACAGACTTTTTATCTTATTTATTTGTATTTGTTCGTGCAAGATTTCTTTTATTGAGTATGCGTATTTTTAATGATTTTATTTATTTAGTTATTGTTTTTAATATGTAATGCAGTCATTTAGATGGGCTGCGTTAAACGCAAATAGCCTTTGTTGCTGTGCGCCAATTTTTTTTAACTAACTAACTCTTTCTTCATTATACCCACTCGTTGATAACCAGCTACGTTCTACAGGTATAAAATGTGCTACGGGTTCCACACTAGCTTATTTCGGCGCTGCCCATATTAATTAATTAGCATTAACTGATTCTGAAAAATTGCTTAATAAACCTTTTGTGTGATCACTGGGCTGACCTATATTTTACCCTAATGGACACTAATGCATTTAATAATCAAAAAGCTAACTTAATCCAGTCCTTTCTCTTGTATGAGATCGTTTTGCGTAGCAGTCAATCAGAGTACTTGTGTTGAAGTTAATTGATTTATTGAGTCTACTTTTACCGCGGTACGTTCACGGTGTATGCAGCCGCAGTTGCGGCCGTGTTTAACCTAATTAACGAATTGTTCGAGCCTTGACAGCTGAGGTCACTCCGTCAGGCTTATTCAACGCATTCATGGCTTAAGTAATGCTCTACTTTGTAAAGCTGAATGGATTGTGAAACTGGAGTAATGTGGAAATAAAAAATCTTTGATGATATACTTGTTTAATTAAATAAAGTACCTGCCGCACTGTGTACTTTAGTCTAATGGAAACGGAATAATATTAAAGAAGATTTGTTTTTAAAACTCAATAGCTGTGTTTGAGGATGCAATTCCTAACAGGTTGAAGTAAGATTCGCGTGCGCATGATTGCTTCTGTGATTGCGATTGAGATTCTTATTAAATGTTTGTTATTAGAAAGGCATAATGCGAACACTCGTCTTGATTTGGGAACGATGTTGATTAGTGTTTAACTTATTGAAGTTGGAAGAGAAGAGACAGTAAATATTTTCTATTTCTCCGAGATTTGGATGTGGAAATGAGGAGAGGGACAATAATTTTTGGATTAAAGAGGAAGAAAGAACATGTAGAATGTTAAGTTAAGGTAAGGAGACAATGGAACATTTGTTGGAAGAATGTGAAGAAGTGAAAGTTAATTAGTGTAAGATAAAATGTAGTAAATAATATTTAATAATAAAAATATCTATCTATCATTAGTATTATTTATTTTGATCTGTGATATTTGAGGAAAGATGGCTCCGTTACAGCCTCTTACCATGACCCTGCAACTGTTTAGATTTTTGATTTAATACATACTTGGTGTGTATTTATTTGTGTTTGACCGTGCAATTTTTTTTTTATTGACTTTATGTATAATATTTTATTCATCTATTAATTGTTTTATTTATTCTTAAATTCTATAGTTTAATCATTTAGATGGGCTCAGTTAGGTGCAAATAGCCATTGTTGCTGCGCGCTAAAAATGTTAGCTGACTAACAAACTTTTTACATATTATTTACATAAACTTTTAATATCACATATTCATATCAGAGAATTTGCACATATTTTGGATTATTTACTTTATTTATTTTTATTTTTTTGTTTCAGGTAAGGAACCCTCTACCTCTTTTTTGCTATATACACCATTTATTTACAAAGTAAGTTTTATTGATAGTTTGTTACATATTTATATTTTGGTCTCTGATAGCTCAGAAGGAGACGTCAGAGCCTTCTTTAAAAAAATAAACTGTTGTTAAGGGGGTAGACCACAGTAGAGGCAAAAAAAAAGAGTAATTTTTTGGAAATTTTTTTCTAAAAAACCAAACAAGATATCGAAATTCGGTAAAAAGTTCTTTATTCTATAGGTATTTGATATTCTTTGTGAATTTTTTCAGAATTTTAAATAACAAAATAGCGGCTCATCAGCGGTTCTCCAGAGACGCTTTTTTTTTCTTAGCTGAGCGGCCGTAAGGTTTTCTCCTGAAATTTTAAAATTATGATCGTCAGCCAAAAAATTTTCGATAAAGCATCATAACAGCTAGAGAAGTACGTAGGATTTTTTTTAAAAATTGATTGTTGCAAAAATGGCATCATTTAAAAAAAAAAAGTGAAAAAAACGCTCGAAAATTGTTAATAACAATTGAAATATTCAATATAAAAAAAAAATCCTACGTACTTCCAAGCAGACACTAGTTGTGAATATGCTGTAAAAATTTCAAGTTAATCAAACAAAAATTGTTTGAGATATCTTTACGGCCAGTTTGAAAAACGTTATTTCGACAAAAACGCGTTTAAAGTTTAAAGTACTTAAGTAAAACAGTAAAAGGCGCCTTTCATACTTGTAATTGTATTTTTAACACTTAGAAGTTTTTTCATTATATGACACTTTGCCACGTGATTTCTATGATGATAAGGTAGTTTAAAGCAAAAAAAAATTTCGACTTTTTGAAAATTCTACTATGGTCTACCCCCTTAAGTTAATGAAAAAGAAGAAGGTTTTTTTTTTTAGGCTCAAACCAGTTATAGTAAAGTCTGGTTACTCGCAATTTTATCATATAACTTATCACAATATAAGTTGCAATTTTTATAATTAGCATTGATTTCATGGTTTCAATATTTAACCTTGACTTCTCTTTTGACCACAATTGAAGAGAGAAAATATTTTTTCTATGGAAGCTGTGTGATTTTGGCAAACAAGGTGGCTTTTATGTAAAAGTCTACTGGTAATAAGTTAAATTTGAATACAAGTTTAGCATTATCTTATTCAAAGCATAGCATTAGCAAAGTTTAGCATTATTTGTGAAAGCATACCGATGTTAAACATCGGGGAACTTTAAGTTCACTCGTCTTAAAGTTCTAGTGTGAAAAGGGTATTAGTGACTCTCCATTAGCCTGGTGAAATTTTACCAAGAAATAAAAAAAAAAAATGGGGCACTAGAAGGTTAATGTTTTATTAGTGCAATAAATCAACCTCATTAGCTTATGATTAAAGTCTAATAAGGTCAAAAGTTGTGTATTTTAAAATAAGGGAGTTATTGGCCAGTTAGTATTTTATTGAGATACCCCATATAAAGTTAAATTAAAACTGCTATAACTGTTTTGCTACATTAAGTAACAACGTTTTAATTAAGACTAATTTAAAAATTCAAGCCCTGCAGTTCAACAACACACTGCATAAACTTTTCCCGATCACTGCTAATTAAACTCTTATTGTACTTATCCACAAACTGTAACTAATTGGACTACAGAATACTTCTGTATAATATAACTATCGTTCTGTAACAGCTATAATATAATATTAACTGTGATTAATACTTCTATCCGGTTAATATAGGTTATGCAAATGAATTGCTCTGGGTGATTGGTTTAAGTGACAGCTTGGATTACTACAAAATTAACTGACCTATGAAAAATTACAGTGAAATGTTATTAGTTTAAAATTATTGGTATCGGTTGGACCGAGTTATTACATAGAGAGGAAATATCACATTGGATACGCGTATGAATTATTTAGTTGGAGAGATTTGGGAAAAGTTAATTTGATTTTGATTAATAGTTCTTCTCACTAATTGAATATGCTTAAGTTGGTGAATGTAAATGAAGATAGATCTCTTAAATCATTATATTAATAATATTAATCCTTTTAATACTAAATTAAGTTAATGTAAAAAATATTTTGTACGCAAAATTGGCCAAATTAACAGATAAATATAAGTTTATCGTTCATGATTTGTTAATTTTCACATATTGTGAACAGGAAGTTACCTCAAAAGCTTGGTCTTTTTTTTTATCACAGCAGTGGCGGCGCTGGCTCTTAAAATCTGGTGGGGCCAGGAATTATTTGGGGAAAATCTGGGGGGGGGGCAGGAAATATTTGAGGAGGGCATCATTATATTTTATGTGTGAAAATATAATTGCTGACCTGAAAACAAAATGGTCCTCTCCTTAAAAAAACAAGTGAAGAGCAAAAAATAGGTTTTCACCTCTAAAATATCAGTGATAAAATAAAGAATGACCTTAAAAAACAAATCCTTGTTGTATTGTTGTACACACAGTTTTCTCCGAGCAATTCGGGGGGGGGGGGTAAAAGCCAGAACAATATTTGGGGGGTCCGAGTACTTTCGTCGAAAAATACAATACTTGATGATAATGGAATGCCACTTAATACACGGGTTGTTACAAAATTTAAATCATTTTTTCCAGCATAACCAGGACCGCGGCATATACAGGTTGTCCGTAACAATAGAACAAGTATGATATAAGAATATATATATATATATATATATATATATAACTAGAAATAACTATAAGAAATTTTCACAATATAACAATATAGTTAGAAATATATTGGTGAAAGAAGCTTTAGCTAAAATTTGCCGTATTGTACAGAAATATACGTTGATTGGTTTATAAGATGGCGTCTATAATGCAATTTGTTTATTTACAATAAAATAACATTTTTTTTTACTATTAAAAATGTCCTATCATACTCTATTTTTTTAAAGAACCAAGTAGATGGCGCTGCGAGTGCGGCCGGTTTCACACTGTAGCAAATTAAAGTTTATAATTTAAAATTAAATAAATTTTGCGGTAAATTCAAATTTGACGTTTACAAATTAATGTTTTTAAAAAAGTTATTATTTAAATGCATAAAATTGCTATTATTCTTAATTTCTAAATAAATTGTAAAATATTTTATTTTATACAAACCTGTTACATATAAAAAACTATTGAAAATTTAATTAAAATTTATTATTTATACAAAACTTAATTATTACAAAAATAATTAAGAAAAATATATAATAATATTGGATATCAGTGCGAATCATCAATGGATTCTTCTTCACTTCAAGTTTATATTTAATCGACACTATAACACAAACGTAATACGGACGTTAAATACATATAACGGCAACACAAATTATTAATATGGCGCTCGTTGACAGCACAGAATATGACAGTTGACAGCAAAATAACTGTTGTGTTTGGTACCAGAGGCGTACGTTCATTAATTTATTTTCAGACGACTTCATTTTAAAATATTTCTCTTAATATATATATATATATTCTAAATTAATATAAAATCTATTTATTCACTGGTTTTTATACTCTAACATTATTTAAACATATACTTCCGTTTTACTTATTGGAAATAATATATATTCAGTGTAAACTTAGTTTGTCCGCCTATGTTTACAAATTTGGGTTAAAATAACAGAGATAAATAGAATAAGTTGAGACAGAAATCTATTGTTCTACAGTGTTAGCTTTTCCACGTTCTTACCCAATTAAAAACAAGAGCGAAATAGCTCCTATCCTTCCTACACTCCATTCTTAAAAAAAATTAAGTATAGATAAAAATTCGCTGCAAATTTAGATGTATAGATTGTTACTAATTATATTTTAGATTCTTGGTTTTGTATAAAAAACTTGTAAGAAATTTACCAAACAAATATCAAATATAATTTCTGTATATCACAAAAGAATCGTAAACAAATTTATCAGAATTTGTACGAAAGAATAATAAAATTTTGTCTGTATTTCAACTATGAATTTGTATTTCTTAACAACTTGTCGGGGCCGAGGTATAGAATGTACTCGTAAAAAGATAAAGCCTGGAACAGAATGCACAGCGCGCTACGCCGTCAGCGTGCGTTGAGAACGCCGTTGAATTTTCGCCTGCACACAATGCAATCATTTTTAACGCCGTCTAAGTGTCACGTGACAACCTATATCTGTGTTTATACGTGCGTATTCTTTTATTAAAATTATAATGGATGATGAAGACTTGTGTCTGATGTTATTTATGTTGTATGCAAGTTATTTATACATACAAACATTTTACCATTCAATAAAAACTGAGGTTAGGTGTTCTACGTCAACGTTCAACGGCGTCAAAAGTTGGAAGTTGACGAACATGCAGTATCAACGGTGTTGGAACGCCGCTAGGACGTTACACATTCTGGGCACTTGCGTACGACAGCTTGGTTTTAACTTTTCTCTGACAGATAGCACCGTCCAAACGCCGTCAATGCGCCGTAGAACTCGTTGCATTCTGTTCCCCACTTAAGTCAGAAATTCATGCAGAGCAAAACAAAGGTTGCCAATGTTGATATTTCCAATTTTAAGTAATTTTATTATTAGTAATTTTTTCCGAACATGAGTTCAGTTATGTCGCCCACTAAATTATGCCGCTCCGGTTTAATACACCCTTTGTATCCCGTTACGGCGCGGGCCTAAGTCTGTAGTTTTATTTATATAGATAAAGTAAAACTGTTAAGATCGTATTTACAACAATATATTAAATTATATTAAAACACAAGTTTCATAAGGCATGATTTTGCCGCACGCGTTGAAGTTAGAAAACGAGTCGCTAAGCGACGAGTTTTCTAATCGATAAGTGCAGCAGAAAGTGTTGTAAGGCCTACCATGTTGCGTAGCAACGGCAACGAGAATGATTAGACAGTTGACAAATAGATATTCTGACATTTATTGATGTATCGTTATTTGCTAATAAATAATTTCTAGTGATCTGATTATATTAATCCACGCGACATAACAGATTTGGCGACGAGGATGTCTTTTGACGCATCACAACTAGCGCAAATTTTAAAAGAGCAACAAAAACAATTTGACGAAGCTCAGCTGCGTCTCATAGAAACTTTAACAGGTAATTCCAAGAACCCATTGGAAAACGAAGCATCTACGAAGCAGATAGAAAGACTAGCAAATGGTATCGCAGAATTCACTTATGACCCAGATGCAGGCTTGACATTTGACTTGTGGTTTGCAAGATACGAAGATGTTTTTCGGGTAGATGGCATAGAATTAGACGACAGCGCTCGTGTAAGACTACTCACTAGAAAATTACACACCACAGTGTATGACAGGTATGCTAATTTTATTTTACCTAAACACCCTAGAGAGATATCATTCGATGAAACAGTACAGCAACTAAAAGAATTATTTTGTGCACAATCGTCACTTTTTAATCAAAGGTATCATTGTTTCAAATTGACAAAAGAGTCTTCAGAAGACTATATCTCTTTTGCTGGTAGAGTAAACCGAGAATGCGAAAGATTTAAATTGAATTCGTTAACAGAAGACCAATTTAAATGTCTTATTTTTGTTTGTGGTCTCCAGGACTCAACAGATAATGATATACGCAAACAAATTCTTTTCAAAATGGAAAAGCATAGCGATATCACTTTGAGACAAATGGCAAAAGAAGCTCGAAAATTGGTTTACCTAAAACACGATGCATCTATTATAGAACAAAATAAACAAGAAATTTCTATTAATAAAATCAATTTTAATAAAAAACAAAATTATGACAAAACAAAGCCACCTATTCCTTCTTCACCTTGTTGGCAATGTGGTGCAATGCACTTTGTCAAAGAGTGTAATTTTAGAGATCATGTGCTGACTGTAATAAAATAGGTCACAAAGAAGGATATTGTTATTGTCAAAGAAACAATACAAAGAAATTTCGGCTAAACAAATCAACTGCATCAAATAGCACCTTCACCGTGTCACGAATAAATTTTCACGATAAAAGAAAATTCATTGTAATTAACATTAATAACGTTCCGTGTAAATTACAAATTGATACGGCATCCGACATAACAATAATTTCTAAAAAATTATGGCATGAAATAGGGAGACCAACTTATATCAATACCTCTCATTCAGCACGTAATGCATCGGGCGAACCGATGTCACTTGTTGGCGAAATGCATTGTAATTTCTCGTTTAATAATGTTAAAGCCGATGGTATTTGTTTCATAATAAACAACTCGAAACCAAATTTATTAGGTATAGATTGGATTGATAAACTTAAGTTATGGGACGTACCTATCAATTCAATTTGTGAAAAAGTCTATTCAATAAAACATAAAGAAAATACTCAACTTAATGCCCATAAAAATCCAGATAAATTTCTTTCTGAACTATGTCAACAATTTCCAAATACTACTAAAGAAACAGGTCTTGGACGTTGCACTCAAATGGTCGCTTCTTTGAAATTAAAACCAAATTCTAAGCCCATATTTTGTTCCAAACGCCCTGTTCCATATGCAGCACTGGAAATTGTCGATAAAGAGTTGGACAAACTAGAAGATCTAGGTGTAATCACCAAAGTAAATTATTCTGATTGGGCTGCACCAGTAGTTGTAATAAAAAAAACAAATGGTTCTATAAGAATATGCGCGGATTATTCAACAGGGCTAAACAATGCCCTTGAACTTCATACGCACCCTCTTCCTTTACCAGAAGATATATTTACAACACTAAATGGTGGACAATATTTTTCAAAGATCGATCTTGCAGATGCTTATCTTCAGATTGAAGTCGATGAACAATCAAAAAAATTATTAACTATTAATACGCACAGGGGATTATATGTTTATAATCGCCTAGCATTTGGCGTAAAATCAGCTCCCGGTATTTTTCAATTATTGATGGACACGATGCTAGCAGATTTTCCCAGGGTAACTGCGTATCTCGATGACATAATAATAGTGAGTTCTACCGAACAAGAGCATAAAGAACAAATATATGCAGTTTTACGACGAATAGAAGAATTTGGACTTCGTATTCGTTTAAAAAAATGTGAATTTTTTATGTCTCAAATCAAATATTTGGGCTACATAATTGATAAAAATGGTCGCCGGCCAGATCCAGATAAAATTAAAACAATCAAAAATATGCCGGTGCCTAAAGACATATCAACTCTGCGTTCATTTTTAGGTATGTTAAATCATTACGGTCAGTTTGTACCCGAAATGAGTGACCTTCGAGCACCATTAGAATGTTTATTAAAAAAGAATTCTAAATGGGATTGGTCAACAGCATGCCAAAGTGCTTTTGAACGTAGCAAGGATATATTGAGCTCAGATTTACTTTTGACTCATTATGACCCGCTAAAAGAGATCATAGTTGCTGCTGATGCATCTAACTATGGAATTGGGGCAGTAATTTCTCATAAATTTCCCGACGGTTCTGAAAAAGCTATTGCGCATGCAAATCGAACTTTAACAGCAGCTCAAAAAAATTATAGCCAAATAGAAAAAGAAGCCTTAGCTCTGATTTTCGCAGTACAAAAGTTCCATCGTATGATACATGGTAGAAAATTCAAATTGCTCACTGACCACAAACCATTGTTAGCAATATTTGGGTCTAAGAAGGGGATCCCTGTTTACACGGCTAACCGTCTCCAACGCTGGGCCTTGATTATGCAAGCATATGATTTTGAAATTGAATATAGACAAACCTCTCAATTTGGACAGGCAGATGTTTTATCACGTTTAATTTCTGAACACACGATACCAACGGAGGACTTTGTTATTGTCTCTATTTCATTAGAAAATGAAATTCAACGCATATATTCTGATTCTGTTCGTAGGCTACCTGTAACAGCTCAAGCTATTGAATATTCATCTGCAAGAGATCCAATTATACAAAACGTACTAACTTATATGAAAAATGGCTGGCCAAGAAAATGCAACGATCCAGACCTAAAACAATTTTTTGATCGTAAATTATCACTTTCAGCACTTAATGGATGTGTTTTATACCAAGAAAGAGTAGTGATTCCCAAAAACCTGCAAAAACAAGTTTTAAACCAATTCCATGTCAGTCACCCAGGCATAAATAAAATGAAATCACTAGCTCGAAGTTTTGTTTATTGGCCTGGTCTTGACAAGCAAATAGAAGAAATAGTAAAATTTTGCCCAAAATGTACATCTGTTGCCAAAATGCCAGTGAAAACTAAATTATCATCCTGGCCCATATCTGATGAACCATGGAAAAGAGTGCATATAGACTATATTGGACCATTTGAAGGATTAAACTATTTGATTGCAGTAGACTCATACTCAAAGTGGCCTGAAATTTTCATAATGAAAACAACCACAACATCTGCTACAATACTACAATTAAAAGAAATTTTTTGTAGATTAGGTATGCCGGATACCCTAGTCTCTGATAACGGAACTCAGTTTACTTCTACAGAATTTTACAATTTTTGTAAATTAAATGGAATTAATCACTTTCGTACAGCGCCTTATCATCCACAGTCAAATGGACAAGCTGAAAGATTCGTTGACACTTTTAAACGTGCTTTGTTAAAACTAAAAGGGGAAGGTACTACACAGGAAAACTTACAAACCTTCCTGTTAAATTATAGAATCACACCAAATTTAAATGTACCCAATAATGCAAGCCCTGCGGAAGCCCTTATGAATCGAAAATTAAGAACTTCGTTTGATTTACTTCGTGCAACAAAACAGTCGTCCGTTCCCATTAGAAATGAAGCCATGGAAACAAATTTTAACGTACGACATGGTGCACGCGATCGTTCATTTGTTATTGGTGATCATGTCTTCATACGAAGATTTAAAAATGGAAATGGGTCCTGGCAACCAGCTACTATCAAAAAAAGAATTGGAAACGTTCTCTATAAGGTGGAAGATAATGGTCGTCTGAGAACTTGCCACGCCAATCAAATTAGAAAGAGATACGTCAACTCTTTTGAAGAAGACAACAGTGTAGATACACTATTAGATACTTTTGATATCGCCCAGGAGCCCAGAACCAGTAATTTTGAATTATTAACAGAAGGAGACCTTCCAGTCGCTGAAATTCCTGATTTGGAAGCTGATCAAGATATAGCGGGACCAGATAACGACAATACTCTACCAGAGACAGCTGTTAGAAGATCCGGCCGAAACCGGTCACTAACAAAAACATTAATTGTAGATCCGAAGAAAAAGTCTTACACGTCTTACACTAGTACTTCTGCCAACCAGTAATCAACCTAGTTCCTGACGGGCGGCCAACTGTCTTCAGAGGGAAGATGTTGTAAGGCCTACCATGTTGCGTAGCAACGGCAACGAGAATGATTAGACAGTTGACAAATAGATATTCTGACATTTATTGATGTATCGTTATTTGCTAATAAATAATTTCTAGTGATCTGATTATATTAATCCACGCGACATAACAGAAAGCCTTATGTAACGAGTTTTTTATACTACTATTTTTTCAATTTTAATTTTCATGTCTTTTAAAACAATAAATTTGCATTTTATTTGTTCCAAATAAAATAAAATATAAAAATAAAATAAATAATAAATAAAATATAATCAAACAACATTCCTGATTAGAGAATTTGTTATGTGCATGTAGCAGTTAGCCAGACTGGTTACACAGTTTTATATTTTTCTAGGTCGGTCTCAATTATATTTTGTAAAATTTGCGGGCTATTCCACTAATTTTATGAAATAAAATGTTTAGTGTTATAATTAAACTCATTATAACACCCAATTCAGTTTCATTATGACTCTTTTATGAATGCAAAATGGAAAAAAGTATTTTGAGGTTGTTATTTTTTAAATATTATAGCACATACGACACCATTAAGCAAAATATACTACTGAGCCTGGTTCCTGAGACCTTTTGTTTCAAATCTACGTTGTAAAATAACTTTGTAAATTTATTTTAATAAACTAAATTATTCGCATAAAGATTTCATTTTAATTTAATAAGCGCTGACGTCCCTATAAATCTGAACGCTTTGTTAAGACAGTAACCTGGGTAAAGACTTCAACGATAGATGAGAATACGAACCTGGAATAAATATTATTTTAACTTAACGTGAGCTTTAAATGGAAAGTAAAAGTCTATGTTTCATTATTGTTATCTACCATTTATGTATTTCAAACCGGATATTAAACCTTTAACTACTTGACTTACACTTACCTCCATTAATATAAATAACACTTCAGATATGAAACACTTTTTAATTGTATCTACTGTACCTTTATTTATTATCGCAACAAAATAACTCAAGCAGCGCAACTTATAAGTTGATTTAAATTTGTTTATTTGTTGTGTTTCAGATACTTGATTATTTGTTTTGATAATATGTTTACTTTCATAATATATTAAGTAAATAAAAAAGTAAAATATTGGATTGGTACAACGGTGTTTCTTGTTTGTTTATTTTTATGTTTGTATTGTTATAAACATTGGATACTCGGTTCCGGATACCCGGTTTCTAATAGCCGCTTTCGACTACTCGGTTCCAGATACCCGGTTCTGGATACTTGATTTCGAATTCCCGGTTCTAGGCTTGGGTATTGGGAACCCGGTAACCCTGGAACTGGTTCTATTACGCACTGGAATTTTTACACACGCTGATGGTGTTTCTCCAAAATATGCTGTTGTCGTATGTGGGTTTGTTGTGGGTAGGTATCTAAGAGGATGCAACACTTGTGTCCGTCTAGCTCAGTCGGCGGGTATGCCTACGGCGTGGTGTAATATTAACGACCAGGAGTCTGTAAGAAAGACTCTCCCCCAGGTTATGTATAAAAACAACTTTTAGAATGATCTTTATTTGAATTCATGTATTACATAATAAGTATATGTTGTATGTTAGAAACGGGGCAGGACTTAAAAGAAGAGAATCCGTCGTGCTGGAGATGGGGTTGGAGGACTCAGGCTTAGCATTCGGCAAACGCCTGATGTCCGGGGAGTGGATGGCGTCCTCGGTAACGATGTCCAGGTGCTAATGGTCGTCGCGACGTTAAATGGCGAAGGGATCTGTCTTGGCGTTGTCTCGGCGGACGCGGCGCTGGAATTAGCTGGTTTGGCGATGCCTCGGGTCATCTTCAGAGGTATGCCGCCCCCCAAGGTGTATAAACACATTTCTAAGGCCGTCCACCATGCCCTCTTCAATGTAGGAGACCTGAGATCTCTGCTCTTCCCGTCACCGACACCGTCACCACTCAAGACGATCTGAAATGTTTCCAAACTAGCTACCTCCAGCGCCGCCTCCGCTGAGACGACGCTAAGACAGATCCCTTCACCATTCAACGTCGCGACGCCCATCAACAAGTTTTGGTTATGGGTGGGGGCTCATGGATGGAAATTACTTCTAATTTGTAATATATATTTTCAAAATATGAAGGCAAATATAAATTGAAGGCGTCTGCGATCATTGGCAAATAAGCATTAATGACTTTTTCTATAAAATCTACGAATCATCCGTTATAGTTGACGTAATAATAATTTAAATAATAGTGTTTATAAGTTTAGGCCAGACCCGATTTGACTGCACACTTTGTTTATGTAGTTAGCTGTCATCAGTAATCAGTATTTGGGCTCCTTTGTGGCGTTTCTATCGGTAGCTTCCGCGTGGAAAATGAGCACGTGTTGTAAACATATTTTATATATTATGTTACAGAAACAATAAAGTACAATTTCTATAAACGCGCAGTTTTTTGGTCATGGGGTCCGTAATTATTCTTTACCTATAGAGGGCGGAATGGCATTATTGTGCTACCGGGGCAGTTGTTTACCCTTTCCGAGGCTCGAGGTGCTCCAGTGTTGCGAGGCCCCTTAATGAAAGAAGTGAACTAAAATTTGTTTAACATTGGATAGCAAATATAATATGACTTATACTTATAATTAAATAATAAGAAGTTATAATATAAAATAGACATGTATAAAAATAATAAACAAAAAAAAATAAGCGTTTGAAATAAAACAATTAAGCCTTGTTTATAATAAATAGATAACCTAGCCATGGCATAATTATCAAAATACACCCTTCGTTCTCTTTGTTGTAAACAGTTGCTCAGTACAGTGAAACTTTTTGTGAAATCTTTCTGCGCTAAGTTATGGAACTATTATAATCAAGGCTTTAAAAGTAGTTACTTCAGGGGAAGGGTAAGTGCTCCCATTGCCCGTGCGAGCGTCCTAGACTTCCTATAAATCTCACACTAGTTTCTACTATTCTATTTTCTATTTTTTATATATACTTACATGATATTATAGGTACCCATTTATTACAGATACTATGATTAGCTACTAGCTATAATACAATAAACATTATGACTTGTAACTTAAAAGTTGCTTTATCAGCAAATTATTTGTTATAATAATATAGTTGAGCTGACGTTATTGTAGAATAATAATTTAATTTAATAATCGGCTGTAGTTTTTAAAGGTTAAAGGTGCAACAAGTATGTGAGCAAAGTTCGCCCGGACGTGGAAAGTAGCTATTTATAGTGTCGGCGGGTAAACACTGTAATTAAAAACATATTAATATCAGTCAAAATACAGTTTCAATTTACAGCAAAAAACTAAAATGAAATTTAACAGTCGTCAAAATATTTGAAAATTCTTTTTGTAGAGTACAGTGAATGGTTTCGGGGACTTTGCTTGTTATATAAATATTGATTGAAAAAAGTTATGGATGTTTTTGGTTAAAATTAAATTGTTATTCTTATGCGTTGTACAGATGTGTACGGTCCACGACATATTTGTGCATATATGAGCCATATCTGAAAATGTATTGTTAGATTAAATTTAGTGAAAACCGCTAGTTTTGGTTATGATGGTCTATACTAGAGATGGGTCGTTCGTGAACGAAACGGCTCACTGAGCCGGTTCACTAAACTGACCGAAGTGAGCTCACTTAGAGCTCTAAATTCAATGCGTTATACATTGTCGATTGTAGACAGTTTTCCAAATTTACTAGTTAGTGAGTTGTTTTAATGAGACCGACATTGGCACATTGGCTATTTCAGTCTACATCGTAGAGCATATTTACTTGTATCCCTTTACATAATCTAACAAAATGTCATCGCGCCGATTACAACAAATCTCGCCCAAAATTACAAAGACGAACAGTAAATATGATCAATTTAGGTAATTAGGTTAAGTTTAGTTAGTAAAGATCTAAGACAACAGAATTAGGAAGACAATATTAGATAATAAACATTTTACGAAGGCCGTAGTTGGTTTAAAGACACAAAGATGTCGCACTAATTTCCATAGCTGTAAACGCTGCCTTGAACTTTAAAACTATCTACTAAACTTATCCACAACGCACAGTGAACAGTCTACTAATTTAAAGAGCTCTGAACGCAGCTTAAATCTAACAAACACACAAAAATGTCTCTATTTTTTTCGTATAGATTACAAATGAATGCATTTCATTCATTTTACTTAAAAGGAAAAACAGGGGGCGCTATACAACTTTTTGCACAAAGTGACCTTACATGTCAGCGGTGCCCCTGGTTACAGGTATTGGTATAGTATTTCCGAAATTAAATGGCCACCCAAACTTATTGATTCCAATAATGGCTGACAGTATAACCATTATACCTGCTGAGTTTATGGTTCTGTTAATAGTAGTTGACAGGACCGTAATAATTTTAAATAAACGTGTTTTCTTATATGCTATTTAGAATGAACTGTATATACTCACATGACATTCCTTCATATTTTTATCAGACTTAGGACTGACTATATTTGAATTATAAATGTAGGCATGTTTAAAAATCGTTTTGTTTTAAAGTCTTTATAGTCTATAATTAAATACTTCAAATTTGCACAAACAAAAATCATTCTTTTTTGAACTTGTCAATTTATGGTAATTTAAAATTATTAAAATATTAATCATTATCACTATTATCATTGTTTATATCACTATCAGAGTTTGTGTCACTACCACTGTCATTTAAATCAATAATTATTAAAGATTTATTTGGTGGATTTATAAAAAAATGTTCTACACTACAAAAACTAGGAATTTCTTCAAAATCAAATGGTCGCCAAAGAGCCATGTTTTTAATGTATGCACGCTATGAACGTTGAAAAATAACTAACAAACAAGTATAACATCCCCTAAAATTTAGAAACAATAAAATTATAAATTTAAAAAATACCCTTAATGGTTTTATACATCTATTCTATTTAAAATTAAAATTCCCTTAATACCTCTCATATTATTTTTAAAGCATTAAATCTCAGGATTACTGCCATAAACCCATTACCACATTGTTAAGCTGCTTAACCAGACTAGCTATTTCATTTTGGAAATACCCTACTATATACGTTATAGAACATGGAAATGCCGAACACCTAATGGATAAAGATGGAAGATATGTCAGGCCAAGAATAAGAAAAGACTGAAAGTGAAACTTAAACTTATTCATTTCATATGTGTGTAGTTTGTAGATTGGAGAAAGATTTATTTACACGTTAAAGATTTGCAGAATGTTATTACGATTAAGGTCATAACACAAAGCTATAAATTCAGAATATTCTAAAGAAATTCCAAGAACTTGAAAATATGTAGACGACCTTTATATATTGTTTAAATGATTTATTGCAAATTCTAATAGCTATTCAATTTCATCATAGTTGTTTTATTTCTTTATTCAAAAATACTGAAACCTTCATTATCCATGAGTAAACTAACAGTACCACTCATAAAAGAATATTAAACCTTGCATATTGCAACAAATAACAATTTCAATCTATATTACGGCTTAGAGGTCTCGGGGCGATGGATAATTTTTGTGCATGGTTCAATGACAATATAGCTGGTCAGTGCTCCATGTCAGGTGTAGCTCGCTAGACATCTGTCTAGCTGCTAGCTGTTAGCTGTACACTCACCAGCTACTTGCAGAGTGTTGATTGATTTCACTGTTTGCACTTACTTCCCTTCTCTTCAAGAGCTCTCCTTCTTACCTTCTTATTAACGATGGTTATTTATTAATTCTGCACCATTCTAAGAGAGTGTTTTAGAAACAAGAATAACTTAGACGTTCTTTAAAATGGCTTAGAAGGGTTTACTTTCTTAGGAATATAGGTTATGACCATGTATGGTCAAACGATACGAGTTGTTGTTTTGCATCAACTGTATACAGTGTTTTAATAAATTGTTCATAACAATAAAAACACTGTAAAGAACGAAACATTGGGGAAAGTGTGGGGATAACTTTTTAATATATAGGTAGACTTGCACTTTCGAGAGTAAAATCTTCTCAACTGAGTCATCAATTGGCTTGTTTCGTGTTTACTGTCATTGTAATTATTCTTTTTGTAATTTTATATTCGTCTCTTTAAGAAATATATGAGAATGCGATTAAGATATTATCACATGAAATGTTTGATGGAAATGCAAATGTGTGGTTTAATAATAAATTTCATTAAACGAATATTTATTACTTGAGAACGGACACAATTATCTTTCTCTTTCAGGAACATTCATCAAACTGCGAATATATTCTAATGTGTTTCATTAATTATTTTGTCTAATTCGTTACCTTAAAATTGTGATGCATAGTATGGTGCAATCGTCCAAAGAACTACCATGTCTACAAATCAGAGTCGAAAACTTCACTAAGGGTACATTCGAGTTGTACAGAGTAGAGCGAGTACTGAGCGAACAGTTGATGATGACGTCATGAATACAACACTGACTGAGCGCAGCAACTCGAACACTGAGCGAGCTTGGATTGTGACGTAAAATCTAACCCTTCAATTTTAGGCGATGTTTTTACTGTAAGAATAGTTCACGTCAGTCATGTATGAAAATTATGTACCTCGGTTTGCCGTTGAATTATTTTTCAATGATGAAGATGATGTATCTGAACAAATCATTTAAGAAGAAGTGTGGGGGTTTGCAAAAATACGGTACCAAATTTTACAGATCGTCAATTCAAATCACATTTTCGGGTATCTTCTATAGTTTTCGAAAATGTTCTTGGAAAACTGCAAGCAGTGCCAGACGAAGTTCATCTGAGACCAGGTTCCCCCTGGTCCCGAAACAAAACTCGAGAGACAGATTATGATGGCATTATGGTACCTTGCCAACGTTGAGAGCTCCTATAAATTTACAAATAGAACATAACCCTGTTTCTTTCATTTTAATTTTAAGCACGGTGTATTTAATTATTTTTATTTTGTGTTTATTAACAAATACAGCTTTCGAAGTTAATAAAAAGTCACAAATACAAAAAGTGGTAGTACTTTTCCCGCCATCCCTCCACCTTTTTCCGTCATACACCATATGTCCGGTCTTAAAACGGGCATATTCGCGACTCAAACTAACGTTGGTGACGCTGCGTACGACAGGTAATAGCCGACAAGAAGCGTATATGTCAGAAGTTTTTTCTTAATATTTATCTGTTCAAACAATATTTCGGCAAAAAAGCACTTTATTTAAGTCACTATATTTATAAATGCATTTTAATTCACATAAACTGCAGCACAACACACTACAAATATTATATAAATATACGCTTCTGTTTATTTACCAAGGCGCCACCAGATGTCTCACTGTTATTTGGAGTTGCGAATAGAGCGCACTCTGAATACACCCTCGACCACAAAACCAATGTAATTGTACTTTGAGCGTCAAATCGAACAAGTTTGAGTGTACAGAACATGCTCGGAGCACTCGCAGCATCAAATAGAATGTACCCTAATTGGGTTTCCGTATGTAAAGTTAAAATTTGAATGAGATGGATTATTTCCATTAATGCCATTATTTATGCTCATTACAAGGTTATTGATTTTCATTCAGGTCTATTTAAAAATTTTAAAAGTGTATAAAATGTCAAAATTATAGTGAAAATGTATTAACTCAAATTCAGAACATAAGTATGTACGTCCGAACTGTATTAATTACATTGTTAGTATTTAATGGAATTGCCTGTATTTAATGGAATGTGGAATTCAGAGCGTAATACAATTTGAGATTATATATTAAATTTTTTATCTTTTCAAAGGTTGCCTTACAATAAATGAAGGGCTCGGTGCAGTAAGCGGGCAGCTCCAATTTTTGCCCAAAAACGTGTCTTTTTTCAATGAACCCAATTGTTTCGAAATTCCGCATCGATTGATGCAAGAAATAGTCAACTTCGATGCTTAAATACCGATATATCAGGACACATGGAGCCTATATTGCCGACAGAAGTTTTATAAAGTTTTTTTTTTTTTACGTTTTTTACGTTTTCTGTAGGTAATAGATAAAAATTGGGTTCAATGCATGTGTATACTTGGCGATCATTTACTTGGCCGATGCCAGCCAGAAAAAAATTATGGTTTAATCTACTGGGTTATAATAATTAAGCGATGCTATTGGTTCGGATGGTGAAAAAGAACTATTGTCTTGTTCACTCGCTCTACTCACATCTATAACAGAAGCACTCCATATAGAAAAATTCACACACGGTTATCTGAATATATTCAAATATAAGGTAACAAACGAAGATAAAAACTATGGACGTATGTTGGGCATAAAAAGCTCAAATAAGTGACTAGATTTTATATAGAACTGTATGAAATAGATTTATATTTGTTTATCGATTCTGTGTCGATCATACAAGATTCTTTGTTATCTCGTGCTACCATTTTCAGCACTCGGCCAACGCCTCGTGCAAATATTCGTACTCGATAGAAAAGACTTCCTCTAAACACTAACAATGAATAGCTATTTCTAATAGTTTAACAAATGTTTTTCTAACAATGTAGGTTATTGCCTTGTATGGTGCTTGAAACGATATTAATTATTGTTTAAATTTGTTTTGGAAAGATGTTTTCTAGTAAAAGTACTATATTTAAATTATAGCATCAAAAGTCATTAATAATACGAGTTGAAAGGCGTGCAAAATAAATCTTATAAAGTTGTACATCCTGGACAAAGTGATTAAACTGAGACAGGTGATAGTTGTTTATTTTCATTAAAACTCATTTTCAGTTTTATACTGTACTGCCTATAGCATGTCTGTATCCTTAAAAACAATTCAGATTGACTTTTTGACTCATTCACTACAAGTCATCCGTCTTTCTTGTATGCCAGTACTGCTAGATCTTCCGTCGGCATATCTTTTCATCTTTTGTGAGATGTTTGGCTGGTCCGCGGATGCTCATTTGTTTATTTGTTCGTTCAAGATTTGCGCATAAACAACTGGATATTTTCACCTAATTTGATATCGCTCGTTTGCAACAATGACATAAATAAAAAATTGCCCTTATTGAGTTATTGGTATAGAATGAACCGCTTTGAGGTGTACTTTTAATTGACATAGTGTCATAACTCAACTTGTCTCTGCTAGAAAACTAATTATATTGTCGTTGTAGTCATTGAAGCTATAATATTTTACTAACTTCAAATGCGATTCCTGAAATATCACAAATTTTAAGTCATGACTGTATCAAATGAGCGATATGATGACATAACAAAAACTATGCCGTTACCATATTTAACTCTCATGGCGCATTTTATCTACTTTATCATCTACCACTCATTTGTGACTCTCGGCTTCTAGCAGAGTGTTTGAATATCTTAATTTTTACGGCTTTTCTTTCGACGATTAATTTGCATGTGTAACAGGCCAGTGGTTTGCCTGATTTTGTATCACGTTGCTACCAACAAATATGTAGCGAACTTATGGTATATCATAAATATATCAAAATGCTTACTGTTCAATTTATATAATTATGATGATTTAGCGTCCAATTTAGCCTCCAATGTGGCATTACCACACTATTGTCAGCCTTCGAGCCGGAGTAGCCTGTAAATCGAAGATCAGTGTCCAAAGAAAATTCTGCAATCAAAGCCAAAACCAGTATGTAAAATGATAATTTTATACTAAAATGAGGTTTCGGAATCAGGGATTCGAGTGCGAGGCATTACCCAGGGTTCATCATTATGATGGGTGAATTCAATGATATATTTTGGTACTTACCAACTGACACATGGGCCATCTTTTAGTCGATCTGTTAGAACTTGTTAGAACTTAATTTTGGTGTATCTAGAGAAGAGTTTCGATATGAATTTGTTAAATTCACTGACTCCTATACCTGGCACAATGGCCAGGTATAGTATTGAAAAACGTCCTTGTACTTTAGCTTTTTGGATTTTTCCTTGAACTTCTAAGCGTTCCAGATAATCTGGATCTCTTCGTCTTCGTAAGAGCCAAGATATTTGGTTACGACGGTAGACTGAAAAGTTTCCGGAAGGGCAATGAAATATGATTCAAGTTATATTTTTCAACATTTTGGTCCACTTGCTCCAACGTTTCTGGTGTGTAGTGGTGAATCCAGGTCTCATCCAAGGTCACGAATCGTCTCTTGAATTCCGTTGGATTCCTCTTAAACACTTTCAGACTATTTGCTGAAATTTGGGCTTTAATAAGTTTTTGCTCCAGATTGAGCAAATGTGGCACTCTGCTTGTAATTCATTGTGTCAAATATGAACTACTCGTTCATAAGAGTCCACGGTTTCTTCAATTTCACACACTATTCGGCAATCTGCTGTCATTCATTTCATGGATTTTATCCACAAGTTCTGGTGTAGTATCCATTTATCGATGAACTAAGCGTGGTTCAACACTTGAATTCAATACCCAAAATCTCATGGTGGAAAATGAAGGTGACGAATCCCTAAGAACAGCATCCAATCTGGATTTAAATTCTGGTGCTACTGCCTCAAAATGAAAAAAAAAAAATATGACCGCTTGAATTTAATTTTTATCCATGATTAAAAATGAACAAAGTTATTTCACTTGAATGCTTGTCAAAATCAGACTATTTAACAGATTGATTTGACATTTGCAGTCATTTTATATGAAAGAACATTTTCTTGATATTTATATACAAACATTCTAAAAACAATACTATTAATGTCTAATCTAACTGGTCCTAGTGCCCTTTTATACCCGTGACACCCTTTTATACCCGAGGAGCCTGGCGCGATCGCTCTATTTCTCCATACCAACGCACAACCTTCTAAATAAGAAATGTCGGCCTTGGTAGTGTAGAGGTAGTGCTTCTGCTTCACGAGCGAAAAGTCCCGGGTTCGAATCCTTGTCAGGGCATGGATGTTTGTGAGCCACAGTGTAATTGGGACATTTAGTCCTGTTCTGTGGTTTTTTAGGAATAAGAATAAGAATAAAGATAAACATTCTAAAAAATACTTATGCGCAATATACTTATTTATTCGTAGTCATTCTGTGTCTTTCTCTAGATAATTTCTTATAGTTAGTGCAGTCTAGATCACGTCCAGTGATGGTTATTGATTCGAGTCACAGCTCGGTGGACCAGAACAGTGTCTGTTGACCGTTGATCATTGCTCGGTGACCGGTGTACTCTGTACTGTGGACACGCTGCTCTCTGACGACAAGCACAATTGATTCCCGCACAGAACACAGCTTCACCAACTTCACCGTCACGGTCACTGAACAAAGATTTTGTCGCGCTCAGGTGGATTTCTTAAATGATATTAATATCATCCGGAAGACTAACATTGAAAAATAGAAAATGAACATATTTAAAGTAAATGCATGATCTGTAAATACTTTGTTTTGCGTAGCTGCACCTCGACTTTATATTTGTTGATGTCAAATATCTTGTTTTGGCGCAAATGTAACTGTACCAACGCAGAAGTTGGAACACTGCTGAACTTTTTGTAGTGGTTAGAAAAGGAAATTGTGTTTTAGAAAGAAACAGACTGATTTTGGTTATCGTAAGGTAGGCAACAGTGCTTTTTATTATTATTTTTGTGGCCTTTGCTGCTTCGGCAATTAGCCAGGACAATTCTTATTTTTGAAATTATTTCAATTAGAAATTATTTTTGAAAAGTAACGCAGAGCACATGTGTTACCACTACGTTACGCCGGTCGGCCCAACAGTGCTTTGGAAAGGAGCATGACAACCTATTTCACATATAACGTCTTAAATTTAACAAAAAAAAAGAACGTATGACGTAGTAATGGAAACTTAGCTTTAGGGTACGTTAAGGATGTTGAAGCGGTGATAAACGATGATAAACGGTGATAAACGAGTGGCGGTACTAGCGAAACAAATGATATACAATGCACTGATTTCTATGTAAGTGTTTATATTAAAGCAGTGCGCAGGGCTAACTTTAGTACTGTGCAACGGTAAGAGCATCGAGAAGGAAACATTTGTATTTCTACGGTCTTAAACCGCATTCAGAGATCTTTAAATTAAGACGTTGTAGACTGTGCTTTGTTAGCTGTAACTTATGTTTCTATGCATTCTTTTTAACGTTCTATGTACCGTTCACATCTGTTATAAATTAGTACGTTACGAATAGCCCTCCATCTGTGAATTTTGAAACCAACTATTTAGCTTCGTAAAATATTTTATATGTATTATCGTTCTTATAATTCTGTTAATTCTGTTATCTTAGATTTTAACTACCTAATTACCTAAATTGATCATATTTACTGTCCGTCTTTGTAATTTTGAGCAAAATTTGATAATGATGACATTATGTTAGGTTATGTAAAGGCATTCGTTTAGAAAATTTATAAAAGTTTAAAAAATTATGCACAATCCACAACAAACAGCGTATTAAATTTGGAGGTCTGAACGGTTTCACGTCTTACCATAGGACAAACTTGGTGACAGTGAATAGTCCATAAGCTACAGTGCATAAACTATTGATTTAAGAGCTCTGAATGCGGCTTTATCGACTAGAAAACATGGACGTTGAAAAGTTAATCAGCGAAATAAATGTTTGAATATTTACAAATATTAAAAAAAAAAAAAATGTGGAATACTTTCTCAACTCTATAAATGATGAAACTCTTGAAATTTATATCAATTGGTTTTAATAAGATCTGCAGAATTATGAGGTTTTTTCCGCAGACTTTTTCCAGGATACCATTTTCCAGCATTTGAAATTAACAGCTAGAACTAGACTACCGTCATTATTCCACTACCGTCAATACTCAGTGGCGTAGCTTTAATTTTCGACTCCCCCCCCCCGCGCAATTTGATACTCCGTAAATATACATAAATTTTTATAACTTGTGCCAACCTCCCCCCCCCCCCGAATCACGCGGCCTCCGGGACCTTATTACCGCGCTGTCATTACTCCACTATTAACACAAAGAATAGAAGCGTTAAAATTTTCCTGAACAAACCGGAAGTACAGGATATCAAAGACAACTTTGTTTTTTTAATGGTAACGTTTGTCGAATTGGGTATACTTGGATAGAGCTTTTGAAAAGAAACAACTATTACTTAAATAGTTTTTTTCATTATATATTACAATTTATAAAATATTTTTGTGTTCGAAGTGCCTTCCATTTTAATTCATGTAACAGTTGCACCAGCAGAATTATTTTGATAATAAAGATATTGTTCAAAACAATATGTAGAGTGTTTATGCAGTACATAATTTTGCTATTTTATCAGTTTAATTATGAAGGTTAGACAGAATATAAATAATAACATTGGTAAATTATGTGTGGTATAAATAGGAATCAAAATTAGTTATAAGTGACTCGGTTGCTGGTTGTGGTCTGGTGTATATGCAATGCATCAGATCCAGTCAAGAGCCGAGTCCGCTCGTCCATGTAAATTTTATATTTTATTTTACATATTCATTCTCTTTTAAAATGTTTTGTCGTCATTTGATAATTACGCAATTAATTTACAACTTTAAATTTTGTTTTTCATTTATTGATTTTTTTCTTTTTGTATAATAAATTTACCATGTTAAAATGTTTCCACTTGTTTGACTTTAAAATTGGTATCAACAAATTAGTTTCCTAGTTTTATCTAAACTAGGTGGTGGCAGCCTTCTCCTCATTTTTACAGTTTGGTAAATTCACCCCGACGCCTCTGATTGCGACAATTTGATGGCCAGCGGTGGGATTTTCAAATAAGATCTTTAGTAGCTTTTGTCTGCTACATTTTGGTGTTAGCGGTAGGATTTTCGATTAAGACCTTTAGTAGATTTTGTTTCCTACATTCAAATATTCGCATCCTTACTCTCTATCTATCCGCAGCTAGGAGCATAATAATAATAATAAGAAAAAAAAAAAATAACTTTCGAGTCTTATTTGCAAGTCTTACTTTCAATTCACCATTTTAATTCCTACTTTCAAGTCATGAACCATTGCCATTTATTTCTTGAAAAATTAAATTAATATACCTAATCGGAATTTATTTATTACTCCACCCAATATACTTCTTTGTCGGCAATCTTTAACACTATAAATCTAAAGTCGAATCAAGTGATACAACCCCAGTGTACTTTCGGTGAAAAAAACCGTCTGACAGGTTTTATCATGTTTAAAAAATTAGATCTCACTCCTTTCTTACACATCTCGTAGATCATAGGCAAATTTAAAACGTATTTGTAACTTGGCATATACGGTTTAGTGCTACTTTTAATTAAAGAGCTGCCGTAGCTCCATTGTAAGACAGTTGTCTACAGAATAATGATTCAATCCCTTCTCACCACACTTCGCTATTATCACTGGCAGGTACTGTAGTATTCATTCAGTAGTTTAGTATTGCTTACTTAATAGTTTCATAGCTGTATCCAATTATTCCATTTTCCAACTAATCCACTGTCATGGAACTAAAAGATAATGTCAAGAATAATAAAAATAATCATATTTTTTAACATGGTGAAACGATCCTATAAAATCTACATAAAATCAACATTAAACATTTTCACTATTTGTAACAGTAGTTATTTACGGTGATGACAAAAATCTGCCAGCCAAAGGCTACTGAACAAGAAATTAGCATTCAGAAACCATTTGAAATATACTATTTATCATACCAACATATTTGTGCCTGTAGATATATACTTACAACTCAAAATTGCGCAACAGTAGACTGACTTTAGCACGCGAACAATCTGTCAACTTTGATCTACTTAAGTCAGGTAATATGGTATTTAAGGAAAATCTACTTAGAAGTTAAGTCACCTTCGAATGTTTACATAAATTACAAAATATCAACTACTAGTCTTGATCTGACCTTTGAAGACATTTTAAAAATGTGTCATATTAACACGATGTCTCAATTTCAGTAATATTAACATTTTGTTTCAGATTAAAACGCTTTCTACTCGTGATTTTGATAAGATGTTTCAGTTAAAATTTATTTGTTGTAAGGAAACTGGTTTTTAGATATATAATGCTTCTGTGTCATTATGTTTTGAATACATTATAAAATGTTAATTTATCAACACGAATCGTGTATTATTAATAGTTAGGAACAGTGATTCTTCATTATCGTCAGAAAATATGAGCTTGTTAGATCATAGCATGTAATTGAAATTGATTGTAAACAATTTTCCAAAACGCATTTTCCTAATAGTACGTATTATACTTGCTTACAATATACCATATTGTAAGCAAGAACTATTTATCAAACACAAGTAAGTCTCTCTCTCTCTCTCTCTCTATCTATTTCATTGCTTTTCAATATTTTACTTTTAATTTTCACTTTTCATTTAATTTTGTCGAACCAAATTGCGAATTGGGCATTTTATATTGTTATCTTTCGAATTGGGGCACAGAAAAGTTGTAGAAAATGGCAGGAGTACAGTCGATGTCCGTTTAGTTAAATATTTATTACAATTTCGTGATACATAAAACATATTTTGTTTATTTAAAATTACGCCCAACAAGATTCCCCTTATGCGATTCATGGTTCCCAGGGTTACGATTCACAATTTGAGAATTAGTGATATATGTGATGACAGGGTTTTCATGAGTAGGCTGATACTTTTTCTGACGGAATCTAACTTATTATGTGTGTTTTTGCTTTTTGCCATCATCTTACGTTTGTTAAATTTTTCGAGGGCACTTTTATTAAAACTTATTTATTTTGTAATTTTAAGATGATATATATTCTAGCCTAATAGATGAGCTTTGTTAGGCTCAAATAGTCATAGTACGAGAGTTGTCTCTTATATTTCGGGATTGTACTAAACTAGTGCTGCCATCTGGCAACTGACGCTTCTATTGTAAAATTTGACATTTTTGACTAAATCATCTAGGCTAAAAATGGAATTAAATTGTGAACATTTCGAGCGATTATTTTTTACAACTTGAGTGGATTAACCCAACAACAGTACATCGATGAACTTAATTCGACTTTTGGCGATGAAGCACCATCAAGGACTGTTTACTGTTTATCGATGGTTTGCCTACTTCAATCGTGGTCGTAGTTCGCTTAAGGACGAATTTCGTGAAGGTCATCCAAAACCGGTTGTTGTTCCGGAAAACATTGATGCTGTGCGTGAACTGATACTGCAAGATCGTCATGTGACTTATCGTGAGATTGATGTATCCTTGGGCATTAGAGGGGCCAGCATACATTCACTATTGCATGGACATTTGGCCGTCAAAAAGATTTGTTCGCGTTGGATCCCACATAATTTGACAATCGAAGTGGAAAAAGTGCTGCGAAAATTGGTTCAAACGCATGCAAAAGTGTATTGATCTTCATGGAGAATATTTTGAAAAACTATTCAAGTCACTTTTGTTGATAAATAATTGTTTTTGATCTCTTTTTTGATCCCGAAATATAAAAGGCAACCCTCGTAGCTATGTACTAAAAATTTTAATTAACTATCTAAATAAAGTTTTTTTTGGATATTTTTATCCAAAACGTTGGTTTTGGATACTCTTCCAGTTTAAAAAAAATATATTCCCCCTTGGTCTTCTACAACTTCGTTGCATAGTGTTTTTTGTAACTATAATAATAAATATTGGCGTGGTCGTTTTCGCTCTTACACCCTGTATATACTGTATTAAATCAGAAAAAATCAAATTATAATCGAAATTTTAAAAACTTAATTCTTCTTGTATTACCTAGTAAATAACTAAAGCCAACTAACAAAAGGGGAGAAACACACACTTATTTGTTACATATAACATTTCTATGGTTTTCTAGGGTACATATAAGTTAAATAATTTAAAACTGATAAATTAAAATCTATTAGAGTTAAATATGCAATTCTTAATGAGCCTTTAGGACTTAACATAAAATTTAAAAAAAAAGATGGATAAAAAAGTAGGAGCCCAAACGTCGAAATGGTAACATTGGTAGAGCAGAGGATCTTAAGATGTATGATAAATGATAATAACTATGGATATGCAAATATAGAAACATACGTCCAAAATTAAGATTATAATAACGCTTAAACTTACAACACGAGGCACCGCCGGGCTCCCAAAATTGTTAGGCCCTAGGTCTGGGCTAATTGGACTATACGTAAACCCGGTACTCAATAGTTTCGTGACCCATCTTTTGATCGTGATCCACAGGTTGAGAAGTACTGATCTATCTATAAGTCTATCTACATATATCAAACTATCTTCTTCTCATAAAAAATATGCTTCATGTGCATATTGGATTGGTGTTTTTTGCTTGCTTTTAATATTAAATATGATGAAGACACATTTTTTACAAAAACATTTACATCAGTGTGCAAATATTTCACAATATGAAAACATCAATAATGTGAATGTGCTTTAAAAGGATAGGATTGAAATTTTTATAGTTTTTTTCTGATGAAGTTATCTTGAGAACAGAATATCTTTGAAATGATTATAAAGTTTCCCACTGCGGTACATCACGATTGTGTCAAAGATGAACCACATTTTTACTAGAAGATAAAATAGAACTTAGAAATATGTTGATGAGACATTAAGATGACGAGAGAAAGCGCTATTATTTATTGTAATATTATAAAATTATTGCAATGAGGTAAACTATCCCACTTAAGATCCAATGATATAATTTTACAGTTTAATATTAAGTTGTTAAGTTTAACAGGCTGTATTATTATAATACTTTCTATATTGTAAAATAGGTAAATATCTTAATAATGTCATAAACTATAGTATTATCATCAAATGTGATTTGGACTTATAAGGAATCTGCTTCTCTTTAAATAATTTGATAAAAACCTGTTTTTAACAATATATTTTATCTTCAATATTGAAGATGCTCAATTTGTCTCTTATCTCTGTATTTCTTTTCATGTCTAACTTATAATATAGTTTCTTCTGAAAGAACATGTGCATCGAATGGATTATAATAGCCTGTCTAAAATCATATATGTTTATCAACTATTAAGATAATGAAATAGTTTACCAAAAACACGGTAGAAGGATAAATTTGGAGGTGCAATAACTAGCAATTATAGGGCCGTTCATGAACGAACCGGCTCTTTCACTGCACTCTTTCAGGGATTTGGCTAGACGTTTGCGAGATTGTACGCTTTGGCCGAAGTGCTGGTTCGATTTGTGATGTATTATGCACATAGCAATTCTTTATTCGAACTTGACTGAGTTATCTACGTGTTATCGTATATAAAATGACACGTTAATAAAAAGTGGATAGTAGGGAAATAAATTTTATAAATGAATACATAATGAAATAAACATTTTCACTTAGCACTAAAAATATAACTTATGTAACTTAACTGAATTGCTTATTTTTAAAAGGGACTAAGTATCATCGCCACTGGTTATGATCAGGATATGCCAAATTAGTAGGCATTGATATTGTGCCTGATTTATTGGGAATGGCCAATTTAAAATCATGCCATAATGATCCATTTACAAATTCAGAAGCTTTGATGACTCGCATATTTTTACTGTGCACGATATGGCGTATTTTATTGATGCAAAAACTATTTTTTCCTGCTAACATCTTTCTTTTGCGATTCATTAGATATAACTGTGTTTTTAATAAATTTTTGGCCACCAATCTCTCCAATTTAATATGTCCTTAGTAAAAAAATTTGTCGTAGCTTTTTTTCTTGTGCAACTTCTGTTTATTTTCTTTTTCGAGAAACATTACATTTTTCAATTAGCCCTTGAAGATATATATTTTGCTCACCTTTTGTTGCAAAATTATTAAACCTTGTAAAAACCTTGTAAAAATAGATTTAAATAATTAAAATAATTTTATAAAATAAGTATAATAAATTTTCAAGACTAAATTGATAATGAAAATATTTACCTGCATGTTATACCTTGGCACTTGTTCCCCCTGTGATTTATATATTCATCGCGTTTAGTACTGATTTTTTAAATAACATTTGCTTTATATTCATAATCATTTTTATCTCCTTTTTCTAGCTTATTTTCTGTTCTTCATATTCATTCAACCAAGTACAAGTACTTGGTACCTTTTAAAAATAAGGAAATATTATCAATTAAAATATCTTTAATAAAAGCAGTGCTACGTGGTTCCTTTTAACGCCTACGTAGGTCAAATTAATAAAAAAACTTATTTATCTCTAAATGGCCAATTTTGTTACTTAGTTGCCAAGCTAAATGATCAATTTTCTTTTGAGTGCACAGTTACGCGTAGTTAATTTTGAGACATTTTAGGATTTTTCACATATTCATATAGACCGTTTATGAGTTATATTTAATTGCCAAAGTCCGGTAGAAGGATTGGATTAGCGTTCGGTATTTTGAATTCACGCAGTGTCAATACCGTTCACACTCAATGGCGAGTATATACACCCGACAGAGCCGGCGCTAGCTTCTTTGGCGCACGGGGCAAAACCATTCAAACTGCGCCCTTTTATTAAAATGTGCAGTGACGTACCAAAGAGGGGAGAAGTCACGTGCACCGCCCAAATTGTTCAGGGACAACAATATAGGAAACTATATAAACTCTAAACAGAAATAAGGATATATTATTTTAATAATTTCACTCATTCAAATTTTATGCGATATTTTTTTCTATGTGTAGCATATCAGATCAAGTTTTCAGCTTTGTTTTATTAAAATCGGTTCAATAGTTTCAAAGTTATAATGAAATTTATGCGCGCGGGTAAAACGAAATTGATGTTTTCCGTTCATATTGAACGCATTTCCTTGAAATTATCAGCGACAACATAGGTTTCCACAGCGGCAAAGTAGGTACACGATTCACAACTAATCAGATAGGATGGAGTTGTTTTCCGGAGTCCATGCCTCTTGCATGTGCAATTTTATGTAGCGTTTTCGCATGCCAGCTCTAGCAACAACTTTTATCTACTAGCGCTTAATAATAAATCTAAAAACATTGTTTATAAAGAAGCTCAGAAGTCAAATAAGTAATCCTGTTCAGTTTAATCCTGGCCCTTCTCATGTTTATAGTATTGTCTTCTGTCTTGTCACCTAATTATGAGTCGGTATGTTGTATGTTCCCCAAAAAATGTAGGTCAATAATAACGAACTGTTAAGTGAAATCATCTTTTTTGCAACCCCCCTTTCATAAATTTCTGGGTACGTTTCTGAGGATGTGTATATTAGAACGCTGGTTTTGGCGCTCTGAGCCTGTGCCTCTCTCGCCCCTCCCTGTCGCCGCTGCTGACACCTGAGCGGGGACTATTTTAAATAATGTACTTCATTTACTTTCTGGTATTTGAAATACTGTATTTAAAATAATTCAAAAAAATGCTCTTGGTATTTGGATTTGCAAATACTTCTTCTATTTCCCTAGTATTTCAATTGCTTTCTTAGTATTTCAGATATTTCCCTGGTGTTATAAATCTACTCTAGTATTTTATATATTTTCCTAAATAGATAGACTGTGTGAGGGGCAAATGGCCATCATTGCTGTACGCCATAATGTTTAACTACGTATCAACTAATAACAGGAAACTTGAAGTCTACCTCTAAAGGTTTTATTTTTGTAAACAAGAAATTTCAATATTTGATTCTTGTATGTGAAATTATATACACTGTAGTGGGTGGTTTATTTAATAACGCTAACCAATATGATAGTTAATACCGTGAACAGTTTTATAGTTTTTATGTAAAATCTTGTGTCAATAGTACTTATATTTACCAACCTTCCTGTGAAGGTTTGTTTTGTTAGGAAATGCTATTATACTGTCACGACATATTCGTGAATTAGTCGTATAGAATCAATCATTTGAATGCTATTTATGATCACGTTTTGCACTTTGTCATGAAGAGTCTTCGTTTCAGTTGCATCAATATGTTGTAATAATCACCGCAACAGCATTCAGAGCAATGATGCGATTACGTAACTTTGTGGTCTACATTGCACTTTGAAGGATAATATCTGTTATGTCATGGAATATTTCCATTTTTTGCAGTTTCAATATTGGTTTAGTCACTGCTAAATGTAATTGGTCCCTTAATAGCCTCTTACTTTCGTCGTATGTCTGTTTAATTTTTGAATAGACTTATTTATGTTTGTCCGTGCAAGGTTTCTTATGTTATGTACGTAGAGAAAGATTTAATTATTTATTTATATATTGCAAATATAGTACGTATTGTAAATGAATATACGTATTCAATGGCGGCTCTAAAACTAAGCAACTGGAGGGGCAATCAAAAATATTCACACATTCTTAATTTTTATTTATTATTACGATAACTTGTACCAGTAACATTCTGTCCATCTTCACTCTCTGTACTATTACTCGTCTTGTTAATGTCACTGTTCGTACTATTTTCGTCTGAACTATTGTTGTCAGTCTCTTCAGAAACTAAGTCTTCTTTGGTACCATCCAACACATTACTTATACGAGGGCTATCTTTTAAGTTTTTACAAAAACTAGGAAAACAATTATTTTTTTTTTAAGTGTTTTATTGCTTTTCAAAATATTCGCCTTTAAGATTTATACACTTTTGCAAGCGTTCAAACCAATTCTCGAAAAAAAAAAATCCATTCTGAAGTTGGTTCCTCAAATACATGGTTTTCGAAGGCTTCAACAGTTCTTGAGGTGATGAAAATCAATGTCCACGCATTTGTTGTTTGATATTGAGGAACAAAAAAAAGTCGCTAGGGGATAAATCAGGTGAATATGGGCAATGAGACATTAATTCGATGTTTTTCTCCTTCAAATAATCAATTGTTTCCCGTGCTGAACCGGATGGTTCAGCACGTGGGTGGGAGCTTGCATTGTCATGATGAAGAATGATGCGACGTTTTTGGTTGTTTTTCCTGATTTTGTCGATGACTTCTGGCAAACAAATTGTAAGTCACATGCCGATCTTCTTCAATCATTTTGCGCACAGCAACGATGTTTGTTTTAATCACAACCGATTTTGGTCGACTTTCACGAGATTCATCACTGACGGACGCACGACCACGACCAAATTCTGCAAACCAATTGTAAACTGTCTTTTCTGATGGTGCTTCCTTGCCAAAAGTTGAACGAAGTGAATCTGTGCATTGTTGTTGAGTTAGGCCTTTACTACAATCGTAAAAAATCATCCAACGAAAACCTTCACGAGTAATATCCATTATTTCACAACCTTGTTTTTTTTAAACGCTCACTGTCAACAAACTACTCGGTCAGTTTATAAGCTGCCATTGATTTCACAATAACAAATGTCAAATTTTACGTTTCATACGTCTTGTTACTTTAATATCGTGATTTGGCTAAAAAAAATTAAATGGTTTATTAATCGACACATACAAGGGTTGTAATTGACTTGCAAGATGTAAATGATATTTATCCAATAAAATTCTAACTCACATTCAAATTCAAATAAAAAGAAACATTTTTCTTGGGGGGTGGCACTGCCCATTCCTATTTGCCTTTATATAAAAGCCGTCCTTAGTCTGCACGTCCTCCGCAGTACTAGAAATACAGTAAATAGAATTTAATTTATAAAATTTAAAAAAAAACTCTTGTATCTGGCGATACAGATAACGCCTGATTTTGAAGAGTTCTTATTTTCGTTTTTTTTTTTTTTTTTAAAGGTCTTATATACCGTCCTATACGACCTTTGATAACCTAATATTTAATTCATGTATAAACTTGTAGTGAACCCAATTTAAAAAATTCAGCATTGCAATCTTTCTTAATGAAATGCAAATTATTATCCCCTCAAAAATTAACCCAAACCTCGCTGAGGGTCAGCACGTCCCACATTCCAGTCCGGACCTGCAATTAGCTAATTGTCCCCCCTAAGGCCAGACCATGACATGGAGGAAGAAAAGATTATAAAAGCCAGGATCGAGTAGTATGTTAAAAAGTACGGGTCGGCCTGTGTTATTACAAAGGCCGTGGGGCATTCAGTCTTTAAGACTGACATGTAGACTGAAATAGCAATGAAAGATAACCCTAATTATATTGCAAGTATTTTATGTGTTAGAATTAGAAGAATAAACGTTAGAATTTTAATTGTTTCATGGCTTGAAGGGATATTTTTATTAAGGGTCGCTGAAAATATTTTAAATTTGAAGGACTTCAAAATACTGTTATAAATGAAAAAGTTAACAGACAAAATTATAGGTGTTGAAGCTTTATAAATCTTAATAAAATAAGAATTTGCAGTTCCCTTAACCTTTTTTAGGGTTTTATGGGTATGAGCAAGTTCTCACAGTTACGAGATTTAGTAAATCTCAGAAAATCTGCGTATAAATTCGACTTGCCTCTTGTGTTGTGTTGGTGTATTTTTGCGAAATTATGATCCGTGGTTGACCTTATGATTGACCTCGTGATGATTTTGTTTTCAATCTCGCGCCGAGGATCTTCAACTATGGTCCCTACCAAAGACCCAAATGTTTTTCAGGTCGCCCACGTGATCAGCACAATATTAATGAAGACGAAGAAGGGTGCCTATATTATTTGTATTTATATAGTAATTATTTAATACTGTACACTATTTATTAATTAAATATTATACAGTATAGAC
The DNA here is from genome assembly GCA_963971575.1 of Liopterus haemorrhoidalis. Taxonomy (NCBI): domain Eukaryota; kingdom Metazoa; phylum Arthropoda; class Insecta; order Coleoptera; family Dytiscidae; genus Liopterus; species Liopterus haemorrhoidalis. The sequence continues at coordinate 22,792,657 of OZ020620.1, forward strand.
TAATAACTTCATGGATGCGTTAAATTGTTTGCTTAATGAATGAAAATTGATGCTTGATGATAACAGATTTATCTGTGCTGTATTCTTAAATCTTAAGAGAGCTTTTGAGACGTTGGATAGGGAGATACTTATTAAAAAGCTTGAAAATTACGTGTCAAAGGCACTGCTCTGCAGTGGTTTTTAAGCTATCTTAGTGGCAGATACCAGTGTGTTAGGATGAATAATGTAACTTCAAAATCTTTGCCTATTGATATGGGATGAATTTTAGCTCATCCTCAAGGAAGTATATTAGGTCCACTCCTTTTCTTGCTGTACATTAACGATCTTCCGAATATTCTCAAAAATTGTAAAATTCATCTTTTCGCTGATGACACATTAATATATTTGGTTAGTTCGGAAATGTCTAATTTACCACAGTTATTAAATAGTGATCTTAACCTGGTACAAATATCGATGAATAAAAACTAATTAAACTTCACCATCGCAACTTGATACATTCAAGGAATATTGTAGCATCCATGAAATTAAAATAGGACATACAGCGTTAGATTTGGTAGATGAGATTAAATACTGGGGGGTTATTATAGACCAGAAATTGAAATTTAGTAGTCATGTTGAATATATTTGTAAAAAAATAGCAAAAAAGATTAACTACCTCTCTAGGATCTCGCATAACCTTTCGATGTGGAGCAAGTTAGTAATTTATAATACCATTATTTTGCCGCATTTTAATTATTGTTCAAAAATATTGTTTATGTGTAACGCATCAGACCTTGAAAAATTGCAAAAATTGCAAAACAGAGCTATGAGGATTATTTTGAAATGTAATAGGTACCTACTGCTCAATAACTGTTATGTTAAAAACTCTTCAGTGGCTTTGTATAAAAAAAAATGTTACATTTAATGTATTAGTTTTAATTTACAAAATAGTTTCTAATAAACTACCATCCTATTTATCAACATATTTACAATTTGTTAATGAAATACATAGTTACAGTACCAGGCAACAAAGCAACTAGGAATGACGACAGGTACCCGGGTACCCGCTACCCGACCCGTTAAGGTTGAACCCGGTTCCGAATTTGAATACCCGTTACCCGTTATCTACCTATTACCCGTTAATTAACGGGTAATTACGGGGTATCGGGTATTTAGCGGGTACCGAGTAATTAACGGGTAGCGGAAAATTAGCGGGTAATTAACGGGTAGCGGATAATTAACGGGTAATTGTTTGAGGTATTTTGAGTATTTATTTATCTGTGACTATTTTGTTCTCCGTTACAGTAGTAAGAATTAAGTATGCGTATTCCATAATGCACCTGTGCTTATTTTTAGGGTTTTGTAGTAATAGCCACCAAAAAACCCTTATAAAGTCACACATGTGTCTGCTTTGTCTGTACGATAGAAATTGTAGCCAAACGGCTTAAGATAGAAAGTTGAAATTTGGTATGCTTATATAATTCTGACCCACATATAGGAAAAATAATAAGAGTTCAAAAACCACATCACGAAATAAATATAAACAAATATGTAAAATGAAAAAATAAATATTTTTTTATGAGATTTTCGCTAAATATATGCCAAAAAAATGTTTGATGTTTTTGGGGTTTTTAGTCCTTGAAATTTTTTTTTGTCATTTTTTTAATTTTTATTTGTGGTATCAAAAGGAAGCTCTTAAGACGTAGATTAAGGAACGAAAAGTTGTTTTTTAAAATTTGTTTCTTTAAACACGATTTTGGCAAAAAATCTGAAAAAATTATAGGTAATGTATTGTACTTTGATCTGAGCCGAAAACGTACAAGAGAAATTAATTATTTTTTTAATTAATGGCTAAATTATGGGTTATTATTTAAATTTAGTCTGAAAAAATTAAATGGAAGCTCTTAGTACTCAAATAACCAATAAAAATGTTCAAAAATTGTTTATCAAAAAATTATTTTTAGTCATTCAGTATACTTACAATTATTAAATACCTACAAATCCTGAAATGTGTGAAAATTCACACTTCACATAAATTTTTACTATACTTTATTTTTATATATTAACGGGTAGCGGGTAATTAACGGGTAACGGGTAATTATCGGATAGCGGGTACTAACGGGTAACGGGTAATTAACGGGTAGTGGGTAATTAACGGGTAGTGGGTAATATCCGGGTAATTGTTGCGGGTACCCGGTTCCATAAATTTATAGTTCTCGTCATTCCTAAAAGCAACCTTTATGTTAAAAGAACGAATAAGAGTAGAACCTCGCTGTCGATATTTAATAAGTGTCTGATAATGTACAATGATCTACCACTAACTATTAAAAACGCACCATCAGTGCATCATTTTAAAGATAAATTAAAAGAATACTTAATAGGCAAATGTATCAATAATTGACAAGATCACCATTATGTACAATTTTGTTATTTTTAGTATATCATATTTTTATAAATGTCTTTTATTTGTATACATATTTTTAATATTTCCTGAATATGTAATAGCTTCATACTAATTAATAAATGATTTATTTATTTATTTATATTTATTTTTAGAAGAGTGACTATTACAGTACAGGTACATACAAGAACAGATAAAGCGGAAGTAGGTATACGGTAAATTGGAGGGGTTCGTTTTTTTTTTTTTTTTCGATATTGTCATCTGCGGGGTTGCTTAGAACGTATCCCCCGTAGATAACGAGGAACTACTGTACTGGAAAAATATGACCGGTCGAATCATGTCTGTCAGCAAAACATGGAAATTGGTTGGAACTGTACACAATGTTGCAGTTTGATTGCATTAAAAAATAATGGAGTAAACCAATTATAAATGGTATTAAGGCAGGTTGGTTGGTGGTTGCAGTTAGCAGTGGGGCAGCTGCAGTATTGAATGTGGTAGTGATCAGCGAGCAGCCAAGCAAAGGCAGAGGCAGAGGCCGTCTGCGTGCTGCAGTTGATTACAGCGCGCTCCATGGGCGGAACCAACACGTGCCTCGGGTACCAGCCACACCACTCACAGTTACCCTCAAACTTTCTACATTTAAACACTAATGATTTATCAATATTGAATTTATATTCACTATATACTTTAATTTCCATGCTACATTACAAATACATTTAGAATGTTGGTAGATTATTGCAAATAAGCTTGAAGACGTAATTACGTAACTAATCTTATTGATGTCTAAGCACAAAAAAATATGAATCTATCATTGTTATATAGTAGTCTTGAAAAGAAGAACAACCTACAAATTAACTGTAACATTTTAGATAGTTTATTTCTTCAAATACCTCTTTTTCTTCGATTAATTATTCTACATGGGGGTTTATTCTATATGAGGGATCCATTATCCTACATGAGGGATATCACTAGCATGCTGGTTAGACTGTATTTTCGAAGCCAACGCTTTGTAATTTTGGGCCGCGAGTTTATTCCTTGTTGTCAGTCTATCAGTATTGTTTAGCAGGGCCGGTCTTTGTGTGAGGCCCTGACCTCAGATCTTAAGTGATGAAAGGAAAAAAATTACCACGGTGTACTTTAAATCACCGGATACTTTTAAAGTGCCTTAAATTTATTATCTTGCTTCAAGCCCCGCAAAACCACGGACTGATACTGTTGTTTAGCTCTTCCAAAATGAGACATTTGTACGACGAACCATGCAGGGTATTCGTAGAATACGATTATAGATCTCATACCATAAAAAAATTGGAAACAGAATTCAAGCTGCTAATACACCTTACTTTGCACTTGACACTCTCCAAAATAAATTAGTTGTATAGCTCCGAATTTATAGATGAAGGCCAATTAAGATGGTATATAATAATAATAATAATAATAATAATAAATTTATTAATTAAATCTCACATGGTTAGTACAATATTATTAAGTAAGAGAAAATTTACAGAAAATATAAAAAATATCAATGGTACATACTTCCATCACACAAAATAAACTGAATTTTTTTTTACTAAATTTACAACAAAAAAAAAAAATGAAATAACAAGTCACAAAAGATATGTAATATCTTGTGGTGACAAAACATTAAATACTATTCAAATAATTAAAACACAATCAAATATGAGAAAAAAAGATGATCTGTTACTGACATCATAATAGAAGAAGAAAAATATATACATATACATAGCACTAACATACATATATACATACATACATAAATAATAAATTAATAAATAAAGTTAGCAATAAGCAACAAAAAATAAATAAAACATTTAGAAATTTATGGGTTAAGAAGAATTTTATTGAGCAGTTCAGTTGAGGTATTGAATAACCAATTTTTCATTTTACGTTTGAGAGATATACATGAAAGAGAGAGAAAATTTGATTTAATCTCACTGGGTAAATAGTTGTACAATTTAGGCAACTTATTCATGAAATAGCCGCTACTAACAATCTTTTTTGTGCAAGATGATTTAGAAAAACCTTTTGATTTACCTCTAGTATTATAGGAATGAGTGTGTAAATGAGTATTAATTATTTTATAGAACTTATGTTTATGGTTGTGAAAAAACTGGGTGATATTTAAAATATAGAGACGATTGATACACAGGATACCGGCATTGTCAAATAAAAGTTTAGATGAGTATCTTTTGGGTTTATTCAACATTATTTTAAGAATCATCTTTTGGGCAACCTTAATTTTATTTATTGTAGTCTTAACTGCCCCGCCCCAAAAGATAATGCCATAATTCAGAATTGATTGCGCAAGCCCAAAATATATCATTTTTAAGACAGCACAATTAAGGCAAAATTTCAAATTTCTAAAAACATAGGACAATTTTCTTATCTTATCCGTAATATAGTTAATATGAGCTTTCCAGCTAAGTAAACTATCTAGATAAATTCCCAGGTATTTTATAGATAATTTAATCTCTGTAATATTGTTGCATAAACAGGGTAATTTCTTTTGTTGGCAACTATCATCATGTATGAGTAGATTCTTATTACTGGGGAGTTTGCTAGAATGAGAAACAAATGGAACTATATACGTTTTATTTAGATTAAGAGTTAATAAATTAGTGTCTAGCCAAAGTTTAATTTTATTTAAGTTTTCGGATATATTATTAAAAACCTCATCCCATGAGTTCCCTGACACATAGTATACAGTATCATCGGCATAAGCAACCAAGCGACCTGGCAGTTGAAGTGACAAAAGGTCATTGATATACAATAAAAATAGAAGTGGGCCTAAAACTGTTCCTTGAGGAACTCCTACAGAAGTGTAACCAGGATCGCTTAGAACGTTGTTCACAGAGGTGTACTGTATACGGTCAGTCATGTAACTTTTTAGTAAGCTCAAAATATTCCCTCTAATTCCACATGATTCCAGTTTGCTGATTAAACGAGTGTGGTCGACAGTATCGAACGCTTTTGCTAAATCCAAAAAAATAGCTGCAGAATATTTGTTCATTTCAACATTTTTGTAAACATCGTCTAATAAGCAAGCGATAGCATCATTAGTGGAAACATGAGGTCGAAAACCAAATTGAAAGGGAGAAAGAATTTTAAAACGTTCCAGAAAATTTTCAATTCTTGATTTAATTATTTTTTCAAATATTTTGGAAAAAACAGAGACTAAAGAAATGGGACGGTAGTTGCCAAGTGCGTCCTTGGGACCACTTTTATTGAAAATTTTAACAATTGCTATTTTTAGTTTTTTAGGAAAGTAGCCTTTTGCAACACACCTGTTAAAAAAAATTGACAGAGGTACAGAAATATTATCTTTAATTTTTTTGATAGTTATATTTGTAATTCCGTCCATACCAGAAGAATTAGAATTTTTGAGAGAATTGATAGCATTAATAATATCATTTTCAGATATGGGTGAGAAAAACAAGGTTTTTGAAATACGCTTCGCATTGAAACAGGGATTAGAAGACTGACTTGTAATTTTGCTAGCCATAGTTTTTGGAATATTTATGAAATATTCATTAAAACAATTTGAAATTGTAAGGTTATCAGTTAATGTTTCTTTATTAGGCCCAGTAATTAGTTTCACTGTATTGGGTGGGGAATTAAAATTAATCGCCTCCTTCGAAAGTTTCCATATTTTCCTAGAGTCATAACCAGCTTCAGAAATTTTATTTTTGTAAAATTTTGATTTAGTTTTTTTTATAAGGCCGTTCAATTTATTCCTGTACTTAACAAATGTTTCCTTAAGTTCTGCATTAAGGGGATCATTTTTATGTTCTTTATATAAAATATCTCTTTTCTTAATTGATTGGATAATGCCGATAGTAACCCAGTTTTTTCTTTTTATAATAGTTACTTTTTTTTTAAAGGTACTTAGTTTTATATTCTCATTCAGTACTTCAATGAACCGCTCAAAAGAATCATCCAGATTATAATTATTATCCATAAAACCAAAATCAATATTCGTTAACAAAGTATTTAATTTATCATAACTTATAATATTGGAAAATGACCTGTTATGAATATTACTATTTATATGGCTGGTAAGCTTTTTTCCATTATTTAATTTAAGGTTAAGAATAGTAGGACAATGATCAGTGATTTTACTATCAAGAATTACTGGAAAGATATTATCATTGGATGTTTTATATTTAAGTAAAATATGATCTAAACAAGATTTGGATTTACCAGCAATTCGGGTGTAATCGGTAATGCAGGATCTAAAACCATTTTCAAGAAATAAATTTATATAGTCATTAGCCCCCTTACTGTCAGAAAGAATATCAATGTTAATGTCACCACAAAATATTTCACAAGTATTATTGCAGTAGCAAGTAAAATAATTATCCAGGTTATTCAAAAAATCGTGGATTTTTATTGTAGGTGAGTTATAAACCGCTGAAACTGCAATACTTTCACCAACCTGATCAAATTGGATACGTAAAAAAATAGTGTTTCCAATATTAATAATTTTAAAAGTATACTCAAGCTGATTTTTGACATAAACTATTACACCATCGGCTTTATTATAGTGACTATTGTTGTAAATCAGGTCGTAACCATTCAAAGTAAAATAGTCTGTGTTGCAGTTCCAGGTTTCAGTAAGAATAACCAGATCATAGCAATAATCGAAATATTGTAAATATACTTCAATAGATGGAAAATTTTTATTGATACTTCTTACATTAGTGTGAAACAAAGACAATTTATTCATGTGGTAATTAGAAAAAAAATTGTTTATTTTAATTTTGCATTGATCAAGGCAATTGAACCTCTCGGAGGAGATAGAATCACAGTTTAAATTTATATCCATATTGTAGATAATCTGCTTAGTGAGTGCAGACCAAAATAGAACAATAAAATATTTACAAAGCAGTTATACAATGCATTGAACAAAATATATTAATGAATCACATATTGGTTATAATAAATAGTATTACCTAAAGTTAAGACAAAAAATTAAATACATATGGTATAAGGGAATAAAATGGTATATAGAGAACAGTAATTTTAAATAAATATGGTAAAATCTCTAAAATAGTTAGATAAGCAAGAAATAAATAAGCTAACTAATGTAATTAACAGGAAATAAAAAAATTAAAAGTTAAAGAATATAAATAAAATTGAAAAATGGAAATAAATAAGATTATGAAACAATAAATAAAAGTAATACATATGTAAAAATGAATTAGGCTGAGAGAAAGATATGATAAAAATTAAAAGTATTAATAATAAAAAAATAAAAAAATAAACTATAAAATAGAAATAAATAAATATAATTTTTGAGGTTATCTGCGAGAAATAAATATATTAAAAGCAATGAAAATAAATAATATTAATGAATCACATATTGGTTATAATAAATAGCATTAACTAAAGTTTAGGTATATTCAACTAATGGACGAAGGTAGAGACACGAAAATGGTATATGAAGCCAGGGTTTCTAAAAGGAGGCGTCGAGGAACGCGTAGAACACAAGGAAAGAATGGAGCGATGAAATTAAAAAGTGGTAAAAAGAAGGGATATCCCCTGGAACGATACAAGAACTAAGACAAAAAACAGGATTGAATGGAAAAACTGTGGCGACGTTCCCCCGTGAAAGAGGAAAATAAATATAAATTCAATTCAAACTCAAACAAAGTCCGACACCAGAATTGGTAAAAGGGCTCAACTATTAAGTAAGTGTAGTTCCGAAATATGGACCTTCAAAAGCAAAATTGGTAACACCTCACAGATTCTGAAAACTAAATATTACAATATTTGCACTGCTTTTCAATATCAGTTTTAAAGTGAATGTATTTATTATGAAATCGGTTGTGTCTTCTTCAATTTTTGGTTCGAATATTTTGTCTCATTCAAATTATTGGTAAATGGAGAAGCTGCGAGAATGAAGAAATTTGAGAACTGTACAGAAAGTACAATTGCAGTATGATTACTGGGGCTAGGACACGTGATGAGGATTAAACAGGACAAATGATAAAGAGGACCCTGAGAAAAGAGATATTAAACATTCATTGACCAGTTAATCGAATATCTAATACGTATTATTATACAACATATACGAAAGGAGACACCTGACAGTTCAGTATGAACGACTTATGTAAGTAAGACCAAAAGTCAACCCGCCTGACCAGAGCCAGTTCTAGGGTTTGCGGAACTATGTGCAAAAAAAAGCGAGGTCGAAAAAAAAAGACCGTTCCAAGTGATGACAAAGAAAAAGGACACGGATCCATGTAATAACAAAAAAAGAAATATCCAACTGATGACAAAATAAATGAAGACGAATCCAACTGGTGCCAAAACAAAATCACCAGCTCGGGGTTCAATAATCAATGACGCCGGGTTGTGCCCTCTCTGACGGCTCTGCGACTGGCAGTGCCGAAAAAAAGAGAGAGAGCGGTCGAGTTTTTTTAAAGAAAATCAAATCTTGTGCAGTTCGTAACTTTATGTTTTTAAGGAAAAACGTTTGAGAAGCACTGGCGGCTAGCGTATCGAAGCTTCAATAGCTGTTCTGTGTTTATGGTGAACTACTGTAATTATTTAAAGCTCACGATTTTTACCGTGATATTACTCGTGCGCCCCATATCCTACCTCCGGGCTGATTTATAGCATTTTTCAGCATTTCTTGTAGCGATTTTAATATTTTCCAACCTCTTATAATAAATATTTGGCTGATAATTTAGAACTTAGATGAGATCAGCATGATACTGATACTGACTATATGACGCAAGGATATGTCAGATTGATTTATTTTGTAGTTTAGTACATTTTTCGTTATTTATTTTTTAAATATGTCTGTCTAGGAGATACTTGTATACTTTAGCCTGATATGGTAATGGTTTAGTTTAATGCGAATATATTGGTAATAATTTATTTGATTCGTGACATATCTAGATTAAACTATGATATTTATTTGTTTTTAAAATAATGTATTGCGGTTTTTACAGTTATATTTAGTAAATAAATCTTTATAAAATGGTTATAAAATGTTCTCTCTATAGACAAATTTGTTTTTTTATAATAACGTACTACTGAAAGGTTCTATAGTTATCAATAAAGATTATTATTATTATTGTAATAAGGACCTGGAGGAAACGGAGTCCACCAGGTGCATACCTATGTCTAGGGCGCAAAATTTTCAGTTGCCTCAAATAATTTTCAGAAACTTTGTCCCTGGTCGTTACTTGAATTTCTGTATCTACCCCACGCCGCCTAGGGCTTTTTTTTATTAAGTTTTGGGTGGGCGCAATTTAGAACTTACCACCGACGCTTAATAGATACCCTTGTTACGGCCCTGTCATGCACATATCTTGTATTTATTCTACAAATTGCCATTACCTTAAATTTTTTTGAAAATCTTCTGTCATCTTTTTTTGTCATTAATGTTCTGAAATATTTAATGTCATCTAGAACCATGTTCTTAATAGCGATGTTCGTTATATCGAATACATAAATTGAACGTTTTTAATTATTTTGGTAAATGCAGTAAATATACTTTTGTTTAATTTAATTAATTAAAGGTCATCAACATCAACATCTTGGGTTATTAGTACCCGGTATTGTATTTTATATAATATTGTTTATTATATTTCATTGTGTGGGTATTATGTATGTTGGTGTTAGTCTATATTTGTCTGTATAGTTTTGTGTCTATTTGAAATTTATGTAGAATTTTTTTGTTATTGTCGTTAAGTGCTTAGGGTGTCAGGTATTTGGTGTGTCTGTCTTATTGTGTCATATTTGGTGCATTCTGTAATAAGGTGTTCTACTGAAATGATTGTGTTGCAGTCATTACACAATGGGGTATCTTCTTTCTTCAGTTTGTAGCTCTGCGTTATTCTTGTTTGACCAATTCGTAGTGTGATAGTGGAAGTTTGCTTTCTTCTTGTTCCCGAGAATGGCTATTTCTTCATGTCGGATTTTATTGTTCTTAGTTTGTTAAGTTGTGTGTTTTGCCATATGTTTTCTACTTGTTCTCGGATTTTATGTTTTATTTCATTTTTCATGTCATAGTCTTGTACAGTCGAGTTATTCATTGAATTCTTTCTGGTGGCTTCTTTGGCTGTGGCATCTGCTTTTTCGTTACCTTCGTAAATATACTTAACCTTTTAAATAACAGTCGAATATCAGGCCTTAAATCTACACAAATTTCATGTTTATTTCCAATAACATAAAAAAAGCTGCTTAAGAGTTTAATTTAACGACTAGGGTGGAAAATAGTAATAATTTGCCATTTCCTCAAGGTTGTAATATATTGTATTAGGATCATATCAGCATAATATTAATTAAATAAATATCATCCAGGTATTTGTATTATCTGTTAGTTGCGGAATGCAGGTATCTGAAGCTCAGGTCGGTGGAACAATGTTAAAGGTGTATTTTTGCCGGGCACACAATGGAGTCACGACCGAGAGCGGATCCGTGTACAAGAGCCACGGAGCGGATAGATTTGTTAAACATTTTATTACAATCATACTATTTGTGTATGTGGCACCAGAGTGCACCTGTTGCTTCGCGTGAGGTAACTAAGAATTATGCTCAACGCTAGTTTAACTGCGAATATTTAGTTTTAGGAATGTTCACATAAATTTAACACATCGTTTTTAATTATTAAATTATTTTAAATGTTTGTGCCCAGTCTATAACACATAGTTCTCAGCCTTGTACCTACCTCTCTTAGCCTCACTGCAGTTTTAACCCTTCTCGGCTGTAATCGTCTGTCTCTCATTTCTTATAAATTAGTCGGCTTCAAGTGTTCGGATTTTTGCATTTTCCATAGATTTGTAATAAAGATTTAATGTAGTACTTTCGTTTCAAAGAAACTAAGGTCTGGGACAGACTGAAGTCCGGCGGAGTAACTTATAAAGGGATCTAAGTGATTTTTGGTGCCCAAATAATATCTCAACAACAAAAAAGCTTAACATAATTTTATGGAAAAATCACTTCTGAAAGTGGAGAGCAGAGATCCAGAAAAACATGTGTCAAAAACAAGAGTCGGGTCAGATTTTTTTGGGGTCCCAAACAACGGACTGGGAGACTCTGCACAACCCCATTTGGGGATGTGCAGGTATTCCTGATTAATGTATTGTTGATATCGCTTCGAAAGTCAGGTTAGAGTCGTACAGAAGTATGGGACGTACGATGGATGATCAATAGATAAGATTTCTAATGGATCAATTCTAATTTGTCGATTCACTGGGTTCTATACTGCGATCATTATTTGGTGCGGATGAAAGTTTTTGCCACACCATTTTCACCTATTTGTCCCAGTAGGTTTTCTACGATATAGAAGTTTTTCAGAGGCTGCTGGTACAAAAGAACTGCAGCGTTGCAGCACCCTCAAAATAAAATGAATTTTAACAAAACAGACCTTTATGATTTTTTCGCTCTCCCCCTCTCTCATTAGATTTACTTAATTTTTAATTAAAAATTATCACTAATATTGTACGTTTGCTTGAAGTTAAACAAATAGTTCGACTACAAGTTATAATATACAGTGACTGGATGTGCTGCATGCATTGGCAGCACCAATATTAAATCGCCGCGTTGGCATTATCAGCATAATCAGGAGGTATACCTCCTCTCGAAGCTGCACACGTTTGCAGTTAAATGCTTGCGAAATGGACGTATGACAACAGATATTTTTGTATTTTAAATATTTCATTTTTTTTTATGGTGTTGTGTGCATTAAAAAATTAGTGTTAGTCAAATTAATTTAAAATTAAAATAATTTTAAAGAATTTCAAAAACAGAAGATGGATACAACAAATACAAAAAAAGGAAACCACGATGTAGAATGCTCTGTACAGCACATAATATTAAATAATCTATATATATAAAAGGCAGTGTCCTGACTGACTGACTGACTGACTGACTCACTCACTCATCACCGCCCAGCCCGAACCCCTGGGCCCAGAAACTTGAAATTCGGAGAGTATATTCCCTTCATGACGTAAGCACCCACTAAGAAGGGATTTTTCGAAATTCCACTCCTAAGGGATGAAAAGGGGTGAAATGTGATTTCACGAATTACTTAATATCTCTTAGGGCCGGTGGAATATCGACTTAGTTTTTGCTTACAAGTATTACCCATACAAATGCCGAAAAACCAATTTCGGGATTTTGCCCTAATCAACCCCTAAAGGGGCGAACCTACAATTGGGGTGGATTATACATCCCGTTGTATTTCCTGTGTTCGTTTAGTTGCAAGATTACTTTTTGGCACATAGGTGTCTTTTTAAAATATCTCGAAATGATATTGACAGTTTTTTGAAATTTCACCCCTAAAAGGTGAAAAGGGGTGAATTGTGATTTTAAGGATTCTTTAATATCTCTTAGGACAGATGAGATATCGACTAGATTTTTTGTTACAAAGGTTACCCATACACAATTTTAAAAACAAACTGCGGATTTTATGCCAATGAGACCATCAATATACCGTAGCGAAGCACGGGTTTTCAGCTAGTATACATATAAATACATATTAAATACATATTAAATCATAAAATGTAACATTACTATATTTTATATGATTTTATTTGCAAACGTATATATAGTTAAAAATGGTAGTTAAAAATATTGATCTTATTGTTGATTTTGTTGCTCAAAAGAAAATCTCAATGATATTTCTGGTTGTAGCACCTCCATTAGAGGTTTCCACGAGCCGCCACTGGAGTCTTTAATCTTACACCACTCAGGGAGATCATATTAAAAAATCGAATACTTTTTTTCAATATTGTCTTTTACTTATCGTATAACTTCGTAGATGTGAAAAAATAGAGATCTTTTTTGATCAAGCCTTTTTTTAAAGAAAAATAAAAAAGTACAAACTCTGAAAGGTTTGTCAATATATTTCCAAATTGGCCACCTTTGCACCTGGCTATGTCGATTAACATATTTAATTTTTTTAATACTGATGTGTGACTTTTTGAGCTTAATTAATAAATTATCACATTTGCTACACGTCCTGCATATCCTAAAATGTTATATATAGGTATAATGTTACATCTACGTCTCAAAACTACGTTCTTTTCAATATCGAGATTGCACTTTTCAGAAGTCATCTAAAATGGACAAGTCTATAATTTCAATGAAGAGCTTCTGCGTTGTTCGGTTTAATCATAATCCACGATATATTTATAAATATAATCTATGGAATACTAAGTGCGTCGCGTAGACAAAAATATTGGAAAGCACTGCATTAACACAAAACTTTAAATATCTGTATTATATCAGTTATTAAAATAAAATTAAAATTAAATAAAATCCAAATATCTGATTAGTTGTTGATCTGCTGTGTTGAAACCACAGATCCATTAAAGACATTGAACAAAATGTTGAAGATAAATCACAGTTCGCACAGTGCAACAAATAACCGATATTTCCTTGTTCATATCTCAGTGGCCAATCAAAGGATATCTGTTTCTTAAGTTAAAGTTAAAGATACTTTAGTTAAGTTGTGACGTTACTTTATTGGATCGTGTACAAATAGAGTGGATATTTATTTCCTGAGATCTTCAGTAATAATGGTCAATTCAAGAATATCCATTATATATAACTTATCCCCTATTAATGTAGGTATCTTTTACTGTTCCGCTGCTTGACTTTGCTTAACTGCTTTATTTTATTAAGTCTCTATCCAGAGGTTATGTTATTTATTAAGACTTTATATATTTCTCATTTTAGACATTTAAACAATTCTTTATTGTTCGGTTTCATAATTGAACTTCCGCAGATCTTTGATTTAGAAAATCATTTATAGATGAAAGATTTATTTTCTAGTTATAACTATATTCTGAGAACTAAGAATTTACCACTAACTAACTGACTAATACGCCGACATAGCATGTTGTAATAAAGTGATAACGTAAGCTATTGTCCGTTCAAATGGTAGATGCTGTACAGGGCAAATGGAGTAGTTCTTTTTCATACTCTCTAATGGTTTCTCCCAATAACACTATCCTTTTCTTCCTTGGTGAGAGTTGCCAGCTGTAAATCGCACTGGTCGCTGAAAACGCGAAAAAATGGTTAACCATTTTTTCCTGACATTTTCCCATTTAATTTGAATAAATTATTAACAAAAGAATATAAAATTACGCATAATATTTTGGGATCATTGACATATTGGACACTTTTCCAACATTTGGCAACACACTCCCATTTCCCATAAGATCAATACTGCATTCTAATCTCTGAACGGATTATTGGTGACTCAAATTAACGCGTATCTCTCTAGCGGCAATAAAGCGAACACTTCTAAAAAGTATACTGTCATTGTTAACGTATAGATCAGCAAGTGTTTTTTTTTTTTTTTTTTTTTCTGTCCATTCTCTACCTACCCTTCATCCTCACTTTAATTTCAATCCTCCCATCTTCACTTAAATTTTGAATATACATCCCCACCTCCGTCTTCACTTATGCCTTTTTTATTTTATGCCCCGGCCTATTCTCCACAAATGTTTAGCTTCCTGGATCAAAAATTAAGCCAATAAGTAAGCCACAGAGTTCATGTACAGAACTGTATAAAATAAAACCATTATAATTTGTTTCCTAATTAAACAGAGTTATATTAAGTTTGTAAATTAACAAATCGGATTATGAACAAACACTGAAAATCATGAATTTAATAAAACAACTATTAAAACAAGTATAACATCTCTTCCTTATTACTGCATTGATTGCGAATGTTGGTTTAACAGATCTATCTCGTCCTTTTCTAGCAAAGGAATCAAAAGAGACTAACAGAACAAACTGTACCGTTCCATAAAGAAACATTAATATAATTGTTAATTAACGAACAGTTAACAGTAACAGGTATTTTAAATGAAATGTTCTTGATCGCTGCTGATCTATTTATTACATTTTACTGTTAATTGACTGTTAAATATTTTCAACCACAAATGGTTTAATGTTTATTCTATTTGTTTAATGGTAATTTTATATGAATTTATAATTTATAATGTATATAATTTATACGTATTCTGGTATGCGCATTTTTAAAATTATAATTAAGATCAGCACGCGAGAAAATTATTATGTTAAAACAGAATTCAATTTGTTCCATTTATTTAATTTACAGCCAATTTTATCTGCTACATTTAAATTAAATGTTAATTTGAGGATAACAAATCTGAATTATTTATGAAATAGCAATACCACATTTTTGAACTTTTTCTTCATGCACGTTTTAGGGCAATATCTCCATTAGGATGTTCTTAATTTAATTTATTTGAATAATAATTAACTTGGCGCCATATTTTTCTTGGTAGCTTGTGCCATCAAGCTTTCAAGTCTTCCTTGTGGTTTGTATTGGTAGTATATTTTTGGCAGTCTAGTTGAGTCCTTTTATTTGGACAGATATTTTTTAACAGCTTCAACTTTTAATTAGAAAATGTTCAACTCTTCCCTGATGTATTGTTTTTCGATCTCTGAAGATATATAAATAAATAAATAATAATAATAACACTAATAATATTCGTGTGTATTTAGCTCCACTAGTCTCTAGTATGACGCGGCTCAAAAGGTTGCTGAAGTTTGAGATTAGTGGAGGCTTGTCAAGACCTGACAAACCCCATAATAATAATAATAAGAGAGTAATAGTATGACGCGGCTCAAAAGGCTGCTGAAGGTTGCGATTAGTGGACGCTTGTCAAGACCTGACAAACCCCATAAGAGAGAAAAATATCACTCTCAAAGAGGAGGAGAAAAGAACCAAGTACCTGGCCCACTTGTCCGAGCTAAGAAAAATGTACCCGGGTTATTCTGTGAAGCTCGTAGTCTTGATTTTGGATGTATTGGGTGACCTTAAAGTTGTTTTCAAGAGGGAAATCGAGATCATTCCCGTCTGCAGACCATCTGCTACCTCTCTGGTCTACAGATTGCAAAATGTAGTGCTGCTTGGATCGCTTCACATTGTGCAGACGCTGGATTTGATGTTAGCTGGTCGCATATCGCCAGGGTTTGGGATGCGACAGATTGCTGGGAAAAAGCTCTCTCGACCTTCTCGTGAGGGTAAGAGGAGAGCGTCTCGTCTGTGCCGAACACGTTGCGAGCAAACCTGGACGGCACTGGCGAGACTACAAACCCCTCCTTATTTAATAATAATAATATGTAACTGTGCTACGCTTTTCGGAAGATTGTATCCGTTGTTCATCTGGTTTATTCATCTTTTAGTTTCATGTGTTAGCCGGTCACCAAGCTGTTACTTACTCCTATAAAATTTAAGCATTATTCCCAGTTGTGCTTTATTTTTTAGAGTTGTTTTAACTGTGCCGTTCTTATAATTGAATGTTTCCATTCAATTCTTTCCGTATATTGCATCCATGTATGAAACTATACATCCAATAAATTTGAAATTGTTTGCCTGGTTTTATCATCATCATCATCATCACCATCATCGTCATCATCATCATCATAAGATACATTGCCATTCTATCCCGTCCTGTATGACTGTCCACCAATTCTGAATTCCTAGGGCTCTGATGTCCTGCTCAACACTACTTTAGCTTAGGTCTCGTACTTTTCACTTTCCTATCTGTTGAGCCCCTAGTGTGCGCTTCGCAATTCTGTTCGTACTCATCCTCTTGAGCACAAAGAGCGTGTTCAAAACAATGAAATCATCCGATTCTTACATGATAAACAATGTTATCGTCCTTAAAGGCTTCATAAAGTTCAAAGTTATAGCGACTTCTCCATAACTGGTCTTCTTAATCGGGGCTAATGATCTTGCGTTCAAAAAAGCCCAAAATGTGTGTCATTTTATTTTATGATAGTGCCCATATCTCAAAAGCATATACTAGCACAGGCTTGATCAATGTCTTCTACATTAAGACACTTTGATCTATAAGAAAGTATATTAGAATTAAAGTGTCTAATAAGACCATAGCAGCTTTTTTGAGTTTGCCTGTTCTATTGTTTTATTATTTATGTGGATTGCTTGTCTTCACCTTGGAAAGCCATGACTTTTGCTTTTTTTCTGCAGAGATTTCTAGGTTGTATTCTGTCATAACTTATTATTTCTTGTTTATTGTTGTATTTTACTTTGCTTTTGTATATATATATTTTTTTTTTTTTGTTTTTTCTTAATATTAATTTTGAAAGAAGGGCCGGATGGTTCATAATTGCTGCAGGGCCACAGCTCTTTTATGAATGTTTGTGTTTTTATTTTTTCAACTACGATCCGTTAATATTGTCGTGCATAAAACCGGGTACTGGGCTACTGTTATCACAACCCATCTCTTTTAGTTACGAATTACAAAGGGCAATTAGCTTGCGTACTACTCTCATCGCAGTCCGAATCTGCCAATGTTCAGCGATTCTTACCAAAAATATTCAGAAGTTACCAGAATAGTAAACTCGGAATTTTTGATCAGCTTGTTTTTTCAAAAGTTATCAAATTCTTTGTATTGTTCAAAAAAATAATTTTTCTTTTTTAATTTAATATGCCTATGACATTAATAGATGTCTTAATGCATAGATCAACGAGACATAAATAATTTTTGAAAATCCTTTATTATGGCGAGATTTTTCAAAATGAAACTTTTGTTCTGGACAGGAGATTTTTTTTTTGATTTCCACCCATTTTCTTTCCTTGTTAAATATTTGTAAAACCCTAAAATTTGTGAAATTTCACACTTCTCATAATTTTTTAAATACTTCTCAGCAAACAAGAGGTAAAGCTAACGACGCATAAACGGTACAATTTAAGATAATTCGCTGCAGCCAGCTTGCCGCGGCCGACTCGCCGCCCATTGAAGTGATCGTTGTGATTAATTATTTGTTCCTATTCTATTTTGCAAACATTCAACAAAGCAAAAAAACTGTTTTCTTTGTAATCTTCTTTGTTTATTAAAAATTCCATATTTTTAATGAAAATACAATGAAGTAACTCAAATTACTTATGGGTCATTCGACTGAAACAAGTTTGTAATCTAATAGAAACTAGTACCAATATAAGGAACAAGCAACCACCGTGATCACTTGAACGCGCTGCGAATTGAACTGGTGCCGAGTTGGCTTGCGGTGAAACGATCACAGCAAGTTAGCCGCAACGAGTTATCCCATTCAGTAAACGGATCATTATATGTCGCCTTGCTGTTTTTCGTCAGCACAATTACAACCTTGTAGACCTCGTAACACGCGTAGTTTGATGCGTTTGGCTGCTGACAAAAAGACATCGTTTAGATATCGTCATAAAAATCGTCTATTAAAGTATTAGAATCACTAGAATTCTGGAAGGAAAGAAAAAACCGTGAAAGAAGTAATTCATTTTGATCATTTCCGCTTTAGTTCTTTCTTATATAATATTTTGCGTTCTGTTTAAGCTAGCACGATGACTAAGTACGCATGTTTTATTCTTGTTTTCATTAATAAAATAAAATTTCGCGAGGTCTTACGGGTCGAGGAATATAGAACACAAAACTTAAAACTTAATAAATTAAAATACCACCCAAGTAATACCTCCCGAAGAAATCTTTAAGTACATTATAAAAATAACAGCGAAACAATAGTCGGCTCTGGGCGATCACAAAGAAATCAGCCGTGCTACAATTGTGCGCACGAACTGGCATCTCCTGATGCTAGATACGCACGGCAGCCAATTCGGTGGACAAAATGAAATAACATCTGAAATGGAGCACAACGCAACAATAATGGAAATGAAATACTTCAGAGTTATTTCTCATGGAGACAATGACGAATTGATTTGGGTTAGCTTGAATTATGGATTGAAATTAATTCGAAATAAGAGATAAGGAAGAAATAAAGAAGGATATTTGAATATTTGGAATATTATATGAAGTGATAAACATACAGACCTCGATTTACGAAGCCCTTACATTCGTAGATCTGGACTTACGTAAAACATTTCAGATATTGTATGGTTGAGGTAAATAGTTAACAGTAGACTCGCTACAAAAAAAAAAAAGAAAATACTTTCACATTAGAAGAGTTCGCGGATGAAATATTCCAGACAGGTCCACGACGCACATTGTTCGAAATAGATCGAATGAAAATCACTATCGTAATCGCAAAAGCAATCGATGAAATACAAACAGTATTTCATTTAATATTCTTACAATGTATGATTTTTCTACTTAATTGTGATTTTATGTAATTTTTAATAATGAGTATGTTCATAAAAAAATCATAAAAATCTAACAACCTGTTTGTACCAGTCGGCTCTAACATACCACTGTCTATATCGGTGGTCTTTAAACATTTTTGGTCGTGTACCTTTAAACCAGAAAAACAATTAGCACGTATTCCCATTATATGGATATATGTATATTACCTCCTTCTATATATATGGATTTCTCATTTAACAAGCTCAACGGTGATTTAAAAGAAAGTTCTTTCTATTACATTTTCGTCTCGTACCCCAAAATTTCGATGGACCCCCTGCGATACGCGTACACTATTTTGGAGACCCCTAAGGCAGTGAGGTAGCTAGTAGTACAATACAGAAGCGCATTATTCGTTATGAACGACAAACATACAATCAGAATCGCAATCGTAATCGCAAAAGCAATAAATTAAATGTAGGATATATTTCACTTAAACATATGTAGATATTTTTTGGAATAACATTGGCTCAATGGAAAATATTTTTTTAAAGAAACTAATACGTTTGTATTTAATGCTTAATTGTAATTTTATGTAATTTAGTTTTTAATAATTTAGTTTATACACCGGATCGCAAAATACTGCGAGCTAGATCCAACACACCACTGTTTTACTATATACAGTGTGTTTGTTTGAAACGCCGAACCTTTATTTTAAGAGAAAAAATTCTTCAAAAGAAAAGTTAAACTAGACAAAAGGGCCCACGTAAGGACTTTAATAAGAATTCTGCATCACTTCCGGTTTCAGCGGAAACTATTTCAACTTTTTAGCTTACATAGGGAATTGGTACTTTAATTTTTTTTTTAATTGAAAGTACAATAAATCAGCTTTACAAGGATATCAAAATATCATACTTTAATTTTAACCATTCCAATTTATTTACAAAATAATAAATAATATAAAAATCTAATGAAACTAAATTATAAAAAAGATACAGCATTATGTAACTAGGAAAAACAAATAAACAAAATGACTAAAGTTAGTAATAAACTAAGGAAAATTTACAAATGTTCAATATGACCGCCGTTGTTATCCAGACATTTTCTCATTCGTGATAAAAACTCTTGCATTACATTTAGAAAGATATACTCTTAAATTTCCCTGATGGCTGTTCTTACCCTATGTTCTAAGTCTTCCAACTTTTACCTTCAGGATACCTTTCTTTGTAGAGTTGCTGAACCTTAACAGAATTTATTTGACATTCCCCGAATGTCAGAACCATATCTGTCATTCCTTCATTTGAAAAACATACGTAATCCATAATTACTCGTACTAACAGGCAAGAAAAATTGCAGGTTTTATTTAGTTTTTTTTATGTAATAAAATTTTTTTCAAAGCTTGCTATGTTTAGCTTTGTACGATTTATGTTATTTATTATTTTGTAAATAAATGGTCGCCATTTTGAAATGGTTAAAATTTAAGTATGATATTTTGATATCATACTGAGATAATGAACTTTCAAGAAAAAAAAAAAATTAAAGTACCAATTCTTATTATAGTCCTTAAGTGGGCCCTTTTGTCTAGTTTAACTTTTCTTCTGAATAATTTTTTGTATCTCTGAAAATAAAGGAGTTATTCGAGGTGCGGCGTTTCAAACACCCTGTATAATAAAACATGTGCTATTGTACTATTTTGATTTGATTACTCATTTTTTCAGATTTTATACTATCTGCTTCGACTAGCAGATTTAAAGAAATTTTTTTTTTTTTGAAGAATGTTATTCCAGGCTTGCACCTATTATTTTTGTTGGGGGGGGGCAGAAGACAACATTGTTTTAAAGGGGTAGAAAAGAAGATATAGAGCACCTCACGAAGAGGTGTAGGGAGATGACAGTGTGGTCGGGGAGCACATTAGACCTGTTGCACGAAGATGGAAGGGGGGCGAAGTGGGCGAGGGAATTAGAGGCAAGAAGGATTGAGATTGGGGAAGGATAACATGTAGGGGTAAAGGAAGGAAGGAAGAGGCCCGGTGGGAAGCAGAAGGGGAGAAATGGAAGGAAGGAAGGGGGTTGAGGTTACCTGGAAATGGGGAAGAAGGAAGGGAGATAGAAGGAGGGGTGAAGAGATGGTTAGAAGGGAAGAGAATTTAATAAAATAAATTGTAATGTAAAGTAATGAAATGCGATGTACGTTTAATAGGACGTTGGGATGTTGATAGGAAATGTATGTTTTGTAATTATAATTGTAGTAAATACCCAAAACACTGAAAGGTTGATGGGAAATAAAGGATTATATTATATTATTAAAGGGGTAGGAATTGGGAGATTACTCGGCAACAAGCGCTGGCCAAAGGCACTTTATTTTCCAAAATGCAAGTGTTAACCTAAAAAAAATTACCATCACTTGAATTTTGGAAGTGATGACATAAAAACAAAAAGGTCTTTATTTCCAAAATACAAGTGATGACCTAAAAAAGGTCATTGGTCATAACATGTATTTTGGCTTGCGTTACTACATATTTTTGAGTTATATATCTAGTTTTAATTTATAGTTATTCAATCGGGCATAAATCTAACAAAAATGTCATATCACACCCCTGGCCGGCTGTTACACCTCAACACTTAAATTGGCAACTAAGTTCTTTATAAATAATTATCAGGTCTCCATTAGAAAACGTGAGCCTTTTTTATCCAAATCTTAAAATGCATATCTGGGCCATCGTATATTATAAAACAGAAATAATTAAAGTTTATATAAGTGGAAATGAATGGTCTTTTATCAATAAATGTATAAATATCAGTCGTGTATTAAAAATGATTGTTGACAGTTTTTCTCTCATTATATCAATTAGTTCTTTTAACATACTAATTTATGTTTTTCTCTCAGGTAATTTCCAAAAATATATTCTCTGGAAGATCTATATTTCGTAAGTTAATTATATCAATAATTATGTGTGTGGAATGTGTCGCGTCCGTAGATGAATAAACAAGAAGGAGAATCTCCTTATTGATCAATAATTATGTGATGCGAATAGTATTACAAATTTAGGTAAAAACGAATACGAATACGAATATATATTGATGTGAAGTGTGAATTTTCACACATTTCAGGAATTTTGTAGCAAGTGACAAATTGTGGGTACATATTAAATACCATAAATTTCAATAACTTTTGATAGAATAACCGTATTTGAGATGCGCTCGCATCAAAACGCAGCTATAGCTATCCAGATCTTCAATCAGTCAGGTAACTTACGATATAATTACCAGATTAAAAATTCCTGTGGTATTATTTCGGTTCACATTAATATGCAAAGTTGTGTTTTATTTAGAGATGTGCCGGATCACATAAAAGTTAGATCTGCGGATATAGGTACGGATAGGGATTATTTGTTTTCTGATCTGTGGACACGGATACGGATCTACCATGTAAGTACAGAGACCTTAAATCGATAGTTTGATATATCGCGCTATTCCTATAGACCGTTCAATTGTTAGAATGCAAAACAGGTTAAATGCAGTTTGCCTAACCTAACCTAACCTAACCTAACCTAACCACCAGCAAATTATGTGATATCTGCTAAATTTTGATATATTTTATATATCAATCTTTATTTTATAGGTTTCAGAACAAGTGGTACAAAAGATTTTGAATGGAGGGATAGAAAATTTAAAAGCACAAGCATGCAGTGTTGTAAAGCACAAAAATTTAGAATTTTGGAATTAAATTTTTAAAAAAGACTTGGCAAACAAAATTTATCAGTATAATTCTAACGAACGTGGACAAAGAAGGCGCTAGCCAAATTAAAGAATAGATGTAAAGAGTAGGTGGTGGAAATGTTTATTGGATATTTGGTCTAAATCTACAAACGAACGTGGACTAAGAACGCGCTAATCAAAGTAAAGAATAAATGGTGGAAATGTTTGTTGGATATTTAGTCTAAAATCTACAAACGAACGTGGATAAAGAACGCGCTAGTCAAATTAAAGAATAATTGGCATGAGTGTTTGAATGTTGAAAAAACGCGCTATACTTTTCGAACACACTTTTCTTATATTTTATTTGTTTTTCCGTGCAAAATTTCTTTTGATTATGTGCGTTGTATATATTTTAATCATTTAGATAGGCTGTTTTAGGCACAAATAGCCATTATTGCTTAGCGCCAAAAATCTTAACTAACGAACGCACCTAATATTCATATCATCAAAGTCGTGTATAAATTATTTTATCTGACTAATTTCAAACCTCATATTTTATAATTCAACATAAAACTTCATAATAAAACCATAAAAACAACGCAGATCTCTGTCTTTAAACATAAAAAGAATATTCTGCTAACTAATTGTTAACATAAAGGTAGTATGATTTGCATAGAGCAGTTTGTCTCTTGAGAGTCTCGGAAGAACAACACTACTATCAGGTATTTCATCTATGAGCGGTTCACAGAAGCGCCGTCTTTAGCGTAGTGTAGTGGTACGGGACAGAATTATGAATGCTAACATTAAGATGTCAGTTTTATTACAAGTATTATAAATGTCGTGTAGCATTTTATGTCATGTTTACAGCAACTTTTAGACATTTTATTTGTTAAATAGTATGTCATTTGTAAACTGATAAATAACATATTTTCTTCAAAATTTAATTATTACTTTTTGATATATTACTTCATTTTTAATATTTTATTATTTTGCGTCGAAATTACGAAATTTATGTGTAAGTAGTCCTCGAATTAGGATTATAGTAATTAAGTTTTAAAATTACATCTATATTCTTCTTCGCACTGCCTACAATTTTTAGTTTACGTTAGAGCAGGGACCCCCAAAGTGGGTACCTGAGGTTGATTCGGGCTCGGGGATCGTTAGAAAAAAGGTCTTTGTTGTCCGAGGGCGAGTAGGCTATTGATAATGCCGTGATACGGGCAGTACATTTGCAGTTTTTTTGGATATCTCGCCTCCTCTGGTTATCACTTGAAATATTTGGATTCCCCTCGGTTATAACTTGGAAATTTTGAATTCCCCTAGTCATCACACGAAAATTCTGGATTCTGGTTTATATATATGTATATCTATATATATTTTAGAGGGGCTCGATGTAACGACGATAAATTCTTGAATGGGTGGACGGTCAAAAAAGTGTAGGGAGTTAGTTTGCATTAGGACTACATGATGTGCGTTGTTCAACTCTCTAGGTATTGTGGATTTAAAAAGTGTTTTTCACGTCAATTGATTCAATTATTAATTAATTACTTAGTTCTAGAGCAGGCGTCGGCAACCTATGACCCGCGGGTCACCAAGTGACCTATTTGATAATTTCAAGTGACCCACTTGAGTTCCGCAAATAAAATAAAATATATAAAAATAAATTATAAAACATAAACATGAAATTTTTATAATAAAGCCTAACGAAATAGAAGAAAATATTTTAGATTTACAATATTTTGAATATCTTAAAATTGCCAGTTTAAGTTTAGATTGATTTTAAAAGTTCAACGTTGTGGACGGATAAATTCAAAACATTGCGGAAGGATTTAGAAAAAGCGGAAGATTAGGAAGATGATATCAACGTGCTGGGCATCACTTCCTACGAATTGTTCATCTTTGAAAAAAATTGGCTTTGCCATTTTGTCCGCATTCATATATAAATGTGAGCAAATATTTTCACACATGAAATTTATTTTAAATAGAAACAAGAGCAGCTTAACTACCGAAAATTCAGACCCTTGTATTCGTCTTAAGGTGACTAAGTATAAACCAGACTTGGCTAAATTGACGTCACAAATTCAGCATCAGGGGAGCCATTGATAACGACGAGAACGTTTATAAATAAAGTTCATAAATTAATGAACTAAAACTTGATAATTATATTTTTTTTTATACTAATTAGAATTATTATTTTTTTTATGTTTGAAGATTAAAAGCATATTGTTATTATTTTCTCAATGAAATTTATCTTATAATTCACTAAAAGACTGTTTTATAATGAAAATATCGACTGACCCGAAATG
The DNA here is from genome assembly GCA_963971575.1 of Liopterus haemorrhoidalis. Taxonomy (NCBI): domain Eukaryota; kingdom Metazoa; phylum Arthropoda; class Insecta; order Coleoptera; family Dytiscidae; genus Liopterus; species Liopterus haemorrhoidalis. Next base: position 22,818,131 of record OZ020620.1, read on the forward strand.
TTTTCTTAATAGCAATATTTTTGTTGATTTTGACCCGCAGCCAAAAAAGGTTGCCGAACACGTTCTACAGTATTATAAGCAGGGCTAAGACATACTAAGACGTATGGGAACACCATTTAATCAAAGCGACAAATAAATTCCAATGATATTTTTCTTTCCTTACAATGTTAAAATCAATTGTCTGTATGTTTACATTACTAGGACCCATACTAATCTATTTAAATCCCGTACTAACATTGGGCAGAGCTCATAATATTTTACTAAATGTTAGTAGTACCACTAGCGAATGCAACTAGATACTACTAAATATCTGCATCTCATATAGTACTTAGTGAAAACGAAAGTAGTAGTGATTATTTAGTAGCACTTGGGGATTATATTATCACTGATATTAAGGAATTTAACCACAAAATTTGAATCAATATTATAGCCTGTTTCTTTGATTTGATTGAAAACTAGTAACTTTTAACGGTTAAATGTGATTTTTGATAATTTTTGAACAAAAGTCCACTTCAATCGTTAAAACGTGAGGTCGTGACAACTTACAAAAATAAAAATAAAATTTTCTTTTAGTTCCTCTAAAACATTTGGAATAGCCTATTTGTAGTGTACAACAGACCTAAGAGAAAAAAGAAAGAATAGATATTTGTGAAATGCGCCAGTTAATGAACCTTTACTTGCATCGAAAAATATATAATACTAGAAAAAACTTATTGGTTATGTTTTAATATTACTTGTAATGTACATTGATCTAAACTGGAAACCAGAAGAATTTTCGGTCCGATTTCGTTTTTGGAAAATATTGCAGATTTTGTGTTTTTAACAAAATTAATATATTTTTTTAATTCATAGCTAAATTACGGCTAGTAATATTACGGATTTTTTGTATTTATGGTTAAAGTTGTGTGTCTTTTTTTTTAATATAAAAATAGAATTAAAAAAAAAATAACAGCTGAGAACCGAGTTTTTTGTTGAGGAGTAAATCTTTTATAGTAGTGAAATACTTACAAATCAAATAATACATTATTAATAGTGAGAGACGTTACTAAAATTTTATTGTTTTATTGATTGAATTTTCGAAAATTATTTAATTATGTTTTAATTATTACTTAAGTCTCTCATTCGAGAGACTTAAGTTGGTTTTACATAGTTCAACTTATTGATCAATAAATTAATTAATTTTTTTGTCAATTAATTGAAAATTTTATTGACAACCTGAAAAATAGAAGGATCACTTTACACACATCAATTTACTTATCAAAAAATTTTTTGAAAACTTTACCTTACCAACTGTAAACATGTTGACACATTTATCAAAATGAAAATATTGAAAAAATCTTCACAAAATTACGATCTGTGAACAAAAACAAAAGAAATAACCTAGATGATGAATTAGAATGTTTGCGGTTCTGTAACATTTGAAAACGAAACACAAACTATATATTTCTTGTTTATGCTACAACTAAACAATTGAAAAAAACTAAACAGATAAAAGTTCCCTAAAAAATTGATGAAAAATAGAATTTGTTGTATTTTCAAAATTGAAGGTCAACTTTTTCAATTAATTGATCTATAAATTGAATCGTGTAAAATCCACTTTTAAAAAATATTTATAGATATTCCAAAAACATAGAAAATATAATAGAATTGTTAAAATTCCAATTCACTTCATTGTGCATTACTTTGATTTTTAAACTAGTTTTATTGGGAAATAGGGTGGGGGAGGGAGGTAAAAGTTTTTATGCGGTTTCACTGGAAAACATTCCAGGGTTCTACTATTGGATTTAAATTGTTTATTTTTAAATGTTAGATTTATAACTACTAATTTGTAGTTTTAAGTCGAACAAAGTAAACGCTTAAAATCTCAAAGGTAACCATTCTTCCATGGTTGATTAACCATAAACATAAAACATTATGATTGAAAAATCCGCGGCTGACCCCGGCTTGATCCGCCCATTGCTGTAACTCGTAGTGGCGGCGAGACCTGACTCATAGTCAGTAGTCGACTTATCTAAAAAATGCCAATGAATTATAGAGCGAGCTTTGATTATTCATAACTCTAGTTTCCGGCAGCGGTAGTTCTTACTAGAGGCGATGTTTAATTACTACACTTTGACACTCACTGCCTTTCAAAGAATAAAGCCGAACTAAAATATACTACATTTACCTTTAAGGAATGCAAACTAATGTATTTAGATTTTGCTAATTGTTGATTATCAACCTTGAGATAACACATTGCATAATATTACGTAACTAAATAAGCTCTTGTGGATTTTCACTTAAACCCATAAATAATCAAAAATACACCTTTTTCTGTCCATCATAAAGAGATTATTATTTGGGGTTTGTCAGATCTTGACAAACGTCCACTAGTTGCAAACTTCAGTAACCTTTTTAGTCACGTCATACTAAAGATTAGTGGAGCTAAATACACACGGCTGCAACCCAAAACCTGGCAATATACAGACGTGCAAATGACGCCAGATCCAGTGCCCGCACAATACGAAGTGTCCCGAGCAACACTGCTTCCTGCATCCTGCAGATCTATAGATCTCCATTTCTGCTTCTTATTATAGGTGGAAATGGATTCACAGACCAATTCTGTAACTCAGTTACTATGATCATAGTAACTAAATTTGTCACTATTAACAAGGTGAGTTACTATCATGAATGAAAGTCATTATACTTTTTATAATATTTTATCTTGTAGTAACGTTACTACACAGTAACTTTTTACAGAATTGATCTGTCAGTTTCCCTTCGGTAGTAGGCTTTTATACCGCTCAAAACACCGTCAGGACTCCAAGTTGAACTTTACACCCTGGATACAGCTTTCCAAGCTTGAACAAGAGATACATATATTTGAACCTTTTTTCTTTCTTCTTGAGAGAGATGAAAAATAGACTCAGCTAGACCTGAGAACTCCATCACAAACATCTGTTTGGTCTCGATATCCAAGAGTGTTATGTTCGGTAAGTGGCTGTTAGTAGCCTCGAGTTGGATAATTCCAATAAATGCGGCACTTGAAATTTTCACTACCAAATTTGTCAGAAATAACGTACGGTATAACCGGTATTGGGTCAATACCATATACATGTCTAAGATGGTAATAGAGCACGCGAAAAGCAGCATTATGTCGGGACACGTAGCTCGACTCTGCTAGGGATTATAATGCAGACAAAATCTGCGTAATGGTTTCAGGATGGTAGTGGCACAATCTGCAGAATGTGGACTCCAACATTTGATATATGTGGGCCCTGTACGCAGCGGCGATATAAGACAGGGGCACAGACCCAGGGCGCTCAACAAACTCATAGGGGCACCAAAACAAACGCTTAGATATACATATTCTAAGTTTTTATTAAGTTTTTCTATTTTTTTTTTTTTTTTTAGATCAAAAATGTAAATTTCCGTACATATTAAATACAAAGATTGAATTTAAAGATGTACACATTTATTGATTATAAAATAATATTCTTTTATAATCAATCTTCTTTTGGACTTCTGCAAAATATATAAAGCATCATATATGCAAATATTTGTATATAAATAACAAAGAAATGCCATCTTCTGACTTGTTTGAAGACGGTGTTGCGGAGATAGTTTTTTAAATAATTTAACGAAAAGATCGTTCAGTAATACGTTGTTTGTTGCCTGTAAACAACGTATTGCTGAATGAGTTACTAATATTTTCAACAGCTTCCATAGAACTAATATTTGATTAACTTTCTTGCATATCTAGAAACATCTATAACTAGATTTTGGTTGCACATTTCGATATACAATGGTACACTGACTTACAAACTTAATTTGTTCCTGACCGCGTTCGTATCTTAAAAAGTATGTATTTGGATACCTAATTTTCCATTATACCTTATGGGAAATCACTTAATCCGTTCCCAGATTAAAAAATAATAAAACAAATCCAAAAAAAAAAAATATATATTTTCAATTAAATGAAGAAAATGCAAATAAATGGAGAAGGACTGGGAAGGAGCATTTTTTCACTATAAATGTGCATTTTGTATACCATTGCATATTAAATTTTATTTATGAAATATTCTGTTTCACATGTTTAGTATGAAAATCATCTTCCTTTAAATTGTAAAAAATGAACAACTTTCCAGTGTCTGATTTTGTGGTTCAGGAGTTTTCGATTTGTAGTACTAGTACTAAGGAAAAAAGTAAAAAAAAAGTATAATGTAAAATAGGCTTTGATTCATTTAAAAAGAAAAACATCACGGTTCGTATTTAGAGGTCAAAATAGCCATCTAAATCAAAAGAATATGTTTGAAATAAGATTGCCAGCACCAACCCCCCCTTTTCGGTACGCCACTGCATTTTCTAAAGGGCGCAGTTTGGCGCGTTTTCCCCGGGCGCTAAAAGAGCTAGCGGCTCTGCCTGTACGCCAATGTATTTATAACACCGTCCTGACACGCCAACATAAAACTTTCCGTTTCCGACCTCAAACCGGCCGACTTTTGTTCTGGCTAATTGCCGAAGTAGCAAAAGCCATTAAAATAAAACATTTAAAAAAACGGTCTTAATGCATATAAAAACGTTGCTTAAGACCATGTTTCTTATATTTGACTCAACATTATCATTCCATCTGAAATTTAAACTTCTTTTGAGTATTTTAAATGTTGATCACATATTTTTCATATCCAGTAAAACCGCCTTTCCGTATTGTTAATGCATATTAGTACTATCTCCTGCATCGATGATTTATGATTTTAGACAAATAATGTTATCAATCAGCGGAGTATTTGTGATAGGATCGGTTCTTTTGCTACTTTTCTCATAATCATCCCCCACACGTATTCAGTTGGATTCATATACCTCATGAATATACTTCTGTAGAATATAATTCGGTCAATTATAACAATAATAGTCGTATTATGATGCTGGTGCAATGAATTTAAAAGGAAAATAAGATGTTTCTAATAATATGGCCGGAGCTTGTATGTATTATGTTTTAGAATCTTTTAAGTTATTGTATAGGAGATTTATTTATATTGCTTTGCTACCATATAGAACTGAAATTATTTGAGTGTCAGTTATTCAGAAAGATATATTTCGAAATATTTTTCCTCAATCCGTCACTGTAAATCTAACCCGCACTATGACATTTCTGCTTGTACAGATATATCGCTCATTAATAAAAGTTGAACTAGTGATACGCCGTTACAAAAACGAAGGCAAAGGTTGTTTTCCAGACAACCGGAGGTAATTTATTTTATATATATGGCTGCCGATATGTTCTTGTTTTTATATACGTGAGAGCAAAAGATGGCTGAGGTTCGTCGTTGAATCAGGCATTCATGTCTCCTTGGGTTTGCAGCTTGTTGTACTGTTGAAGTCTCTTGGTTTTTGTAGTTGTTACTTGCTTTTAATGTGCTGTTTATTGAATTACAAATGGAGTTTAAATTAAAAACACTGGTTTTTAATGCTGGTATTGATTTTAAAACATTTTTTAGTTTTATTAAGGATATTACTATAGTTATTATTACGTACGAGCTGGCTACACAGGATGAACAATAAGTTGCACAGGGGTTAAACATTTCTATTTACTCTTTTAGTTATGTATTTATTTATTTATTTTGAATATCACATCTACAGTGGTGGTTAAAGGTCTTTCATTACTTTCAGATTTTACATTTCTCAAATATTTTTGTTGTTTATACCAGTATTTTAAATATTTCTTTATATAATAATGTTTATCACATCATTAGTAATATTCCTAGTTACCTTTCCAGAAAGTTGCGATATAATTAAGGAATAATTAGCCGACTAATAGCCTCCTATACCTTAATTAGGCCAATGTCTACTTTTAAGAAAGGATTCGGTTTCGAAATTAAGTGACGTTTTACGCTCTTTAAAACTAATTATGTGGAATTTCGAAATAAAACTTACTATATAAACTTTTTGCAATTTAAAATACATCAACTATTGTCTTTATAATGTCTGAATAAACTGAGCACCTAAACACGATATTTGATATATTTTTCCACCATAAAGAAGGAAAATTGCAGTTATGCCTAGTTCACTGCAATCAATCTTCAGTGACTAGGTTAATTTTGATATTATCTTCCTATTCTTCTTAGCGTTCCCCGTTGGTGCGGGGAACTTTTGCCGACCAAACGCTTTATTCGGATGTAGTTGGGCAACACAATGTCATCGTCGACTGTATCTTGCCATCGTTGTTTTGGCCTACCGTGAGGGTGCTTGCTATCTGTTACTAGATGCTGCTCGTCATACATTTCCAAACCATTGAAAGCGTTATTCCCATATTTTTTTCCTGAATTGGTGCCACGTCAATCTGCTGCCGAACAACATCATTCGGTGTGTGCTCCAAGAAAAATGGCCATGGACCAGCGAATCTCCATAGAATGTAATGGACGTAGAAAAAGTTGCGAAAAAGTTCGCCGAGATTAGTGGTAACCTTCGCGCTTGGCATCCTCCAAGTCCTTTCCTGAGCCTTTTTCTTACTGTATATCTGCAAACACTTACAACAGTAACTATGATATTGTTAAATCTGTGGCATTTAAACTCCGATCAGCAAAACTTGTTCTTTGCAGGATATCGTCGTCCTTAATCGTCGTTTACCTTAGTCGTCCACTTCGTGGTTTGTCTTGAAAGTTTCCCGTTTATGATGTAGCTACAGATAGAAAATAAATTGAAATGAAACATGAAAATCGGATCAGCAGTTTTCGTGTAATGTGTAAACTATTAACCGAAAATATGTATTTTGTAAGACCCGCTCGCACAAATTTTATTATATCTTTGAAACTACTGAACTACTGGAAATTCTTTCAAATTTAATTAGTGTATAAATCGATCAACCGCTGATGAAACCTATGTTGTTGCTAATAACTTTAAGATGATTCGTAAATAGCCTTTGTTGCTGTGCGCCAAAAATTTTAACTAACTAACTAACTAACTATTCAAGTAGCGAAAAGATATGTGTTGCAATTTTTGAAACGGTCGATAATGTGTACCAAATAAAATGTTTCTAAAATCATGTCTATTCCAGTTAGTAACGCATTTGAGGAACGAATATTTTCTATTATGAAATCTGTTTGGAGGGGTGATAGAAACAGAATGCGTTTGAATCTAGTATAAGCGGAACTCGCTACTAAAGTTAATTTCGACATGGATTGTGAAAATTTTTCTCCTTATTTAAAAGCTCCAGAGCAGAAGTCGTTGACTACCCTCCTCTCTCCCAGCCATAAATATTTTTCTTCGGGTCAGCATCGGCGCAATGTTGGCAACCCTAAGCATATGAGTTATAATTGATTTAATGTAAAGATGCCAATGGTGTCGCTGACTCACCTGACGAAGTCATTGTACTATCTAATTGTTTACACATTAATACAAAAATAATAAAACCAATAAAAATCATGGAAACCAGAAAAATGGTGTCGGTATATTCCGCATACACTTTATGAAGACTGATTACCAAGTCATTTTTTCTTTACTTTAAACTACACGTAAACATGTTTACTATAAAAATATTTAGCTATGTTACTGATGAGTATTATTACAAGTTTCAATTACAACATTCCGACATAGAATGTGCCGCTCTAGAACAACAATGTCCAAAGCACTACTTGAAGTAAGTAGTACCCTTTATCTGGTAATTGTTTGGACTGAACATGAACAGTTGTTGTACAAGCACTTGTATCGAGTTAAGACAATGCACTCCTGTGCACTGACAATGACTGTTGTCTGCATTTATCATAACATTCCGGGCGCACCCAGTATCCAGGCACCCAACACCGGCCAGCCTGACTGGCACTTTGCCCGATCATTGCCGACCTTACTATTGTTATAATATCCGATAGCTTGGACTATGAACCCTGAACTCAGGTACATAGTTCATAGTTTGTGTCTGATTGCGTGTTATTACGCACTAAACATTTTACAATTATCCAAACTGTTATTAAGTTAAAAGCTAAAGTTAATATGTTTGTATAACTCTGTTACATCAGGTAAACAAACAAATTCTTGGGGATCTTCGCATTAAAATTAAAACACGTATATTACTAAAACCAGTTTATTAATTGAAATACACAATCTCACATTCATTTATCCTCTGTCAACGATATAATAATTTATGGGTATATTCTCCTTTTTCTGATTTTTGTAGGCTGAAACCAATTAGAAGATCTCCTAACCGTTAAATGTTAATACCTAGCACTTCTCTCCATAGTTTTGGTAAACTTCTTTCCTTTTTTTCCATTTCAACTTAAGCCAGAGAGCTACTCTCTAACTCAGTGGTTCTTAACTGGGGGTGCGTGAGAGCATTTCTAGGGGTGCGAGAGAAGTTTTTTAATGAAAATTACCGCCTAACCACTTATGAGAAACATGCCTTATTGTCTTCTTCCCCACTTCTATGGCTGAAACCAGACCAGGGTTTTTGAATTGCGCGAAGAAATTATACAGATTCTTATTAACCAAAATAGTGATTTAGTGGAAGCTTTTAGAAATAGAGACGCAATCCGAAGTATCTAGCCTATTTAGCAGATATATTTAACCACCAGAATGAATTAAGTACATCAATACAAGGATTTGGCAAGAACATAATAACAGCTTTAGCGTTATTCAATGAAAAACTAAAACTTTGGAGACGTCAAGTTGAAAATGAGAAAAGGCGATCTAATCGCAATATGAGCTAATGCACGTACTGAAATGGAATTTGAAAAACTGGACTTAGAACAATTCTGGTGTACGCAGTTAGAACTTTATCCAAAATTGGCAAAAACAGCATTAAAGACACTTTTACCAGTTGCCACCACTTACCTTTGTGAAATGAGTTTTTCGTCACTATTGAAACAATCGAAACAAAAGCCAGAAATCGCTTAAATGCATCTGATGCTTTACGCGTAGCTCTTTCAAAAAAAGAGCCTCGTTTTAAAAGGATAATTATGAACAAACAACAACAACGTAGCCATTAAAAATGTAGATATTGTTTTATATGTAATAACATAGTATGAATTGTAAATGTATTAATTTGTTTATGCAATAAATAAATTATCTTGCAATAATTGCCTTTTCCTAAATAAAAATAGAAACACATTTTTCAAGGGAGTGCGAGAGCTTATTTTCAGATTCAAGGGGGTGCTAACTTTTAAAAAGGTTAAGGACCACTGCTCTAACTTTTAAGTTCCGTAATAATTGCATGAAATGGTTATTAATTCTTCCATTACAACATATCCAACCTGCTTAGCAGATGCATTTAGTTGCTTACTAGGCAACGCAAGAAGGATTGTGGAATACAAGGTGTTTTTGGGAACTCTTTACGTATTGCTACTTTCTTTATTATTAGAGATACAAAGGAGTTAAACTAGGAAAGATCGAGTATTCCACTTTAAAACTAAGAATATTAAATTAGAAAAAAAAACATGAAATAAAGGAGTTATTTCATTTTTTTTTTTTTTTTTATAATGGGACGCTTTATATATGTTTTTGTCTATCGCATTTGTCTATCATGTTTTGTAGTTTACCTTGTAAAAACCTGCACGTACTTATTTGGTTACTTAATAAAAATTACTTTATACGTAAGTATACCACTGCGACTAAGGGCTGTTAAATCTATTTTTACTTCTACCTCTAATTAAAATTGTTATGTTCAGTATATAGTATCTCTATTGGCCTGGTTTCTCAAGTCCTGCTATTATTCTTAATCCTTCTGCAGAACAAAAACAGTTTTATTCGCCAATTATTTATACCGTCGTTAATTAAAATAACAAACTCAATTACATAATGAAACTAATAAATATATAAAAACACCACATCAATTAAATGTGAACATATCGCTATTATCAATCAGCTTAGTTAAACGTTAGCTGTAAAACGGTGTAATAAGAATAAGCAATGCAATGCAATGACATTCACCGCTCCTAGCAGAGATGGAGATTAATTTAGAAATAACCAAGCGATCGGCTAAATGAGAAAGCATATTTAAAATTAGAGTTCACGGTTCGATGAATACTTGAACGTCAGACTGATTGTGGATTAATCAAAAATTGTTAAACACGATTGCTTGGACGTTTTTATAATTCGTCTTTGTATTGGCACACCCTGATTACGCAGGAAGGTCCATTCTGCGTATTGTCTGCTGTCAAAAGAAATCTAATCGAAGTATTGCCACAGGCATAATTCCAGTCAAAAATCCTGTATTTGCAATTCCAAAGATATAGGCAACAACTACAAGGATATTGTATTTTAATTCTCTACACCAGAGAAAACATGGACTAAAGGTTGGACGATAAATTAATAACTCGTAAAATGCGACTTAAGACAATACAATTTCACTACAATGCGAGCCAATGCTTAATGCGTGAGGAACATGCAAGTTCAATCGATTGTCGCGATAACATAATCAATAAAGACTAATCTACTACAACTCGACGATGGGATACTGAGGCCCGACAGTGAAGACTCAAATATTGGTTTAGCTAAATTTAAGCTATAGCTTAAACCAATGAATATATCAGTGTATCAGTGTAGCTAAATTCGTATTCGAATCTTTTTTGTTTAAGTTGGCAGTACATTTCTTTAAATTTGAGTGTTCCTACATATCACGGTAGATGGCAATAGTATCTAAATCTTGTTTAATTATGTTTTATTGTATTTATTTAAATATATATCAATATAATATTTTATAGATTGTATAATATTTTATAAACATATAATTTTGTAAATATTTTTCTTTGAAGAGCACTTGGATGTCTTGAAATACTATTCAAACGCATTTCTTTGCTGTTGTTTTGCGAATACCAGCAAAATCTCCAGCAGTTATTTATCAAAAAATTTCCTGTGGCTAAATACCGAAAGGTTATTAAAAATGAATTTATTGGATGTAGTGCACTGCTCCCAACAAATAAGTTATTAAATATTACACATTCATTTGTTCGGTTATTAAATCAAATACATCAATATTAATGCCCGAAATCATATTTAAATACTTACCAATTTGTTTTTGTTTTGTCAGGCAGATACTTTGGACATCTCAATCTACTATTAAATTCTAATTCGTTCCATGTATTAATATTGTCTTCTATAAATCTATGCTTCATCAATCGAATCTCATATATTTTTCAGCATCTATAGCTATTAGTGTCTGTGCCATAATTGTACATATTATTTAACATTTGTTATAATTTTACATTTAACATGTTATGAATTACATATTATTTTTGGTTAAATATAATTATTATATTTTAGTGTAAAAATTGACCATGAATGTGTTATGGTTCTTCGTTAATTATTTGTTTATGAGTTATGAAGCTTTCTCATTATTTCTGTTAAGATTTGTGGGTTTGCGGTGTAATTTTTGCTTAAGGACAGAAGGTCGTTATTATTTTGGGCTAATTCTATGAAGTTTTGAAACTGAGTCATAATTAACGTGTTTTTTTTTTAAACTATGTTCATTGGGATATAACCAGTCTTCAGTTGATGTACCTGGGCTCGTGGATCTGGTTCTTCTATTTTTAGCTGGTTTTTGAATTTTACTATGGTGGTCTTTTTCTGGTTATATTTGGTTGTTTCCGTGTTGATTAGTATTTATAGATTCTAGACTGTCAGAGTTGTTCAAACTTCGTTTGTGTTGTAGTGTTTGTTGTTGACATTGCTGTTGTGTTTGTTGTTCTGGTTTCTGTTGCCGCTGCTGTTTAGACAGTGGCTCTCGTTGTTCAGGCTGTTGTTGTTGCTGTCTAGATTGTTCTTGTTGTTTTTCGGGTTCTTTTTGTTACTCGGGATCTTGTTGTTGCAGTTCTAGCTGTTGCTTTTCTGATTGTTGTTGTTCAAGTTGTAATTGCACATGTTGTTGTTCAGCAACTAGTTGCTGATCAACTGAGATTAGTGATGGATAAAAAGAAGAGCGAAGTATGTATTATTGCAGCTGATTTTGGGGTTACCTCCATAATTAATTTCTGTTAATTTCGATATATCAAAACTTACATTACATGCGTACGCATTCTACGCATGGGAGTAAATATTACCCACCTAGCAAGCAGAGTTAAAAGAGTAAACTCTAGGATTAACTCAAACCGGAAACTCGAATGTTTTGGAACGTTCTTACTAAACTTAGAGGAAACTCCATAGGTTTTGGTACGTACCCCAGGTTGTTAAAGTGTTATTTTCGATTTTGAAACAACTAATAAATTTAGTGAAACCTCACAAATAAACTTTTCAAAGTAAAACTGTCAACTGTCATAATAACACGATGTACGCATTCGCAAGCAAAGAATTTCTAAGTCAGAAGTAATATTTAAATACCGTGTGATAAGTCGAGACTTAAGGACGTGAATCCTGAAAAAAACTACAAAAGTAAAACTTGGATAGCGTTCTAGTATGATACGCTCTTAATTAAAGCATTTTATTTGGTCGGATAGGATTTTTTTTTTGTTCTATATAGGGAGCGATCGATTAACAAAGATTAGTATACCATGCATTACACAAAATATCAGGGGTAGCCCAAAATATACAAATATTCTTTATTGTGCATACAATATATCAACTTCAGTGATGACTATTTATAAGTTACTATACAAAATAAAAAAGAAAAAAGATCATATGTTATTTTCCAACACTTTTCAATCTCGTGGTACCGTTTTCGGCCTCGTTAACTCTTCGTGCGAAAATTCGCACTCGAATGGAAAGACCTCCTTTACACACTAACTACATAAATAACTATTTCATTCTTGCAATAAACTTTATTGCACCAATTATAATAAAATCCAATAATTCATTTCAACGTGAATTACTCGCATTGTTATTTATTCAGATATTAAAATTTACAATAAAACAAACTTTTACGGGAGAACACAACAAAATTAAAATAAAATTGTTTGAATAACTGCACAAATGACTTAACTTGAAATACATAAAACAATAGATTAATAAATTTGATAAAACTTATTCAATAAAAGTTACCACGCTCATACGAAAACGAACAAGTCTTTTCCAAAAGTTGAACAGAAGCAGGATGATGACAAGAAGCTGTAAATGGGCAAGTTACCATCAGATATCACAGATTTAAAATAAATAATAACTTCTACTAGGACTTCAATTGATAAAAAATAAGTTTCATTGTTTCAAAAAGAGATTCAGCTTTTCCATGATTGTAGTGAATTGTTAATAATGAATCAAGTTGCTTATGAATAAAGCGATCACTTCTATGATAAAGTTTAGTAACAATAATATTCTCGGACGAAGAAGACACTTAATATTCAGTAAAAATTATTGGTTATTATTTGGGGGGGGGGGGAGAATTAGACATTGAAAACTGTCATATAATAACACTTACATTACCTACTCTTATTCTTACATAACTGTAATTTATTTTGTAAATATAAGTAGAGATACTTGAAAGACTATAAAATCATCTTGCACTGTTCTACTTACTGGAGCAAATACTTTATATTATTATTACAAAAATTATTTTGTAAAAATAACTGGTATAATTACATAACTATCAAGCTTATTCTGAAACTTCTTTACCAATAGTTTCCCAAGCTCAATCTTAGTTCATTTTTATTGCTGTATTCTGCGCAAGTGTAATCGTATAAATAACTTTGTTTCTCAACTAGAAAAACAAAATGAATATTAAAATTGTGGTCCTGTCTCATAATGTTACAAGTTATCAAATGACACTGAAAAAAATTAAAGCAAGCGTTATTTTGTAGGCATGACAATACTTGCCAGTAACACAGATGTAACGAAGTGATTAAAAAGTTCTATGAGCGCTTTATAATTTACTTGTATTGGTTTTAAACATATGACGCGACATTTGGTAGTTATTTATTATATTATCCATTAGTGATGGGAATTTTGGCTCAGTTTGCGGAACCGGATCAGTGGAGGTCGTTCAGTTTGCTGAGCCGGCTTATTGATCCGGCTCAGTGATCCGGCTCATTGATCCGGCTCATTGATCCGGCTCAGTGATCCGGCTAAGTAAACGTGTCACCGAGAAACAGGTCGGTCAGTTGTCAGTTCTCCCACCGTTCAACACGGTTGTTGGTTTGCAATATGTAGGTAGAACGTCGCTCAGCCGACTCTTGCATTATATGCACAGTTAGCACAAAGCGGAATTGTTCGGTCGAGTGAAATAAATGCGATAAAAACGTCGGAGTATTTGCCGCTTTATTACCTTTATTCTTATTAATATTCTTAGTATAAATTCAAGACATAAATTATGACTTATTGACAAATTCTCTCTCTCTCTCTCTCTCTCTCTCTCTCTCTCTCTCTCTCTCTCTCTCTCTCTCTGTGTCTTCCTCATTATCTTGTTATAAAGAAATAATGAAGGTAAATAAATAAAAATCTATAGAAGTGATTTATCTAACATTTTTACCGGATTAATAGTAAACAAACAATTCACTTTATGTAGCTACTGTATTTTAAACCAGATGTGTCAAGTTTATGGCGATGTTTATTGCCTTTATAAATCGGACATCTGGGATTTGGGCAATATTTTTAATATATTTATATAGTATGGATGTAAGAAAATAAAGACTAAGCCTATTAGTTTCAAATAGACTGCCCTACAAATTGATGACAAAATACACTTTATGATAATACATTACAAGCCGAGTTCTCGCGAAGTTCAACATGACATCGATCCAGATCCGGATCACTTTGGTCACTGCTCACATCCGCCCGATCAATCGTATCCTTGAAACTATGCAGTGAGTCATCAGCCGGCTTATTTCTATTTGGTGAACCGTGTTACTTCGGTCAATGTACTGAGCCGGCTCAGTGAGCAGGTTCGTTCATGAACGACCCATCTCTATTATCCATCATGTCATTTGTAATATCAGTTCGATGATCGCTCCGACTAAATATACTGACATATTGTGACTAGAGATGGGAATTTCGGCTCAGTTTGCGGAACCGGATCAGTGGAGGTCGTTCAGTTTGTTGAGCCGGTTCATTGATCCGGCTCACTGATCCGGTTAAGTAAACATGTCTCCGAAACACAGGACAGTCGTTAGTTCGTAGGTAGAAAGTCGCTTAGAGCCGGTTCTTGCAATATATAAACTGTAAATATGATCCCGAGACACAGGTCGGTCGGTTGTTCGGTCGTAGGTAGAACGTAGTTTACACCCGGCTCTTGCTTAGAGCCGATTCTTGCAATATATGAACTGTAAACATGATCCCGAGACGCAGGTCGGTCGGTCATTCGGTCGTAGGTAGAATGTCGCTTAGAACCGACTCTTGCTCAGAGCCGGTTCTTGTAAACATGATCCCGAGACACAGGTCGGTCGGTCGTTCGGTAGAACGTCGCTTAGAGCTTAGAGGTAGAACGTCGCTTAGAGCCGACTCTTGCTTAGCGCCGGTTCTTTTAAACATGATCCCGAGACACAGGTCAGTCAGTTGCCGGTCGTCCGGTCGTAGGTAGAACGTCGCTTAGCCCCGACTCTTATCTAACATTTTTGAAACAAGCAATTCACTTTATGTAGCTACTGTATTTTAAACCAGATGTGCAGATGGCAATATTTTTAATATTTTTATATAGTATGGTTGTAAGAAAATACAGACTAACCCTATTAGTTTCAAATAAAGTGCCCTACAAATTGATGACAAAATACACTTTATGATAATACATTACAAGCCAAGTTCTCGCGAAGTTCAACATGACATCGATCCAGATCCGGATCACTCCGGTCACTGTTCACAATCGCCCGACCAATCGTATCCTTGAAACTTGAAACTATACAGTGAGCCGTGAGCCGGCTCATTTCAATTTGGTGAACCGTGTCACTTCGGTCAGTGTACTGAGCCGGCTCAGTGAGCCGGTTCGTTCATGAACGACCCATCTCTAATTGTGACACAGGCCTGACATCCTCGAACTGAACATTCTGGGTTAAAATATGCAACAAATATGTAAAATGAAATGGAATAAATGGCACAATAATCTACTTACAAGGAACCTACCAAGATGAAGGAGTTTACGTAGGCCTACGAAAAGTTAAAAACAAAGGTAAAAAGAAAAAAAAAAACTATGAAAACTGGAAATGGAAAAGTAAAACTAACTTTGCTTTTCGTTGTTGTTTCCTTTTATTTTGCTTATAAACCTAACTCTCCACTGAAGTATCACTTTATATTTGAAGATACACTAACCCTACGAAGTTATTCAAACGCTTTGTTTCAATTCATACATCAGTTAGGCAACAATCTAAAATTTAATATCCCAAATATCTATCAGACATATGTATGAGCCCACATGGTTGGTAGTTATTATCTTGAGCCATCGGCGATCTAAAACTATTGAACAGTTCGAACCATTTGTAAAGCTATATTTGGAATCACACATACAGATATATCATACAGTACCCTGCAGAAAAATACAACTAAAATGCTGGGTCAATATAATGATTAGATACTGGTTCTACATTAACTAGATTATATTTATGACTTACATATTTTTCGACTAATTGTTAAGCAAGGAAGTACGAAGTAGAACAATATGGTCTATTTCTTTGTAAAAAAAAGAAATATATGGCTCATACATGATTTTCTATCTAATCTATTTAAAAACATCTTCTCCGAGGTTTCTATTTGTGAGGCAGATTTGTCTGTGTTGCACTTTTTAACGCAATTCATGCAGCATGAATAAGCTGATACTCTTTCCTAGGGAATAGAACTTATTGTTTTGTCTGTTAACTGAAGTCGACTAAATTAGTTGAAATCTATGAATGATTTAATGTCTAATATTGCTTTCTACCTAATTCATTATCGATTATTTAAGAATTTAATCGAGAAAGTGACGTATGACTGTGACCCATGTTAAAAATTGCATGGTAGTATAGTTAGCAAATGATCTTAGCTTTATACTTATATATCGTCTTATATTCTTAAAAGACCTGCCATGTTGTGATGTCATGAGATTTATCAATTTGTTACAAAATTTCTTCCCAATTTTGAAAAACACATTATTTTGGCAGCATTTCTCCAAATTTTTCAAACCATCCCTAAAGAAAGATTTCGGAAGGCCCTCAAAATAGACATCTGTTTCGGGGATGACCTCCTCGTTCGACGTGAATCTTTTTCCGGCGAACCTTTTCTTCATGTTTGAAAACAGGAAAAAGTTGCTGGGGGCCAAATCTGGTGAATACTCAAGGATCCTTAACAATTCGAAGCGTAATTCGTGCATTTTCGTCATTGAAACTGCACAAGCGTTTATTCTCCACTGTGAGTAAACGCGGCACCCATCTTGCCAATTTTTTTTTCATACCCAATTTTTCATGCAAAATTGAAACCACTGAGCCATTTGATATGTCTGTGGCCTTAATAAGTTCTCACACTTTGACTCGTCGATCACGCAAGACCATATCGTGGATTTTGTCAATTATTTCTGGCGTAGTGACCTCAAGTGGACGTCTCGAACGATGTTCATCACATGGTGATGTACGACCACGTTTAAACTCATTTTCCCAATTGTAAATAGATTAAACGCTGGTGTAGATGTGCCATGAACCTCATCAAACTCGGTTTTAATTTATTTTGATGTTTTGCCTTTCAAATGAAAGTGTTTAAAAAATAACAAAAGTTGTTTGCTTCAATCGATTGTAAAAATGAAACTACGCGATGGATATGACTGAAAATTTGACCGCAATCTGTTGACAGATGGTACTTTTGCACACTTTAGGATTTTACACTCCTAGGCTATTTGAACGATCTGGGCCAAATTTTGCACAGATACTCGTTAGGACCCTGCGGAAATAACAACGTGTCTAAGGTTTGGAATATTATTAATAATATATATTGATTTATTAGACCTTTTAATATATCTGGACCTAATTTTGCACTTTTACTCTTTAGGACTCTACGGAAGTAATGGCGATAGAAGTGTATAGGGTTTCCTAGGTACAACCGTAGACACTCCTAGGCCTTTCGACCGATCTGGACCAAAATTTGCATAGTTATTATCTAGATCCCTGTGGAAGTAATGGCGAATAGAAGTTTGTAGGGTTACGTAGGTATAACCAAGAAACCCTAGACACTTGTAGGTTCTTTGACCGATCTGGACCAAATTTTGCGTAGGTATTCTTTAGGACACTGCGGAAGTAATGGCGTATAGAAGTGTTTAGGATTTCATAGGTATAACCAAGAAATCGTAAACATTCCTAGGCCCTCTGCCGAATCTGGACCAAATTGAGTTCAGTTACTCTTTAGAACCATGTGGAAATAGTGATTCATAAAAATTAATAATAATAAAAAAAAGTAATAGTTTATTTGAAAAATTTGTTTTTCATTATATTGGTGCGTGAATAGTTCTGAAAAATATAGCGAAAAGACAAGTATTTCTTTGAATAGATGATTGGATGGCTGTATTAACACCGTACAACTTCGTTTAATACCGATATTTCGTTCCTTGGGAGGGGGGAGGGATAGCAAGGATCCCCGTGTGTACGCGCCTGTTCTCTATTCCTAAACAAGCAACAACTTATCACATCTAAACAATCACCTGTGCAATCCTATAAATCAGCTAGTAAACATATATTTCTAACAATCCACAATAGTGTATCATATATTATTGCGTCCAAATTTAATTATGATGATTTAAAATATAGATACGTGTTTTTTCATCCCTTCTGTTTGTTTAGTACATTATATTTATTTTTTGTAAAGCACTTATGTATGTGCAGACATGGCGATGTTGATTTATTATAAAACCGTTAGTTCAAATATTGAAAATAACGATTGCAATGTAAATATGTTAATAAATATTCGTGTGTAAGTTATCGCGCTGGTCATCTTTGATCCATCCAATATACGAAACGATCCATCAAACGTTCGTTCCATTTACCGAGCCATGCCATGAGACACAACTGTAAATTGATTTACATCGACATACTTAATAACTACATATTTTCATATCTACATCTTAGAACAGAGTAGACGAATAGACCTCATCAGATATACCTGCACGGTTATTCATTTTGCATTTTATTTCAATCTGCTGAAGATTTTCTTATCAGTGACAGAATATAGCATACCTACGTCTCGGGTTTTATATTACTGCGAATATGAAAAATGGCTATCAAGAAAAGAAAAGTGAGCCAGGATAGAATCCGGGAAATTATGGGTGTTGGTCATTCTGTAGCTGAAGGTAGGTAGCCAAACTTTGCTTGCGACTTTTTTAAAGCAATTTTCTTGGCGACCCGTTGTATCTATACTTGAACTGATAAAAACAAAAAGGATTTCAAGAAAACGGATGAAAAAAAATCGAGAATCCTGAAAATGTATATTAAACTGAATGACATTGAATCCTTAATCCGTATACTGTGGGGGCCTTTTTTAAATATGATTTAAAAGTCGTGGTTGAGTAAATGTAGTTTAAATATTTCATTGTACTTCATGGTTCTTACTTTGAAAGGCATTTCACATAGTTTGTTTGTGAAGACTGGCGAGCGGATCAAGCCCGAAACCTCCTGAAACGTTCGCCGATTGGTTGCTACGATTCTTTATGACTTAGGAATATGGGTGTTTTGAACTAAAGTCTGCATTTTACTTAACCTACGTTTAATGATAGTTAAAAGTTAAATAAAAAAAATAAAGCTTCTTTAAAATTCTATTACAAACTACAATAAAAAGAAAAATATGTAAGTATAATACAGAGTTGCATGTAACCTCACAAAGTTTATAATTTTAACTCTTAATATTAACAAATTTAAAATTTTGTTTCGAAATTTGACATATTTGGTATTTATGACTTAAAGGTAAAAATTTTAAAAAAACCTTAACATTGAGTTAAAAGTTAAATTTAAAGATACATGATTACACTTAACTTACATTTAAGGACGGTTGCGATTAATCCCATGAGATACAAATGAAAACCTCACAATCACTTTAACACCTCACAAAATAGCCTCTTAAAGACCTCACAGTGTGTGAGGTCTCAAGGTTTAAGATCGTTTTCGAAGTTCAGTTAACAACAATAAAAATATTGTTAACACAATTAAATTCTAGACTACTTCTAATTTATCCATTACCACGATACTGGGTTTCTCAACCAAAACGCTTAGGAGGTTCGTCCGACTACTATGCCGTCCAAAAACCAATTCCACTTCAGAGAGTTATACTCGAATCTCTGAGAGTTTACCAATAGCTAACTTATTTCTCTCATAAGATTTTCGCAGCCCTTTTCTTAAAACTAATAATTTAATCCCTTTTTTTTGTCATAAAAATAATCAGCTCTCCAATTAACAAACAGAAACTTTTTGTCTCTTATCTGATGCATGTTTCTACACCCATAATTTATAAACTCAAATAATTAATTTTGACTCTAATTACCTACTGAGTTTATACATATTACTGAAAATATATGGCCGTATAGCAACATCTATAGAAACATTCGGCGATGTACATTGAAATAAACGGTGACAATATTTTAAACAAACCATATAATATACGATCGTAAATTGTATACCTGTCATTCACTGATAATTCAACTAATCTCTGAGAGTATTTATCTTAAAATATATTAGTTTATTATATTTAAATAATTTGGATAATTTTAACTAATTGAATAATTTTATTTTAAATAATAATGCTATTTTATATCTGAAATTACAGCTCCACAATACGGCTGTAGTATAGTTGAGTTATTTACTTTTTACGCTATTATCCATGTTTCTTCCCACCTTTTCTGTCCTTTCTGTATTTTCTTACCTCCTTCCACTTTATACCTCCCTTCATTGTAGATTATTTTGTTTTTAGATATCAAGTTTTTCTCGGTCTTCCTAGTTTTCTTAGCTTTCTTACTTCTAAGACTCGTTTTACATTATTATTTGTTATAGTTCTTCTGTGTATATCAATTTAGCTATCCTTATGGAATAATAGTGTAATACATAATTGTATGTGTTAGTGTTAGTGCTTATATGTAATTGAGTGCGTGCAGTTCAAAGATATCAGGGAAAATTGAGCTTTTATGAGCTATCTATGATTTATTAATAGCTCTAGGTAAGATTCTTCAGACAAATAGACGATTTAATTTATCGTGTACGTGTAAACGATTATTTTGGAGTTTTTCTGGAAAACATCAGTATGCCATTCTTATTATGATATTATTTTTAACCTTCAACCACTAACCTAGCATAAAAGTTACGGAATTACTACATGTCGGTATCACACACCGCTGAAAAATACGAGGTCTGTTCAAAAAGTATCGCGAATTTTGTGTTTTTTCAAAAATTATTTATTTATTCATGAATATCTATTTTGTCACTTGTGCCAACGTTTTTTCCAATCCTCGAAGCACTTGAAAAAATCATTTTTTGTGATCTTGTTCAGTTCCTCCTTCGATGCCGTCTTTATCTCCTCACTCGTAGCGTAGCGTCGTCCTTTCATGGGCCTTTTCAGTTTCGGGAACAAGAAAAAGTCACAGGGGACCAGATCTGGGGAATACGGTGGCTGCGGCATTATTAGTGTGTTGTTCTTGGCCAAAAATTCGCGCAAAAGCAACGATGTGTGGGCAGGGGCGTTATCATGGTGGTAAAAATCGAATGGCACGAGCCAGTCGATATGTTTAGGTCCTCAGCAACATCTCTAACGGTGATTCGATGATTGGCCAATACTGTTTTCTTCACTTCATCAATGTTTTCGTCTGTTGTTGACGTGCTCGGGCGTCCGGCACGCTCTTCGTCGTTCACACCTTCTCGGCCCTCTGAGAACATTTTGTACCACCGATAAACGTTGCTTCGGTCCAAGGTACCTTCACCATATGCCACATTCAACATTCGAAATGCGTCCGCGCACTTAAGTTTGTTTTTCACACAAAATTTGATACAGATTCTTTGATCCATTTTTTGGTATAGACAAAAATCGAAGACGAGCCAAAACACGTGCAAGCAAAGCAACTGTCAAAAATTAACTGAACATTCAAAATGACCGAACTTGTCGGCATAAGTGAGAGACATGAGTACCAACATAACGCCACAAAAAAATCGAAAATCGAATACACGTAACCCGTGGAAATTCAAAATTCGCGATACTTTTTGAGCAGACCTCGTATATTAGGAAACAAGCAGTAAATTTGCTCTTATAAGAATAAACCTAATTTTATTTATAAAAACAAACTCAACTTTCCACCACACACTCTCTAAAACGGATGCTCCGTTCTATGATATCGATTGAGGGGTAAGATATAACACTTGGAAGTAGTACAATTCTTTTTTTAGAATTTTTTCCTTTCATTAATTTATTATCTAAATACCTGTATCATCATAAAAAAGCTGTATACAGGTCGGAAAACGAGGAACTTACGTTCTCAGTCTTTATGCGCCATAGCTGCAAAAGAAGTTTCATGTCAGTCTATGGTTGATGTGATATGGTTGTTTTCCGATTATGCTAAAGCTCAAAAGAAATAACTGGAATTAGCTGAATGGCATGATAAGTGGAATGGCATACATATGGCCTACAATGGCCAAGTTGCGGCATGTTAAGGGAGACCTTAAACATGTCTGTAGGTAGATTTACTATAATATTTTTTTCTCAAACCGGGACAGTTTTGAGATTTTGCTCAAAACAGAAAGTAACGCCTTCTACGCTAAGTACTTATGATTGAAGAGTGGTTAACAAAAAATAGAAATTTTAGGCTATTCCAAACATTTAAGCGGAACCAAATGGAATTTTAATTTACTTACGTTGTCACGAGCAAATTCTTTAATGTTACAAGTTGGCTTTTACTAAACAAAATGATATAAAAGCTTCAATCAAACGTTAACAATTACTAGAATTCAAAATCACGTTCCACTTAAACCAAATAAACAAGCTATACGCAGTAATAATTTTTAATTACTCTTAATTGAACATAGCTTATTATTAAAAAGTTATATATTAAACATTTATCACTAGCGTGAAATTTCTTTCAAAAATTCTTTGTTATTTTTAATTAGTTGCCTAATCGCCATTTTCTGAGGCTACACTTTTTGTACTGCGTGTATATTCGCCACTTTTTAATTTTTACCAAATATCCGGGACAAAATGACAAACTGGCCGGGACGCTGGGACTATACCTTCAAACCGGGACGTATGGTAAGCCTATCTATAGGTTATTGATGATGGACCCGTCGATGTATCCTCCAAAGTTAACAGCCTTCTATTTGTGCGAAGTGTAACACAGATTTTTCTGTGTAAATTGTTGTAACTCAGAGCGCATAATTCACGAATATCAAAGAGAGGTTTAGACTTCTGCTATGGTTAGTTGCTTTCAGTGACAACAGGGTACTATGGGCAAGCTGATATTCTTTTTGAGGAAATCGAACTTATTGACGTTTTGTGTGCAGTATTGAAACTTGTTTTAATCTGTGATATATGATGGTAACTTGTCCCTAAAGCCTGTAATACATGATGCGATTTCTCGTTTTGAATCTCGTACGAGTTATCGTACAAGAATTATTGTATCGTGTACTACAGGATTTTCGTACGAGATCTTGTACGATATTGAAAACCATCCAATATTTATGCTCCAGAGCTAAAATATTGTATAGAAATGAACAGATATCGGCGCAGTAGATTATTGCGCATAGTCACGTGACCGATACCGTTAGGAATATTTATCGTACGATAACTCGTACGAGATTCAAAACGAGAAATCGCATCATGTATTACAGGCTTTACAGACTCTTACCTTCCTGTAGCTGTTTAGATTCGAGCAAAACTTAAGTTTGAATTATTTCTGTTCGTCTGTGCAAGACTTCTTTTGTCTACGTGCATAGAAATTTATTTATCTATTTATTGTTTTATTTATTCTTAACTTAATTTATATTCTAGTCATACAGATTGACTGTGTTAGGTACAAATAGCCATTGTTGCTGTCGCCTGAAATTTTAACTTACTCCGTATGTACCAACTAGTCTTTGAGAATCCATTGTTATTTAAATATTATAAGGCCTATGAACTCCAGTTTTAAATTATAGAAGTTGAAATTTCTAGAATAACTTGAATTGAACTATCTAAGCAAAAACCTGGGACTAATTTAATCTGAACGTAGCAAGAACTGCGATATGAGAACAACAAAAAATCAAACCGCTCCAATTTTTCGAAAACACACATCCTGTGCTGGGTGTGTGTGACCTGGAGGCGACCGCGCCCTGCGTTGACCTCGCCTGAGCCTGTGCCCCTCAGCCCCTCGGTGCCCCCCGAGAGCCGCGAGCGCCTGAACCAGATCACATCACAGCTAAATAACCTGTCCTGTCTCAGAGGCTGACCACCGCCGGCACTCAGCCACAGACTCACTGCGCATTCCAAACAGGGGACAAATTGAACGGCTTCCATACCGACTGCTACCATCATCAACCTCCTATGCTAAATCAAAAATACACATTACAAATAACATTACAAATAGCGAGCATGTACCTACTCAGTTCTTCCCAACCTTACAGAGTATTATATTAAAAATTGTATCAAAGTAAGTTGTAAACGTTTAAGAATGGTTGATATTTCACCGTGATTATAGTTTATACGAATATATATTTCTTATATAATAGGAATCCCATTCCTAGCTTACCAGTAGCAGTCCCGGTTTATATTACTTCTATCCCGAGTCCAACAAATTTTATCCGGTACGTATCGGTCCGGCACTCCGCAACCAATCTGCCTCAGCGCACCGGTGTATTGTCATTGCGCACCGATGTATTGTCTTGTATGGTACGAGGCGTTGCTATGTGTGCCGTGGGGTAATGCGCCCAAGAGAAGAAAAAGGCACAAATAAGCTGTCTATAGTATACTTACGTAATTAAAACATATTTTTATCTACGATCATCAAATAATAAATGCATTTAATAAAATAAAAAGTGCTTATATTAGGCCGATAGCCATAACACCAATTTTTTCTAAAATATATGAAGCGGCTCTGAAAAATAGAATAAATAATTTTTTAAATAAAAATCAAATATTAACATATAGACAGTATGGTTTTAGGTCCAATCTGTCCAACACAAAGGCTGCCACTGCTCTTTTTACTGAAGTGATGGATAGATTGGAAAAGGGGTTACATGTTGCAGCTACTTCTGCAACCTTTCCAAGGCTTCCTGACATCCCAGAATCAAGTACAATATGTCAAAAAAATTGCCTACTTATGTCGAAGCAATTGTGTTCAACAAATTACCGATTAGAATTAAAACTTTGTATAATGTAAATTTTAAATGCTGTATCAAAAACTTGCTATAAAAGGCTTATTATAGCATATCTGAATATCTAGGTGATGATTTAACCTATTAATTTTTTTTTTTATTTTCGCAAAAAAAATATATATACAGATCAATTCTGTAAAAAGTTACTGTGTAGTAACGTTACTACAAGATAAACAGACCAATTCTGTAACTCAGTTACTATGATCATAGTAACTAAATTTGTCACTATGAGCATGGTCAGTTACTATCATGAATGAAAGTCATTATACTTTTTATAATAGTTTATCTTGTAGTAACGTTACTACACAGTAACTTTTTACAGAATTGATCTAAAAATGTTGCGTTGGCTCTAAAAAAATATGCTTTTATAAAATTGCATCAAGAAAAAGAAATGAGAAATTTTTATAATATGACAGGGTGTCCATCTATTATTGAAGCAATAAATAACACCCATATTAAAATTATGAAACCACCAGGATTTATTCCACCATTTAAAATAATTTTTAAATTACCTATACAATATCTCTTAAAAACCTACATATACCGAAATAGGTAAGGTATGTGCGCTAAATATTCTTTTTTTAAATAGGTAGGTCCAGCCATTGTCATATAATATTGGATGTACATATATCATTTATTTATTCAGAAACCACTCTTACGGCAGTATAATGTGTAAAGCCTGTAATACATGATGCGATTTCTCGTTTTGAATCTCGTACGAGTTATCGTACGATAAATATTCCTAACGGTATCGGCCACGTGACTATGCGCAATAATCTACTGCGTCGATATCTGTTCATTTCTATACAATATTTCAGGTCTGGAGCATAAATATTGGATGGTTTTCAATATCGTACAAGATCTCGTACGAAAATCCTGTAGTACACGATACAATAATTCTTGTACGATAAATCGTACGAGATTCAAAACGAGAAATCGCATCATGTATTACAGGCTTAAGAAAGAAAACAATAGCGACTTTACAATGTCGTAGGAAAAGAAAGTACATAAGAGCTATGTCGTTGATGGATCGTAAGATTATAAATGTAATATTCTATCTCTTTCTAGCACATAAAAATTAGAAAGAGACCAAAGTTAAGTTCAATTATTATATTACCAATTTGCACAATTTTCAGCTGTCTTTATTTAAACAGTGTTTAGTTTAGATATTGTTTAAAAAAATAGTTACTATGTTTCTGAATACATAAATAAATTAAACACTGTCTAAATTTTAAACAATGTTTAATTTAGACAGTGTTTAAAATGTTGTCTCTGAATAACCCTGTTAATATCTTGAAAACTAAATATAATAAAACAGATCCCCTAAAAAAAAGAAACATGAAAAATGGTTTTGGTTTTTTTTTTTCATTCGTATATGTGAAAGTAAAAACATGTAACATCAACAGAGATTTTAGTGATTATTTGCATCAACTTTTATTTTCAATTGTTTTTATATTTCATTTTTCAGAATATGTGGGAGTGTAAACCCACTTACTGGTTTAAAAGTTAGCGAATAATATAGTGGTCATATCAAATATTTATGGTTGTGGGTGGATACGGCCGAAACGAATTTGAAGTAAACAGAAAATTTAACACACTGGTTATAAATATGCGGATCGCGCCCATGTTTACTATGTGACTTGACATTGGATTTTCGATCTGAATTCTGAACTGTGATCGAAGTACATGACATGTTTGTTGACAAATAGCTTGGCCTTCGCGTTACGAATTAAGAAGTTTTCATTTGATAAGTTATTCAAATTAACAAATAACACAGGTTGTTGGTATGGTGTATGCTTTGTTTATTACTATGCATGTTCAAAGAAAACATAAATATAAACATTTCATCTTGTACTTAACATTGAATAGTTTGGGACGCTTCTTTTATTAATACGTAATTTATGATTTACCAAATACAGAGTGATTATTTAATGGCGAGACGACGTCACCGAATTTTACGTGCCTCCTAGCAGAATACTATGACTATAATAACTTTGAAGAAAATTTGATTATGAAGAAAAAAAGATTATGCGAATGCGCGCATAATCGCCTGCTACGATGTGTCTGAAACGGCAAATTATTAAAATTTCCAGTGACGTCGTCTCGCCATTAAATAATCACTCCGTATGTCAGTTCTTAGGAGACAATACGGTATATGTTTATATGTATTGAAAACTACTCAGAATATAATTTAATTATACATGAAATTAAATATTTATATACTGTGTAATTTATACTTACAAACATATACTTACACAAATACTTACTTAAACAAAACATATACAGTCGATTCCGCTTAATTGGGAGACATCGGGACTTAGGCATGTTGGCCCAATTAAGCGGCTACCCCAATTACTCGAATTTCACATAAAATTAAACAAGGCATATTTTTCTTTCAATAATTTTATTTTATAAACTCTTGGACAAAACTATAAATTACATATAACCAAAAAATATAAACTTTTAAGAAAAAATAATAATAAATTCCAAAATAAAATAATAAATAGGTACATACAATTTAATTCAATGCAAAAATGCGTCAAGTGTAGTCTGTCTTTTGTTTTTGTAACATTTCACTTCTACAAAATCAGCACAGGTATTCAGTGCGGATGTAGGGCTCCCTTCATTTCCTTCCTGCATAAAATAACGCTGTAATATTAAATTCTTTGTACATATTTTTTATTGAGAATATGTGTAACATAATATGTACTGTGATCTTAAATTTACTGTCCCAATTAAACATGTAAATTTACTGTTGGTTCCTTGGTTTGGTTTCTGTTCTTTGGTATTTGGCTCAAATAAGCGGCTGCCCCAATTAAGCGGTGGCCCAATTAAGCGGAATCATCTGTACTTACAAACTATCACATACATTAAAAAATATAAAACTAGTTTATAGATCATTTTAATGATGTGACTTGCATACATTTAAAAATGGACGTTGTAGGACATACAAACCTATTATTAACACGTCCGTGATAGGCTTTTAACGTTTTATGTGATTTTTGTTAGTTATTTATAAACATTAAATGAATCGTATAACATATTGTGATATTGTCACAATTATGGCATAATTGTGTTCTAATGTCCCAGTTCCTTGAGCGGCCTTTAAGCCGTGTAGGTCAAGGTTGCTGACGTACGGTTTTGGGAATTATAGAATGTGCAGAGTGTTGCGTGTTTGTCAACATAAGTTTTAAACTACATTCTAATGTGTTGAGAAACATTATTCAATTGTGATGACTATGGTCTTTAATTGCTGCCAACAATTACACAAATGAATAATGTTTCCAAAACAATTGAGGTAGGACCTGACGTCTTAGTGTCCTGGTTAACAGTTATAAAATGGTCTTAGGTAATAGAGTCGAAGTTAGTCATTCTTGGTAGACAAGTAGTAACCATTCTTGTGAGCATTCTGTTGAAGTCACCAAAACGAGATGTGAGTGTCGTCTACAGGGCTTCTCCACGTGTTCGCCTCGTGCGGATACCTGGGGTGGTTCGACCGATCCTGGAGAAGCCGGGGCAAGAACTAGACTTACATCAGCTTCTAATGGACAACACCAGCAGCCATTTTGACCAACAATTATATTCTGATGTAAATTAATATTATATAATACATTTTGTAGAAAAGATTCCGTTCTTGAATTGATTTTATTCAGTGTAAAAATTCTAAAGTAGAGCTGAAATACAGCCAGTTTTGTGAATTTATCATTTTTATTTATCACAAATAGCAGATTGTTGCAAATTCAATACATGCACATGTATAACTTAATAACTAATATTTATAACTTAAATATAAGTATAACAATTAACAACATTTTATAATTTAAATGAAAATTTATATTAATTTATTTAACATATTCAATAAATAAAAAAAGGCAATTTCGGACTTGTGTTGGATATAATCGTACCAGGTTTTGGCCAATTCTCACATAGTATTTTATAGTATAAGATTTTGGATAATATTCATAATAATAGTTAATTAAAAGTCCAATCAAAGAAGACGCAATAATTTTCATAGTTGAACGACAAACAACATGATGCTGTCATTCGTTTGATATTTTTATTAAACAGTGTCTCTATGGGCCCATCTTCAAGAACATACCTGAAATAAAAATTATTACAATAGACAGAAGCATATATTAATTTAGTTTCAAATAAATTTTTTGTGTTATTTGCAAATTATTTAAAATTGCTTTATACTTGTGTTTCAATGGGTTTAATGGGTTTTAGCTGGGAATCAATAAAAAGACACGACTTCTTCACTCTCACGACATCCAAAACCCGCAATTGTGCAGTAGTAATTGACGAATTTTATGTTTTAATAAATTATCCCATATGCATTAATGTACTGGTTGTCCCGCAACTTTCATTTTTAAATGACGGTTTGGCGTTTGGAACGTCACACTAAAATGATCTATATAATAATAATTTCTTTATTGACCAAATTACAAAGTACATTGTTTTTATAGGTTATAGGAAGGTATATGAATTATAACCCATAAAGTAAAACAAAACTATTTCACATGTTGAAAAACTCCTTACACTATTTTTAATGGGCTAATATTTGGGGGAAAATAATATACTGTATACCTAAAAACTAGAAAATTAGCTTAGGTTTAGATAGTAAAAATCTAGGACAGCAGAATTAGGAAAATAGGAAAACGATAATAGATAATAAACGTTTTATGAAGGGATTTCCGAACTTTCACTTGTAAAACTGTTATGTATATGAACTCTTGCTGAAGCCTGTAAGTCTGAGTGGTTGTTTAAAATAAAATTAAACACTCCACTCTTTTTCATTGCAAGCATCGAGAAAAGTTCTTTGTCTATTTTGGTAAAATAGGTCCACGCTTCTTGGTGGTGACATTTTTAATTAAAATACAAAAATAACTAATAACATTTCATAACCTCAAACGTAGAGGAAAAAGGCGCCAAACGCCAGCAACTTCTAAACCGTTCAACGCATGTGTCTTAACTTACTGCGTCATTGCGATTGCGTACCTCTTCTATCAGTTTTTACAAGAGTACAATTTTTCGAAGTGTTTCTTATTGAAAAAAATGTAATCACGGAAATATTTATGGGTATAAAATTTTACGATATTCTTTTAACAAAAAAAAAAAGAAAGAAACGATACGATACTGGGTCGAATGTACTGATATTAATAAAGTATCGGAAGATTAGTATCGATACTAAAATCGCGATATTGAATGAAAAATATCGATATTGGTATCGTATAAATAGTATCGGAACATCCCTACTTGTACATTCTATCCAAGCTTGTATTTTGGCTATAAGCTATGCTGAGAATTGTAGAACAAGTCACAGGATCTGGTCGTGTAAGCACGAGCTCGAAACGATCCTAGACAATATGTCTTCTGTATAATAACTCAGTAAGATAGCTCAGTATGATATGTAAAAGGAACTGCTTAAAATTAAAATCTCTACACGGTTAAATTTATATCAAATGATAAAAATAAAATCATTAATTGTCTAAATTATAAAAACCATTTTACATTCTTGTAACGAATCGTTAAGAAGCATAAAAGAAAACAAAAAAGTTGTTAGGTTTCCGGTGATGTCTGAATACCCCCCTGGAGTTAGTTGACATGTGTGAGGTGCTCCGGTCGCGAAGGGAGCGGCTGTAGCCGTCACCGCGTGTCACACACGTCCTCTGCAAGGTTACACAGACATGCACTCCCTCCCCCTGCTCGGTGTCTCCTGGTGACCGCAGAGACATGACTCGAGACAACTCGTATGCTCATTGACGACTCGTACTTACTCCCAGTACATACATGAGATATTGTACAAGCCAAGCAACTACAAATAGGAGATGTTATGTTGGCTTAAGTTATTGAAGACATTTCCAGAAAGAACTGTTCTAATGGTAAAGATTTATGCAGTACAACCGTGGGATCGGAATATCTGCTGAAAGAGATCAGATTTTAAACTAAAATTTTTAATATTTCTTAATTAAAAATTATAGTCCCCCAAGGGGAGATATTAAGCGTAACGCTATTTCTAATAGCAGTAAATGAAATTACTAAACACCTTCCAGACAGAGTACATGCCAGTATCTGTATATTTTATCTTGTAGTAACGTTACTACACAGTAAATTTTTACAGAATTGATCTGAATGTCTTAATATAATAAAAACATCATAATATAATAATAATAATACATATAATAAGGACATCATAAATGGGAATCGCAAAAGGAAACACTTCTGAATATATATATAAATCCATCATACAGTCCAAATTAGATTACGGCTGATCTAATACACAACACCGCATTACTTATATCATCTGGAGCCTTCCGCAGTAGCTCTGCTGCAAGTCTAAACTGTGAAGCTGAGATCACGCCGATCAATTATAGAAGAACAAAACTAACATTGTCCTATATTGCAAATTTGTCAACAGATCCAAGCATTCCAACTTACCATAATTTTTTCACAGCCCACAAAACCATATCAGGCGATAAACCTACTTACCTCAGCAAAAACGACTTAAAAATCACTTAACTTCATGGAATAAGCTCTTCCCATACATAACTAAAAAATCATTTAACCATACATCACCATGGATGCTGATCCTTCCCAAATTTAACTAACAACTTAGCATGCATAACAAGAATGAAACAACAAGGGAAATATACGAAAAACTCTTCCTTGAAATGGACTCAAAATTTCATAACTGTCAACTGGATTATTCACCGACGGGTCACATCACCATCATAAAACCGGTGCTGCTTACGTCATCAACGACGAGAAATACATGTACCACCTCCCTGATACAGCAAGTAATTTCACTGCAGAAGCATATATAGTCTGCTAAAAGCCACCGAATACATAAGCAACAAGGAAGACAGAAATTATGATATATATATATATATATACTCACGCAGTGAACACGACGCAGTTAAAGTACTGTATTCAAGGGACACACTGATCCAGAAGATACAGGAAAACTTCCATAACGTGGCCCTCTAGGGGAAAAAGGTAACCTTGGTGTGGGTTCCCTCACATGTGGGATTTAGAGGGAATGAACAGGCAGACCTAACAGCAAAAGAGGCAGCAAACCTTCAAATAACACCGATATTCGTACCTACCAGCGACATCAAATCCAACTTATGGCAAAACATAAAAGAAGACAGGAAACGGCAATGGCATAGTCTAACGAACAAACGAACAAACTTCGCCATATAGGTAACAGAAAAGAACAGAGAGTTCTTACAAGACTCAGAATTGGCCGAAATATCGAATAAAAGGGATTATAAAAAGACTTTTTACCAAAAAAATATTCCGACATCCAGCATTATATTGGTTTCTTACACTTAAATGCCTACAAAATCCTGATATGTGTAAAAATTCACAATTCAGATCATTTTTTAAAATACATTTACAGCTATCGTAAGTTTTATTTAATTTGATGTTGCCAAGTAATCTTAATTTTTATTCATTTTATTATAATAGGATGAAATTTTCACTCTTTCTTTTTCCAATCGTCTCATGAACATGTTAATAATTTCTTCTCCGGCAGCATCATTTATCTAAATCGTTCATTACTCATCACATGAGGGCATAAATGAGCCCACAGCCTCTAGTTATATGAGTATGAGCAATCAGGAGCCGATGAGCAGCCGACCGGTAATCACCGGTGTATGCTGGAATCCAGTAGTTGTGGCAATTAGCTTAATCGGCCGCTAGGATACTAGCTGTGTGATTAGAGGGGGTTTATATAGCGAGAATATATAATTGTGTGTTTGGTTTATTCGATAACTCAATTGAGGGCTTTAGATTAATCAATGTTAACCGCAAACAATGGTATCACCAAAACTCGACTATAAAGGCGTTTAATCTCAGTGGAAAGTAAAGCATTAGATGTTGTGGCAGAGGCAGTCAACATCCAGTAAGATAGCAACAAAGGAATATGATTGTGTTTTGTTCATTTTTAGGATTTTGTAGGTATCAGCTCGTCAAGGATGAAATTTGTAGTTAATAATATTGCCAACTTTAACAGCTTATTATTTGGCATTGGTTTAATATTTTACCGTTGTTTTTTTTTTTTTTTTGAAAGTTACCCATCTTGTCTGTTTAAAGAAATCAGTGTATGCTATAAAAAATATCAAAAACTTTATTTTTAAATTAATTTTGTTGAAAATGGAACGGTCGGAAATTCGCACTATTATGAAGTATGAGTTTTTACGTGGAACTACGGCATGGCAGACCGCGTGAAATATTAATAGTTTTTGGCTGTAGTTTTACTACTTAGCAGACAAAATTAAATTGTATCTTTGAAATTATTTTGCAATGGTCCAATATTAATGCGGACATATTTATTTTGGACGTTTGCCATTGCACGAGAAGTCATTATATTGTACTATTCTAGCCTAGTACTATCAGCAATGGCAAACGTCCAAAATAAAGGTGTCCGCATTAAAATTAAATTGGTTCGCCAAATTTCGTAAAGGTAACTTGAAAACAAAAAAAAAACCTGGCTCATCGATCTCAGCAGAAATATACTGCAACCAACCGGACGAAATGATGCAAAAACTTAAAGAAAAACAGCCTAGATTGGTCAACAAATCGATTCCTATCTTATTGCATGATAACGCTAGACCACACACTGCACAAATGACTCAGGCAAAACTACAGGAATTGAAGTTGGAACTTCTTCATCATCCTCCATACTCACCAGACTTAGCCTCCACTTACTACCACTTCTTCCGCAATTTGGAAAACTTTTTAATTGGAAAACAGTTTAATTCCGACAATGCTGTAAAACTGGCCTTCTAGGAATTCATTGACTCTCGTCCGCCAGGGTTTTATACCACCGACCTGAACAACCTGCCGCTTAAATGGCAAAAGTGTATAAACAATATGGGTGCATACTTTGCTGAATAAAATAATTATTTTTATTTGTAAGTTATCAACCAACTTTGCCTTTTTTTCTACAAATTTCATCCTTGACGACTAATATTAACCGTAACACATCACTCTAAATTTCAATTTCAATAAGGCAGTAAAAATTTAGAAAGCTTATTACCATACATACCTAGTATTGTCTCTAATAGAATTCTGACACACACACATCTTTGAACTGAAAGGAATGTAATTGGCATCATAACAACCACTTATTGATAGACAATAGAAAAATAGCATTAGTAAACATTCACCTCTGCACCTATACATAGAGATGGATGTGTTCCAGTGTAGGCGAGCATAATACCCTCTCTGTTATTAAATTGTTAACACATGTATTCCGTATTAACCGTTATTCCATAAATCGCAAACTTATTAATACGTGCTTTTACATGCCAGCTAACGTTAAGTTATTACCATACGTTACGTGTGTTACGGTAAGTGTTGGGCTTAAACGCCTTTTGTTTTCTATATCAGTGGTTGTCAAACCACAGTTGGTGTACACAGCTTACAAAGGTGCCTTGACAGGAACCATCGAGTCTTAAAATAATCAATAATTCCTTTTAAATCCTTCCAAATATAAATCATTTTAAAGGTATTATTTACTGCCGTTGTAAATATATTTTTATTCTTATTCGTTACCATATCTGCCGTGGCTCTGTGGTAAGCCGGTTGTGTACAAAGCACAGGGACGCGGGTTCAACTCCAAATTCCAGTTTTTCACCGAATTTTCACCGTCCGCTACTGTGCAGTCAGTTCAGAAGTCAACTCAACCTCGAGTATTTAATGCTTAAAGATGGGTACCTTTTTATACAGGCATAATAGAATTAGTTAAAACGACAACATTCATCGTGTAGGTTTCGTATAATGCCGTAGTCAAAAAACTTATTGAGTCTATTATTATGAGGAAGTTTCTCAGCTTTTGCTAAAAGTTCACTGGAGGCCACAGGAGTGGCATACTCACAGTAGTATCCCAAACCCTGGTGATGTACAGTCACCGAAATTACGCCAAATCCTGCTCGTGTACAGATTGACCCGAGTACTATCGCTTATTCTTATTATTATTATTTAGGTTGTCAAGTCTTTGCAATCATCTACTAGGCGCAAACTTCAACACAGGTCTTTTCAGGTATCTTGTTGGCCAGATCGTCTATCTGCTAATCTCTCCATCTTTTGCAAGATCGAAAATGTTCAATCATCTTTCTCAGAGTCTTATTTGGTGATATTCGACTTCAGTAAAATGATTCAGTAGAATTCGACTTGTCGCTATCTCTATTTATTAAGGTTCTATTATGGAGCCCTGCATAAGTATAGAGCGTACTTTAGTTTGATAGAGAGTGATCTTGCTGTTTCTAAAGGGTAGTATTGTTTCGAAGAGGGTCCGAGTGATAAGTAAGATTAGCAACTTGAGTTCTGCTTCTGTTTTATTGTTCTTATTTTTTATTTATTGGTTTAGACTTTCGCCATTAAACCAGAATTAACATTAAATTTTCTTTATTTTCTAAGTGATTATCTTATTTAAAAACAGCAGTTGAGAATCTTTTTCATAAGAAGGCCATGGTAATAGTAGGAGATAAGGATTTGCCAGGAGGAATAGACGGTTTTAAGAGTTTGATTGAATTTGAGACTAATAAATAGGGTCAATTCTTTTTTAGGAAGGCTTATTTTTTATACTAAGGCATACTTGATATCCTTAGGGCACGAACACTTGATTTTTTTTTTCGGCGTAGGTTCATCGGTGCTACAAGCTACAAGCGCATGTTTTCGGCACCGGTTTATTAAAACGAATTAATTAAAAAATGGCCTAATTTAGAATTAGGCCGTTAATTAGAATGTTAAGTGTTACATACTCACTAAAACTTAATACCGACGATAAATAATTGTAAACTTTTAATAACTAATAACTATGAAATATAAGTGGTTTGCCAAAAATTAAATAAAAAAAAATAATAATAACTGTCAGCTTTTTCTAAGCTGGTGATTAATGTTTTTTTGATCCCTCTTTACTTAAAGGCGCATGGTGTATGCGTCTACAATTTCCGAGAATCGTACTGCGTGTCCGTCTACATTTGAAAATGAAGGTATATTTATTCTCGCCAGTCGGCTCCGGCTAGCCAGCACTTATAGTCGCTGAAGAAAATATTTCTACGTGTTCATACCCTTAAAATAAGTAAGCAATAATATGAACCTTAGTAGATGCTTCGCCGATGAAGTGATCATATTTGCCAAAACAGGTCGACAACTACAAGAACAATTAACAAAATTACACGAACAAAGCAAAGTAGTATGTTTAGAAATTAACTTAAATAAAACAAAAATAATAACTAACAGACAAACAGAACAAAACATATTCATTGAACAAGAAGAGATAGAGTACGTACAGTACCACATATATTTAGGTCATCTATTATCTTTTGAAAATAGGATGGACAAAGAGATAAACAGAAGAATCGCTATGGCTTGGAGTAAATTCTGGTCATTGAAGCATATTTTGAAGGGAAACATAAGCTTAGAGGTCAAGAGAAGAACTTTTGACATGTGTGGAAGTCCACTTTTCGTTATTTCTAGATTTTAATGTTTTGCATTTGAATGGAATTAAAAATATTCCTAAAGAGTAATAGACTTATTTTACATTTTTGGTATTCTCAATGCATGTAATTTTATTATACGATAAGTGTTATCGGCGTTATTTGAAAAAAACCGTGGTTTTGGTGTACCTCAATGGACTGGTCTTACTTTCAAAGGCAATGATTTGCTGAAAATGTTGATTTCTCCTAATGAAATGGAATTATAGTAGCAAAAAAATGAAAATTTTATTTAATTATTTATTTTATTTCAATATAATTTTATTCTTTGTTAGAAAAATAACAAAAAAAACAAAACAAAAATTTAATTTTATAGGAAAAAATTGAAAAAATATGAAAAAATATTCAATTATAAGTTGTATGCATATAAATTATATTTTGTTAGTTTAGACTTTTGAGATTTTTAAAGTATTCATGATGAATGGGTGGTATATAAAGTAATAAATCCATCATATCTTTATATTTTTCTTTAGTAATAGCCCTAGTTTTTTATATAATGATGGTAATATTATTTTTCCGTAATTGCACGGGCTACCGCGCTTTGATGATAAATCAAGAGATCTTTTTCTATTGACGTTTTATAAAACATTTTATATGGGGCATTACTCAAAAATCTTATCCAGGAAATATTCAACCAGTTTATTATCAGTATTTCTCCATCAATATTTTTCCTTCTTCTTAAAATTGCCTCCTTGAGAGGTTTGGTAGAGTAAAAGTCTTCACTTTTCATTTCATGTACTAAAAAGGGATTATGCTTGCGACATTTTTGTATCAATTTATAATAATCCTGGGGTATTAATCGGGTTTTGGTTCAAGAGAATTTATTCGAGTGGACTTGTCTCACTTTCAAATACTTACACTTATTTGAAATACTGTTAACCATATAAACTAACAGTAACAAAATTGTACTGATACTGAGTCGATATTTATTGTAAATTATTAAAATCATGAAGTTAATCTCAATTTGTAGTAAGACGTAACATTAACTCATATTTTTCACAAAATAGACTTATCTCACTTTCAAAATCAACGGCTCATATATGGCTCACAGACATGGGCACTATCAGAAAAACACATCCAAAAGATTAGAGTTTGTCAAAACAAAATGGAAAGAAACATCCTAAACATAACGTGGAAAGACAAAGTGCCGAATATAGAAATAAAAAATAAAACTAAGATATCAGATGTAGTGCAAACAATAAAATCTTTAAATATCTTAAAAAAAGCTTAAAATAAAATAATAATATGAGCCTTTTGTGAAACATTGGTTCTCTTCTTTCTGCCTGTTGCAAATACACTTAGCTCTAAATTTGATATATAAAAGGCGCTTTTACGACAAATCATACAGTCATCATAATCTAAATTATCTTAATAAGAACTAGCATGGGCGTCAGCACGTCGTTTGCTTTAATTCCGGAATAACCAAAGATTCAGGCCAGAAGATTTCAAAATTTTGGTTATGTAATGCCTAATATTATTTTTTTGTTGAATCAATTCACTTTATACTCCTTATAATAATAAACAAACATTTTAAGATAATTTGAAGTACAGTAGTTTCGTTTTATTATTGAAATATAAATATCTTAAAGAGTTTTGAAGACACTGTTTTACCTAAACACCTTTTGTTTAAAACTTCATTTAAAAATATAAATTTTCCATTTCGCTAATTAGTATGTTTGACTTATGCCGACTCTAGTTACTTCTTAGAACGTTGCTTATTATGCTTGTGTAATATTTAAAACATAAATGATAATTTTAGTGAAGTTAACTTAATGAAGAATTGCATATGTGCATATGTGTTACAGAGAACTATTTACATTCTTCTTACATTGTTATTCGGTATTCATCCGTTGCAGAATACCATGCATAATATAATAGATAAAATAATAATAATATTTTATGGTGCCATACCTATTAAGAGCCAAGTTGCTTGAAACAACAAGCCTAAAAACGGAACGGACGGCGATGACGGATTAAAGACATATCTACAAAAAACTAATTTTCAGTCTGTTTGTTTGTTTGTTGGGCTGGCTGTCTGTTTGTCTGAGATTCACGTAAAATGAGCTGAACATATTTTACTTAATTTTGTATGGTGACAGAACAAGACCTGTATTCGAACATGGGCTATATGGCTTCTCAATGGTTTTGAGATTAATGGGGACATTAATTGAAATTCTTAAAATTGTGTAAGTTTGGTCAAAAGTCAACCTACCGAACAATGTACTGGAACAGAAGATGGCAACCTTTTTTATCAATTCCTTTTTTTTAAGTTGTCAGCCTTATTCGGTAACTTTTTGACCGACCATACTTTCTTTTGTAATTTTTATCTTATTTACGCCCGTTTACATGTGGATATTTACGTCGACTTAAATACGCCTAACGTGTAAGAAGCTAAAGCAGCGCGGCACTAATGTGTTAGTTAATGTTTTTTTTTCCTGTGTCCCGGTTTTCCTTCACTTAAATCTGGTCACCCTATATATTACCGAACCTTGCCTTAGAATATGAAGTAGAAGATTAGAATATTTTTTTACAAACGTGCATAAGCTAAATGCCTATAATATTTAGCTACTTGTTAATGAAACAACTTCTTTAGACTCGTTGATAAACGTAGCATGTCTAAAAACTAAAATCAGAAGCAATGTTTAATTTATTAGTTGTATATTCGAAAGCAATTTAGTCGAGGCACCCTACTCATTAATCCTGATGACTTATTATAAGCTGACCGCCGCTACATGAACCGTGTGACCGGTGTAGAAGGGGGTGTATGTGCGTTGCACGTGGTTTTATTTTAGAGCCGTGCTCTGGCCTGTCAGTGGGCAGGTAGCACGCGGCTCGACCGCCACAGGCATCCACGATCGCCGCAATGAACGCAACTCACTGGATTCCTTCGCCATGAACTGGATAACACAAGGGCGCCTCAAATTATTCAAGTAATAGGGTGGTAGTACCGTAGGTTGAGTATATGAAAATATAACTAAGGAATAATTTACAAATTTAATCTACAAAAGAATAGTGCTGGAATGCTGGGAGGAAAGATCCAGAAAGGAAGATGGTACGCATGGGGGGAGATGAGAAAGGAGTATTACTGGAGATGCGGAGTGGATGCGACAGAGGTGGAAAAGAGAAGAAATGAAGGGATAAGCGTGATTGAAGAGGTGTGGAGGAGAGATAAGGAAGTGGGGGAGCAGAAAGGACAGTCAGAATAGAGATATAAAGGAGTGCAGGGAGATACAGGGAGGTCAGAACTACAGGGGTACCAAGCTACTTGAAGGCAGAAAGAGAAAGGTCAGGAGGGAGGGTTAGGAGGATTGCGAGGCTAAGGTGCGGGAATGAAGGAGAGGAAATAGATATTGGAGGATACAGGACGATAAGATGTGCGGGGAGGAGGAAGAAGATATAGAGCACTTCGCGAAGAGGTGTAGGGAGATGACAGTGTGGTCGGGGAACACATTGGACTTGTTGCACGAATATGGAAGGGGGGAGAGGTAGGCGAGGGAATTAGAGGCAAGAAGGATTGAGATTGGGGAAGGATAACAGGAAGGTGTAAAGGAAGGACGGAAGAGGCCCGGTGGGAAGCAGAAGGGGGAAAAGGAAGGAAGGAAGGGGCTTGAGGTTACCTGGGAATGGGGAGGAAGGAAGGCACAAGGAGGAGGGGTGAAGAAATGGTTGGAAGGGAAGAGAATGGAATAAATAGTAATGTAATGTAATGTATGGTTAATATGACGTTGGAATGTTCATATGAGATATGATATGTTTTGTAATTGTAGTAAATACCCTAAACACCGAAAGGTCGAGGGGAAATAAAGGATTATATATACTAAAAAATAATTTGAAGTAAAGCAATAATAAGGCAGAGCCCCGTACAAGTAAACGCTGACCGGGGCAATCATCCTGGACCCCATGTTCCTACTATATACAATACCAAACGGTTAATGAAATACGGTTAGAGTTCACATAGGGCCCCGTGACAAGCAAATGCTGTCTGTATTTTATTAACTATTTTGTATTGCATATTGAACGAGTGCGAGGCCCCAGAAAGCACGAGGTCCAAAGCAATTGTCCAAGTCGCCCGTGCGCCACGTTGGCCTTGATTAGAACTGCCATGGTTCCGTGGTCGGACGATTA
Organism: Liopterus haemorrhoidalis; assembly: GCA_963971575.1. Classification (NCBI taxonomy): domain Eukaryota; kingdom Metazoa; phylum Arthropoda; class Insecta; order Coleoptera; family Dytiscidae; genus Liopterus; species Liopterus haemorrhoidalis. The sequence continues at coordinate 22,858,905 of OZ020620.1, forward strand.
CATACAGAACAGAAAGACACCACTTTCCGATAGTATAATCAGCTGATGAGTCGACTTAGCCACGTGGCTTTCATATACTTTCGGTGGTCTAGAAATGATAGTTATCTTCTCTGTGAAAATAATAACAATTATCAATAGTTATACACTATCTGCGACGTTGAGTCTTTGCTCCAGGATTCTTAAGAGTGACCTGAATAATTTCATTATAGTATAAGCATCTTATAATAATATATCTCAGGTTGGTGGAAAAAATCATAAGTCAAATAATTTTTTGTAGGTTCACTTCATAAATATTAATAAAACACATTTTTCACAAAAGTATATAAGAGACTTCATCTTACTTTTGGTGTAATATTAATACCAATTTTCCTAGCGCTACAAGTTGAAGTAGCAGATAAAAAAAAATGTTTACCTGTAAAATTACATGAATGTCCTTTTGTCCGACATATAATTTGTCCTGGGATATAATTGTTATAATTGTTAAGTGCAACAAACTGAAAATCACGGAATGAGTTAGATAAGCCCAAATATAACGAATATGGCAACAATAAAACCGCAATATTGTCCGAAAAACGAAAAAGGTTTCTATTATAAGTGCATAAATAAAGCACAAATATGTACAATGGATTCATTAGTCGTGTGACAGTATACCAAGGAACAAATTTTCAAAAGGTTGCAGTTCTAATTCTGACGTACTGACCCGAGTCGTGATGTCGGCGAAAAAGTAAATTCAGAGCGACAAAAATAAGATTTCTGAAGAAAATTGTGGTAAAACGAAATTCAGTCGTTTTTCAATTCTCTCTCTATGTGCTGTAATCTTAGAACGGTTTTCATTGAGCAAATAGTTGAACAACGTCAGATGTGGTTAAAATAGATAAAAAAAAACAAGAAAAAAAAGAGTTACCAGCTACTAACCTGAAAGAAGTAATTAAAAGGAAAATGAAAGATAAACATAAATTAATGTGGATGAATACAGGAAACATCAAACTTCATACCGTAAAACTCGAAACGAATATCTGAGATCTCGACAAACGTCACAATGAATAAACGATCCTGACAAGATTGAGAAACGGTCATAAACGAATAACTCGTAGTAACACATAGTAAAAAAACTAAACCCAAAAACATGCACGCATTTCAACGAAATTCTTATTGTTAATCGCATAATTATTACAAGCACCCAATATCACTACATTAGACAAAACTATAATATATCGAAAACACAAGCACTACAATATAATACTGTACTTCACAAGACTTTACAAACTGATCGAGACTGAGAGAACCTATACATCTATTCAACAAATATATATCTACTTCACAGAGTTCTATGCAAACTATCAATAACGTATTTGAGCAACTCGTACCCAACGTATATTGTATGTTCGTAAATTTTATCTTCGTTTGTTATATTTGAATACAGAAAAACATTCAGAAAATCACATGTGTATTTTTGTATCTGAAGTTGTTCTACTTCAGCGGAGCATATCCGAACGAATGGAATCGCTTAATTTGAATGACTTTCTAGATTGAACCCTACCGTTTTTCTAACAAGCATCGGACAAGTAAAGCCTCACCATGTATACCGAAAGGCCAAAGAAAGACCAAGGAAATTATTCAAATAACTGTAGAAAGAAGAGGAGTGGAATATTTGAAAAACGAAGACCATGACAAAAGTTTCAATAGTTGAACACAGATAGATGAGGTTGTATGTTCGCAAAAACGGCGTTGGCCTTGGTAGCGTAGAGATAGCGCTCCTGCTTCACGAGCCAAAGCTCCCGAATCACGGTCAATGAATGGATGTTTCTGAGCCACAGTGCAATTGGGACTTAGGTCCTGTTCTGTGGTTCTTTTAAAAAAGATGTATAATGAAAGAGAGGCAAAAGGAGATTTTGAAGCAATGCAACCATGAAGAATATGCAAAAGACAAATTCAAAACGCTGTAACAAGAAAAGGGTGGAATTAGAAGAAACGAGAACTGTAACATAAGATAGAAAAATGTGACTTGAGAAAACAGCTGATACCAGAAACTGTAAAAAAATATTAAGGATAAAACAAGTAAAAAGTAAGTAGGAAATAATATTATCTACGGCACTGTGTACATAGGTAGATTAGAGCGATGCGTGGGCTAAACCAGAACTGCTTTTAAGTAAATAATGCCTTAACACACTCACACTCCACTCTGACATCATAAATATTCAGAACGCACCCATGAGTTTTTATGAACCGTCGGTCGCTTGCGCATACCCAGAGGTCGCTCGGTGACTACAGATAGGACGATGTGCCCCCAACATGACATTGAGCCATGTCACTCAGACATTCACAGGTGACAACTAGGAGGGTCAACGGAGAAACTTGTCAATAAGTCAGATAAGTGGGAGGTACACAAAAACTGGATCAGTTTTTTGTGAAAGCTATTAATAAATTAGAGCGGTTTATTTGGAAATTTGTTTTTAGATTTATATATGAAACAACACAGTTTTGAAATATTTAATTTTTAGATTATTTTACTTTCACACAAATATGTGAACCCAGCGCCGGCTTTACCTTAGACAGAAAAGTCGCACATTGACAAAGCCTCAAGAATTCCAAGAAAATCTACAATTAGCAAAGAATACGCACTGTTGCAAATAATTTTGTTTTATTATAACTACATGTTGCATTTATTATTAAACTGTTACATACGAGTTGGTTTTTGGTGGATCAGCTGTTTAGTTGGTAGGTAGTCCACAGTTGGCTCATCATCATCATTAGGGCGACATTTTCAATCTGTGTACCTTCAGCAGTAATATGCTCCATATTACGTCCTTTTTTTTTTAGCCCACACTGTTTATAGCACCTAAGCAGATCCTGTAATTTGTGTAAATATTTTTTACACAAATTATTTGTCATAGTCGCTTACGTAAGAATTAAAGCTGGTATGCCACAAGGCAGCATACTCGGACCAATATGATTGATTCTCTTTGTACGAGACATTTGTTCCGGTAACCGGGAACTAAAATAGCCAATAAAATATATACTGACCACACGACAATAATAACTCAAAAATTCTGACAGTTCTTCAGACATGTATTACCGAACTACAAATGCCATCTGCCATTGACTATAGATGGAATATAAAAGTAAACCCAGGGAGGTACGATTGTAAAATTTTCAGGTTCAAATGAATTAGTAAAATTTCAAATTTGTTCAAATTATGAAGGATCATCAAAACTCAATAAGTATTAATAATTATATAATTAGCTGGAATCCAAAAGACGGGACTATAAAATACGTTGAGGTACAGATGTCACCGGCACCGGTCCGTGAGATTTTTTTTCCAGTCCGCAGTTCCGGGGTTTGTAGTTTGGAGGGGATGACCTTTTTTTATGTGCTCATCATTTATATTTTGGAGGTGAAGACCTTTTTTTGCTCATCACTTATATTTTGGACATGAAGACCTTTTTTTGCTTATCACTTACATTTTGGAGATAATACCTTTTTTTTGCTCATCTCTTATATTTTGGAGGTGAAGACCTTTTTTTTTGCTCATCACTTGTAATAATTTTGCGATACACATTACTTTTTAAACTTGCCGCAATAAACGCCTCTTGGTTCATTCGGAACCTACAACTGCATGATAAACTATCAATGCCAACAATAATAGACTTCATTAAAAAGACAACAGAAAGATATATAAATAGTGCGGGAATTAGTGAAGTTGGGATCATTTATAAATCGGACAAAAAATAAAAGAAGACACAACATACTCCCAACAATTAAATAAACTTTGGCATAGTATTTATTTACAAATAGAACGATTTACATTATTTATGAGTGCTAAACAAAGAACGTGTATAAAGAACTGAAAATTCATTAGGATGTGTTTATTAAACGCTATTTGCGCAAAATTCTGCATATTTTCCAGCCGGAAATAATCGCTAACACAGACCAACTTAAGAAAGCAATCAGACAGAAGTTGGCCTGGAAATAAAAAAAGCGTAAGTGGAAATTGATTGGTAATATTCTGAGAAGACCAGTGAACAACATAACCACACTTCCAAGACTTTCGCAAGAAAGCCTACAAAGGGTGTTGGTCCCCTTGTAGCAGGGAAATGATCAATTCAAATTAAGTTGGCAGATATTGGCAAGACTTGATCGGAAATAAAATCCTTAGCCAATAACAGAGTAATAGAGCAACTTACTGTAGCGACCCTATGTTCTATGAGGGAGTAATAGGCACTTAAATATGTATTAGCCGGTATGTTTGTGCTTCGTACAGTTTTACAGTTAAGTACATTTTTGCTGTAACGTAAATGATAAGTGATATATGTATTTCAATTTCAAGTAGAACTGAAAATAATCGTTTGTTTATTCTAAACCATTCGCAGGCAAAAGGAGCAAAATTTTTCAAAATCAAGTAATACTAAGTAAGATAATTCGTTTATAGGTAGCGCTCCCCATATTCCCTCCAAACATTCATCTTCTTAACTTAGTCGAACAACAGTCTTGAACAGAAAAGAACGTTTCTTCATTCTTAACAACTTTTCTTAAATATATTTTTCTGTTAAGTATATGATAAATTAGCTATTTCAATTTTATAGGTAACACTCCCCTTAGCCCCTTAAGTAATATTCTTATTAAAAATTGCATTGAATAAAAAAAGCAATATTTCTTTATTTTAAACACATTTCTTCATATATTTTTTTCTCATATATATATTTTTGGTGTAAAGTTAATAGTAAGTGAGATATTTCAAGATTTTATGTTTTAAGGTGTCCCCCCGTAACTCCCTAAATATTCATCTAATTGAAAATGTGGATAGAATAACATAGAGTTGTATTTTTCTTATAAACAATTTTCGTCATACACGATTTTGCTGTTAAGTCAATAAATAAGGGAGATATTTCAAAAGATTAGCTTTAGGATGTTGCCCCGTAACTTCTTAATCTTAAGTATTCATCTAAATGAAAAATGCATATAAATAAAACTGTTTTCTTATTATAAACTATTTTCTCCACGACCATTATAGAATTTGCCAATTCTAAAACCAATTTTGACTACAGAAAGTTAATATTCTAACACAAGAGTTGGAATGTTATTCTAAAACAATTATTTTCTTATGCATTTTGCGTGTATTTCATTCCATCACTTGTTATGGAATAACTATTCCATGCTTGTTGTCTTTTGTTTTTGTAGGGTTACATTAAGATATATGCAACGTTTACATTAAATAAATTCAACATAACTTCCTAACCTAAAATAGTGGCCAATTTGCGGCAAATTAAACTAAAATTAAACAAATAATAAATAAAAAAATAATTAGTTTAATTAATTGATTAATTTGTTATGTAATATAAATTATTTGTTAAGATAAAATGTTTGTCCCTCGTAACTCGCCAAATATTCATTTAATCAAAAAAATGCTTAGAAGATTTGTTTTCTTATTATAAATTTTTTTTTGTGATATACTATTTTGCTCTAACTTCAATAATAAGAGAAATATTTCAAGATTTTAGTTTTAGGGTGTCCACCGAAACTCCCCAAATATTCACCCAGTTGAAAAAATGCATGTAACAAAAAGATTTGTTTTTATATTATAAACAATTTTCATTTTGTACATTTTTTATTTTAAGTCAGTAATATTTCCCTTATATTAAATTTTTTAGGAAACTAGCCGAAAAATAGCCTATGTACGATTTCTGGTTGTACTCTATCATTGTACCAAATAGTGGCGAATTAAGTTGCTTGGGGGTCCTGGGCGGTAAAATTAAAATGGGCCCTCTATTATTTTAAATAGAATGGAAATATTTGTAAATAGGCCTCGGTGCACCCCCCCCCCCCCCGTCTTCGTTGGCCCCGAGCGGCCGCCCAGTCCACCCACCGCTTAATGCGCATCTGGTACCAAATAACGTGAAAATATGCCAAGCAGTTTTTGTGTGAATCTCAGCTAGATATACAGACAAACAGTGTTTTTTTTGCAATTATTGTCCTGTAATCAAACGTACTTATGGGATTGTTATATTGTAACCGAGTTTAACTAAAAGGTTAAACTCGCCTAAGCTTTTAGAAACCGGCCCTTAATAGAGCAAGATCGAGGATTTACTTTTGTAAAAGAGATAAAAAAATTAATGACAGTACTAAAAAAGAGAGATAGTAATTACTAATAGAATTGAATGATTGATTATGACATTTAGTTTTCAACAGAGAAAAAATTATATAATGATGAAAAAATTAATTAAAACAAATTTGTTGGTGATTTTAAAGATACCTAAAATAGTCAGCTACAATTATTATAACGTATGTATCCATATATACAATAATGTAATAGACAAATTGCCTAAAGTTCATATTCACTCTCTGCCTCAATCAGTCAAAGCGATCTTACAATGTCAATAGTTAAAACAGGTATGAATATAAGAGAATGGTTGCATGTGTTGTGGGTGCACGCGAAGAGAAAGAAGTCTCATTACGGCGAGCTCGTGCCTCGTGCCGGCTGACCTGGCCTAGCGCGGCTGGAGCTGGAGAATGAGAGACGCTCACCGCGGTAGCGCCCATTACACTCCGACCTAGACTGACGGACGCACGACTCGGACACGCCGCACTGGGGACCACTCTTCTATAAAACCCACGCTCCTACTTCATTATAATTACAAGATTTTAATGAATTTTAAAGAATTACTATATACAGCTTATAAGTCAGAGCTGACTTGTTAGGTTTTTTTAAATTTAATTACTGAATATAGTTATTTGGATAAGTGTCATAATACTGTATTAATAAAAAAATATTCTAATTTAATATGCTCTTATTCGAAATAGGCTTCTGTAGCAGATACACATCGTTGCTAATGTTTTTTCTACTTTTGGAAGCATTCCTTTCAAGCAGTTTTAGGAATCGCTCCTAGATAAGCTTCGGAATTTGAATGAAATAGGTCATTTTACAAGCTCTTAGGACCCCTCTCTCATGGGTCCCAGGTTCTAGATATGTCTAGAGCAGGGGTTCTTAAACTTATGTAGTCCGAGGACCCCCTCTTGAACAACATTTTTTTTTTTTTTTGCTGACCCCGTCTCAACCCTAGGCATTTTACGTCATTCTTGAGACTTAATTTCTGGCTTAGTAATCTCATACGTTATAGTAAATATTGGTAAAAATGTATCACTGGTTATTTTAATAAATGGTCTTGCGCATTTATAGAAATGAACATTTTTATTAGCATTACGAATAAAAAACATAAAATGAATAAAAATAGTAGTAAAAAGAATTAGAAAAGTTGCAAATTAAAATACGTTAGGCACATACAAACATTTCTTGGTCAAATATTGGTCAAAATAGATCTTATTATAAAATATTTCTGTAAATAATTTGTAGATGAATAAAACAAATTTAATTTTTCCTAATTATTGTTTAGTTATGTCAATAACTAGTTAGGTAACAACAAATACCAAAAAATCCTGACCATGTAGGATTTTTATTAAATGAGTTATTTGAATAAAAGCGAAAAGTTGGGGAATGTAAAGTTAATGTCAAAATTGTTTCGCGGACCCCCAGGTGTCCGCGGACAACAGTTTAAGAAACGCTGGTCTAGAGGATATGGTAGCTCAGGAATGATAGTGACTTTATTCTTCTCCGAAAGCTACTGAATCAGAAAGTAATTGTGACATATGCCTTGTAGCCAAACGCTTATAAAACCCTTATAACGTAACCGATATATCTGTCTGTATGGAAGACATAGTAACCAGATAACTCAATCTATAGAGTTGAAATTATAGATATATGTAGTTGTGATTTCGAAAAAATTATTATAAAAATATATACAGGCTGTATCAAACCACTCTGTCCACCCCGATTTTCTCAAAAATGTGTGAACAAGTTTGGGGAAAAAATTCAATGGCCAAAGTCTACCCAAAAAATTGAATGGTATAACTGAAATTTTCCGGAACAAACCGGACGTGCGGGATGTTAGGGACAACTTTAATTTTTTTAATTGTAACGTATGTCGAGTTGGAAATCTTTGAATATAGTTAATAGAAAATAACTTTTAAACATTTTTTTAATATCTTTTTCGGTTTACGAAAAATAGTATTCCCTATAACAGTCTTTCCACAGTAAAATAATCCAGCGCCCCCTCCCCCAACAAAAAACCAAAATTAAAAATTTACACTTTTCTCTAGGTATGTATTTTATGCAATGAATTTCCTACTACGAATAAAAAATGATGAGAAATAGAAATAAAACACGTTATTATTTTTATAAACATTATATATTTATTGCCTTTTATGTCATATTAATATCACATACATTATAATAATATTTAAATAGAATAAGTAAATAATTCAATATAATTTAAATGAGATTCTTGAACTTCATGTGATTGCGCCAATTTCGTAATATTAGGTTCAAGTTTGGTCAAATATGATCTCAAATCTCCCCTTTGGCTTATTTGTAATCGATTTCGTGATTTTTTCAATATATGCATTACTTCTTTCCACAGAAGAGGAGTATTGATGGCGAAAACGAACCCAAAAAGCATTATAATCACATTGATTGAATATTATTTTGGCTTCACTGTCATTTTGTAGCTGAATAAACTGTTCTTTTAAATTTTGACTGACACTTTCTACGTCTGATAAAAATTGGATTAATTAACCAAGCTGGTATCACAAGTTCCTGCAAGTCTTTGAATCGTATTACCATATCTTCGATAAGGGCGTCAATGTGGCTACAGTATGTTTCCACGAAACTAAGAGGAAAATTTCATTTTTTATGTTGTCTATTTAAAATATCATCGTAGGGTGGTACTGCTGAAATGGCACCTTTCAAAACATTTGACAATTCATATTTGACATTAATTATATGTCAATTTATTTTTTTAATTGAAAAGTATTTTTATGCAACCAATATAAGAACATAACATCAGAAAATATGCATAAGAGACAACAATTAGATAAATATATAAAAAAATACATATATAACGTTTATGGAAAACTTTTAGAAAAAAATGGAACAAAATTAAAAAGAAGCGAAATTATAGACCTTGTGGCAGATATTTTTTCAGTAAATCTTGGTGTCCTTTTTGTTGTGAAATATAAAATAATTTACCCATTTCAATTTCTTTAGATTTCTGAAGGAGCAGTAAGAAAAATTTTAAATGAAGGTGTAGTAAATTTAAGACCGACGAACATGGGAAGAGGTAATAATAAGAAAACAGATAGAACCACAGACTACATGTTTCGGAAAGATTTGCAGAGAAAAATTTGGGATTTACATTAAAAAAATGAATATTTTTGTTTAAATATGTTATTAAATTTTGCAAAACAAGAATTAGATTTTAGGGGCAGCAGAATAAAATGATAAATTATTATTATATAATATGTATTTTTGTTTTTTATATTTTATCACCATATTTCATTGATAATCGTAATATTTTTTTACTATTATACGAGTAATAATCGAAAGTTTGATGAAATAAATATTAATATATACATTCAAAATATTTGACATGTCAATCACTATTTTGACATGTCAATTTAGTAATAACCTCAATATGATGCAACTTAACCATACTTTTAAAAGCCATATTTACAAGTTCACATCATTCTACAAAAGTCTATTTACACCACAACAGTCACTAAAGTAACCAGATCTAGTTTCGTATTACAAATTGAGACAGATTATACCTTATTTTCTATAATGCCCACTCGAACTTCTGCAGCGCCCCCTAAATGCTAAAAATTTAAAAACGCCTTACAGAAAGTAAAATATTTTTTATTTTATTTTTTTTTTATATTATAATATTTTTATTATGTTAAAATGTTATTTTATTTAGAACAGTGGCGTAGCAACTTCAAGCTGCGCTGGTGTGCAGAAATATTTTATGCGCCCTAAGATTGGCAATACTTAATGAAAATTACGATATTTATTTGAAGAACATTTTAGAAAAGCAACAATACAACAAAAAATAGTTTTTAAAAGAAGAAAAAAAAAATATATATATAAGCTAATAATATTAAAAAATTTATGTGAAGTGTGAATCTTCACACATTTCTGGGTTTTGCAGGTATTTAGTAACTGAATGATGATTATTTGGGATGCCAAAACAATTTTAGAGCCACTGACAATTCTTGAATTATTTAGTGTAGTCGTTATGTGCTGCCATCTGTATAAAGTTTGAAGGGGGATATTGTAAACATTGGCCCAAATTTTATGTCAAAATATTTTTTTATGAATTTAAATTCGAATGCCTAATACCATTATTTAAGTTTCTAAATATGTACAGTATTTTATTTATACAGCAAGGTTCAGTAAGATTTTTAAAATTGCGCCTATGGCTTCCATTGGTTGCTTATATCATAAGTCCCGCCCTCTGATTTCGTCAAACATAATTAAATTATAATTTCAACACTTTCCACTGGTTATTAAATTTACGCTTTTAAAAAATAAATGCAACATTTATCAAAATATAACTAGAATTTTGACAAAATAATTTAAACAAAATAGAAATGCAAAAAAAAAACAGAAAAAAATAAAATTAACAGGATTCGAACTCTGCAACGTTCGCACTGCAATTTACTAAGTGCGTTACGAAACCATCTGAGCTACCAGAGTTTCTTATCTGAAGTGTTACATAGCGAATTAAATATTTGACATATTTTAGTTAAAAACACAAAAAATGCGTTATTTTCCGAAAACATAATCTGATCAAACATTCCTGTTGTACTATTCCGGTTCACACAAATGTACATTACTTAGAATTTTTTCAGATTTTTAGTTTAAACCATCTGGGCTACAGGGTGTGGGACAAAAAAATTTTTGCACAATTTTGGCAAAAATCGCATCAAAATAATTTATTTTGCAAAAATAAAATTTTGATCGTTAATCCACGTACTAAGGGCTTTCATTTTATACCCTACTCAGAATTTTAAAAAAATATATTTTTTTTTGATGAGCACATTTTTGTTTATATTTTTAGGGGGATATGTTTTTTAGATGTTTTAGTATTTTTCCTATGTGTGGGTCAAAGAGTTGTATAAGCATGCCAAATTTCAACTCTCTAGGTTTAGCCGTTTGGCTACAATTTTTACCGAACAGACAGACAGACAGACAGACAGACAGACGACAAAATGACGGTATAAGGGTTTTTTGGTCATACCTACAAAACCCTAAAAACTTACCAAGAGATTTATAGGTATACAATTAGTGTTTAAAACATTTTTTTTCGACTTGTAGCTTCCGCAAAAATATCTATTAAATCTTCATAATTCATTGATCTTGCACGATCGTTTTCAATACTAATTAATGTTTAGTCACTCAACCGCTGTTATCCTATAGTACTTCTAAGACAATTTTTATAATTTTTAACTTTGAAAATGATATCTCAGCTGACGCAGATGTTATAGAAAGTATTAAAAACAGCATAGAAGCTGTGCACATATTGTCGAAACTAGATTGTACTATTGTCTATTACAAATATTTTGGCAAGTTCTCTTGTACTGGAACATAATTTAATTTTGTCTAAAAATACTGATCGAAAACTTTATATCTGCTGAGGAAATGCATTTGTTAAATCCGTACTATATTTTTCTTGTAGTAATTTGAAGTTTTTCATCAATTTGGCGCCCTATAATTATAATTTATTTTGTCCGGTAGGTACGCCCCTGATTTAGAAGAGTTCAAAGTGTCTTCCATTTTGATCTCAACACTTTCGCATCCTTACTCTTAAGCTAGTTGTAGCTCGGAGCATAATAATAAAAGAATGCGAAAGTGTTCAAATCAAAACGGAAAACACTTCAAACACATGCAAATAAAAGTAGTTAAGTTTCAAGTCGGTATAGAGAATATTATGTTTCGTCAACCGATAAAGAGATACATATACATAAACATACATATATGAATGTCTTTTTTGAAAGAAATTGAAAAGTTACTAAATAGGACACACTGGAATGTTTGAAAATTTGCAATTCACATCAATTTTTTTCCTAATCAAATTACGTAGATGCTTTTTGTTTGTAATGAACAGAACAACGAAAGTCATTCATTATCTTATGGAACACTTGTGCTATGGATCTATTATAAACGAGGCTTAAGATCTAAACTACAAGAATTGTTTCCAAAAGTAGAAATGGAATTGGCTACGGTATGTAGTTGCTGAAGGGGTCTAGTTAAAAAGGCCCTTTGGAATTCAAAATCATTTTCTATCAATAAAAATATTCGACTTTTTTTTCAATTTTACGCAAAAATTGTTTTTGTTTTCAAATCTCAATTAATAACAAATTATACTCTATCCCAGAAAGACTTATAGTAATAAATCATTTTGTCAGGCAGTTACCAGTGGCGTGCACATTTTAAACACGTTTAAATTGGTTTTGTGTATTTCTATATTACTATTTATCATTTTATTAAACGCACGCTTGTGACCATATTTATCATATCATTAAACACACCCCTGTGACCATATTTTTCCTCAAAATTTTAGGGTCAATTTTGTATGGTCTATTGTGTTTAACCCTAGTTCGTATTCCCATATAATATGTGCGGCACACTCGGTTGTTTTTAACAATATTTCGTTTCGAACTATCCATATTTTGTCGCTTTTGTTTTGCCGCTTCTGTGTAAAAAAACAATAACTTTTTACAAATAATTTTTTTTATTTTATCAGTCTTTCTGAGATAGAGTAAAAATAAGATGATGGTCACATTTTAATTCTGTTTGTGTCAAATCTAACTCATTTTATATGAGCTTCTATTAAAGTGTCCTACGTTTCCAGGTTATGCTTTGAATTACAGAATTTTAAATACTCGAATATAAGATTTGAATCTAGGATATTATAGCGTTAGCAAGCTCCTCACATATTATTTCTTCAACAGCTTAATGGTAACTAGTAACTTTTATGTTTCTCAACAATAAAACCGCAGCATTCAGCATAAAGAACTAGTCAATGCTTATGTTGTGTTCAACTTTATTGCCCTCAAATTGACTCTGTTAATTGTAATTTTATACGCTACAACAACCATTTGTCGGAAGCAGCTTTATATGTCTCTCCATAGTATAATAAAGAGTAAATACTAACTGTGCGGTCTTTTATAGTGCAGTGTTAACTTTTTAGTGGCTTTCAAACTGAATATACTATAGTTAAATGAATTGTATCGTTAATAGTATTTTTTGTATTTAATGGAAATTATCGATAAAAGTTTTTCTGTTTAATTGTTCAAATAAAATGTATTTACTTTAATTGTAGCGTTTATCTCCTTGCAGAAATTAAATTAGTGTTATATTACTGAACAGTTTGTTCATTAACGATAAGTATAACTGGCAAAGATTATATGTTTATTATACGAAACTAACAATTTGAAATAAAATAATAGTAGCAATATAAATAAATTTATACCAAATTTGGAATGTATTTTTATCTATCTAAAAGGACATTTTTAATTTTTGAAATAATTTCATTACTCAGTTATACTGTGTGTGCAACGAAACGCGGAACTTAGCAGTTTAACATAGGATTTTAAAGAAGTGTGGAAATTGGTTCTTCTGTGCATTTTAGAGCAAAAATAAAAGAATAAAAAGTTTTTTAAAATTAGTTTTTATTTTTAAAAAGTCTAAATTTAATGCCATTGAATGTCTGTAGTAGATAGATATTTGGAAAATAAAATGACATTTTCGTCAAAATACAGATAGCCGTGGAAATAAAAGAAAACAAAATTTTAATGTAGTTCTGCTCCGAATTAGAATCTACAGATTTAGAACCATTAAAGGAGAGGATATCTTTAGAATGTTCTTTTTAAGATAAATTACAGTTGATATTTGGAGTAGAAATGCAAGCCTGTAGCTGCAAACGATAAATCGTCTGTACCTGCTACTTGACCGCTGAACAAGGGCACGGACGTGAGTTCAGTTCCTGCTTATGTCAAATAATTGGTGTAAAAATATTTATACAAATTACAGGTTCTGCTTAGCCGTTCGCAACCGGCTTTAAACTGTAGGTGCCTTTCTGTGTACGCTAAAAAATGGACGTAATACTGACCATATTACTCCTGAATGTTCATAGATTGAAAATATAGTCACGAAACCTGGAAACATGAGGCCTTAGCTCATTTCAGGCTGTCGCGCTAGTGATGATGATGATGATTTGGAGTAAAACTACATTAAAATTTTGTTTTATGTTTTATTTCCAGGGCTTATTGAATTTTGACGAAAACATTATATTTTATTTTCCAAATATCTAGTGTTATAGACATTCTATGGCATCAAATTTAGACTTTTTAAAAATAGAAACTAATTTTATTCTTGTATTTTTATTCTCTAATGTACAGAAGGGCCAATTATTGCACTTATTTAAAATCCTATGGTAAACTGCTATGGTATGGACCGCGTTTCGTTACACACATGATATGTATAAAAGCCATGTGTTTGTCTTTGAATAACGCTCGATGTATGTAGGCTGAGATGCAGGTGTACGGTGGTCATACTTGCTGACTGGAAGGGGAACAACATATTCGACGCTATTCTGCAAGAAGTAACAAGCCAGAGGCAAAATCGATTAAAATAGAGAAAGAGAAAAAAAAAAACAAAGTGTAATATCCAAATTTGAGTTCTTAAGTATATAATGATTCTTGGTATACCAGATACCTAGAAAGATGGCGAATTTGTGTTAGGAAGACGAAAAGTTAACCGAACTTTATATCATAAAAAAACTATAAATATTTGCACGATACGAGCATTGCACAGTACGTTTTCTATATAACATGATATGTTAAATCGGAAACATCAACAGTAGCTCAGACTGAAAACCTGGCACGGTAAAAGTAATAGTTTCTGTATCATTCACCAAATTTGACCCCCTCAGTCTTTCATCGTTTCCCCAACTTCAAGATATTCGGAGCGGAAACCGTTTCCCATCAAATGAAGAGATATTTCTGCAATCATCTCTTCATTTATTAAGGGTTATTTCACAAACCTCCCGGAAAGCTCGGAACGCGGAAGGATGGGATAATGGCTTTGTAGCATCGCTGCTAGATATGTATTGACGTTAAGGGAGAGCATATTGAAAAATAAAATTTATTTTAAAATTAAAAACCAAAACTTATTTGTGTGAGGCCGAGGATATATTCTCCAACCCTTGCAATTGCTAGCTAGAACTTATCTTAGAACTATCGCCGTGATACATGATTTTAGGGTTTTATAAGTATGACCAAAAAACTCTTATAATGTCACTCGAGTCTGTCTGTCTGTTCGGTAGAAATCGTGGCCAAACGGCTGGACCTAAAAAGTTGAAATTTGGCATGCTTGTAAAAATGTTTGACACACATCGCGGGAGAAATAAAAACAAATAGGTATTCAACGAAAAAAATGATGTATTTTTTAATGCGTCGGAAAACCGACAAATGGTAATACTTGAAAAATCAATTTTTTACGGGATTTTTGCCAAAAATGTGTCAAAAATCTTTTGTCCCTACTCTATTTCCCGGAGGCAATGATATAAAATCTGAAAAAAAATAAATTTATGTATATTGATGGGAACCGAATTGATAGTATAACAGAAATTTTTTATTAGATTGGTTTTTCGAAAAATATTGATTTTTTTACGGCGTTGAAAGAAAATAATGTTTGTTTTTTAAATTTATTGTATAGGTGCCTTTCTGTGTACGCTAAAAAATGGACGTAATGCTGACCATATTACTGTACTAATGTACAGATTGAAAATATTGTCATGAAACATGGAAACAGGAAGCCTAGGTTCGGGCTGTCGCGCCAATGATGATGATTTAAAATCATAAATTTCCATATCATAAATTTAACATACTTTGTACAAAAAGTGAACACAGTTGTGGGCCTGTCCTGTTTGTGTTCTAAAATATAATAATAATAATAATAATAATAATAATAATAATAATAATAATAATAATAATAATAATAATAATAATTAGTGGACGCTTGTCAAGACCTGACAAACCCCATAATAATAATAATAATAATAATAATAATATCTATTGGAACAATATTCCACGTCTGTCCATTAAGAGACTACACGCGTACTTCATTACGAAATACGATCTTATCAACAGTTTTTTTTAGCATATTTTTGGCAAAAATCGTGAAAATAAATAAATTTAAAAAACCTATTTTTCGTTCCTTAATTTACGTCTTAAGAATTTTATTTTGATACTATATCGTTTATAGACGGTTGCGAATGGCTAAGGAGAACCTGTAATTTGTATAAATATTTTTACACAAATTGTTTGACATTAGCAAGAGTAGAACTCACGCCCGTGCCCTTGCTTAGCAGTCAACAGTAGGTACAATCGGTTTGTCGCTTGTAGCCACAGGCTTGCCATGATTTTAAATATATACACACAATTTGTTACCACTAAATACCTACAAAAACCTGACATGTGTGAAAATTCACACTTCACACATTTTTTTTACTACATCGTCTATTTGTAAAAAAAAAAAACAAAAAAATGCATTACGATTTATTGTCGTTGGCGTTAAGCCTCTTGTATAATAGATACACAGCACAAGCATAGCATGTGCATAAAGATGAGTAAAAAGCCTCGTTTCATTTTCCGTTATTCTGCTAATAGCAAAATCTTCTGTAAGTAATAAATAGACAATACACTTCATTGATACATCTTTATGCTTACACCATGCACTTGTGCTCTAGATCAGTGTTTCTCAACCGAAAACGTACCACGGACCAATAAAATATTTAAGTTTCTACCGCGCACTACAAAAAATAAATGTATAAAACAAATTTATTATATGTGTATACTTTACATATTCTATCTCAGTAATAAAAAAATCACTGAAAAATGAACAAAAATCACAGAAAATGAACAAAAGTGCATAAAAAAACGGACCACTAAAATTTTGCTAAGGACCACCAGTGGTCCGCGAACCACCGGTTTTGAATCACTGCTCTAGATCTATTATAAATTAGGCTTAAATAGGTCTCACTGTTATGAACATCAGTTTTCTATAAACAGAACAAAGACAGTATTGTGATTCTTATAATATTCCTATGCTATGTGTCCAATATAAATTAGGATTTAGACTGTTGACCTTTTTTAACAAAGTTTAATCTTTTTTAACAAATTTATCGCATTAAAAATGATTAATACTATGAATATATGAAGTGTAACGTATATACATATAGAGTAGAAAGGCTTCCTTGACTGACAAATACTAAAAGAAAACCAGTTTCAAAACAAATCTCATGTTAAAACCAGTATTAAATCAGATCAAATAGAAAACTAATCCGATCATTGTCACTCTTTAAGAGCTAATTACTGTATTGAAGATCTGATCTGAATAGTAACATGTTCAGGTCACTTCATAAATACATTCCAACGGGTGAAAGTACGCACGCATGCTTCGGACAATCACTTCGCATGTGCACGGTAATTAAAGCAAATGTGTGGGCAGTGGACACGGGACACGGGTCACTCAGGATACAACTGTACAGAGGCGTAATACGATTTTTAATTGCTCATTCAGCTGCTCATTAAAGATAATAAATCTCAATTTAAAATTCTGGTATAAATTATTCAGTTATGGAATATGTTTAACGGCAAAATTTTAATGTTTTTGCCCATTAACCACCTATTAAGAAAACTATATTATATGCTCTGAGCGGTTTTCATTTAGCTGTGCGAAAATATAATGGAGCAGTTAGCTGGAGTAGCGATAAGAGATTCTGATGATCAGTATTCTTTTTTATCGATAGGAATAAATAAGGTTGCTGTCAAGCAACAAAACCGGTGTTTGTCCCTCCCTTCATCTGTTCCTCTGTGCATTTTATTTCCCGTATGTAACAACGGCTGAACTGTAGACGCTCTGACATTTTTAGGGTTTTGTAGATATGACCAAAAAACCCTTATACCATCATTTTGTCGTCTGTCTGTCTGTTCGGTAAAAATTGTAGCCAAACGGCTAAACCTAAATAGTTGAAATTTGGCATGCTTATACAACTCTTTGAGCCGCACATAGGAAAAATACTAACACATCTAAAAAACATATCACCCTAAAGATATAAAAAAATATCTGCACATCGAAAAAAAAATATATATCTTTTTAAATTCTGAGTAGGGTATCAAGTGAAAGCCCTTAGTACGTGGATTAACGATTAAAATTTTATTTTTGCAAAATAAAATATTTTGATGCGAGTTTTGCCAAAATTGTACAAAAAAAAATTCTTTCACACCTTGTAGCCCTTGTATGGTAACATATTCTAAGTAATGTACATTTGTGTGAACCGGAATAGTACAACAGAAATTTTTGATAAAATTATGTTTTCGGAAAATAACGTATTTTTTGTGTTTTTTGCTTGTCCATGTAAAATATTTAATAACTTATGTAACACAGTAAACCAGCATGCTTTGATAGTGTAATGGTTAGCATGCTCGCGTTCTTATTTGCAAACTAAGGTTCCGGACTCGAGACAATTTTATTTTTTGTTTTTTTTGTTTAAATTATTTTTTCAAAATTCTAGTTATATTTGGGTAAATTTAACAACCAGTGGAAATTGTTGAAATTGAATACACGAAATCAGATGGGCGGAGTTATGACTTAAAACAACCAATGGAAACCATAGGCACAATTTTCAAAATCTTAATGAACCTTGCTATATAAAAAAAAAATACTGCACATATTTAGAAACCTAAATAATGGTATTAAGCATTCGAATTAAAATAACCAAAAAAATATTTTAACATAAAATTTGTTTTGGCATCCCAAATAATCATCATTCACTTTCTAAATACCTGCGAAACCCTGAAATGTGTAAAAATTCACACTTCAAATCAATTTTTTATCGATAGGAATAAATAAGGTTGATGTCAAGAAACAATATAAATCTTTTGCATTCGTATATAGTACTAACTATAGTGCCCCGTGTCTGTCCCTCGCTTCATCTGTTCCTCTGTGCGTTCTATTTCCCGTATGTAACAACGGCTGAACTGCAGACGCTCTGACTTTTTTAGCATTCATGTTTTTAGGGATTTTTTTTTCATATAATTCTAACGCTTTTGCTTGATTTAATTATTTGAAAGAATCAGTGACCCCGAGATTCAGTCTTCGAACCAAAATGTTCTAGGATACTGTCATTTTTACTGAGGGATCAAAATCCGGAACCTAAGGGTGGCAATGTGATGGTGGCACCGGGTGGCGGATAAACTCGTGACGCCTCCTCGTCTGGAAACACGTTCAACTTTCGGTGGCGGCAAACATTTTTTAAATAGTTTCCTAGTCGTTCTAGCTCAGAAAGCGGATCGTTACCGAGTTAATTTGTCTATTATATTTCCCCAAAACAAATAAAAGTGGTTCAGGATTCACGTCTATCCAGCAATTATTACTTTATTGTTAAGTCCTACTTGACAGATAGAAACTCTTCAGTTAAATATAATGATGCCCTATCAATTTACTATCCCGTAACATCTGGTGTTCCCCAAGGTAGGGTACTTGGGCCATTCCTTTACCTACTTTATACTGCAGATATACCTGAGACAGACGACACTATGATAGCTGCATTTGCTGATGACGTTGCTATACTATCAACAAACGATGATCCTAACGAAGCTTCTGAAATTCTTCAAAAAGATTTAAACTTTATAAACGATTGGTACAATAAATGGAGAACTAAAGTAAATCAGTCTAAATCTGTCCAAGTCACGTTTACAACCAGACTCAGTACTTGCCCACAAGTAACAATCAACGACATTCCAGTTCCCATAAAAACTGAATACCTTGGATTGCATTTGGACCAACGATTGACCTGGAGTAAACGCATACAAGCCAAACGTAAGCAGTTAGACTTAAAATTTCGCCAAATGTACTGGCTTCTTGGTAGAAAATCAAAATTATCAGTTTCAAATAAAATTTTGCTTTATAAGACCATACTCAAGCCCATATGGACTTCAATTATAGGAATGTGCCAAGCCGACCAGATTAAAAATAATACAGCGATTCCAATCAAAAACGCTCCGAGCTTTAGGCCGCGGTCTGACTGATCGAGTGCTGTCGATCGTTTGCTGTCGAGCAAATTTCAAACACACGTTAACTAAGGGCATGAGTCGCACTGAACCATCGTTTACCGTCAAGTAGCATCAAGTTGTTTGTATTTCAAACCGGTTTGAATTTCACTCGACGCTCGACGCTCGACGCTCGACGCATAGCACATGCGATTTAAGCATATTAGTTCATAACCATATATTATTTGACAGTTGGAACGTCAAAAAAAAAACAAAATTAACTGTTTGATAGTTTTAGGTTGGAATATGCACTATTTGACAAGTGAGAAACAAATTTACTTGACACTGAATGATCGATAATACTCGACAGTACTTGATCAGTCAGACCAGCTTTTAAATTTTTAAACGACACTACACGACTCGACGCTACGTTACACGACGGCGCTCGATCAGTCAGACTGCTGCCTTAGTGAATGCACCTTGGTACGTCTCAAATAGAATGATCCATGAAGACCTCAAAATCCCTTTCATCACGGATGAAATTTATAAAGTTTGGAAATTCATTGGACATGAAAATGAACTTGAGGGAAATTTAATAAATGACCTCGACAACAGAAGGTTAAAGAGGGCCAAACAACCTACCGCAACACTGAAGACAGTGATATATAAAGAGAAACGTCACTGGATGTCTCCCTTACATGTCAACTACTTTCATCTCATTTACTTAATACTCGCAATGAAGTAGATTGTAAATTAAAATATAAATAAAAAAAAAAAATAGGATTCACGTTAAATTGTGTCCTATTCAGGCCATGACTGTATGATACAGGCAACACGCACTACACAAATGTATACGGGGAAATCACCACACTTAGAGCCGTTTTCTGAAAGCTTAATTAACTATAAGCAAATAGTTAGAAAATGGTTGCTATGGTTTCCCATGGGTAGGGATGTTCCGATACTATTGATACGATACCAGTATCGATATTTTTCATTCGATATCGCGATTTTAGTATCGATACTAATATTCCGATACTTTACTCATATCAGTACATTTGATCCACGGTACTGGGTCGAATCGTTTTTTTTTTTAGCAATATCGTATAATTTATATTTATACACACATAAATATCTGATTTTTTTTTTTTTTTTAATAAGATACACTTCTAAAAATTGTAATTTGGTGAAAACTAGTAGCTCTAGGTATACGCAGGCGCAATGGCGCGAGACATAGTACGCAAATAAACATGCGTTGAAGTCTTCCTTAACTTATATAAAATTGCTCAGAAATTCTTGTCTGTGGTAGCGACGTCAGTTCCTTCAGAGCGCTTATTTTCGAAAACAGGAGCCACTGTATGCAGAGACAGAAATAGGCTTCTGGGCAAAAGGCTTACTAAACTGCTTTTTCTTGGTGCTTGCAATGAAGAAGAGTGGAGTGTTTAATTATATTTTAAACAAGCGCACAGACCTATAGGCGCCATTGCCTGACCATTTTTTTATACCAATCTAACATATAATTTCATAGGTGCAAACTACCGAAATCAAAATTTCCTCTTAGTTTGTTTTTACAAAAGTGAACAGCATATATAGGCTATTCCAAACGTTTAGGCGGAACTAGATTTTGAAATCTAGTAATTTTTATCTATTAATTCGGACTTTTGGTCATGTTTAAGCTTTGTAAATCATACTCACATTGCAAATTCTAGATTAAATTGATTGTCATTATAAAATGTCCTTTTCATTGCATTTTATTTTTTTTGTCATTCTTAATAAAAATTTCCCATTTATTTATTTGTTTTGTCTTCAAAATATGTAAAAAAGTATTAATAAGTATATTAATAAATGTCATTCGTTTCCATGGTTTCACTCACAGAACAGTTTCACTGTTGGAATTTTAAATTTTCACATATCAACTTGAAAAATGAAATAACGCAAGCAAGGTCCGTTCTCGTGACTCGTAACTACCTAAAAGAACGAAATTCCTATTTAGTTTTTCCTAAACGTTTGGAATAGCCTTTATACTTAAATCTGTTTATTATTGTAAAACAATTAAATTGTTATTATAAGAATAAAATGTTTTTTACGTTTTATAGAAAATATATTCATTTTTCCTTTCAATACTGGAAATTTTGTTTCGCTACGATGTCCGTATCGATACTTTTTATTCGATATTATCGATATATCTACTCATGGGATTGTTATATTGTAACCGAGTTTAACCAAAAGAAACCGACCCTTAGTAATATAAGTAATAGTAATAATATGAGTAATAGGATATATGAAAGATTAAAATTAATCTGATCCACAGTATGTATGTAGAAGGGGGGCAGTGAAATGTTTAAAAAAAGGTTATCTACAATATTTTGAAAATCAATAGAAATTTATTTTTCTTTGTCTCTACTCCAACCAATTAAATTTCCTGTACATTACCTGAAATTATTTTACAAATAATTAATAGTTATTTTCAATTAAATTTATAGAACAAAATAATTTATTTTCAGTACAATCGTAAATAGTAGGTCGTTACAGAAAAGAATGTATGTAACGGTTTAAACACGTATGTCTAACGAGTAAAAAACTTAAATTGTTTTTAACTGAATTGTTTACTAATAAATGGGTTGATTAATTAACTTTTATTGCCATCTCTTGCCAGTTCAATTAACCTGCGGTCATTCAGTTACTGGTTGTAAGTGCGTTTTAAGTTGCATTACTTTTCTTTAAATTAAAAAAAACTTGAATCATATAAAATAATTAACCACTTGTTTATAATTATCTTAAGAAATATTAGAAATTAATGTACCATTCATTTTGTTAAGAAGTTTTAAAAATATTTATTATCAATTTGTTTAATAAAGATGTTTAATAATGTGTTTTTGGGAACTGTTTAAGCATTTCTAACTTTTTTATTATAAGAGATGTGAATAAGGTTAAATTAGGACAGATGAAGTATTTTACTCTGCAAACAAAAATATTAAATTGAAACAATTAATGTGAAGTATGAATTTTCAGATATTGCAGGATTTTGTAGGTATTTAATAAGGGTGTAGCGATCACCTAGGATACCATAGAGTAGTGATTATCATGGTATCCTAGGTAATTTTAGTAGTTAAAAAGTAAGTTTTGTTTCTTCAATAAATATTTTGACATTCCATTAAATATATGTCTAATTTATTTATAAAGTTTATAATTTATATTCTGGAGGCATATACCCCCGCAGTGTAAACGTAGTTTAAAAGTGTAAGAAGTCAACAGAATGCTGGATGTCTAAGAGTTTTTTTTTTTTTTTTTCTCTAATGACATAAAAATTAACAGATTTTAATCATTTTTATTCGATATTTGAGTACTAAGAGCTTCATTTAATTTGTTTAAAATAAATTTATATAATTTGCGAATATTATTTGAAAATATAAATTATAAATCCTAGCGACTTTTTTCTGCAAGCCTAATAATCGAGTTTACTAGTGCAAGCTCCTTAAGAAAGCGATTCTTTCTCATCTGTTAACATTTTTTTATTATATTTTTAATATTAAAAAAAAAAAAAAACATACACTACCTCAGTCATAAATACAAAAAATCCATAATATTATTAGCCATAATTTAGCCATGAATGAAATAAATAATTAATTTCCTCAAAAACACAAAAACTACAATATTTTCCAAAACCGAAATCTGATAAAAAAAAAATACTTTCATACGTTTCTGGTTCAGATCAATGTACATTACTTATATTTTTATCAGATTTTTAGTTTAGTCCCCTTTGGTAAAAAGGGGCGGGACAGTAACATTTTTGGCATATTTTTGACTAAAATCGTGTTAAAAGAAACGAATAATTTAAAAAAAAATTAGTATATATTTCAACGCCACAAAAAAATCAATATTTTTCGAAAAACTAAGATGATCAAAAATTTCTGTTGAACTATTTCGGTTCCTATTAATGTACATTATTGTTTTTTTTTTTCAGATTTTTAGATCCACCCCTCTGGAAGATAGGGTGGGGTTTATATTTACCTGGGGATGTGTTTTTTGAACTCTCAGTATTTTTCCTATATGTGGGTCAAACATTTATATAAGCATACCAAATTTCAACTTTTTATGTTAAGCTGTTTGGCTACAATTTCTACCGTACAGACAAGCAGACAGATAGACAGACACATGAATGACGTTTTAAGGTTTATTTTTTTGTGGTCATACCTATAAAACCCTTAAAACGATTGAATATAAATGTATAAGTTATTTTAAAAAAATATTTTTTAAAATGAAAGCTGTATTTTTTCCGTTGATCGTATAGAAAATGTATACCTCTTTAATTAAGCATTAGAACACTAAAGAAAAATACATTTTATATGCGATAGATTTAAAAATTTATAGGGTATTCCATTTAAGAAAATGTAAATGTTTGAAATAACTGGTTTATTTGATATTATTATTTTTCCAATTTTATATTCTTGTTTGAAAAAATACTTTATCTTTTCTACTTTAACCTTCTTCGTATCTCCTATAATGATAGTATATATATATATATAATGAAGATAGCAAAGCTTAAACAGTTCTCAAAAACATCATGTACATTCCTAAAGACCAAACGACAGAAAAAAAGGGCCCTATAAATTAACAGGGCCTAGGCAAAGGACTCAGTCGAGCACACAAGGGGGGTCTTCGGTCCGAGTGGCATTTGTGCATTTCTTGCTTAAATACATTTGTCGTTTTTAATCATTCAGATAATTATCATTGTACACAATTTATATTTGTATGTTATTGCTGTGTTGATTTATTTACGTTTATTTAAAATTACAATATAAAACATTTCACCAAGTTTATTAGTAAACTAATGTAAATTTTCTTTTTGCAGAAATTCCGTGAACAACGCATAGACGGCTCAGGCCTCCCTCTGCTGACAGAGGAACACCTCACTTCCACAATCAACATGAAACTGGGACCGGCTCTGAAACTCCGTTCTATCCTCGCCAGGAAGTTAGGCTCGTGTTCCATATGCCTACATTGCACGCACTGTCACAACAGTGAAACCTCAGGACAAGGGGCCGGCACCTCAAGTAGCGACTCGGGCGGGCCATCGTGAACTAAATGCCTTCTACAGATGAAGAATTATTGATAATTTGATCCAAGTTACTTAAGATTTAAACTGGATAATGCACCCAGACATATATGAACTAGACAAGAAATTGTGCCAGGAATAGAATTTTGATTGGAAATATGAAGAGAATTAATAGAATATATTTTTCAGATTTTTTTAATATAAAATAATAATTGAGTTTATGGGAGTCGGACACGTGTAGAAATAAATAAAAAAGTTTATTTAACTAAGCTTACGTTTCGATTTTTATTAAAATCTTCCTCAGATTAAATCATTTATTTCTACACCTGTCCGACTCCCATAAACTCAATTATTATATTATTTACGGACATAATTCATCAACATATAGAATTTTTTAAGCTACTACTTGCTACAAATATCGTATCAAATATGGCAGCGGTGGGATAGATTAAATAATTTGCGCCTTTCTGTCTTTTGATTTATAATACTTTTATAACCATGGATAACATTTATTATACAACAGTCAACTATTATATAGCAAGGATGCGCAAATTTAATGTCGCACTTTACTTTTTGTTCAAATACATACTCGGGCTTTGGTACTTTGGATTTTTGGTGCACACAGTGGGTAGCGCGCGCCCTTGTTTACCCATCCCTGATCTATAGTTCAGCTAGTATATTATTCAGATAATATTATCAAAGTACCTCTACCTATTATCAAACTACCTCTTCTAATCAAGAGAATGTAATCAACTTATGAATATAAAGGCTGTTCAAAATTGTCAAGTTTGATACATTACAAAACCGGTTATCGAGAATAGGAACCATTGCATCAAATTTATTATAAATAAAACATTATTTGAAATATCTTTTCGAAAAATTACGCCTTAGTTCCAAATTTAGTTATAAGAACAATTTTAATAAATCAAACGATTAGGAGACATAATACTAAATATTTTTCAAAATTGAATATATTTGTCAATAGAGACGTACCTCAAAGTAAGTTCCACGTAAAAGTATGACAAGAAAATGTCAACAAATGGAACACAGGTTCTCCCTTATTTAACGTGGCCCAACAACACTTTTAGGTATTTGGCCTTCTTAATACTTGTTCTGTACGAAAATTGTATCAATTTGGCTTGTAATGCTGGAACTACGGATAGACCATCATGAAGAAAAGTGAATCTAAATATTAGATAACTAAGAAAATGTTAACTAAAGAAAATTTACATTAATTTTAGATTAATAAACGTAGATTTGCAAAGGTACTTTGTAGCGAGTCAGTGGTTTAACTTCAACATACGAAATGCTTACGGTTCAATTTATATAATTATGATGATTTCATACTAAAATGAGATTTCGGAATCAGGGATTCAAGTGCGAGGCATGAGTTCAGTTTATCCAGGGTTCAACATTGTGATAAGTGCATTCAGTGATGTATTTTTGTACCGACGGATGGGCCATCTTGTGGTTAATCTCAATTGTTATTTACACTTGGATTTAATATAAGGAGTTACACCATATTCAATAAAAATCTATTCAGAATTAAGTTTGAGTTTATTAACACAAAATGTACAATTTATATATATTTGAAAAGTAAAAGTTTAATAGAATTTAATGTTAGCCTAGAATGAATCTTATAGACCACCGGATAATTGGCCAAGAGTATCCCTCAAGAATTCAGAGTTACCGCATGCTAGTCGCGAACCGAACTGACGCTATCTATCTCTCTACCTAACTAATCTGATCTGATCCCCTATTCTAAGTTGAAAGAAATTTGTATAACAAGTATAACAATATTCTAAGAAATGACAGTGTTTAAAAATTTAAATGTATTACATTTTTCTATTATAAGTCAAATTTTGAATAAAATATAGAAACATTCAACAATGCACAATTCTAATAATTTTGAAACCCTAAAATATTTCCTGCATAACAAATGAAATTAAATGCATAATGGCAATCCATTGAAGTCAATACCTCTGAATTTTTAAATATTTTGTCAAGGTGATCTAAGAGATTCATTACAACTTCATCTCACCATGTCACAACTGTTGATTAAACAATTTATCTAAACTCCCCATTCTTTTGATAACATAATTGATATTCTACGATCTGTTTTGTTTTATCGTGAATATTATTTATAATTATCGTACTTAGTGCGTTATTTTTGCCGCCATCTTGCAGTACGATTCTGCGACCTATCTAATCTAGGACTATAGTTCAGTTAAGGCCGCGGCTTTGCACACTAGATGTTTCCATCCCCTCACCTCCAAGAGTAGAGGCTCAGTGTCCATCCATCCAACTCTCTATTACCACCCTATCCAGCATCAGGGACAACTCGTTACTGCATTAATTGAGAGGTACTTAAGAACGGACCAACTCTCCCGGTGACGCAGTTTGATCTGGTCCCTGGAACCGGTGCAAAGCTCAAAACTTTTGTGTTTGTACTTTGATTTATAAAGCTCCTGGATTCCGGTATGCAATGCAACGAGTATTTTCTCGTCGAGCTTACGGTATTCTGATACGATGATTTAAATATTATTTTGCGAAATATAAATTTTATTTAGCGATTTTTTGGTGATTGTTTGGAGTTTTATTTATTGAACTTGTATGCAGTAGATTGATTCTCCATGGTTGAAAAAGAGCTGTGGCGAGTCAAAACGTTTCAGATATCGAATCAGTCTCGTGCAGTGTCTTTTGATGAATGGCCTCAAGACCGAAGTGACATATGGGCGACCGGGGAATGTGCCTAGAGCCTCACACTTGCTGGGGCCTTGCGCTTATTGGCTTCTCGTGTATATAAAATGATTAAATTAACTCTAGTTGGCTACAATTATTATTTAGGCTACAACAAACAGACGAAATAAACGATACCTAAATAAAACTTAGGACCTCTTCAAATTTCCAATCAACTGTTATTTCAGCACTTCCTACATGTGATGTGTGAAGAAACTGTTAGAAACACAAGTTTGATGTATTCATATTTGTAACTGCCAATAAAAACTTCAGGATCTAATTATTATGTTCATGTTCTGTATATAGGCAACACCTGAGGACTGTAATGTGATGTTGTACATAGTGGTTTAGATTAGTAATTTATGGAATCCGAATTTGGTTAGGTGTAAATATAAGATAAGAATTTAGTGCATTATTTTTTATTAAGAATACTTAATTTTGAGATAAATAATAGTGGTAACTTGTATAGAAAATAAACTACAACCTTAAGAAAAAGGAAATAGGTAACTCAGTTCCAACAAGTAAACAAGAATATTCGGCCCAATTCTGTAAGCAAGTTACTACGAAAAAGTTGCTAAATACAAGGTCAGTAATTTTTTGTAGCAACTTTCACGAAATCCGTATTCTGTAAGAAAAAAGTTACTATGAAATTAATAACTAGTTGCTAAGAAAGTTATTATGAACAGATACTAACAGAAAACAATAGCTGCACTTAGTAACTTCAAAATAACTTGTTAAAATCGCAATTTTTCTGTTTAATAATGAATTATTTCAAGCATTTAACAATGAAGAGCAACATAGAGACAATAAGTATAGAAGGATTTTTATTTTATTTTCTGTATAGCACATACGTTAAATATAAATCATAAGCAATATGCTGTGTAAATAATTTTATTTAATATACCTTTAGGACATAGTCTTTAGATAATTACATTACCGGTCAATTGAAATTATTCGAGTTCTTTATTTGACTTTACTTCAATTTCTATTTTTTTTTTTGTTTTTTTTGTTTATTTACATTTTTTTATAGTAATATAACAGTACAATATTTTTTAAATGTATTACCTACGACTGTCAATGGAAAGCGCGCCCGCAAGGGGGTGGTCGACAAGTTCAGAACCCCCCACCGGGAATCGAAAATTTATACTTATTTAATAAAAACTAAGCGATTGCAAATAAAAATCACCTTTTTTATTATTAAAAATTAAATTATAATCAAAATTAAATTAATATATAAACCCACCCCTCTCCATAAAAACACAACAATATATTTGTATTATTTTACAGATATTTTTTCGAAATTGACCCTAACCAGATCAATATTCTATGTGCTCCACCCAATTCATTTAAATTTGGACTATAACTTCCACCACCACATAGAAAACAGTAACCCATAGCACATCACCACTGCACCACCACTCGTTCCTGTCAATTATTTTTTAAACTCTCGTGTCACCGACCATGACCGGGTTATTTTTCAGCAAATTCAACAGAATTTCTATCTGTTCGCAATTATTTTCTGATTTTTCTGACCTCAGAAACTCACAACATAGATGTCAAACTCAAGTAAAAACGAATACCTCGCCTGCGCAGAACGTAATCTGCTTCTAGCATCACGGTTCTTTGTAGCAACGTTACTAAAGATAACTTGTTATAAGAACATTGCTTGTGCACATCCTTAGAGAATATCAATTGTTTGGCGATTGCTAAAAAAGTTACTATAAAAGTTATTTCGTAGCTACTTTACTCAGTAGCAACTAACGTAGCAACTTTTTACAGAATCTGGCCGATTGTTTACTAACAAAATTAGCTACCCAGTGGATTTTGTGATATTATATGTTTCATTTTGGCATACGTAACTAACAGGGAAATTTCATTTTTTATGTTGTATATTTACAATACATTTATATTATTATCATAGTATTGGTTCACATGGATACGTCAAAGCCCGTTTACGCCACAAAAGTCACCAAAATCATTAGATTTAGTTACGTATTACAAAATGAAACATCTTATACCAACATCATTGTATACATCAATGTCTTGGATGTACAATTCTAAGTATTTTGTAATTAATATAGTAATTGATGTATATTGACATGTATTGTTTATGTAGCTAAAATACTGTATAGCCTGTTTTTATTTGGTTTAAGCGGAACTAGATTTTCAATTCTAGTAACATTTACCGATTAAGTGAGGCTTTGGATCATTTTGTTTAGCAAAAGCTTACTCAATCCTTAAAAAGAGTGTTCATTACAACTTAGAAAAATGATAATTCCAGTTAGTTCAGCTTAAACATTTAGAATAGTCTATAAATAATATGTCAGGTTAAATATTTGACATATTAAATTTCTTAGAGTTGTATTTATCTTTTCAAAACACAAGTTACCAATTGCAGAATGTTGACAGTACTTTTTAATAGAAGTTTTCATAAATTGAAATTTGACAATCAAAGTTTTCGTGAAAAACTTAAGATTGTCTTCGAATCCATGTAGTAAATAAAAGAATCGCCTACATATTCTGTCAACAACTTTAATATTGTTCACAATTTGTGATAAAAGTGCCTGAACACAACGAATGCCTTGTTACATACATTGTATATATGTAAGAGAAATAAAAGATGTGTTCCTAGAAATAATGAAATACAGGGCGATGCAATATAGTTAGAAATTGGTAAATAACTACATTATGTCCAGTGCTCCAAGAAAAATGCTAACTGATATTTTAATAGTTTTATTTTAATTTTTTATTCCTATCGTTAAATTATTATTTATAAATTTTATTTGAGTTATAAAGTAAATAAACCGCGTTTAAATATGACTCAGAATATGTTGAAATATATTTCCCACATGTTAATAATATTCTCAGTTATTTGGTTAAGCAAATGATAAAAATACTGTTTTTACACTCAAAAGAAATTACAAAATCGTATTGTGCACGACTTTGTTAAAATTAACATATTGTTCTGCTTTCTACAAAATTCCCTTAACGGAAAAAATTTCGCATCTGTGGACGATATCAAAATTCACCTGGACAAATTTTTCGAGAGCAAAGACGGAACCTTCTGGAGAGATGGCATTATGAAATTGCCTGAGCGTTTGTCCAAAGTTATAGAAAATAATGGACAGTACATTTGATAATAATAGTTAACAACCCAATATAACTAGATTTATAATAAACCGCCGTAAATATTAACAACCGGTTTCCGGAAACCGGCTAGGTGATACAAGTTAAACATGTTACTGCTTAGCGTTCGGTTCGTATTCGCCCATTTAAAAATATTCCAAAGATCGTAATAAACAAATTATGAATAATCACAACTAAATTTGGAGGTGGACACTTAATTTGGTGCGAAATACTTTAGCTTTACTTAAACGATGAGCCGTTTCACGGGAGAACGTCGCCACAGTTTTTTCTATTCGATCCTTTCTTGTGTCCTAATTCTTGCATCGTTCAAGGAAATTTTCGACGTCTTCTTTTAGAAAACCTGGCTCTTTCGTGTCTATTCTTTCAATATAACCGTACAATCTCAATTGGCCATCCTCTGTAATTTCTTCAATTGGTTTTGTTCCAAGTTCTTTTCTATACTCTACATTTCTTATTCGTCTCCCCTTGATCTTTCGTAAGAACCTGATTTCGCTGCTTCTTATTCTGCTTTTAAGTTTATCCGATGTTGCCCAAGCATCTGCCCTTGTTAATGTTAATATTGGAATAGCCACCTTAAAAACTTTGACTTAACGACGAAATAACCTATGAAGATCAAAGCAATTAAATGGCCAAGTGGTGTCATCTTCAATTAAAAAGTTACGGCCTTACGTTCTTAAAGCAACAATGCTAAAAAAAAAAAACGCATTGTCACACACATTTTTTTATTGTTACCTTTTTTGTTGCTCACGTACACCCCTTGCAACAGGCTCAAGGCATTATATTTTTACATAAAGCAATACACAACATTTAATCAGATGAGTATTTTGATTTAATAACATTTTGCATTTTTCTAAATTTTTGACCCAGCTAATCTATAACCTGCTGGGTCGAAATTCGATTTTATCTTCAATTTTCATTCTTAAAGTTAAGTTTGGCGTTGAATAACAGCATGAAAACATGCTAGCTTAAATTGGACAGTCGTTTTGTCATCACGAGCTCCATTCTTTCTCTTGTAAACTAAAATTTTCGGACAAAAATTACATATAGTACCTATAGATTCTATAACACTGTTTTCGTCGTTTTTGGCCGTTATACTCTGTTTTACAATTCCAAGGAGCGATTCAAAAATTCCGTGCCAGAAAGTTGAAAGCCTGTGGTTGGCTAGCGGTGAGTCGTTTTTACATACTGCAAATTTTCATGACAATGGCAGCCATTACTTCAAACTGTCAATCTCAAATATCTGTCAACATGTCAGATAAATAAATCACCTGATTGGTTTTCGGATGCAGCCTATTTTTAATTAAAATACTTGCGGGAATGTTACCTTTAGATTGTAAACATGAATGCTTCTTAAAATATTCTAATGTAAATCTTCCTTTTGCATTTACTCCTCGGAATTAAAAAACAGACTATAGTACATATAAGGGATTAAGAAAGTGGCAAGTATAAAATACATTTTGCATATCAAAATTGAGTATGTATTTTTTTTTACATTTAATATATAATATATGATAGTCAAAATTACAATATTTATATAAAATTACATAAAACAACATTTATTTTTAATATATTTATTTATTTAGATTATCAGTTAGCATAATTCTGTCACACAATTAAAATAGTTGTACGATTAAATAATAATTGTAAATAATTTTTGAATCAATTATAGTATGTTTAGTGACATTTGCTCAAACTAGCCTTTTTTTTTTTTGTTTGTTAATAATAATCACGTATGTTCTAAGTGAATAAGACTTCAGTATTTTCGAGACCTGTCTTTTAATTTGTGTTATTTTGTATGGATGTTTTGTAAAATAATTATTATTGTACTTATTTTAGTTTTTATTATTATAGAATATTTTAATTTTTGAATGTATTGTTGAATATTTGTGAATTTGTCTTATAATAAACTGACTGAATGTTATATGAATATGTTTTTTATTTAATTAACCTAATTATGTATTTTCTCTTAATTCTTCTTCTAATTTTTATTCGTCATAACATCTTTCTAACCCAAATGGGGGGCGTAAAACACATCTTTAAGTAAAGTGGTCCACTTCTTCCTGGCAGAGACGGATTAAGCGGTTGGCGGACTGGGCCGCCAACCGCTGGGTCGCCTGGGACTGGGTCGCCCGAGGCCCACCAAGCCGGGGGGGGGGCACCGGGGCCTATATACAAATATTTCCTTCACAAAATATATACAAAAATAAAATATGACTAAAATAAAATATTTAAATTTTGAATTTAAGTGTATATTTACATTGTTATGGCCGAATAAGATAGTAATTAAATTTTACGATTACTCGGGACGAAGAAATGCACACGTGCATTTGAATTTAACTATTGTGATTTGGGATTAATATGTATATTTATATTAATTTTGGAGACAGACGTATTTTGTTATTTACACGCCATTAATAAATGTAAGTAAGTACATACATAATTGTATAAAATAAATTAGTTCGCAATACTTTCAATTTTATAGTAGGTAGGTATATTATTTTAAAGTGTAAATATGTAGATGGTTAGATTTTTCAAAATAAATTTTAAACTAAGTACATAACATATTTTTATACATTTTTTTTAAATTGACGTTGGACCTTTTACTTTTTTTGTTGTTGATTTTTTAATTTCAATACTAAAATACATGCATTAATTGCAGTTTTTAATTATGAACAAAGATGTATTTACTGTTTTGCGCTAAACCAATTAAGAAGCGAGTAACGCAATAAATTATTTTTACACACTAATCGTCTATGTCTCAGTTGTATCATATTTAATTCAACACACGGTATTAAATATTTATTATTACTACTGTTTCGTTTATTCATTATGAATTTTGTGAAACGTAGAATTTATGCTTTTTATATCAATAACACCATTTAAGAATTTTTCAAGTATTTAAGCCGGGGTATCATTTCGATTATTTCGTTTTTCATAAAGAACTTGTAATTGAAATAATTTCAAGAAATTTGGTGTACAATATAAAAGTATATTTTAAAAAAAATACGTATATTGTTTTTTATTTTTATTTAAACAAATGAAAAAAATATTGTTAACAATCTATATAAATAAAATTGGAGGCTATATCTGTTTTTTTACTTTTTAAACGAAAAAATCTCACTGTAATTGAAGCGCAGTCTTTGATAAAAAATATGAATAAATACTGTTTTGATCACGATTATTTGGAACAATATTATGCAGAGAATAAACGCTACCAGTAAATCTTTGTAATCAGCAGAGTGCAGCGTCCTTCAAGGCGTATCTTTATTGAATGTTTGAATGTATCACTTGAAGGTTTTATAAGACAATTTAGAAATTAATTTGAAAACGTTGAGAAAGAGGCCGAAAACTATTCAAGTAGTAAATTTGAAGAAAGAAGAACGAAGAAATGAAAAATGTCTTTTGATGAAAGAAGCCATAATGATCATCTATTTTCTGTAAAAAAATATTTCATATGCAATACGTTTTATACAATTTGTGATTAGCTGATAACCGAATTTAATAGCAGGAAAAAAAGTACATGAAGACATTTTGCAAAATTTTAAAATATTCTTCATACTTTCTGTGCCAGAAAAAGAATGCATTAATAACCTTAAAGAAATTTATGAGAAAGTTATTAATAAATGTCAATTCGGAAGTTGAGCAATTTCTGTTTTTTTATAAAAGAAGAATATTTGGCTACCGATGCATATAAAGTAGCGTCAGATTTGATTGAAACATTTTCCAATGTGGAAATTATTTTACGAATATTTTTAACATTACCTATTTCAAATACTTCGGCAGAACGATCCTTTTCCAGTCTAAAAAGAATAAAAAAATAACAGCAACAAAGGCTATTAAACAAAATGTAGGAGGACCGGTTAAATTCGATGACAATTTTGTATACTTATTGAATATGCATTGTTGAATATAAATTGGTTTAAAATAATAGAGGGCCCATTTTAATTTTACCGGCCAGGGCCCCCAAGCAACTTAATCCGCCACTGCTTCCTGTCCTTCTAATAAACCTATGTTATCTCAATGACCAGGATCTAGTTTCCGCTGAGAGTTGCCTTTGCTATGCCAATCAATAAAGTCCAAGGACAAACTTGGGAAAAAATTGGGTCCTATCTGCAGAAGCCACTGTGAAGGCTCCCCTTAATGTTATGTTGGAAATGAAGACAACGAAGGAGCAAAGCCACGATATTATATCTACTTATACTAAGAACATAAAGTGTGATTAAAAAAATACATCAGAGTAGGATTACGAGAAAAAGATTACGCATGTCTGGAAGGTCGCAAATTTGGAAGGTTAGAATTGTAGGTCTCTTCTTTGGTTTAAGCGGAACTAAATAAAAATTGATTTTTTTTAGTTGTCATGAACACCGAGATTTTCTAGGATATTTTAGGTTTTTTTAAATTTTAATTATCTTACATCGGCCTATTAATGCAACGAGGCTAATTGTCGATGGCAGGGGGCGAGCTCCTACACCTGGATGAGGGGTGAATGATTGTGAAAATAGAAGTAATGTTAACATATTATTCTTGTCCGAATAATATCACCAACGGGAACTTGAACCAGAAATGATCAAAAGCTTCAATCAATCGGTGAAAGTAACTATAATTGAAAACCTAGTTCCGCCTAAACCAAAGGAACATACTTTAAGTGACATTTATTATAAAAAATAAAATAACATAAAATAAAATTAATTTTTAAATTTTTGAAGACATAAAAATGTAATAAATGAGATATTTGTATTAGGAATGTCATAAAAAATCAAAATGTAATGAAAATGACATTTTATAATGCTAATTCACCTTAACCTAAGAACATTCAGTGTAAGTATGATTTACAAACCTTAAATAAAATAGCCAAAAGCTTGGTTCAATCGATAAAAGATTCTAGATTTCATTTTATAACTAGTTCCGCTTAAACGTTTGGTACAGCCTATAGTCACTTAATCTTTGCTGTTAACAGTTAGATTTTCTTAAAAATAAAACTTTTTCATTTATTTTCGTGTTTTTTTTATAAAATAGCTAATAAAAATACACACAATAGGCAAACCCTTAAACGAACAACCTCAAATAAATAAAATAAAAAACTTATAAACCAGTGGTTCTCAATCTTTTTTCTCTCGCGGAACATATTTAAAATTTAGACGGCACACCAAGGTATTTTAAATAAGCTTTCTGATGTCGGTACATATAATATATAAATTTTATTAGTTATCAATAGATACATATAGAACAAAAAAAAAAACTTAAAAAATGGTAACATGTTAATGGTAAAATGATAATAAATAAACATGAAATAATAAATAAAAAATTTAATTCAATAAAATAATACAGTGAATTTCTTAAGTTACCGTTCTGTCAACAAGTATTTTAGTTATTCTAAAAAATCTAGCGGCACACTAAAGGTTCGCGGATCAGTGATTGAGAACCACTGTTATAAAATAAGCAACATTGTATGTGTGACCACCGCCTTCATTAATACAAATTCTGATTCTCCAATTAACTGATCTAAATGATTAAACACAAATTCCTTAAACTTGCTAAATTGTTAAAAATTGAAGTAATTAATTAACATGCCCTATATTGCTGTCTTTCTCTTCCACGACTTACCATTATATATATAGTTGAATGTAGTTCTTGACGAAAATCGTATAAGGAGAAATAAAAATTCTTATTTACTCGTTTTTATATATTTTCACATTTAATGTTTCATTTTATTTTTATGACTGTTTTTATAAAAATTGTAAAACCTTGTATTTTATTTATAGACTGAAGATGACTGGATTTCACAGTCGAAACGTCTCTTAGTATATTTTAATTAATAAATTTTGACGAGTAAATAAGAATTTTTATTTCTATATATATATATATATATATATATATATATATATATATATATATATATATATATATATATAATAAAACAATTTCTCTTGATATTCGTCAATATATTAAAATCAAAATACACAATTTTCATTGGAGACGTTTCGTGTGCAAAGTCACACATCTTCAGTCTAGTATAAAAAATATCTGTAACGTAAAGAACTGGCGGGGAACGTAACTCTCTTATCATCGTCAAGCAGTCTATGACTGAGACATTAGTGGTAAATCTGTTTTTCGATAGAAAAATCAGCTTCTCTTTCGTACATGAATTATGTATAATTGGAGTCACGACTTGTCCACTGATATCAAATGCAATTATCATACCTCCATAGCCCAATGGCTTGGGACCGAGACGCGTAATTTCTAGGATACGGGTTCGATTCCAGGTGAGGTTGTATTTTTGATATCTAATTTTCAATATTAAAATTATATATTTGTTAATTCAAAATAATTTCATTGTTTATTATATATATAATTATAGTGGTACTGGATAAGCTTATTACATCTAAATTAGAGATATTGCCCCAACAAGCTACTAGTATACTTCTCGCCCCGCCCCCCATCGCAACGTGAGGTAAGTGGGTCCTAGCTGCAGTACTAATTCTCAGTTTGTTATGTTAGCATACTAAATGACTTGTAAATATGTTCAGCAGTTTTTGCGTGAATCTCGAACCAACAGACACAAATTAATTGTTTTGTGGATATCGTGTCATAGTCCCAAGAAATGCATAGAAACAAAGTACGAAGATGAAAAAAATAAAAACAGATATAGCCAGCAATTTTTATTATATAACCTTTATTATATTATTCTTAACCACCAACAACTATCTCATCAAAGGACATTCTATCAACTATCAACGTACATCCCTCGTTATCCGCAAGAGTTACGTTTCGCCAACATGCTGTGGATAGAAAACCGCGAATATTAAGAGTAGGCATATATGTATAGTTTATTTCTTTGGATTAAGCGGAATTAATAACTGTTCACGTTTGATTGAAGCTTTTGATCATTTTGTTTAGTAAAAACCAACTTCAAACATCAAATTAAAATTCCATTTCGTTCCGCTTAAATGTTTGGAATAGCTTAGACAGTAGCCAGTTAGGCGCAATCAGGACCGGCTTATGAATTATAAGGGCCCTACGCCATGGGTATTTAACGGGCTCTCCTCCCAGGAGAAGTCAAGCAAAAATTAAGAAAAAATATTGCAATTTAAGCGATTACAACGATTTTGAGCATTGGTAAACTTCTCAACGCTGTCAAAAACAAAAGTACAGCTGTCAGTGTAAAATATTTAGATATTTATATTTAAAATAATATAATTAATAAGTATTAGCAATAAAAAGTGAATTGTGAATAATAAGTGTACGATAATTCAGTATTTACTATAAGGTAAAATAAACCAATAGTTAATAAAGTGCATTCCCGAAGTGCAAAATAAGTAGCCAAGCTCAAACAAATGCACCGGACCCAAAGAGATCGAATGCTACATCTCAAGTAATTAATGAAGTCAGCAATTACAAGAACACTGATACACAAATAATTCATTTATCTGAGAATTCTACAATCGTCAAGTCTGCATATGAACTTAATAAAAATAACAGGTACAGTGCCATAGACAACAGACATTCATTATAATTATGGAAAGTAAAACGAAACATATTGGAAAATTACATGAAATGAGTGTCGGCAAAATGATTTTTAATAACTTTAAAGATGAAATTAAAAATATTTTAAACATCTCTACGTCTGGTCTTATTAGAATAAAAATCGAATTATCTAATCGTGTGACAGCCAATAAAATCCTGGATATGCAGGAATTTTTTATCAACAATAATTTACAAGCATACATTCCTGAATCCATTATATACAGAAAAGGTGTTGTACGAAATGTGGACACACAAATCCCTGTCGAAGAAATTCTAAATGTCATCTGCTGCAGTGGTGAAATAGTTTAAATTAGACTACGCGCCGAATTATATCAAACAAGGACATATCTTTTATTAATACAGGAACACTAATCCTTACATTTAGAGGCCAAACTCTTCCAGAATATATTAGTATTAATGGTGCTCGGTGTACGGTTTTGCCGTACATTTATCGCGTAATTCAGTGTCAGAACTGTTGTAGATTTGGACATGGTACAAAACAATGCCGCAGTATTACACTCTGTGTCAATTGTGGTGATAATCATGATTCTGCTGAGTGCAATCTTGCACCCAAATGTTTAACATGTAAAGGTAATCATAAAAGTAATGATCCTCAATGTCCAGAATTAAATAACCAAAAATTAATTAAAAAATATATGGCATTCCATAATGTCAATTACAGAGAGGCAAAATTAAAATATCGAAACTTCTCCGATGTGGTTCTTTTTAATAATAACACGGACTTCCCACCTCTCTGTACGTCAATAGGTTATAGATACTGTTGACAATGACATTGAAAATAGCCCCCCGTATTCGGTGCAACACTTTCCAAATCCTGGCAGAAATTTTAAAAAGAATCAAATTTAAACAATTCATCGCCAGTCTGTTATTATTAATATTAATTCTCACTTTAGAAACGAATCAAATCAAGAGTCTAGTCGCAACGCCAGCACTACACGGAACGGTGTTGTTGGCTCCAACCCCTACCCACCACAGCCTCATATGACTTCTAATGCCAATAAAAATCAATCGGGCTCTACCTATACTGAACAGGATGTATTAGACATTCTTATAAATAATATTTATTCACAATTTTCATGAAATCATATACCAAATTTTTCTAAAATAAGACAGGTCCTGTCAGACTTTCTCAGTACTCATAATCATAATGGACAGTTTTAATATAATCCAGTGGAATGCTAGATCAATTAAGGCAAATAAGGTATTTATTGAATCAGCTCTTAATATGTACCAAATTTCTTGTGCCTTGATCCTCAGAATCTTGGCTAAAACCTAATGAATTTTTAAAAATATCAGGTTATAATATCATTAGACAAGATCACGTTGATGGCTACGGTGGTAGTTGTGTCCTCCTTAAAAAACATATTCCTTTTGCTACTCTTGATATTAATCATTCTATTAACAATCTCCAAATTTGTGCAGAGACTGCATTAATAAATAATAAAAATTTAACAATAGGATCTGCTTATTGTAGTCCAGGAAGCAACATAAAATTTGACGCTTGGAACAATATTTTTTTTCAATTCGAAAAACCCTTTTTTCTGGGTGGTGATTTTAATGCTCACCACCAAGCATGGGGATGTGAAGATATAGACAGGGCAGAGCAATATTTGATTGACTCCATTAATGACAATTATTTGTGTATTCTAAATGATGGCTCTCCTACATTTTTGTCAAATCCATTAAATAAAAAATCAGCTATTGACTTAACCATTTGTAGTCCTTCTTCATCATGCAAATTTGATTTAAGCAGCCTAGCTAACACCTTAGGTTCGAATCATGTCGCTATTTTAATTGAACTTCGTGAACCAACCAATTATAAAAAAACTATTTTTCCCTCTAGAAAATGGGATACCAAAAAGGCTAACTGGAATCTTTATTATTCAACTACAAATAATATGGCACTTTTATCACATATTCAAATTACTCGTTAAATACCAAATATGACATATTAATCAATATAATAAATCAAGCTTCTGAATTAAGCATCCCAAAATTTCAAACTAAACAAGTTAATTTGTTTAAACATAAATCCTGGTTTGATACTGACTGTAACTCTCATCTATCTGAGTCCAAAGAAGCCTTTATTAAATATAAAAAACTATCAAACTGGGAAAATTTCATTAACTGTAAAAGAAGCATTGCTAAAACTCGACAATTATTCAAATCTAAAAGACGCGACACATGGAGAGACTTTTGTACTTCCTTAAACAAACAATCTAATATTTCCAACGTTTGGTCTAAGATCAAAGTTCTAAATAACTCATTTAAAAGATCTAGCTCATTTCCACCTGTTAACAATAACTGGATTGGCCAATTTTTAAATAACTTCACTCCATCATCATGTAATGAATCTTTCATGGTTCATACAACTATAACCCATACTCAGTCTAAACTTACAGAACCATTTTCTTTCGTGGAGCTCAATCATGCTCTCAAGAAAACAAATAATACAGCGCCAGGAATAGATGACATCCAATATTCTATGTTAAATAATTTAGGTCAATTCTGTAAAAAACCTTTGTTAAATGTATTTAATTATGCTTGGGCTCAAGGCGAATCACCAGCAACTTGGTCTACCCAGATACTCATTCCTATATTAAAACCAAATAAAGATCCGAATAAACCTGAATCTTACCGCCCGATTGCACTTTCATCATGTATAAGTAAAACCTACGAACGTCTCATTAAAATTCGTTTAGAATGGCGGTTAAAAAATAACAAAATCCTTCCGAACTTTCAACATGGTTTTCGCAAAGGACATAATTGCTACGACAGTATAGCCAACTGGATAGCTGACATTGAAATTTGTAATTCGAGAAATGCATATTTGTCTGCCCTGTTCTTAGACCTCAAAGGCGCTTATGACCATGTATCAATTTCTGTTCTACATAAGAAGATGATAACTATCGAACTGCCAATGCAATTTGTAAATAATGTTTTTGAACTAATTAAAACAAGAACCCTTTTCGTAAGATCTCGAGGAAAACTTATTGGTCCACGTAACTCCACATTGGACTTCCGCAAGGAAGTGTGTTATCTCCAATACTGTTTAACATCTATACTAATGATTTGCAATATTTGTAATCCTAACGTCAAAATTATACAATTTGCAAATGATATATGTCTATATTGCTCAGGAAAAAAATTCATCGATACAGAATTTGAATTAAATATTGCCACAAAACAATTATGCAATTGGAATCTACAAAACGGATTTAGTATAGTGCCAGATAAATCAGCTGTGTCTGTGTTTACTCGACATAGGTCCACACATTTGCCCAATCATTTATTTCTAAATAATATACAGTTCAAGGTTTCTGCAGTGGTAAAAT
Source organism: Liopterus haemorrhoidalis (assembly GCA_963971575.1). Classification (NCBI taxonomy): domain Eukaryota; kingdom Metazoa; phylum Arthropoda; class Insecta; order Coleoptera; family Dytiscidae; genus Liopterus; species Liopterus haemorrhoidalis. The sequence continues at coordinate 22,900,671 of OZ020620.1, forward strand.
TCCTGGGAATATACTTAGATAGTAAACTTAGTTGGAAAAAACATCATATATAATTCAGAAATGTGAACAACGTTTGAATATTCTCCAAGCTACTACCAGTTTTTCTTGAAGTGTCGACCCCAAAACAGCATTAATGCTGTATAAAAATCTTATTTTATCTATCATAGATTATGGCTCGGACTTCTCCAAAGGCTTTGGACAGCCTTCAGAATAAGGCAATCAAACGCTGTATTGGTGCACTCCATTCAACTCCTACTAATGCATTATAGGCAGAAGCTTTACAACTACGTAGAAAAAATCTTGCAGGTCGATTTTTACTTCCACGTATCCAAACCAAAAGTCCAATTCGATTAGGGCTATATTGTGCTGAAGTATTAACAGTAGAGTTAGTAAATAATTTCATTCAGCTTTGAAGTATTAACGTCAAGTTATTGGAAAAATAACACTATTCCACTACTAGTCGAAAGTTATCTTCAACTAACAGAAATTTCCCCAGTACGTAATGTATCTCAGGTATTACCGTGTTTCGAAGCTCCATTCCATCTGTCATTACCGAATAATTTCTGCTTCAGCGATCATTAGTTTTTTATAAATCCACATCCGAATAATATGGAAAATTTATCTGTCATAGACAAAATTACAGTAAAATGGACAAATGCACACCATATTTACACTGATGGTTCTAAATCAAAAGATGGTGTAAGTTGCGCTTATTTAGATCGACAGTGCAACCATAATCATCAAGTCAAACTCCCTGACCAAATGTTTATATACAATGCTGAATTGATCGCTATAAAACTAAATTTAGAAACCATACTCATAATGAAATCATAATACTTTGTGATAATAAGAGCGCTGTCCAGAAACTAAAATACCCAAACTTTTCTAAAGATTATAACTCTTTAATTTATGATATATTAAAATCTGTACAAGATCTAACTTATAGAGATAAATCGATAAAAATATGCTGGATGAAGGGTCACTCGAACTCCAAATTTAACAATCAAGTAGATATTCTAGCAAAGGAGGCCGTTTTAAAAGGAATGCCGCTACAAATACCACCTAGCAACAATGAAATTAATTTAAAATTGAAATAAATTGTTTTAAATCAATGGTTACATGATTTCCTACAGTCACTTAAACATAAAGCATCATATTATGGAGAAATCCAGACAACACTACCAAAAAAACACTGGTTCTCGTCAGACCAAAACAGGGCTTTCATCTGTACTATAATACGACTAAGATATAATAGTATACATAGAATAAACTTGGAATCAATCCCGTACTGTCAATGTGATGACCAGTCTATTGGTGACGTTAACCACTTACTTTTTAAATGTCCATTATATTTTGGTAATCGTACAAAATTTTTAAATAAATTAATTTCAGAAAATATCGCATTTCCAACAAACATTCAAATCCTTTTGGCAACAAACTCGATGAAAATTTATAATATAATCTTTGACTACATCAAAGTAGAAAAAATTAAAGTGTAATAAAATCGTATTTATACTTAACATTAATACTAATATATTCTGTCAGTTTCTTAAGGACAAAAATTTTGGTAAAAATAAAAATGAAGAAGAGTAAGTAAATTCTATATTTGTATTTTAATGTCTATTTTAATTCGTAATTGTAATTTTATTGCAACTTATATTATTATTGTTCTATTATTTTATTGTATACATCACTGGTTAATAGTCAGTGCTAATAAGACCAATAAATACTAATAAAAAAAAAACGATTTTGAGTATAAATTTTAACCTGGATTATTCATTACCGCTATATTTAATTTTACTAAAATTATTGGTTGTTGCAAAATTAACGACGATTTTTTTGGAGTTCTTATTTTGAGTTGAAAAAGACGCTAGTTTTATGTAATACTAATTATAAAAATATTCTTGTTTTTAGGTGAAAAAAATGCGTGTCGAAAATCATATTCATGTTCGTCATATAATGCTCTACCACTTCGAGAAAGGATGGAAAGCGGCACAGTCATTTAGCGATCTCAACGAACTTTTCGACAAAGGAACAATCAGTCAAAAACAAATTGAAAGATGGTTCCACAAGTTCAAATCGGCTGACACAAGTCTTAAGGATGATGAAGGAAGAGGACGGCCATCGAATTTCGAAGATCAGGCACTTTTGTCAGCCGTGGAAGAGGACGTTAGCATGACAACCCGGTTACTAGCCGAGGACTTCAATGTCGACCAATCCACGATCGTCCGTCGCCTAAAAAAGCTTGGAAAAGTGTGGAAATTGGCTAGATGGGTGCCTCGCGACTTCTGCGACAACAACAAAGCCGAGCGTGTTCTAATTTTTACCGAATTGCTGCGAGAAACGAGCAATCTTCATTTTTGAAGAATCTTATCACTGGTGATGAATCGTGGTTGCTCTTCAAAAACGTCAAAAGAAAGAAAGTTTATGTATCTCGAGGTGAAACACCGAAAGGAATAGCAAAAGGTGCCGAAGGTAAGAAGGCAATGTGGTGGGTATGGTGGAATAGTCCGTTGGGAGATCATTGCAAACGGCTTTTACTTTAGGTGGAATGAAGATGATGAGCGTCAACAGAAGCGGATTCCACACAAAAACGACAAACGGCAATTCAACATCAACAGCGACGTCTGGCTCAGATCGATCGTTTCTATACAGCAATTTTTTTATTGAATAAACTTATATACAAAAAAAAAATCGTTGTTAATTTTGCATCAACCCAATACATTTTACATACATAAATTATATAATGCCGAAGAGGAGTTCGTCTGAAATATGAATTTCCTGGTATATTTATAATGTTAATGTTATTCATTTTGTTATTTACTACTATTTATTATTATTTTTTTTTTGTAAAATCAGTAACTTAACAAAATAAAATTAAGACTGGCGACCGGGCTCCTTATATAAGCGGGCCCTAGGCCATGGCCTCATTGGCCTTGGCGAAAAAACGGCCCTGGGTGCAATATATAACGCACAAATTTGCTAGGAGTATATTCCAGTGTTCATTTAAATTACAATTTATTTTTCATTATCGTACATATATTATTATCAAGTGTGTGTATGTGATCTGGATAACATTGTGACGTCATTTTTTCCTAAGGTTCTCGTGATTGGCTAACTGAAGACTCTTGAGGTCTCTTGATTGACAGGTATTTTGTAGATTCATTCTCTAGGAATCTACGAATATAATTACATACATAATAGAGATGGGTCGTTCATGAACGAACCGGCTCACTGAGCCGACTCAGTACACTGACCGAAGTGACACGGTTCACCAAATTGTAATGAGCCAGCTCACGGCTCACTGTATAGTTTCAAGTTTCAAGGATACGAGTGGTCGGGCGATTGTGAGTAGTGACCGGAGTGATCCGGATCTGGATCGATGTCATGTTGAACTTCGCGAGAACTCTGCGTGTAATGTATTATCATAAAGTGTATTATTTATTGTCATCAATTTGTAGGGCAGTTTATTTGAAACTAATAGGCTTAGTCTTTATTTTCTTACAACCATACTATATAAAAATATTAAAAATATGGCCCAAATCCCAGATGTCCGATTTATAAGGGCAATAAACATCGCCATAAACTTAACACATCTGGTTTAAAATACAGTAGCTAAATAAAGTGAATTGTTTGTTTCAAAAATGTTAGATAAGAACGTTCTACCTACGAGCGAACGACCGACAACTGACCGGGTTAAGCGACGTTCTACCTACGAGCGAACGACCGACAACTGACCGGATTAAGCGACGTTCTACCTACGAGCGAACGACCGACAACTGACCGGGTTAAGCGACGTTCTACCTACGAGCGAACGACCGACAACTGACCTGGTCTAAGAAAGAGCCGGCTCTAAGCGACGTCTACCTACAAGCGAACGACCGACAACTGACCGGGTTAAGCGACGTTCTACCTACGAGCGAACGACCGACAACTGACCCGGTCTAAGAAAGAGCCAGGTCTAAGAAAGAGCCGGCTCTAAGCGACGTCTACCTACAAGCGAACGACCGACAACTGACCGGCTCTAAGCGACGTTCTACCTACGAACTAACGACCGACCTGTGTCTCGAAAATATGTTTACTTAACCGGATCACTGAGCCGGATCAATGAACCGGCTCAACAAACTGAACGACCTCCACTGATCCGGTTCCGCAAACTGAGCCGAAATTCCCATCTCAGTTTTTAGAGTATAAATGTCTAGGGTTTCGTAGGCATAAGCAAGATACTCCTATATCCTTTGACCGATATGAACAATATTTTGCAGATTTATTCTCTAAGAATCTACAAACATAATTACATACATAAATGTCTAGGGTTTCGTAGGCATAAACAAGAGACTCTAATACTTCTATATCCTTTGACTGATATGAACAATATTTTGCAGATTTATGCTTTAAGAAACTGCGGATAAAATCACAAATATTAATGTTTAGAGTTTCGTAGGCATAAACGAGAAACTCTTAGACACGCCTATATCCTTTAACCGATATGAACAATATTTTGCAAATTTATTTTCTAAGAATCTACAAATATAATTATATATAGAAATGTCTAGGGTTCCGTATGCATAAAAAAGAAACTTTAGACACTATTAAATCCTTTGACCGATATGAACAATATTTTGCAGATTTATTCTCTAAGATTCTACGAATATAATTACATATAGAAATGTCTAGGGATTCGTAGGCATAAATTAACATCTCAAATTATTTTTAGTTTTAACAATATAAATGTAAAGTACTGGGTAAAAATGAATCGTTTTCTTATCTTAAAAATTTTATGAATAAATAATATAACTATATAATTAGCAAGTGTCTGTATGTAGTGTCGGTAATATTATAACGTCAATTTTTCCTAAGATTCTCGTGATCGGCTAACTGGGGACTCCCAGTCTCTTGATTGGCTGACAGGTAACACCCTCTCCCGTGATTGGCTAACTGGTGATATCCTGTGACGTGATTCGCTGACCGGCGACGAAATTAAGATACGTTAAAAAATAAAACTAAATACACTATTTGTATGTGTATTGAAATTTTTATATTATAAATCCGTCATTGTCGACGGGTAATAACCTAGTTTTTTAATAAATTTGCAACCGGATGTAACCAAAACCAATGGAAAATTTCGCGGATACCAAGGGATTATTGTAAAATCTTCTACCAAATAATTGGTGAGTACATATATATTATATTATGGTATTAAATTACAATTTACAAATAACATTTTATAACATTTACGACATAACTTTGGCATCAATTCTTCATCCCTATTAGTCTAGTTTATTTTATAAACAAATTTTTACTACAAGACGAGGAGAAGAAACAAAGGGCTAGATTAAATCAAACCTCTTCAGTAGCATGAGGAGGTGGAGGAGGACTCTCTTTGCGACGATACTTTCGACGACGACGATTAAATTTGCGTCGGCGGCTCCGTGGACGTCGTTTGTTACTTACAAATAGTTCTTCAAAGTCATTGGCATCATGGTTAGTAACAATTAAACAGTAGCGGATACCTTTCTTCTCCACTGCGCCGCACTGGACAGCATGTTGAAGATATCTATGGACGAGGACCCTGGCGTCTAATTTTGGGTAACCTGGTAAAATATAAGGAGAATTATACTCTTTCAAACAAGAATTCAGTGTAAGAAGGTAGATGCTGTTTGACCTTGCTTTTGTTTGGTTTATGAAGCCGCCACATTACAACGTAAAAATATTTTTTTCGTTGACGTTGACAGTTGTTCAGCGTCGTACATTTGAATAAGTTAATATTGTTATCGTTGTGCATTAATAAATATTGTTACGAGGGTTCCCCCTTATATTTCGGGATTGCGCTAAACTGTGCTGCCATTTGGCAACTGACGCGTCTATCGTAAAGTTTGACATTTTTGACGGTATACGTACTCAGAACGTTTTGACGTACGAGCGCTATTTGATCACTTATTAAGATCATTAAATTTTAAAAAATAAAGATTTTAAATTATTTGAAATCGTCATAAAACTTTTATCTTTTAATAAGATGATTTTAAGAATTTTGTTTTTAACATTTGCTGGTCTGATTCGCGACTCAAACTAACGTTGGCGGCGCTGCGTACAACAGTTAATGGCCGGCGAGAAGCGTATATGTCAGAAGTTTTTTCTTAATATTTATTTGTTCAAACAATATTTCGGCAAAAAAGCACTGTATTTAAGTCACTATATTTAAAAATACGTCCTAATTCACATAAATTGCAGCACAACACACTAAAAATATTATACAAATATACCCTTCTATTTAATTTACCAAGTCGCCACCAGATGTCTCACTGTTATTTGGAGTCGTGAATAGCTCTTTTCTTCTTATTGATTGGCCATAAATGTGATAAATTAAACTCTTCTCTAAAACAATTATTGTGAGATATCTTAAAAAACTATCATAATTTTCTGACAGCTTCCTGTTTAAAGTTTTACATTTTATATAAACTTGGTTTAAGAGAGAGTAATAATTGTAATTAACATCCTTATTTTTTAATATATATATATATATATATATATATATATATATATATATATAAGTGTCAAATGCGTCTAGGTTATAATTTGAAAAGTGATCACATAGTTTTGTTTTACTGTGTTAAAAATGTCAAATTTTGTGCCAAATAAAGAGCATTCGCGGACAGTACTACTGTTTTGTTTTCATTTGAAAAAACTGCTGCTGAATCATACCGACTGCTTCGAGAAGCTTATGGTGAATATGCTCCATCGCAAGATACGTGTGAACGATAGTTTCGGAGTTTCAAAAGTGGTGACTTTGATCTTACAGACAAAGAACATGGAAAACCTCCAAAAAAATATGAAGATACAAAATTGGAAACATTGCTACAGGAAGACGATAGTCAATCACAAAAACAGCTAGCAGAGCAGTTAGGCGTTAGTCAACAAGCTGTTTCCAATCGCCTACGAGAGATGGGGTAAGATCCAGAAAGTCGGCAGATGGAAAAACGCAAAAACACTTGTGAAATTTTGCTTGCACGATACAAAAGAAAGTCTTTTTTGCATCGTATCATTACTAGCGATGAAAAATGGATTTATTTTGAACATCCCAAACGCAAAAAATCATGGGTGAACCCAGGCTCACCATCCACATCAACTGCAAGACCGAATCGCTTTGGAAAAAAGACAATGCTCTGTACTTGGTGGGACCAAAAGGGTGTGTTCTATTATGAATTTTTAAAACCTGGTGAAACAGTTAATACCCAACGCTACCAACAACAACTGGTCGAATTGAACCATTCGCTGCTCATAAAACGACCAGAATACGAAAGAAGACAGCACAAGATAATCTTTCTTCACGATAACGATCCATCACATAAGGCAAAGTGCTACCCCATGCCGCTTACTCACCAGACTTGGCCCCTTCAGATTACCACTTGTTCGCATCGATGGGTCACGCAATTGCCGAGCAGCACTTTTGTTCATATGAAAATGTTGAAAAAATGGCTAGATGAATGGTTTGCGGGGAAAGGGGAAGAGTTCTACTGGCGAGGTATTCACAAATTCATTGTTAAATGGATATTTGATGGCAAAATATAAATAATATAAATGTAGCACTAGGGTTAAGTTGACATACACTACTTAGATTACATTGACCACGCGATGTTTACACGTAAAGTTAACAAATCCAAAAAAAAACGCGTACACGCACTTTTGATTGTATTAAAAAATCACTATGGCTAACCCAGTTGTACTCGGGGAGGATTTACTTGACCAATGCCCGCCAGAAAAAGGGTATGGTTCAATCTAGGTAATAAAAAAAAAAAATAAGCGATACTTTTGGTACGGATGATGACAAAGAACTAATGATTTGTTTCACTCGCTCTGCTCATAGCTGCAATAGAAGCGCTACATGTACAAAAATACACACTCGTTTATCTGAATATATTGAAATATAACAAACGAAGATAAAAACTACGGACATACGCTGGGAACAGAGCCGCAGTAAGGAAAATTTGCGCTAGGGGCAGAGCCGTAGCAATATTTTTGGCGCCCTTGGCAAATACAAAAAAGTCTTCACACCTCCCAAAACCCAAGTGATAAGCAAAAAAAAGGTCCTCATCTCTCAAATCCCAAGTGATGAGAAAAAAAAGGTCCTCGGTTATAATTTGCGCCCCCTACAAAGAGCGTCAGCGCCCCTTTCCTTAGTGCGGCTCTGGCTGGGAATGAAAAGTTCAAACACGTCATTGAATTTTACATAGGACTGTGAGAAATAGATATATATATTTGTTGAACGGTTCTCTGTCGATCAATCGGCATGGTAATGTATTATTTTCATGCTGGTGTTGGAAGCGTGGAACAAGAAATTCAACCAATAGGAATGCTCTAATTTGAAAAAACCCGTACCATGGTGTCGTAGGCGCTTGTAACACCACGTTACAAGCGCGGTGTCGCAAGTTCAGAAATTTCAACTCTAGCGTTGGCTGCACCGTCGGGCATGCGTATTTTGTCGTTTTTCAAGTTAAAATTGTAGAGAACTTAACCTAATATGGCCAACTAACCACCTTATTTATAAATACATGCAGTGGAAACCATTTATCATGAAACCATGGGAACAGATAAATTATTGTAGTGAAATAGCGACTTTTACAATGTTGTATTATAATTTTTAGACCTTCATATATATGTCCATATATTTTAAATTTTTATTTACAATAAATATTTAAATAATAAACTTTAGCTCTGAAGATATATTGTTCGTTTTATTGCTTTATTTAAACTCTTTTAGGGCCGGTTTTACAATTTATGGTTACCTGCCGGTTAGCTAGAATCAATGGCTAACGACATATTTGCAATATAATAATTACCGTAAGTTTCCACGGTAACCACTAGCCAGACTCTTAACTACCGATTGTAAAACTAGCCGTTAGCCAAATCTCTTTTTATATATCATACATAATTTTTAAAAATTAATATTTTTTTACTTGTCCGACCTTAATATATAAGGGCAAGTATTGTAATCGCGAAAATTTTCGGTGTCGAGATTTTGACTGATGACCACGTTTCATGGTCCAGGGAATCCAAAAAACCTATTTTCGAAGTGCCGTCCGTATGTGTGTGGCTGTGTGTATACACGATAACTCAAAAACGGTTTAACTTAAAGAGTTCGTTCTGGTACTAAAAAATTCTCCTAATAATTGGGAAGAACCATATTGTTTTTTATTAAAATCCGAAACCGGAAACGGAAGTTATTAAACTTTAAAATTAAAAAAAATTCGTAACTAGTAAACCAAACCTTGGACAAAAATTTGTATAGGACATAATTTGATGTACTTTTGAAGATTTACCTAAATCATCTTTTAAATTTAATTTTTTTTTATTATTATTTTTTTTTATGGGAGGCAAGTCTTGCGAAGGTGTCCCTTCGCCACTGGTTTTTTAACTTTTTCAGATTTCCCATTATATTGAATTTATGTCGTATAAATAACGTAAGTGTATTATCTGCCTTGTTTATTTCAATATCTTATTAACCAATTCCTTTTTAATATAAAAAAAAAAATACTTGCTTACCCTGTTACTACGCCCATGCCCTAGTTATAACTTATTTTAAATTTCCCGCTATAATGTCCTGTATAAATCGTACTCGGTCCGTAGCGCTATCTACTCTTTTCTAATTTGAAATAGAGTATACGTAAATTTATTTTCTACTAAAACGATTCTTGTAGGCCTCTATGACGATGCGCTTCATGTACAGAAGACCTCAGTTGTCACATACCTTGACATTTGGTGACGTAATCTATCACATTTTTAACACTTGATCCGCGTGAGTCTGTTGAATTTTTTAAAGCTTCGAAAACTAACTTATTCGTAGAAACTCTTTGCCTACCATCCCCCATTGTAATATTTAAAGTTGTAATTTAACGCCCAGAACATTTCGAACCTAAACTTTTAAACGCCAAAATTATCGTTGTTTATAAAATTTGCTTAGATACATTAAATAAATGAATTAAATTATAATTTTTATTTTATATTTTTAATGATATGGCTTCGGAGTTATTCATTTAGCCAGTTTCGAAATTTTCTTTACGGTTTCTTTAGTTTTCTCGGGTCAAGAGTAGGTACAAATAGGGCAAAATAATTTGCGCTGATATGATTAGTCGGCTGAAAAATTGGAATTTACCGGATTTCATGTCACGAGTTATAAAATAACTTTACAGTGTCGATTTTTACTCAAAAACGAAACTGAAAACCTTCAAATTAACGAGTTAGTTAGGCGTGGCATTTATACGCATGCCTGATTTGTTGTATTAGTCGAATATAAAAAATAATGTCTGACAATGACGGAGGTGAGAGACAATTACATTTAGATAATCAAGGGTGTAGTCAAAAAAAAAAAACTCTGTAACTCAGTTACTATGATAATAGTAACTAAATATGTCACTATGAGCAAAGTCAGTTACTATCATGAATGGAAGTCATTATAATAAGTCTAATTACCTAAATTGATCATATTTACTGCCCGTCTTTGTAATTTTGAGCAAGATTTGTTAATGATTACATTATGTTAGGTTATGTAAAGGCATTCGATAACTACGGTGGCTCTGATAGAATGCGATAGCCGATAGATGATTTACAAAAATCAACTCTTATAAAATTTTCTTTACGGTTTCTTTAATTTTAATGAAGAGGAGATAATAATGACGAATACAAATATCCATGCCATGACCGGGATTAGAATTCGAGACGTTTGGTACGTGAAGGAGGGTCACTATCTTTGCACTAGCGAGGCCAACAATTTTTTAGTGAAATCCTAAAATAATATGATTCAAACTGTTTCTTTATTACACCACAACATCCCAGGAAATGAAAAAGCAGATGAAGCTGTAAGCCAGTGATGGTGAACCTTTTGAGCTCAGTGTGTCAAAATTGGGTAAAAACCTATAATGCGTTCAAAGGTGAGTTTGCAGTATAGCTCTTATGGCAAATGGGGGCGGTGTTGCCAAATATTGTAAAAGTGTCAAATGTGTCAATTATAATAATATGAAAAACTTGTATGATTTGCAAAAATAAACAAATGGCCATTTGTAGAAAACTGCGTCTTCACAGATCAACGCGTTTTAGAGCTGGCAACGTCGACAAGCAAGAAAAGAATAGCGTCATTGTGAACCCATTAGAGTGTATGAAAAAGAACTACTCCATATGCCCTGTACTGCAAACTCACCTTTGAACGCACTATAGCTTAACTCGGGTACCGTATCATGTCTAGAAATATCCATAATTTTGTGATATTCGCAGCCCTAGTAAAATAGTTATATTTTTGATGTATTTATTTGTTAAAAAAACAAAAACAAATAATTCTTTACATTAGTGACTTTTTTGTTGCTGATTTGCATTTGCTAAATTCAATTGAAGGTTGGTATTTCATGCACTTCAAGGCCCATCAAGCGCTACTAACATCATCTATCAGTCGGTTTCTTTTATTGGTTTTAATATTATTTAACGCCGAGAATAAGATCTCACAAAAGTACGTAGATGGAAAAATTATGAATAAAGCCATCGCTAGATTTTTCAGTGTTAAAGTGTCCGGTAATCGGTTTCAAGCACTCCAAATTTCCTGTTCGTAGTAGCACTCTTTTTCATTCTCCAAACGATTTCTCTCCAGATTCTCAAGTTTGGACCTCAAGTCGACAAACACTTGAGCCCAGATGCGTTCACTGTTCTTTGCCGAAGACCGTCCGTAAACGATGTGTGTCACCTAAAATGTCTTGGCGTGTCACCCGTGTAATAGGTTCGTCATCACTGCTATAGGCCATACATCAAGAAATAACTCAAATGCCCACCCCAACATATGATGCGAAGAGTACTTTCAAAAGGAAACTGCAAGAATGGAATAACATCCGCCACAAAATTCAAGGTCCGTAAAAGTACCTAACGAGAAGTGACATTACCGGTGGCGGCGCTGTGCTCCAAGGCAATATAGCTGTTGTATCTAGTACTCAGCTGTCAATATGCTAATAGCGAACAGGTTAATTTAAGCACAATACATTTTTATTTTATGAAAATGCGAGTAAATACTTGCGAAATTTTTAAATTTTTAAGCGTTACACATGTATCGAGGTGTATAACAGAAGGTGGGCATCAAACTACAGTATTTAAAGTGTAATTTCAGTAGATTTATTGAAGTGTAATTTATAGTTGAACAGGTGTTAAATGCCGGAACATCTGAGTGTCGATCATCTGAATTTACAATATATGGATTCTGGAAATATATTCCCATGTCTTCCTCCTGTCCATAACCAAATCTTTTTTTTAATTTATTTTAAAAACAGAACAGGACTAAATGTCCCAATTATAGTCTTACAAACATCCATGCTCTGACCGGGATTCGAACCCGGGACCTTTGGCTCGTGAAGCAGGAGCGCTACCTCTACGCTACCAAGGCCGTCTTTTTTCCCAATCTAGACTTAATATTAACTTTCTCTCCATTTTTCTTAAGAAAAGAAAAAACTAAGATGCCTATCTTTGTCCTGTCTTGAAGGACAGCCAAAAACATTACAATTTGTTCTACTTTCATAGTTTTTCACAACTTCTATCGACATGCTAACAAAAATTCAACACTAGAACATATGTAATAAGTTCAAACAGTACTAGAGCGCCTAGTACAATATTTGACCACCAGACTGCGTATTCAAGCGTGTCAGTTCTCAATACAACAAAATATGAACAAATAATTCTAACAAGAATCAAAATTGGACAAACATGACTCATACATCAATACATATTCGAGAAAAAGACATCACCCATATTCCCCACCTGGAACACACAACTTACGGTGGAATATGTTATTCTAGAATGTCCACAATACTCAACACAAAGAATCAAACACAAACTTCCACCAGACACACTGCAAATTACAACCTATTGGCATCTGACACTACCGATAGAGGCGCTACTGCATTCACATCATGGCTGACTTTGGTAGGATATTTTTGACAGGTTCAATGGTAAATCCATGTGATATTTATTGAAACACACGGGAACACACTCTAAAATGGTCTTTAACTGTCTTTCCACTTCTAAGAACATATTCCCATGCTTGTCACAAACTCGACTATCCTACAACCGTCAGTTTCTCAAAATCTCACTAGAGGCGCTTCAGTTATTGTCAGTTGACAATACTTATGAAAAAAACATTTTGAAATTTCTAGAGTTACCTTTTATGTTTTTACAAACGACTACTAGATGGCAATATTGAAATGTGTCATTGCTATATACGTAAAATATGACATTTGTTATTGTGAAATTAGTGGCAGCTTACAAATTGACCGAGTAGTTTGTTCACAGTGAGCGTTAAAAAAAAACAAGTTTGTGAAAAAATAGATATTATTCGTGAAGGTTTTCATTGGATGATTTTTTACGATTTTAGTAAAAGCCTAACTAACAATGCATAGATTCGCTTCGTTCAACATTTTGTAATAAAGATGAATCTCGTGAAGGTCGACAAAATCGGTTGGGATTCAAAAAAACATCGATGCTGTACGCAAAATGATTGAAGACGAGCGGCATGTGACTTACTGTGAGATAGAGGCATCCTTTGGCATATCGCAGACTGCAATACATTCACTTTGCATGAACATTTAGCTGTGAAAAAGATCTGTTCCCGATGAATTCCGCATAATTTGACCGAAGCTCAAAAAAAGGCTCCTGTTGATTGGTTTAAGGGAATGTTACAAAAATTCAACTTAGGCACTGCAAAATCCGTATACAACATCGTTACAGGTGACGAAACATGGATTTATTCATATGAACCGGAAACTAAGCAACAATCCACTGTTTGAGTCTTTTGGATCTTGGGATAAACCGAAACCCACAAAAGTTGTTCGTTCACGAAGCACTTCCAAGAAAATGATAGCTTGTTTCTTCGGTTGTACTGGACATGTGATATGGACAATGGTACACTGGACAATGATATACAACAATTTATTTGCTAGAAGTCATCGACAAAATCAGGAAACACAACAAAAACGTCGTAGAATTCTCCATCATGACAATGCAAGCTCCCAAACAGCACGTCAAACAATTCATTATTTGAAAGAGAAAAACATCGAATTAATGTCTCATTGCTCGTATTCACCTGATTTATCCCCCAACTATTTTTTTTTTTTTGTTCCCCAATGTTAAACAAAAAATACGTGGACACCGATCACCTCAAAAAGCTGTTTAGAATGTAATTTTTTTTTTTCGAGAATTGGTTTGAACGCATAGAAAAGTGTATAAATCTTAAAGGCTAATATCTTGAAAAGCAATAAGTAAAACAGCTTCTTCCAAAAACATTTTTTCTTTCTTAGTTTTTGTGAAAACTTAAAAGGTAGCCCTCGTATATGCTTCTACAAATTTTAATGTAATTCCTTCGCCCCAACGAGCCATGTACATCAATGGCCCTGTACATAATAAACTCTACTGACACCATAAATTTAAACACACTTATTAAGACGCAATTATTCTTATCATATTGAAATTGATATTGAATATTTCATCTACCTTTTGTACATATGTACATATGTACGTACATATTTTAAGTTAAAAAACAGCAATAGCTGAAACTTCGCCGAAGTAAACTATAAAGCCGCATTCAGAGCTCTTAAATCAATAGCTTATGCCCTGTAGCTTATGGACTGTTCACTGTCACCAGTTAGTTTGTCATATAAGACGTGAAACCGTTCAGACCTCCAAATTTAGCATGCTGTTTGTTGTGGATTGTGCATAATTTTCTAAACTTATAGCTAAAGTGCGTTTAAAGGTGAGTTTTGCAGTACAGGACATATGGAGTAGTTCTTTTCCATACTCTCTAATGGGTTTACACAATGACGCTATCCTTTTCTTGCTTGTCGACGTTGCCAGCTCTAAAACGCGCTGATCTGTGAAGACGCAGCATTCTACAAATGGCCATTTGTTTTTGATTTGTTATTTTGAGTTTTATAAGATCTGATTTTTGCAAATCATACGAGTTTTTCATATTATTATAATTGACACATTTGACACTTTTACAATATTTGGCAACACCGCCCCCATTTGCCATAAGAGCTATATTGCAAACTCACCTTTGAACGCACTATAGGTTTTTACCCAATTTTGACACACTGAGCTCAAAAGGTTCACAATCACTGGTCTATAGCTTCATCTGCTTTTTCATTTCCTGGGATGTTGTGGTGTGATAAAGAAACAATTTGAATCATATTATTTTAGGATTTCACTAAAAAATTGTTGGCCTCGCTAGTGCAAAGATAGTGACCCTCCTTCACGTACCAAACGTCCCGAATTCTAATCCCGGTCATGGCATGGATATTTGTATTCGTCCTTATTATCTCCTCTTCATTAAAATTAAAGAAACCGTAAAGAAAATTTTATAAGAGTTGATTTTTGTAAATCATCTATCGGCTATCGCATTCTATCAGAGCCACCGTAGTTATCGAATGCCTTTACATAACCTAACACAGTGGTTCCCAAACTTTTTTGGCCGCGACTCGGTACGAGGTTTTAAAATTTTTCGCTCTTATGGAAGCCACCTTATGAAAAAAATAACCATTTATTTACAAAACAAATTTTATTTTAAAGCAGGAGCTTTATAGTAATAAATAGTAATAAAGAGTATAGTATAGTAATAAAGAATATAGTATGTACTTTCCCGTATATCTTATTTTGATTCTCAGACATTATTTTTTATATTCGACTAATACAACAAATCAGGCACGCGTATAAATGCCACGCCTAACTAACTCGTTAATTTGAAGATTTTCAGTTTCGTTTTTGAGTAAAAATCGACACTGAAAAGTTATTTTATAACTCGTGACGTGAAATCCGGTAAATTCCAATTTTTCAGCCGACTAATCATAACAGCGCAAATTATTTTGCCCTATTTGTACCTACTCTTGACCCTGGTTAGAAATTTACAGAATATTACAGTTTAGTACACACAAACTGTGCAACTTAAACCATACAATCGAACGATTTTAGTACAAGTTGTGCAGGTTAGGAAAAAAAGTACAAAAAAAGAGGTCCATGGGGTAAAACGTGAGGGGGCGACACCATGAATTACCGCACTGGGTGACACCAACCTTAGTGACGCCATTGCAAATGATGATGATTTTTTTCTCATTTCATTCAAGTACTGTTCTTAAAACTGAAGTACCTACCTGAGAATGATTCTATTCTATTTAGGTGGCCAGATGTTGACTCTTCCTTTCCAGATCCATTTTACCATTCTGAAAATTACGAGCCCTAACTATTGTAAATGTCTGCCTCATTAATGAGTCTGTGCGGATATCTTCATTATTTATCTTTTCTGTTTACCATTGATTTTGATGTGACTAAAAATTTGGCGCAGTCCTCTGTTTATAGACTATGCGGTGTCGCTTTGTCAAATTCCTTGTTTTGGAATAGAGATGGGTTATGAACGAACAACAGAGTTCATCAACGTCAGAACAGTGACCAATATGAGCAGTTTCACCAAATGTAAATGAACAGGCCCACGACAGCCGGGTGTTTGTGATTATGCACATAGCTTCTCATATGTCTGCTTATGTTTCCTGTGGAACTAGCTTTTGTAATTTTAATTTATGAATAAATAAATTTAAAATATATTGTTAATTGAAATAATTTCATGTTGTATTGTATATTAAATAAAAAAAAAAACAACCTTTTCTTTCAATAATAAAAAGCTATAGTTTCCGTAAATAAAATTAAAGTTAGAATTAATATCTGAAAAATATATTTTTTACTACGACACTGAAAAGTAATTAAAAAGTTACCTAAAAAAGTTTTGTTAAAAATGATCTTCAATAAAAAAAGTTATACGAGCCCTGTCCACTTACCCTGCCCACTGTTGGCCCAGCTATGAAATTTTCAGTTTCTTTAGAAATTATTAAATAATAAGTAAAAGCAAATGCTGCTTTGTAAATTTTTTGACAATATAATCATATTAGAAGCAAAGGGGTCAAAATTTATTCCGTAATATTTAATTTGTGATTATAAAAATAATATTCGTAAAACAAACGTATTTTTTGAGTTCATGTATTCTTGTACTGTATATAAAATAACTGGGTTTTTGCGGTAGCTATGCGTAGTAGGCGTTGGAAAACAAAGTTGGTTTATTGACTGTGATGTATTAAAAGTGTTAAGTCTAAATAATTTTAAAACATGGGCAGAGGCAAAGCTATTGATGAAAAAATACGGTTAATAATTGTGAACTTAGCAAAAACCAATTCCGAAATCGGAAAATTATTAGGTTTGTGAAGATACAGTATTAGAAATATTGTAAAATTGCCCCAGTACGTGAAGGAAACTACACTGACGGACAATGACAAACGTGCATTGAAAAGAATTATTAAGGATAACAGACGTGCTAACTACAGTCAATTGAGTGTACCGTGGAGCGATGTTGTTGGAAGACGTGTTTCAAGGTCTACATGTCATAAGGAAGCTAAAAAATTAGGATTAGGTCCCAAATCCTAATTTTTTAGCTTCCTTAAGGTAATATTTTTTTAATCGGACTCTTAAATGAATATTTACAGAAATTTATAAAACTTTCTTAAGCCAAGGAAAAACCATTGTTGGCATCCAAGAAAAAAAAAAAAAAAACAGGTTGAAATGGGCAAGAGAACATAAAATATGGAATTGTGAAAAGTGGAACAACGTGCAATGGAGCGATGAGTCTAGGTTTGAAGTCTGTGTAGGGGACAACCGGAGCAGAGTTGTTCGTCAGAAACATGAAGCATATCATCCCGATTGCTTGAAAAGGAAGGTGAAATTTCCAGCATCTGTCATGGTGTGGGGTTCAATGTCTGCAAGAGGTGTAGGAAAACTTCACTTTATCGATGGCATTGTTAACACAGCCAAATATTTAAGTATTTTAGAGGAGTCTCTGTTGCCAACTATGGAACATGCATTAATCTCTGGGGAGGATTTTATTTTTCAACAAGATACAGCCGCTTGCCATACGTCAAAAAAATCTTTGAAATGGTTCCGTGATCATTCTATTCCTCTTTTAAAGTGGGTTTCAAGTAGCCCAGACTTATCCCTCATCGAGACACTTTGGCACGAAATGAAAAAAACGATTGCGTATAACACCGGTTAGAACAATTCCAGAATTAAGACTAAAGCTTCAAGAAATATGGGATAATTTTACTCCTCGACAATGCCAAGACCTTGTAGATACTATGCCTAGAAGAATTAATGCCGTTATAAAAATGAAAGGTGACGTTACCCAATGGAAATATTATTTTTTTCTTATTAATTTACTTTAATAGTTGTAAATATTAATCGTAAATCTCTAAAATGTTTAATTGAAAATAAAATATTATCTAGATTTCATAAGCTATTCGCATTCTATTAATTGAACACCAATAAGTAAAAATTTCATAGCTGGGCCAACTGATAGTGGACAGGGATCGTAGAGCAAAATTAAATTGATTGAATTTAAGTTTTTTACTTATATCTAGTGTCCTATGTATTTCACCGAAACAGATGAAGTGTCACTCAAAAGCACTAATGATAGTAAAAATTAGGACCAATTAAACTGAAGTTTTCGAGACCACATACATTCCCGGTTAAATGGGACACCTCGTACAAGGGTTAATTGTATACAAGATAGCTAGAAAGATCAGGCACAAAAAATACAAGAATGGAGAATTCAAATGTCAATCCTGCTAACAATAAACAAAAAAAAGTAATAATTTAAAAATGAATAAAATAAGTCCAATTTATATATCAATAAAAAAATTTATTTGCGCACATATTTTACAATCGGGTATAGTTCTAAATACTCATATTAAGTTAATAAAAACGGAACAGAAATGTTATAAAATCTATTCATAAATGTTTAGAATATCTTCTTTCCTCATCATCTTCATCAACACTATTCGGTCCAATATTGGACATACGCCACCCATAAATTATTGTGTTATTGTCTATAATAATAGAATACCTTCCAAAGCCCAATACTTCGTTTACAGCGAATTAATCTTTACTTTTGTAATGCCGGTTATACTCATCGTCTGTACGCTGACATGCCAGTACTAGTCCGGTTATAGTCGTCGTCCATGTAATGTCCGGTCGAAACTAAGGCCGACTATAGCCGGCACTTAGTAGAGCTGTTTCCAGCTCGGCCGTAGCGAAAGGGTTAAATAAATTAATAAAATTGTTAAACATTAATTACAGTATAATACGATATTATAAAATATGATACACATACAGTCATGTGCGTAAAAATAGCAGTATCAGAAAATATTAGAACAAATACAAAAAAAAGTTGGTTTAAGTAATAACAAAGCCAACATTTTACTGATATATTATATTTTAATATCAACTTCATTATTTTGAAGAAAAAAAAAAAGTATTTTTGTCGATTCACTAAAAAAATATGTATATTTGTAAAAATATGCTCATTACGCTGTTCATAAATATAGCAGTACACTTCATAAAATAAATAAAACTCATTTTAATATTAAATATTCTTTATTATTTCTTTAATATTTGGTTCCATGACCACTTTTTCGTATTATTTCTACATATCTTCACGGCACTGAATCAATTAGCTCTCCACATTTCTCCAAGAAAATGGATTTCCAAGCTGTTTCAATTTCTCTCCTTTGTTAGCAGGTTCTAAAGAAGATATTTTAAGTTTTACATCAGCCCACAAGTTCTGTATCGGATTTAAGTCCGGAGATTGAGTTTACCAACCAAGAACAGTAATCCTATATTCATTAAACCAATTTCTTGCTTTGCGCGAGTTGTGCTTTGACTCATTATCTTGCTTAATTGTCCGTTTTAAAGGCATTTTCTCCTCTACTCAATATTCGCGTCCATTATATCTTTAATCCAGAAAATAGGGCCCACTCTGTTCCAAGAAAAACATCCCCATGCCATAACTCTACAGCTGCCGTGTTTTATTGTCTTTGTAGTGTACTTAGAATTGTACACCGTGCATGGTACTTGCTTTTGGCAGATACCAGGATTAAATAAAACGATTTTTGTTTCTTCATATCAAAGAATATTGCGCCATTTTGACTGTGGCCAAAGTTGGTGTTCTTTGGCAAATTGAATTCTATTTTGCCGTTGTCTCTTGTTTAACAGCGGAGTTTTTCTTGGTCTACTGACTTTCAGATTTGCTTTTATAAGACGATTTCTTAGAGCTGATTGGCAGGTATAATTTGTTTTTTATTTGTGTAGAAGTAATAAAAGGGTTTAAAGTTTGCACACCTTACAATTTTTCTATCTGTTGTCGGCGAAGTTTTAGATGTCTGACCCCGACTTTCAGGTTCTAGAGTCCACTTTTTGGCATTAGATACCATTTTAGCGGAGCATCCTAGCACATTCTGAATAAATTTATAATTTTTACCAGAATTTAACATTTGTAAAATCAACTGACGTTTTTCTTGTGTGCAATGTTTAGCCCTACCCATTTTTACTTAAAAATAACAAAGATATTTAATATTTTTCGTGAATGTTTAAAAATAAATTCAACTTACTTTTCAATATACACAAAAATTTATTCAATAATAAATCAGTTTGGTTGGCCAGTAACATGAGAAAACTTGTGGACACTGCTATTTCTACGAACACTAGAAAAATGATGTTCTTGGATTATTTAAGAGGCAACTTACATATCTATTTAAAAAATTCAATGCTGCCAGCTTAAATATATTATAGAATTATTATATATACTAGAAATGTAATGCAACTAGATAAATAAATAACTTAAATAAAATAAATACAATTTTACCATTTGCATTAAACCACTGCTATTTTTATGCACATGACTGAATATCGATTTTCGGATTATATTTTCGGCTGGCAGACTAAAGAACATATCGGCGACCCTTTACAAAAACACAGTAATTGTTAACTACATTTGTCAGGAATTTATAAAAAATATCGGCTTTTCGAAACTTTATACCTGTGGCCTATGCATTTCTAATGGTGCATCTAAAGTGGGTTTTACACAGTTTAATTTATTGAGCTATTAATTGGAAAAGTTTACCTTCAATTTATTGATGTATGTAAAGTGTTCAAATTTCATCAATAAATTGTTCAATTAATTGACAAAATAAATAATAAAAAAATTGATCAATTTATTTTGAAAATAGAAATTGAAGTTTTATTTTTCATCAATTTTTTAGGGAATTCTAGGTATATTTTTATCTGTTTAGTAATTACCAACTGTTAGTTGTAGCATAAACAAGAAATGTATACCTTATGTGTTTTATGAGTTCCGTTTAAAACCGCAAACGTTCTAAAGCCGCATTCAGAGCTCTTTAAATTAACACGTTGTAGACAGTTCGTTGTTACGTTGTGACTTATGTTTTTATACATTGTTTTAACGTTCCATGTAGCGTTTACAGCTGATACAAATTAGTGGGTTACGAATAGCTCGACATCTGTCTTTAAACCAACTACGATGCCCTCGTAAAATGCTTATTATTTATTACCGTGTTTATAATTCTGCTGTCCTAGATTTTAACTAACTAAACCTAACCTAATTACCTAAATTGATCATATTTACTGTCCCTATTTGTAATTTTCAGCAAGATTTGTTAATGATGACATTTTGTTAGGTTATGTAAAGGCATACGATATCTACGATGTCTGTGATAGACTGAGATAGCCAATGTGTTGTATGTCTGTCTCATTAAAACATTTCACTAGCTATAAGTTTAGAAAATTATCCACAATTCAGAACGAACAACGTATTAAATTTAGAGGTCTGAAAGGTTGCACGTCTTACCATATAACCAACTCGTTAGTGATAATAAACAGAGTACAAGACACAGTCTATAAGCTATTGATTTAAGAGCTCTGAATGCGGCTTTACCCACCATTTTCTAGGTTTTTCTTTTGTTTTTAATCTCAGTTCATAATCTGGCACTACTCTGATGTTAAGCTGAGTTCAAAGTTTTTAAATTAGTCGACTATAAACTGTAGCTTGTTCACTGTTGATTGTCAATACAGGTTTGTCATATGGTAAGGCCAGCAACCGTTCAGAGCTCCAAATTTAATAGATTATGCGTTGCCGATTGTGGATAATTTTCCAAACTTATAGTTAGTCAGTTGTTTTAATGAGACGGACATCGGAGAGAACGTTCACATTGTATGCCGTTACATAACCTAATAAAATGTCATCAAAACAACAAATTTCGCTCAAAATTACTAAGACTAACAGTAAATATGATCAATTTAGGTAATTAGATTAGGTTTAGTAGGTAAAAATCTGTAGTCTTACTTCAAGACAGCAGAATTAGGAAAACGATAATATATAATAAACATTTTACGAAGCCACCTTAGTTGGTTTAAAGACAAACAGATGTCGCATTATTCGTAACGCACTAATTTCCTTAGCTGTAAACGCTGCCTTGAATGTGGAAACTAACTACTTAATAAATCCATAATGCAAAGTGAACAGTCAACTAATTTAAAGAGCTCTGAACGCAGATTTAGAGTAGCAGTTAAAAACATTTTCCTGTAAAATTAAATAAACTGAGCTATGTGCTTTTGTTCACCAGCTTGAGATATTTAGCTGCAGTTTTCTGTCTTAATTTCACTCTAAATACAACATTTACTTTGAATTCAATAATAAAAAAATACAATTTTCGAAAAACTTATACAGTGGGTCCTCGGTCTTTTTCATAAATAATACTAATAGGTTGATACTTAAGTGGCGCAGAAAGGCAGAAAATGTAAGTTGTTTCTAGACCTCTTAACATTATATGGAAGTACGTGACTTCCATGTCGTTTACGTGTCGTTTCGACCGTCGTTATAATCCCTGAATAAACAGGAACACATTTAAAAGAATGAAGAGGTGCAGGCGTACCTCATAATAATGTGTATAATGAGTATCACACTAGAACGCTATCCAAGTTTTAATTTTAGATTTTTTCAGGATTCACGTCTTTAAGTCTCGACTTATCACACGGTATTTAAATATTACTTCTGACTTCTTTTCTTTGTTTGTGCATGCGTACATCCTGTTATTATGACAGTTGACAGTTTTACTTTGAAAAGTTTATTTGTGAGGTTTCACCAAATTAATTAGTTCTTCTTCCTCAACTTAAACAAAAGACAAAGAAGTCAGCAGGGGTACGTTCCAAAACCTAAGGAGTTTACTCTAAACTTAACTCTAAGTTTAGTAAGATCGATCCAAAACATTCGAGTTTCCGGTTTGAGTTAACCCTAGAGTTTACTCTTTTAACTCTGCTTACAAGGTGGGTAATATTTTCTCCCATGCGCAGAATGCGTACGCATGTAAAGTAAGTTTTGACATATCGAAATTAACAGAAATTAATTTTGGAGTCGGTAGTTATGGAGTCAGCAGTAATAATACATACATCCCTCATTTTTTGTCCATTACTATTTAAAGATATTAATAATTATTTAAATTAATATGTCGTGTTGACAATAATTTTGCGAGAATTTTCATATAAGCACCCCTAACCTTAATATCGCTGTTCCAAAACCTGATCACATGACCACATTATCTTTGAGTAAACTCGAACCCCAAGACTTATGTTTTAGAACGTACCCCTGAGAGCGAGATAAAAGACCCGTGGGCGCAAGCGTGTTTTAAAAAACGTGGATAGGAGACGGAGGAATTGAATCATGTTTCATTTGCCTAGTCTTTAAAACCCAGTTTTTTTTTTTTTTCTCTATCACAACAAATGACTTCGATTCGAATGCAAAAATTTTAATCTTCCAAGTCTAGACGTTAATATTAACTTTAGTGTGATAAGGTCTTTAGTTTCCAGTCAAGTGCCGTTTACCCAAATATTGCCTATTCGATGCATGACGTCAATGACAAAAATTATGTATTTGTGTCTAAAATAAATTCTATAAACATTATTTTAAGAAAATGATAGGCACACTTAACCGGACATTTAAAATACACGCTGTGCCAGGAGGGGCCTACTAAAAAGTGTGCATTCCTTCATTAGTTTTAAGCAAAAGACTTGCGGTTTAGACGTATGTATTACATAATTACTTCCATTTAAAATCATGATGGTTCGATTCAAAAAAGTTGCAGAATTCTTCTGAAAGAAATATAAAAAAAAGATTTATATTTGAGAAATTCAAATAACAACGAAGTAGTTGGCCACTACGATCCCACGACTAAAACCCACTAGATTACAACTTTTTGGGACGCGCGAAACGACTTGTCTATTTTCAGATGATCAATAATTGAAATAAATTATTTCAGAGTTTTTAATGCTACTCCTGAAATTCGTCTTAATCCTCAAATTTTAGAGAATGCGATACACGGCCTATTTGACCGTGTTCAATTGTGTATTTAAGTTGCATTATTTTGAATAATTAGTGTGATTTATTCAGTTATTACTTTATTAATAGCTGAATTGCTGTTTGTCTCTTTCAATAAGCCATAATTCTGCAACATTTTCGAAACGAAATATATGGGCAATTCTGTGCAATCCGTTCCGTAAGCATATTCGTAAGTTGATTCTGCACGCATCCGTAACGTTACAAATAAATATTACAGGTGGTATAGAACAGTGTTCTTCAACCCGTGGTCCGCAGAAAATTGCTGCCGGTCCGCGAAATAATTCGACCGAATCATGTAGATGCACACTTCTATTCACGAGTATATAGCACATTTTTTAGTCGACGCAGAAGCTAACTTTTGTCCGAACCATGATTTATTTAATATTTACTAACCCCAATACAACGCCTGTCGCGGCTATTTTTCATACTTCTGAAGAAGCTAGCTCTTTCTAATAATCGCTTATAAGAGGAAGATATAGAAATGTTTCCACTTTTTGAAGAATTTTTTATTGCTGCTGTTGTCAACCAGAAAGTCATATTCAACAATAAGTCAACATTTAAAAGCATTAGCTGAAAATTTTAATAATTACTTCTCTGAAAATGAGGATCTTCGTAAAGGTAACCTCTGGATTAATAATCCATTCTTGAAAAATATAAAGTCATGTGTACTTGATCCTCGTGAAAAAGAAAAGCTGATCGAGTTGTCTTGTGATGTCACTCTGGTGTCCAGACATAAAATGCAATCATTGTCTCAATTTTGGAAATCGCTAGAAAAAGAATATCCATCTTTGAGTTATAAAGCTATCAAATTATTAGTCATTTTCGACTTCCTATTTGTGCGAAGAGAACCAAACAAAGAAATCGAATGGATGTTAACGCAGCGCTTCTTCTCTCGAAAACAACCATGCAGCCACATATATCAAATTTTCTAACAAACAAGCACCAGCAGATGTCGCACTAAAAATTGTAATTATATAACTGTATAAAATATATCTATATAATAATAAAATACTATATATATATATATATTGGTTTTTATTTGTATCTTAGCTTTCAGCCGGTCCGCGAAATATTTATCCTATTTTCACCGGTCCGCGGGGACAAAAAGGTTGAAGAACACTGGTATAGAATGCTTACGGTACACGTTACGGGTTGTACAGAATTGACTTAGTAACTTTTTTTGCTCCAAATTACTGAAGGCACCCAATCACTCATTGACACCCTTTTCACACTGGAACTTTAAGTTAGTTTAACTTACGAATAAAATCATAATTTTTTTCTTAACTTGGCGTTACGAAATTACCAGTTTTCAACTGTCTGCGCCGACGCACATTTTGATTCATTATTAAACACATATGGATATTTGATTTCATTCTACAGTATAGAATATACTACACCTTTAATTATAACAATAAGTCTAAACTTCTTATAACCTCGATATAATATAGTATTCTTGTCTATGATAATATAAAATGTTGACAGCATAAATTCAAACAATGTTAGAAATTATGTTGGCAATGTGTACTAACTTTAAGACATAAATCTGTCTTCAAGTTAAGTTGTGTTAAACCCAGGTCACGCGATTTCGCACTAGCACTTAAAACCACCATCAATTAAACATCCTATATTAAACTTCTAGTGTGAAAAGGGTATAACAAAGTTGCTGTTATTCGAAGCACGCCTGTACTCATTTTTAAGTAAAAACTTATAAAAATAAAGAGACACTTTATAACTATCAATAAGAAAATATTCTAAACAACCAGTCTTCACATTAAAATTGCACCCATTCGCATCATTGAGGACATGATAATTGAAATAAAATGAAAATAGTAACTATTAAAAGCTTATCATATCGTTCCATCATGTTTAACGAATTTGTGGATATCCATGTTGACCCGAGGGGTTGTAGAGTTTAGAGTAAGGATTGCCAGGACCCTGCTGGAGATGTCCTGGGTACACCTGTCCAGGATACTCTCCTTGTGGTGTTGTGTATGCAACGTTTGGTTGAGATGTTGGTACGTAAGATGCTGAGGCATATCTGAAAAAATAATAAGAATAAATTTAAAAAATTTGTTTCAAAAATATTTTAAACCTATTGCCAAATATTATAGTTCACCATTGGCGAAAACACCATTCCAGCCGCTATATATCTTGGAAAAATAAAACTTAATTATGGACACATCAATAAATTTTAAAAAAATTTACAAATTTAGGGGAGTTTTTTTTAGAGGTATAGAACTTTAAATTGCAATAAAACAACGATGGATTATTCGATTGACATGAATTTTTTTTTATTCGAAAGATAATCTTGTGGCATTACATTTTAAATATGATTTCTGGCATATGACCGCCACGGCTGGCTCGGATGTAGTCCAATCTGGACGTCCAATTTTCGATGACTTTTTCCAACATTTGTGGCCGTATATCGGCAATAACACGGCGAATGTTGTCTTCCAAATGGTCAAGCGTTTGTGGCTTATCCGCATAGACCAATGACTTTACATAGCCTCACAGAAAGTAGTCCAGCGGTGTTAAATCACAAGATCTTGGAGGCCAATTCACAAGTCCAAAACGTGAAATTAGGCGGTCACCAAACGTGTCTTTCAATAAATCGATTGTGGCACGAGCTGTGTGACATGTTGCGCCGTCTTGTTGGAACCATAGCTCCTGGACATCATGGCTGTTCAATTCAGGAATGAAAAAGTTAGTAATCATGGCTCTATACCGATCACCATTGACTGTAACGTTCTGGCCATCATCGTTTTTGAAGAAGTACGGACCAATGATTCCACCAGCCCATAAGGCGCACCAAACAGTCAGTTTTTCTGGATGTAACGGTGTTTTGACATACACTTGAGGATTAGCTTCACTCCAAATGCGGCAGTTTTGTTTGTTGACGTAGCCATTCAACCAGAAGTGCGCTTCATCGCTAAACAAAATTCGCTTATGAAAATCGGGAACAACGGCAATCTCGTTTTGGGCCCATTCGACGAATCTACGCCTTGCTTGATGATCGTTTGGCTTCAATTCTTGCACGAGTTGGATTTTGTAAGCACGCAAACCAAGATCCTTCCGCAAAATCTTCCATAAAGTGGATGGACACAGATCCAATTCCTGTGCTCGATGGCGGATGGACTCATTCGGGTCTTCCTCAATGCTACGCTGTACAGTACCAATAGCTTCTTCTGTACGCACCGTACGGCGTCTCTGGGGATGCGAGTTATCAATAAGAGTAAACGTGGTGCGAAAACGTTCCATGGTTAATCGAATTAACTGCTCTGATGGACGATTTTGTCGACGATAAAATGGACGTAGTGCGCGATACGTATTCCGCACAGAACCATTATTTTCGAAATAAAATTGCACTATTTGCAAGCGTTGTTCAGGCGTGAGTCTATTCATGATGAATTGCCAAACCAAACCGAGAATAAATCACTTGACAGCTGTTAAATCGGTCGCCATCTTGAACAGTAATGCCAACTTAAAGTTCTATACCTCTAAAAAAAACACCCGTTATCAGGCCTGGGACAAAGTTCGTTGCGTTTTTTTAGTAAAATTCAACTGGTTTTGTTATAGTGTGAAAATGAATTTATTTAAACCAAATATGCTCCATTATTATCGACGTTTAGCCATTTTTCGGGTAGAGCTATGATGCCATCGGTGAAGAACTTCTGTGGTTTCTGGTTGAAAAATTGAACCAAGTGGTTTTCACAGGCTTCTTTTGAAACCAGCTTAATTGCATGACTATACGGTGGATGCAACAAAATTTCCCAACCAAGCTCTCGCAATTTTTGACGAGTCATCAAAGAAGTGTGTGGCCTTGCGTCGTCATGATGAAAGACAACACCTATCCTATTATTCAATTCGGGCCGTTCTCTTTCAATTGCCTGGCATAATCTTTCTAGTTGTCCAAAGTAGAGTTGAGAATCAATCGTCTGACCAACTGGAAGTAGCTCATGGTGGACGATTCCCTTCTAGTCCCACCACACACACAGCATCATCTTGTTCGGCGTCAACCCTCGCTTCGTGAACACTTGTGACGGCTCACCATCCCTTGTCCACGATCTTTTACGCTTCCGATTGTCGTACGTGATCCATTTTTCATCACCGGTTCTGATACGTTTCAGAAATGGCTCGATTTCATTGCGTTTCAGCAGCGCATCGCAGATGTTAATTCGGTCTATCATGTTTTCCGCGCTCAACTCATGAGGAACCCATAAATCGAGCTTCTTTTTGTAGCCAGCTTTCCGTTAATGGTTCAAACCAGTTTTGTGGTCAATGCCTAGCTCCGTACCAATATCGACACTGATGATATGCCTCTTTTGTTGGACTTTTTCAAGAATTTCATCAGCTTTTTCACTGATTGGACGACCAGAGCGTGAGTCATCTTTCACATTAAAATTACCAGAACGAAAGCGAGCGAACCATTTCCACGCAGCAGATTTGATAAAGTACCTTCACTGTACACAGCACAAATTTTTTCACAAGTCTGCACAGCGTTTTTCCCTTTGTTGTAATAATATTGCAAAATATAGCGCAATTTTTCATTACTTTTCTCCATTTTCAAACGCAAACAACTTTCCAAACACTACACAAATTTTGATGTTTATACACTCAAAGTAACGCTGCGATCTGTGTTTCCTGAGTTATTTGCAATTGGCGCCGTCTATCGGCAAAAACGCCACGAACTTTTTCCTAGACCTGATATATTTTAAACCCATTGATATATTTTCAAATGTAGCCAAATATTATATTTCACCATTGGCAAAAACACCATCCTAGCCCCTATATTTTGGACAAATAAGACTTAATATAGGACACGGCAATAAATTATATTCTTGTTTCCTTTCAATATGTTTTAAAATTATTATAAGCAGTTATAATTCTTTATTTACTTGTAATTAAATTGCTGTAACAATTTATTTTAAAAAAATCTTTTATCAAAACAGAATTATACGAGTAACACAAATTTAGTTAGATATTCTTAAAATGATGAGCTACCCAGTACAAAGTTACGTCAAAAAGGCTATTTTGTGCGTCTCTCTTGTGCCCATAATTTTTACAGTTTTTTATTTTGTGAAACAATTTGAGCTAAAGAGCTTCTTCTAAGAGTTTGGTACAAAACAGAAAAGAAGCGCGTACGCTGGGGTAATTCTAGATCTAGGCCATTTCATCAGCAAACCGGTGTAAGACAGGGGAGCTACTGTCTCCCTGTTTAATGCCTACGTGGATGAGCTGAGTGTACGGCTAAACAGGATGAGAATGGGCTGTGTGATGGGATCAACTGTAGTCAATCATCTGAATTATGCCGATGACATGGTCTTCCTGCGTCCCTTCTGTCTGGTCTGCGGAAACTACTGTAGACTTGTGGGAACTTTGCCGCGGAACATGGACTCTTACATAATGCCCAAAAAACGAAATATCAACCAAGGCAAGAAACGTACTCAGTGCCCAGTGTTAAATTATGTGGCCAAGTTGTACCGCGAGTTAAATCCGTCTGTTATCTTGGTCACATAATCTGTGATGATCTGTCAGATAATGCGGATATTGGCAGACAGTGTAGATCATTGTGTGTTAGAGCGAACATGCTTAACGGAAGATTTTCTAAATGCAGTGTTAAGGTACGTAACAGTTTATTCAACGCTTACTGCGCATGTGATTATGTCACCGCTTTGTGTATAAATGCGCCTCAGTCTAGTACATGTAAATTTAGAATTTGATACAATAATGCATTTAGAATAATCAATGGTTCTAGCAAATTCTGTGGTACATCTTAGATGTTTGTTTCTAACAATTTTAAGACAGCTGATTGTGTGATAAGTCGGGCCTATTCGTTTCGCTCCGGTGTCTGGAGAGTGGGGAACGACATAATTCAGTCATGTGTACAGAATGACAACATTTTTAACAGTTTTTGGTGCAATATTCTGGGCGTTCCCACTCCTGGTACCAGATAGTGAAGGGGTAGACCTGTATTGTACTATTCTATACTATTTATGTATTCTGTGTTGTTCATACTGATTTTCACATGCATTTAGGAAGACAATGTGATTTATGTATTTATTTATATTGTTTTTGTTTCTCATTCTTTCTTTTGTTTGTTCTGTATTATTTTGCATCTGTATTATTATATGTAATATGCTCTGTATATATAAGTATATTTACTTTTTTTTTGTCTAATTACTATCTTGCTTTTGTATTGGTGTATAATTATTTGTAAATGCTACTTGGCAGTTGGCTGTAAATGAATAAATAATAATAATAAGGAAGAGCTAAAATGCAACTTATTGGACGCACATTTTGAATTTGCTAATTATTTTTTTTAATTACAACTAGTTAAAAATACGCTTTTCGTAAAACAACTATAACGCACTACAGAGATAAAAATCTACAAATGTATTGACAGGAAGGTATAATTTAAAGCTTTTTTAATTAGTGTTTCAAATTGGTTGCTTTATGATTTACAATAAATTCTGTGGATACACAATTTGTGCTTTTAGTAAAAAAATATGCAGGTCTTGTACGCCAACAGCGAATAAAAAAAAAAAAAAGCTGAATTCGGTTGCTTACGATCATGAAGTTCCCACCCTATTTGTGCCACATGGTCGTACGTCGCTGTACCCGAACCCGCACTACTGTGGTTGTCAGAATGGGTTCTCATCCTCTTAAGCTAGGTCTACATTGGAGAACCAATCCTGTAATGTATTGTGTAAGGTAACAGCTTTTATAATGTATTTGTCTAGTTTGGACGGGATCACGTGCATTACCCGAGTGGATGCTGTACAACAGTGGCGTGCGGTGAACTATTGAACGGGTAGGCGCTATATTTTTATATATTACTGACATGCCCGTAGTCTGTTTTTCCCTTCATCTCTCCCTCGGTCGGTCTACTTCCCTTGCGTATCAACGGCTGCTATGATAATTAGGTATAGAGTTCTTGGCATTGATGCTTTTAGGGATTTTTTCGTATAATTTTAATGTTTTCGCTTGATATTTTGTAAATAAATGCTCGCCATTTTGAAATGGTTAAAATAAAAGTATGATATTTTGATAACCTTGTAATGCTGATTTAATATACTTTCAAGAAAAAAAAAATAAATAAAGTACCGATTTCCTATTCTAGATAAAAAGTTGAAATAATTTCCGCTGAAACCGGGAAGTGATGCAGAATTCTTATTATAGTCCTTATGTGAGTTGTTTTGTCTAGTTTAACTTTTCTTGTGAAGAATTTTTTGTAACTCTTAAAATAAAGGACTTATTCGACGTGCGGCGTTTGAAACAAACACCCTGTATATGTTGGTGATCGGTAAAAATAATAAGAATGAAGAAATATTCGTGTTGATATATGATTTTCTTTCTTAGTGTAAAAATTAAAAATTTATTAAATTTAAAAAAAATATAAAACATTTAAGATAATAGTGGTTCATTAAAAACGTTTAAGTTTTTCAACTAAAGATTTTTGAATATATAAATCATAAAACATAATATAGAATCCAATAAACTATTGTTAAAATGAGTTTAAATCAATTTAAAACATTGTAAAACCATGTAAAAATCAATTTCCATTTTCAATCTTTAAAATTGAAAAAATACTGCTCCATTTAAAATTTCCAATAAAATAAGTACTACTAAAATCATATCACATGATGGCACAAGACGACGTTCGCTCTTGTTTATGCCTTCTCCGTTTTCTACTCCTTCCACTTGATTCACTTGATTCACTTTCTTCACTTTCTTCACTTTCTTCATCGCCTTTACTTCCTTCATTTTCAGCAGGTTGTGTACTACGAACAAAAATATTAAAAAATAATAGAACAAGTTACTAACTTCGTGGGGATAACCCGAGTATTTACCCCACAGGTCATTTATTTTCTTATTTTTTTAGTGCACACTAGTGAAATCCATTTGTGCACGCTTGGAATTGTTCTGAAAGATTTAAAACGTTGGCCGCCGCAATATTGAAAAATCTGGTGACCCTCGGGGCACTTATTTTTTTTTTTTTACGTAAAATACGTTTTGTCCGCAGATGGTAGAATGAAAGCGTTATGAAATTAGGATAGATTTCAAAAGCTTACTGCTACGCGTACAATGGTTGGAGGCACATGACGATGGTATCACGGGATAGACCGTAGATGTACGCGTGATACTTACTGCGACTTATCGTCGCCTTTAGCTTGAGACGGTGCCAGCACGTTTAAGCATGCGAGGCAAAAATAACACTATTCCATTTCACTTCGGCAGTCATAACTCAGCAATCGGAGAAGCTATAAGTGTGTCTGACCGCTCAAACGATCAGTAACAACGAGTTCTAAAATACTAGAGAGTAGAAACGGCAAACTTTTTTTTTAATCGACTTTATTTAGAAATGTCACCACATTTGCAAAGAAAATATGTAAAATAATATAAGACTCGGGTATTGGAAGAAAAAAGAGAAAAAAAGAAGCCTTTAGGCGGAGTCGGGAGAGTACGGCGCTGAAGAGAGCGTTGAAAGCTGCTGCGCATGTCGTCAACATCGGTGCTAGCACTTTCACCGTGGAGCCGACCGTGCCTAATATTTAATTTTTGTTTATTTTTTTCTACTGAAATTAACAAATTACTAATCCGACCGGCGTAGCGTAGTGGTAACATATGTGCTCTACGTTGCTAAGGATAAAAATAAGAATTGCAGAAGCAGCGAAGTCCACAAAAAATAAAAATAAAAAACAAATTATTAGAAATAGTGTGCCATGATGACACTGTTTACTATTCGCGACTCCAAATAACAGTGAGACATCTGGTAGCGGCTTGGTAAATTAAGCAGAAGCGTATACAGTCAGCGCTCGCTTAACGTACATCCGCTTAACGTACGTTCGATGATACGTACATGACTGATTACGGATCCTATGTTCGTACGAACGTACACATTGTACGAACGTACATCGCGTAACATGAAAATGTCTCTTTTGTACGAACGTACACATTTTCCGCGCGAACGTACATCGCGTCACACGAAAATGTCGTTTTCGTAATTGATATGGCAACTTTATGGTTAAAAAAAAGGGAAAAGAAATAGCACACAATGTATAATGTATAATCGGATTCACGAAAAATGTTCGGAATTAAATGACGGGACCGCATTTAATTCTGAAAGAGTAAACTTAACGTAAAATTTGTTTGAATAAAACTTATAGATTTTAAAATTTTCTACAAAAAAAAATTCTTACACTTTTTTTTTCATGAATGATCATTTGCAAGATATTGAAGTTTATTAATTTAATGCCCCTAATATTTTCGTAAATCCGAATAGAACAGTAAACACGTAGTACTAACATATAAATAAATGTTAATAAAATATAAAATAAAAATAAACCATACATTATATAAAATAAACATGTTTAGAAAAATAAATAAGTACTTAAAAATTATTATTTGTTATTTTTAATAAGAAATTTGTCCATTGTCAATTTTACCGCAGTTTTCTTTTTGTCTTGATATAAAAGTTTATAACAAGCGATGCTATTGCGTATATTATTAATAACATTGAAACTTCTATCAATATCCGGGTCCGAATTCTCGATAGTGTCAATGAGTTCATTCCACTTTGCCTAATATTCCACTTACTGTTTTTAGTTGCATTTCGGTTGTTTCGTTCTCGATTTTTGGGTCTTCTTTTTCAGTTCTCATTTGCTCTTGTAGTTCTAATAACTCATTAGTTGTGAGTTCGTCCGCATGTCATTCTAACAAATCGTTAATATCTTCAGTGTCCATATTTAGTTCCATTTTTTTTTTTCAAATACATGTGAATACACTGCTGTGTATTCACACACAGAAAATACTCATAAATACGTGTATATATTCGGCTGCGTTCGACGTATTTACTGAATATTCTCTGTAAATGTGAGTGAAGGAGGAAAATTGAAAGATAGAAGTTGGTAACACTGTATTTTAAGCTTCATACGCATATCTTGCCTAAATATAACTTCAAAACAATCAATGAATATTGGCCATTTATACAAAAAAAATGTACGTTCGTATGAACATAGGGACCGAAAGTATTTATCAATTACTCGTATTTACATGCATTTATACGGAAATATACCGTCCGATTAACGTACGTTCGATTAACGTACGGGAATCTGTGTACGCATTGTGTACGTTAAGCGGGCGCTGACTGTATTTGTATAATATTTGTAGTGTATTGTGCTGCAGTTTATGTGAATTAAGACGTATTTTTAAATATAGTGACTTAAATACATTGTGCTTTTATGCCGAAATATTGTTAGAACAGATAAATATTAAGAAAAAACTTCTGACATATACGCTTCTCGTCGGCCATCAACTGTCGTACGCAGCTCCGCCAACGTTAGTTTGAGTCACGAATAAAGCTCAAATGTCATGGCACACCATGGTTAAAATTTAGCAGAAAAAAAATAGCTTTAAATTAAAATTTTTACTGTAAATGAGCATTAAATTTAGTTTTTATGAATTTATTAAATTCTAAATAAAATTCTGCACAATTTTTGTATTTAATTTTTTTCAGTATAACCAATGAGGAAGCAGGAAATCGCATATATTTGTTTTTACACGTTAAATTCCTATATGTACCTGGTCAATTCAACACCCTGTATATAGACACATAAACAACCAAGAAAATTAATAATTACTGGTAAAAATTAAGGTCTACTTACGGAGATTGTGGATACTGTCCATAATTTGGACCATACGGCCCATTGGGTGGCTGCTGTCCTGAATATGGCTGCTGCGTTGGATAAGCTAAGCAAAAAAAGGAACATATTATTTTATATATAATAGCATTTTTTTAAATATTTGTATTAAGCAAGGACATTAAACTAATAATAGTTGAATTCGGAAAAAAAAAACAAGAAAAAAACGCTATCGAATAGGTTTAAAAAATTTGTATAATCCCATTTGAAAAATATAACTTTGTACCACAGTATATACAGTAGTTTTACTCGACCGTTTTTCTGTACCAGATTTTACATGCGCATGTGTGAATCCTGGTTAGGACACGCAGTTTTTCGAAGTGAATAAATTAAAAAATATTAAATATTATTTTATATTTAAGTAATTTTCCTACTTTATTATTATACTACTTTCAATAGTTTTTGTATAATATTTTTTAAATTCATTTAAGTCATAAAATGCAAAATTCTTTTGTTAGTTGTCATATAAAGCTTATTCGTCCGTATCCATACGCGTAATAGTCTGTATCGTTCTTTAGAATTTTGGGTAGGACGAGGTAGCTCGATGTCACGAAAATGTGGTACGCCAACATCAAAGCGTCCGACACGAGTCGGCCGACTGATTCTACTGTGTTTGTACTCTAAATTGAGAACCACTAGTTTAAAAAAATATTTTCTTCTTTAACCCCTTATTTTTTATTTAGATAAATGGTCCAAAAGTCACTATTTTTTTTATGGTTTTAATTTATTTTTCTATATTTGAAATAAAAAAAAATCGTGGATGTGCTGATCCATTCGATCTACACCGCCCATTTTGTCGTTATAATCGATAACAACAATAGGTTTTTTTATAACATTTCCATATTTATCCAATTTTTTGTTGTTTTAAATTCATTATTGTGAACTGTTGATAATAATGCTACGTATTTTTTATCTTTCCACTTCAGCACCATTATCTTACTTTTTCTAAAACTTGTAGCTTCTCCTTTTTTTAGTTTTTTGCTTTTGAAACATTCAGGTAAGTCTTTCCTGTTTTGTCGCATTGTGCCATATGTATCTGTGGTATGGCTTACCAAAATTTCGGCTAGTTGGGGACTTGTGTAAAAATTGTCAGTGGTTAGACAATACCCCTTGTTACAAGTGGTTTCATTAGAGTCATTACTATTTGTGTGGTCAAAGGCAAATCTTTTTATTACTTTTGCCGGCGGTAGCACATCAGTGTTTATTTATTTATCATTATCATGTTTATTTTGGTCCGTGTAAATACGGGATTCTAAGCTATGGTCAGTTCTAGTTACCCCGTATATACACGGAATATGTAGTTAAGGGGTTAAGCAGATGTCCCCCTTGGTCTCCTACAACTTTGGACTATAGTATTTTATTATTATTTACAATTTTGGGAGAAGGCAGCTAACATAGCTGGTTATACTCCCGGATATATAAATGTACACACGAGTGATAATTATAAGTTACAATAGTAAGAAAAAAAAAAAAAAAACTATTATTACATTACAGAAAAACTAGAAATATTATAAATACATAAGTTAACTTGCAGAGATATGAAATTTAAAGCAGAAATAACAGTTCTTAACAATTTAAAACACTTTCACCGAAACAGTCAATCTGCGACAGTCCTTAAAAAGTCCATCCTGTAATTCACTTCACATACACAACGCGAACAACCCTTATCTTATAAATATAAGCTCTGTATCAATTTTGTTCTTACATGAGTTTATATTTCTTGATTCAATAGCTGACACGGAAAGGTTATTCCACCTGTCAACTACTCGATTTGAGAAAAAGTTTTGCCTGATTAGCATACGAAATTTATCTTTCTTCAGTTTGGCGCTGTGACCTCTCAATCGAGAGTTACTATTTCTGATAAAGGTGCTGGGAATAGCTTCGCAGTTATAATGTCCACTTAGTATTTTGTAAGTCTCGATCAAATATCCTATGATACTTCTTTCTGATAAACGAGGCAGATTTAGAACTCGCAGTCGTTCATCATAAGTCTTATTTTTAAGACCTTGGACAGTTTTTGTGAATCTGCGTTGGACATTCGCTAGGATTTCAATGTCTTTTATGAGATAGGGAGACCAAATTATAAAGGCAGACTCTAATATGGGTCGCACGTAAGTTTTGTATATTTTAGAAAAATTCTTGGGTGTAAGATGTTGGAATCTCCTCTTGATTAAATAAATTAGAGTATTGGCCTTTTTAACAGTATTAA
Organism: Liopterus haemorrhoidalis; assembly: GCA_963971575.1. Classification (NCBI taxonomy): domain Eukaryota; kingdom Metazoa; phylum Arthropoda; class Insecta; order Coleoptera; family Dytiscidae; genus Liopterus; species Liopterus haemorrhoidalis. The sequence goes on from OZ020620.1 coordinate 22,937,875, forward strand.
TTATGTGCGTTTCCCATTTTAAGTCAGTTGTAACTGTGAGACCAAGATCATACTGTGAACTAACTGATGTTAGGTATTCGTCATTCATGGCATAGACATGTTTGGGGTTGTTTTTTCCCACGTGTAAAACAATAAATTTTTTTGTATTTAATTTTATGCCCCATTGTTTTGTCCAGGTTGAAATGATGTTCAGATCATTTTGTAGTATTCTGTGATCCGTTAATGGGTTGTTAAATATTTTCGCATCGTCTGAATACAGACTTTTTGGAGAAGATACGGTATGTAGCAAGTCTGCGATGTAAGTTATAAATAAAACTGGACTCAAGCTTCGACAGAAGTTTATTGTGAGGTAGAGTATCGAACGTTTGTTTTGATCGATGATTTGCGTCCTTGAATTAATATTGGTAAGCAAATTGGTAATTACCGATCGAACCGGCACAAAGCCATGTTGGTGTTCAGTTATAACTTTGTTACTAAGTAAGAAGGGTAGCAGTTTATTTACTATAATCCGTTCCATGCATTTACAAGTAACACTTGTTAGACTTATCGGCCTAAAATTATCTACTTTTGCTTGGTCTCCTTTTTTGTAGATTGGCTTAATTTGAGCTGATTTCCAATCGTTGAGCAATAATCCAGTTTTAAAAGACGTTTCCATTAAATCTAAAACCATGGGCAGAATAATGGGTGCACATCTTTTCAATAAAATTGGGGGCATTTGATCAGGCCCAGGCGAGGATTTCTCGTTTAGTTTCGCCAGAATTTCTTCTATTTCATCAGTCGTGAAATCTATTTCATTAATGGAATTTTGTACTCTTGGTATGCTAACAACGGAGATAGGATCGTTTTCTCGTCTGCTGAAAGAAGAGAAGAAGTGCTCTGCGAAGATATTTGCTATTTCCTTTTGGTCATTTACTAAGATGTATATTATTGTTTTTTATTATAGTTGGTGTTGCGACTTTTATACTCAATTTGTTTCTAATGTGCCCATAAAATGCATTTGTAACTATAATAATAAAGATAATATTGGCGGTGGTCAGTTTCGCTGTTACATCCTGTATTATTACTAATTTTATTTCAGATTGTAAGTTTTGTATAAAAAACTTGGGTTAATGTTCCGTTTAAGTCCACCACAAACAACTCATCAGAGGAAACGGGTAAGTTAGTTAGAATGATATTTGGTCTTGGTAAAGCGCCGCCCCTTTCTTACAAAACATAACATTTACGAATATCTTTGAAATTATTTTGCAATGATCCAATATTAATGCGGACACGGTTATTTTGGACGTTTGCCATTGCTGATAGTACTAGGCTAGAATAGTACAATATAATGAGTATTAGTGTCAAAAAGATATAATACTTCATGAGTATATAAAATAAATGAATTCGGACGTTTCGTAAACTGCTCAACAATCTGTTTCCGTCTTCAGCGACCAGGAGAAGTGATCACTTCTCGTGATCAAAGTCGTGTTTAGAACACACCCAGATATTGAAATTAAACGTAATTAAACAAACTTTATTTTCTTGTCCCATTTTCCGACCCTTCTGGTAAACAAACGGACAAAAGTTTTCAACATTTTGGGCAAAAATCTCGTAAAAATATTTGTTTGTTTTTTAATCTACGTGTCAATAGCTTTCATTTGATACCCCACTCATATTTTTAGATAATATACCAGTAGTTCTTAACCATTTTTAGATGACGGCACTCTAATGTAAAATATGCAAAATGCAAGGCGCCCTACTCTCATTTCTCTCTATGACAGCATTAATTCTACGCCTTTCTTATACCTACAGCAGAATGCCGCGATACACTGGTTGAAAATCACTGGTGCAGGCAGATAGTCATACGAAACTCTAAAAACTGGATTGTGTTCGTCAGTAAAAAACACCCCAACAAAAGTAAAAAACGATTTTGAAATTTTAAGCTATAATTCGGGTACCAATTTCGGAGTAGATAATCAAAATTTCGGAAAACTAATAACAGGGTCGTGTTTAGGAGTATTCGAATATTAAACTTCAACGAAATCGAACAAACTTCATTTTTTGTCCCATTAAGATAACATGAGAACTTTTTTAGATCGTAGGCTCGCCCCCTTTTTGAATTTTCTAGGTTTAGGATTTTTCTCATCTTAAGAATGTTCCCAGGAAACCGCATGCCAAATTTCAACTATCTAGATAGTTGAAACCGGGAAGTACGCAAAAATCCTCTAGAAGGACATCTGACAGACACCTCAGTGATTTTATATATATTGTAACATTACAAGTTGCCTATCCTCCCCTGACACATGCGCAGAAGACCAGTTGTTATTAGGTTTCACAGGTGACGAACAACCGCAGTATCATTTTATTTCATGTTTGTAATTATTTACATCAATAAAGTAGTGTTACAATATAGCAGTAAGAATAAAACTTTGTATATTTACTGTACATTCATTAAGATAATTTTTTGAATTAAATTTTATGGTATAGTAAAGGAGTATTAACTTGACAGATTGATCGCTTGAGAACCGATAAAGAAATATATACACTACCGACAGAAAGTTTGAGGCAGGCAATTTATACTTTCAAGATATAAATATATTCAAATTGTTAATTTTCTTGACTTCAATGAGTGTCTTTATGTTTTAATTTATGATTCTAGTATATCAGTAACAAGTTTAGACTAGTTCAGCATATTTCAATCAACAATAGGCATTAACTTGCTTATTTATAAAATAAACATTTGTACATTTATACTTGAGTATTCAATTAGAAAACAAAAAACTGTACCATTAGTGTGTTTTACTTCGGTTCTAATTAATTTAGTTTTAAAAAAATATTATTTTTAGAAACATTTTTTTTTTTTTAATTAAAAAAAAATAATACAATTTTTTGTAAGTGAAATTTTATTTTTAATTAAAAATGGGTAAGCGAGGAGAATTAAGCACTGCCGAGAGAGAAAGAATTCTCGTTTATCACGAAGAAGTTTATTCGCAAGTCCAAATAGCAAAAAAAAATGAAAATTTCAAGATGTTGTGTGCAAAGGACATTGCAACGATACGAAGAAAATGGTACCCATGCAAGTAAAAAACGCTCTGGGAGACCTAGAAAAACTAGTAAATTACAGGATAGAGAAATAAAAAAGATTTCCCTATCAAATAGAAGGTACATCGCCGAAAAAATCAGATCTGTGTACAATCCGTTCAATGATGTTAAGATTAGCACTTCCACTGTCAAAGATCGACTGAAGCAATTCGGCTTACATGGGCGTGTAGCCGCTTGTAAACCCTTATTAAGACCAGTTAATAAGACAAAAAGGTTAAACTAGGCTAGAAAACATAAAAATTGGTCAATCGAACAATGGAAGAACGTCCTTTGGACAGATGAGGCAAAATTTGAACTTTTCGGTTCAAAACTCTGTGTTTTCGTTCGAAGATATGCGGGAGAAAGGTATTCTGTAGAATGTTTGGTACCAAAAGTAAAACATGGGGGTGGATCAGTCACTGTTTGGGGATGTTTTGGTGGAGAAAACGTTGGAATTTTACATAGAATCGAGGGAATAATGACAAAAGAAATTTATAAAGACATTTTTGAGCATCAAGTACTACCATCTGGTGAGAGATTATTTTCCAATCAGTATGTTTTTATGCATGATAATGATCCAAAACATACCAGCAAAATCTGTAAAAACTATTTAAAAGAACTTGAAAGTCTTCAAGTTCTAAAAATAATGGAATGGCCACCACAGTCTCCAGATCTTAACCCGATCGAATTACTATGGGAAGAACTTGACAGAAATGTACGAAAACAGCAGCCGTCTTCTATAGAAAACCTTTGGCACATATTGCAAGTAAAATGGAACGCAATACAACCCGAAACACTGCGTAGATTAATTAATCGTATGCCGAAGATCTGTGCAGCCGTGATATAGAATCGAGGAGGTTATTTTGATGAAGCAAAAATTTAAGCAAAATGTATTTTTAATATGAAATTGTTGATACAAAATGTTTAATTCATGTAACCATAATAATTAAAGTACAAATTTCACTTGAAAAGGTTTATTTATTTAGCTATTTCTAAAAATTCAGTACCTGCCTCAAACTTTCTGTCGGTAGTGTATGCATTTATTTCACACAGTTTTATCTAAATTCTCAAAAACCTATTTCGGTTTCTTACTGTAACGTAGGTTCATAGTTCTCACTCTCCCACTGAACCATATGCTTTAATTAACCGTCATCTGTCATCTAAATTCTCCTTTACTATATTCAATATGTAAAAGGTATAATTTTTCTCAACCTGAAAACCGTGCGTATAGAATAGTTCTTGTAAACGGCTCGTCAAAGGCAAAAGGTTGCGCATCACTGGTTTAAATAAAATAAGAAAAAGAATAAGGATATTTACCTGGCCCTGGCTGTTGCAATGATTGCTGTGATGTTTGTGGTCCTGATTGCGGTGTTTGTTGTATATTTTGTTGCGATGATGGATGCGAAGGTTGTTTCTCGGCTTTCTTATCCTGAAGTGGATCAAATTCTTTCGTCTGGGCAGGGGTACCATTTTGAGATGGTTTATTAGGTTGAGTTGCAGTAGCTGAAAAATAATATACAATAAGATCGTTAGATTTGCAATATTAGATCCTTTTAGAACTTGAATCTTCATATTAAGAGATTTTTGTCAAAGTCGGACGTACATTGCATTGTTTAATTCCTACTAGCGGCGGCGCTAGACCAATCGTGGACGTCGGCGAAATAAGCTTAGCGAGACCACTTTCCTTTCTCAGTAAAAAAAAAAAAAAACGATAATAAAAACAAACCTTGATTTGGCCTAGTCTTCTGGCTTGACTTTTTACCCACTAAACACTATATTTAGATGTAGAACTAGGATTTTAGATGTAGAACTCGAACATTTTGTTATTTAAAATGAAATACGAAAATATTTGTTTTAAACACATATAGGTATTATGATTATTTATTTTCCTGGTTAATTTTTCATTATATTTTTATTTTCTTTTAAATTATCTTTCATCTACTATGCCATTTTTAATAGAAATTATTTCGAATGGCACGTTTATCGAAAATTGATTGTTGAATTATTTCGATAAGAATTAATAGTGAAAGAAATTTTAGATTACATTGTAATTTATTATTGTGAAGGAAAATAAAGTGACATAGTGTTAGAATATAAAAAGAGAAAGTTATATAATAAGAAAACTTATATAATAAACCAAATAAATTTTTTATTTTTATGGTTTAATAAGACAGGTTATGGGCAATTGCACGCAAATAATTTATCACATCATCGTTTTCATTCCAATCTGAAACAATGCGTAATAATCTGGTAGCGCTGTCGTGATACTTTTTTTTTTTTCATAATTGGCTGGTTCGCCCCGCTTAAATATTGTTCCATTTTTAATTCGTTTAGGCTTTGCTCTTGTTTAATGGCTTTTAAAGGTTAGGTTAGGTTAGTAAGGGTTTGGTTAGAAGAAGCCGAGTGAAGCGAGCTACCTATCTTCTAGTTTAATGACAAAAACAAACTCACACTAACATAACAATGCTACCTGTTTAGAATCACCGTACATTGAACAAATCATGTGTGGTATGACGCGGTGTGGCACATGCGCAGTTGCGTTGGTACCTATTCCCTAGTTGTACCGAAAATTTATATAAATAAGAAAATTAGTTTTTATGAAATAACATTATATTACTAAGCATTTTCGATAAACGTGCAATTCGATAAATTAATTTTCGATAAATTTGCTTTCGGTAAACTTGCTTTCAATAAATTTACGTTTGATAAATTGATTTTCGATAAATTTGTATTCGATAAATTGACCTAGAATCGTATTCACCCGACCTCGCACCTACCGATTTTCACCTATTTAGGTCTGTGGAACATACACTCAGGCCCAGTCTCTCCACCTTCAGTTAAACCTCTAGGTAACTAACTGACAGATAAGGTTATGTGATACTTTCTGTGCTGAATAAATGTCATCCCGTCATTCAATACAAATTTATCTATCGGATAGTTATCTAACGGATAATGAGACTGACGTATTGAATTTATTGAGATCACAGACATTTATCAGTAAATGAAGTGCCAGATAACCTTATCTGTCAGATAGTTACCTAGAGGTTTACCTGAAGATGGAAATACCGGGCCTAGGAGATAAAAAAAAAAGAAATATTACCTATTTAGAAAATCACCTGATCAGCTATTTTAAGTCAAAACCAGAAACTTCTATAGAGAGGGTATCGAAAAATTAGTACAACTTTGAGAAGCCATATAAAATAATGATGGAAATTATATTTTGTAATTCTACATAGTAAAAATGTCTGGAAAAAAATATTTTGTACTCTAAAATAATGGATTTCTTTCTGGTCTCCCTAATATAAAGTATAATTTATTAACAACAAACTTATATTTAATGAATACCGAAATGTTAGAATAACTATGGTCTATGTCAACTATGTGTAAGAAGATAAGAGCTGTTTGTCTTTGCTTCGGATTGGTTTAGAACATCATCCCTATTACAATGTTAAAATATTGTTTTTAGCTCTAGTTGACAAATGTTTAGTGTCGTACATTGTATTTCATAGTAACATTGTCTTCGAGTACAGATTATTATTCGAGAATATTGTATATGCATCGAAATATATATTATTTATAAAGTATATTTTGTTATTATTTATATATTTAGACTTTTATTTATATTCTTGGCATAGATTATATGGAGAATTCGTGTAATTTGTTTTTACGTAGTTATATATTTAGGTTATCTGACATATAAATATTTTTTTACACCTGACAATTAACAGATCAAGATAGAGGACTAATGTGAGTGAGGCCAAAAGACAGCCCAGCTGATAGTGCCCAAAGAAGAAGTTATTGATATAATTTTTAGACCTTCATATATACATATATTTTTAATTTTTATTTATAATAAATATTTAAATAAGAAACTTTAGCTCTGAACATATATTGTTTATTTTATTGCTTTATTTAAACTCTTATAGCTAAATCTCTCATTTTATAAACAGGTTGTTAGGTAAATATCCGGCAAAATTTAAAAGACAGCATGGTGACGTAGAATGCAATCGATTTTTCTTTTGCCAATTTTCTCTAAAATGTGAATTTCGTCCAAAAATAAACATACAAAAAGATGCCCCAAATTTTGAAAACCACTGACTTTATTTTTCATATTAATCCAGAAGGTGTGTAGTTGCCATATTTTAATTCTAGTTCAATAATAGAATATCAAAGTACGTGTTTTATCTCTATGGCAACTACACAACTTCTGGATTAATATGAAAATTAAAAAGTCAGTGATTTTCAAAATTTGGGGCATCTTTTTGTTTGTTTATTTGTGGACGAAATTCACATTTTAGAGAAAATTGGCAAAGGAAAAATCGATTGCATTCTACGTCACCATGCTGTCTTTAAATTGTGCCAGACATTTACCTAACACCCTGTATAATACAGTTTTTAAAAATTTATATTTTTTAACTTTTTCAAATTTCCCATTATACTGAATTTATGTCGTATAAATAATGTAAGTGTATTATCTGCCTTGTTTATTTCAATATCTTATTAACCAATTCCGTTTTTATGTATATAAAAAAAAATCACATGCTAACCCTGTTACTACGCCCATGCCCTACTTGTAACTTAATTTAAATTTCCAACTATACCGTATTAGTTCTGTGTAAATCGTACTCGGTTCGCAGCGCTATCTACTCTTTTCTAATTTGAAACAGAGTATAGTCCCTGTTAAATGTTTGGAATAGGCTACAGACAACAGCGTATAGGACTGCCAACTGTTAATCAGTAAAAGACGCTACGTTCCGATTATTTTTGCTGTCATATGCCTAGGAGACTGATAGGTAGGGTGACCATTTTTGAAGAGCAAAAAAAAAGGTCCTCACGCATCTTAATGCGGGACAAAATGTTAAAATGCGGGATGAATGGTCACCCTACTGATAGGGGAAGTATTTTAAGATCGCAGCATTATTGCGGCAGACTTGGAACCTTCAAAATAGACATTCGTTTGCATATAAACAACGTGAATTTTAATGTTTACTGGTGGTTTTTGTAATTTTGCTACAATATTAATACTTGTTTTTATGCAATTATATTTTTATGCAAACATTTTTTATAAAAAAAGCGCGATAGAATGTCTATTTCTGTAGTTGCTAAAATCCCACCAGATGTCATATCGCTTAGCACGTTTTCCCTATACTGTTCGGTTGCCTAGGTATGATAACTAAATATTGCGTAACTATATTTTTAACATAAATGAACTTTACCAGTATCTTCTTCATCTTGTTTCATAGATATTTTACGCTGTCTTTTATCTAGCTTTGTGGGCGATTCTTCATCAACTTCTTCAGCTAATAATTGTGTTTTAACAGCTGGTCCAGCAGAAGAAGCTGATACAATTGATTTTGTTTTAGAAGTTTGTTTTATCGGAACGTCTTCAGTAAGGGCAGTGATAGCACCAATAGGAGCAGCACCAACAGGAGCAGCACCAATAGGAGTAGCACCAGTTGGTGTAGCACCAGTAGGAGTGGCACCAGTTGGTGTAGCACCAGTAGGAGTAGCACCAGTTGGAGTAGCAGCAGTTGGAGTAGCACCAATTGAGACACGTTCCTTTCCCATGCCATAGGGCACACCATAACACCTACCACCAACTATACTGCCAGATTTGGTAGGACCTCCAGTATAACTACCACTAAACTTAATACCAGTGCATTCCTTCATACAAACTATTCCAGTACCAGAACAAATTACATAGTTAGTGTCATATATTTAGAAATTTGTTGCAATGGAATGTGAACTGCAAGTATATGTAGGTAAGTGTATACAAGTTTTTTCTACGACCGTTAAGAAACCTTATAGAAGGCCTACTTATAAAACTCAATTCAGTTAAGTAGTGATGTTTATTTACGTACTAGTGTGGAATAGTATATTATGCAACGAGCCTGGGAATGATGGTCATTTCACACGAGTATGAAAGTAACGCCACGAGCCGCAGACGAGTAGCGCAATTCATACGAGTGAGAAATAACTATTCCATGCAAGTTTCATACTATGCTTTTTCAACGACTATAACTTCATTACTTATTTTTTTTTTAATTTTTTTAAATTTTTAATGTCCTTTGCTGCTTTAGCAATTAGCCAGGATAATTCTTATTTTTTAAAATACCATGCCATAACTTATTTAATTATTATTAAGTTCAATTTAAAAACTAACAATAATTTGACATTTGTTTTCAACCTATTTATTACGTTGCCTAGCAACGGTCATGTACATGTCCTACAGAATGTAAATCCAGTCAAAATAACAATACTTGCGTCAGCTGATTAATTAACTGACTGACCAAGACCAACTCTACCAAAAAATATAGTTGCAAAATTCGACAACTTGAACTATATTATTTAATTTTAATCCGGTTCCCTTACAAATTAATAATAATTTGACATTTAGAAACTTTTTAAGTTGCCTAGCAACGGTCGACCATTACTACTTGAACCTGTTACGTAATGAGCTCATTACATAACAGGTCAGCGGCGTGTAATAAAAAGGAGTGGGGAACGTGCTACATGCTGGTGTGTCAGTGATTAGTGATCACTGACACGCTAGTAATGAAAGTATATCTACATAATCGTGGACAAATTAATTTTCATATTTTTTTAGTAAATTAGTAACATTAGATGTTTACGTTTAGTCAGTTAGATTAATTCGAGCGATCTTAGTGCTCCCGATCCGTTCGAAAAGTCAATCGGATCATACATAATAGCTTATTTTTAGTCCATCTGCGTGATCTGTCAGAGCACTCAGAGCATTTTTAAACAATCCGATGATCCAGCAGCTTTTCTCGAAATAAGACACGTTACTATTTTATGTTAGATTTAATATTTTAGCACTACCTGGTGTAGTGCTAAATGGTCAAACAGTGAAAATGTGTCCTCAGTTTGCTATCTTGGTCACGTTATCAGTGTCGATCTGTCTGACTGTCTCGATATAGATCGACAATGTAGATCGTTGTGTGCAAGAGCAAATATGTTAAATCGGCGATTTTCTAAATGCAGCGCTTACATACGTAAGTTACTTTTTAACACATATTGTAGTAGTTTTTACATAACTGCACTGTGGGTTAATTTTACACAGACCAGTCGGCACTATTCTACTTCTGCAAACCCACCTTATTGCGCATGCGTACTGTCTATTTTATGTGCAAATTTAGGTAAATAAATTTACTTTTTGTAAAATTTTCGGTTAGCTTACCTTGGTAAATTATTTTTCCTAGTTTTATTTAGTCACAAATAATTTTATTTACATATTTTTTTTTTAATTTTACTTGATTATATACTGACATGAATATTGCTGGGTTTGCAGTTGTAGAATAGTACCGACCAGTCTATGTAAGCTTAAAGTTTGTTACAACAATGCTTTTAGAATAATCAATGGTTTATATAAATATTATAGTGCGAGTGGAATGTTTGTAAATGCAAATGTATGTAACTGTACGTCTGTATTAAGAAAGTACGTGCCAGATTAATAAAGTCTACCAACAAGCTTGTCCATAGTTGTATTACGTGTGACGTCATTTTCAATATGAAATGAGCAGCTGTTCTAAGACATGTATAGTCTGTCAAATAACGTAATTAATATAAACGTGTGTATAATTTTGTTTGTTTACAAAATCAAATGTCAAATTTTGTTGTTTGTTTTTCCACTTTTGTAAAAAAAAATGTTTCTTTGTACTTTTGTGTACTAGTATACAATGTACCTACTTGTATATTTAAATCTAAAAAGAGGTTAATGTTCCGTATTAGTCCACCACAACTAGGCTGTATGCTTAGAATGAGTTATATTATAACATTAGAAACGAGAAGGCGTGGACGTAAGAGTGGGGAGCCCATAGTAATCATTCATGCGTCTGTAGTTGGCAGAGGAATATGCGATTTTAACATGAAGATATGTCCGAATATAACTGATATTTTTGGGACTCTTTATGAAGTTAATGTTTTTCAAAATATGTATACTATAAATCTCAATGGAAACTGGTAAAATTCCTTATGAGTACGTTTATATACGTCTATCAAGTTTCAGTTTTTTCTGTCTAAATGTTTTGCTAACTAAACCTAAACAAATTAGTTTTGTCATTGATTGTTTGCATATAGTGAAGATATAAAAATGCTTTATACAGTTTTAATACATTTACATAATTTAGCACCTATGAATGCGACGAAAAACGGAATGTTCTATTTCAGACATAAAATTGGTAGGTCGGAATATATTTAAATTTTTGAGGATTCTCTCTTTTATTAATGTTAATGTTCTTCAAAATATGTATACCAGTGCTTCTTAAACATTTTGATGTCGCGGCTCCCCTGCAACTCAAATCAAAAACCCACGCCCCCCCCCCAATATTTTTTTTTTGAACCTTGAATATTAGTTAACATATATACATACATATAGTTTTTTACCCTCAGATCATTCAATAATCTATGTATAATGAAGAATAATATTTATGTAGCATTAAAGTTAAACCGACTTTAATGCTATAATTTTTAAATAATAAAATAATTAAGTGTTATATTTGCGGTTCTTCGCGGCCCCCTTGCGAGAACACCAAGGCCCCCTAGGGGGCCGCGGCCCACCACTTTAAGAAGCACTGATGTATACTATAATCTCATTTAAATTATTTAAATGTGGCTTTAAGCGTATAAATACTGAAATTTCATTATTCAAGTTTTTCTTTCAAAACATTAATACGTGCTAAATGTTAACACTTATTAAATAATTGCTTGAATTTCAGAACGGATAACTATCAAGTACTTATTTAGATTTCAGTTTTGAATACAAATTATGGAAATGATAAAGTGAATCGTAAATGTTATGTTTTGAATGAAAGGGGCGGCGCTTCGCTCATTCTAACTAGCTTACTCGTTCTTCTGACGAGTACTTCTCTGACGAGTTGTTTGTGGTGGACTTATACGGAACATTAACCTAAAAATCTTTTTCTTTATTTATTTATTTGTTTCGTCGACTCTATGTATTTCTGTACTGTGATAAATGTAATTGTAATGTTTTGCCTGTTTTGGCCGCAAGGCTGTTTTATAAATAAATAATTGTGTAATTATTTAGTTATCGATTAGGCATAGAGCAAAAGAATGAATCTACCAATTAGATCGTTCGGTTACGAGTAACTAAATAGGTAGATGTAACCGAGCGGCCAGCAATGTGTTAATTTGTTTAGTGTAAAATGTTTTAATGAGTTTTATTTTATTTTTTTCATCACAATCTGTATTTACCTGTATAACCATGACCATACGTTAGATTTTCGTCAGGCTGCACTATATATTTACCATATTCATCCTTCAAATCTATCAATTATATACATATAAAAAATAAATTAGTTTTTACGTATTAAAACAAAACTTGAAAAATATACAAGGTGTCTCAAAAGAAATTTTATATTTATTTAGCTTACTGCGCGAACGCAACGTATCCGAGGGGCGCGGGGGTTATGTCAATCGGTAGCCTGGCTCTTGGGAATTAAGTCGCTATGAAGCGTTTCTCGGGAGCAGACCACGCGTTATGCGTGCGAGAGTTTTACAAAAACGGTGATTCGGCGACTGTAGCGCGTAGAAAATTCTGCAGTATTCGAGGTTTTCGCCACTTAAATGATGCGCCAAGCATTCCTCTCATTCGACATTGGGTTAAAAAGTTTGAAGAGACTGGTACAACGCTGGATAAATCAAAATCCGGGCGACCTAAGTCATCAAGAACGGTAGAAAACGTGGAGAATGTTAATCAGTCTGTTCGTGACGACCCGAACGGTCGTTACATGCGATCATTACATCGCATTATGCACAAAGACCTAAAGCTGCACCCCTACAAAATTCAATTGGTGCAAGAATTAAAGCCCCAAGATGCCAGTCAGAGGCTTAATTTCGTAAATCAGGTGATTGAGCGATTTTCAACGTTTACCAACATTTTGTTTTCGGATGAAGCTCATTTTCATCTTAATGGCCACGTAAATAAGCAGAACTGCCGCTACTGGAGTGCAACGAATCCGAAACGCAAACATCAGAAACCCCTACATTCGCCTAAAGTGACCGTATGGGCTGCGATGTCGGCGCGAGGAATTATCGGCCCTTACTTTTTGAAGACGAAAGGGGGCGTGCAGTTACAGTGAATTCAGAGCGTTATGTGGAGATGTTAGACAACTTCTTGGTACCTGAACTGCAAAACTTTCCTGGCTATAACCAAAGAACATGGTTCCAACAGAACGAAGCAACTTCACACACGTCCAATATGTCTCTGCCACGTGTTCGTGAAATTTTCTCAGGCAAATTGATCTCCCGGAGAGTTGACATAAATTGGCCTCCACGCAGTCCAGATTTAACCCCTATGGGGTTATCTTAAATCTAAAGTTTACGCCAATAAACCGACTTCACTGGCGCATTTAAAAGAAAATATCCGTCACGAATTGGCAGCCATCCCTGAGTCTACCTGCCGGGACGTCATAAGTAATTTTACTGTTCGATTAAATGAGTGCCGAGAACGCGAGGGTCTACATTTAGACGATATTATTTTTAAGAAATAAATCCCCAAAAAGTGTATTTTAATAATTAATAAAAATTTTTTCTATATACGGCTTACTTTTTTTTTAATCGATCCACTAAATATAAAATTTCTTTTGAGACACCTTGTACATCATTTTAATGTGACGTCACAACCGTCAAACTCATTTTAAAAATGGTGGTTGGAAGACAACATTGATGCTAATAGGATTAGTTATTAAAACATAAAATTTTAGTTTTTGTGCATTTCTGAGTTTTGAGACGTATTTACAAATGGTGGTTGGAAGACAACATTTATGCTAATAGGATTATTTATTAAAACATAAAATTTTAGCTTTTGTGCATTTCTGAGTTTTGGGACGTATTGGCCGTAATGGTGCAGGGTCTTTTTATCAACTTCCAACTATATTACAACAAAAATATAAGGCAAATTTTATTAATTTATAAATTAAATGGCTCCCGTAATTAATCAGAGCATTTAAGAGAGAAGATTTACTTAAAACTAAATTAATATACAGGATGAGGAAACACCTTGATTCACCTCGATTGTTATTTATTTATTTATTTATTTTACATCGGCCTATTTCTGCAACGAGGTTAATCGCCGATGCCAGGGGGCGAGCTCCTACACCTGGATGAGGGGTGAATGATTGTGAAATGAGAGTAATGTAAACATATTATTCTCGCCCGAATAATATCACCGACGGAGAATCGAACTGCCAACCACACAATCCAGACTGTCTTTACCAGTCCAAACTGCTGCGATTTAATGCGCTCGGCCACTCCGTCGGCTCACCTAGATTATTTTCTAAATAAAAAGAGTTATAAAAATATTGTTCAAATAAAACTTATTCTGGGTAATGGGGGTCAGACTATAGGGGTATCAAAAAAAAATTTCATTTGTATTGTAAGAGACACGGCAGTTAATTACTATTTTTCAAATTATACTACACATATTATTTACCACAATATTATAGAGCTTTTTTTTCCTCTTTTTAACGGTGTAAAACTTTTTGTGGGCTTAAAAATAAAAAGTGATCAGTAACTCATAACAGAAAATGGCAAGTAGAAACAATTGCATGCATTTGTCATCATTTTGAAGGCCACAAAATGCGATTTTCTCAAAAAATCTATTACGTAAGGATATACAAGTTTTACACCGTTGAATAGAAAAAAAAAAGTTCTATAATAATATGTGTAGTGTAATTTGAAGAAAATTTAATTAGTCACAACTTGCAAAATAAATGCAATTTTTTTTTTGATATGGTTATCGTCTGGCCCCCATTGCCCCAAATAAGTTTTATTTGAACAATATTTTTATAATTATTTTATTAAGGAAATAATCGAGGTGAACATTAATGTTGCCTTACCCTGTATGCATGCTTTTGTTTGTCGGTTTACGATAACTATGAGATGACGTCACACTTGGTTAATTTAAGTACCAACGTTATGATATGTTTTAATCAACATCAATCCATAACTCAGTTAGTACATTTATTTATTTAATGTTGGTACATTTTTTCAATGTTGCCAGTTTGAAATTGGGTTGTTCAATCGTTGTTAAGGCCACACCTATTATTGTTTCGAGCTCATTTCAATTTCTATGGGATAGAAAGAGACAAAATATGTAATTTTCATCTCTTTTTAACACATGTAAATTGGCATGAGAAAAAACATGAAAGGCCACAGCCATTATTGTTTCGAGCTCACTTCAATTTCTATGGGATAGAAAGAGACACAAAATATGTAATTTTCATATCTTTTAACACATGTAAATTGGAATGAGAAAAAACATGAAAAGCCACACTCATTATTGTTTCGAGCTCACTTCAATTTCTATGGGATAGAAAGAGACACAAAATATAGGTTTTCAATATATTTTTAGAAATTTTTCGATATAACCTAACTTTTTTTTTGACAGTTTACGAATTGGCAACAAGGTGAGTTTTTCAACTGTGACGTCATTTCATAGTTATGGTAAACGGACTTTAGTAATCATTTTATTAAAGATATGTTCCAGAGGTACAGTCCGGGCTCACCAATTTAATTTACTTATTTAATAAATTAAATTAAAGAAATTGCAATTAACTCATTTAAGAATATTGTAGGAAAACCAACTAATGTTAAGTATAAAAAAGATCCACACTGGGTACCCACCAGCTATACTTTGGATATCAATACTCAATAATATTAATATCATTAATATCAATTATAATAATTAATAATATTAAAATTATTAATAATTAATATCAAATAATATTAATCTATACAATAAGTATCACAAAATAGCAATAATGGCAATTGAAATATATCATTAAACGCCTCTCTCGCACGTGTAAATAACGAGTTTGCATGTCCTGCAACGGCCATTTTTAAATGCCTGTAGGTCACGTGATTAAAATGATCTATATCTTACATGGCCTAACCCAGCGATTCCCAACCTGTACGTCGCGGCACCCTGGCAGGGCTACAGTGGTGCCACGAAAGTATTCCAATATTCCTTCAACTGCGTTAGTTACACCAATGTTTTGATTTGAGGCGCCGGAGAAAAATTATGATACAATAAAGGCACCGGGAACCGAAAAAGTTTGGGAACCACTGGCCTAACCTAACAATATAAAATCAAGTAGATACAAGAAAGAGCTTGTATTGAGTATCCCGTTTAATCGGGCATGTATGAGGATCTCGAAAACTAGAAAAGATATGACTTCGGTTAAGTTACGCAAAATTATCAGTATAACTAGTGTATTTAAATAGCATTTTCTCTGTTTTTATAAAAGGCAAAAAACCAAAAGTAGCCACATTTAATAATTTCCTCTTGGTATTTGGATTTGCAAATACTTTCTCTGTGGTATTTGTATTTGATATTTGCTGTCTGAAAATGTCAGTATTTGAAATACTTTAGAAGTATTTCAAATATTTACTAGTATTTCAAATACATTTAAATCATTTGAAATACATTACTTCAAATATTTCCCTATTATTTCAAATATTTCCTAGTATTTCAAATAATTCTTGTATTTTAAATATTTCCTAGTATTTCAAATACATTTAAATTATTTCAAATACATTATTATAAATTCTTTTAAAAAGTATTTGATATTTCAAATACTTTTTATCAGTGATGGCTAATAGTATTTATTTCAAATACTTTGATCGGTATTTGGTATTTTAAATACTTTTACTGAGTATTTGGCACACTCATATGTTAAAATGAGATTAGTTAATATTAATATTTTGAAAAGTCGATAGTATAAAATTCACTTATACAATATAAATAGTTTTCGGTCAGTATGGACTTCATTCTGAGTTTAAAGTTTTTTAAGTTTAAATCCCTGATCTCCTGTGGTAAATGATTATATAGGATTGCGGCTAGATAGGTACAATTTTTTGATTTACTTAATCTTAGTTCTTTCGGTAACTTTAGATTGTATTTACTCCGGATATTGAAATTGTTGATATAAATTAAGTCAGAGGCATTTTCTTTTACACATACCAAACAAGTAAATACAAATAAATTGTAAACAGGTATTATATTCGATTTAAGATTTTATCATTAGTCATTAAATTTCATTAAAGAGAATAATTTTAAAAATTATAAGTGAATATTCGGCCTAATATTAATTTTACTGCCGAATATTAAATAGTGCAGAATTATTTGTCACATCTCTAGTTTAATATTTAAAAATATAAGAATACTGTACAAAAATACCTATTAGAGGGAGTATACACAGAAGAAGAAAGATGCAGCAATGTCATATGCATAGAAAAAAGTGCCTAAGTGGGTTTTACACGATTCAATTAATTGATCAATTAATTGAAAAAGTTGACATTCAATTAATTGATGTGTGTAAAGCGTAAAAATTTGATCAATTTATTTTGAAAATAGAACAAGTTCTATTTTTCATCAATTTTTTAGGGAATTCTAGGTATATTTTTATCTGTTAAGATATTGCCAACTGTTTAGTTGTAGCATAACCTCGAAACATATTATTTGTGTTTCGGTTTCAAATTTGACATAACCTCAAACGTTTTAATTTATCATCATCTAGGTCAGCGGTTCCCAAACTTTTTTGAGCGCGACCCGGTACGAGATTTTAAAAATTTTCGCGACCTACCTTATGACAATTTTTACAAAACAAATTTTATTTTAAAGGAGTAGCTTTATAGTAATAAATAGTAATAAAGAGCAGAGCCGCAGTAATGGGGGTGGCGGAGGGGGCGAAGGCCCCTAGCGTACTAAGGAAAAGGGCATTGAGAAGGTGAGGACCTTTTTTTTTGCTTATCACTTGGATTTTGGAAGGTGAGGACCTTTTTTTTTTTGCTCATCACTTGGATTTTGGGAAGTGAGGACCATCTTTTTTTGCTAAGGGCGCCAAAACACAGTTTTGCCCCTAGCGCAAGTTTTCCTTACTGCGATACTTTCCTCTGATAAAGAGTATAGTATAGTAATAAAGAGTATAGTATAGTAATAAAGAATATAGTATAGTAATAAAGATCACAAATACACACTATTCTAGTGATTAAGTGACGTAAAAAAAAATAATATGTACAAAAAAAATCTTTTTTGTTTATACAATTTTTTTCGCGACCCGGCAAAATTTTTCTGCTACCCGGTGCCGGGTCGCGACCCACACTTTGGGAAACGCTGATCTAGGTTATTTCTTTTGTTTTTGTTCACAGCTCGTAATTTTGTGAAGATTTTTTCAATATTTTCATTTTGATAAATATGTCAACATGTTTTACAGTTGGTAATGTAAAAATTTTCAAAAAAATTGATAAATTGATGTGTGTAAAGTGATGTTTTTGTTCCCAAGGTTACCAATAAATTTTTCAATTAATTGACAAAAAACTTGATCAATTTGTTGATCAATTAATTGAACTGTGTAAAACTAACTTAACAACGACATGCAGTAGCAGTAGTAAACTGAATAGTCTTAAAGCGCATAGGTCGTAAGTCGACGACTACCTGTCGTGCATTTGGAACCGGTTGAGCGTAAAACGTTGTACGTACCTCGGGCCGAAAGAAAGTTTACACCTTTACATGTCGGGCATCAAACTTCGTCCACGGTTGCAAACTTTCTCTTTCGGCCCTCTATGTGTAAATAACTATTTTATATTTCTTATAATAATCAAAATTGCACATACCTTCACTTGTAGGAGTTTCAGTGGAACTAGTAACTGAACTGTATCCCTCGTTGTCAAGGGAATCCAGCAGACTGTTTACCTGATCACGAATAGTACGTAGTTCTTCTTTCACATTACTCACATTACCTATTCTTCGACTATCCTCCCCATTCAATAAAATTTGTAATTTTAAAACTCTACTATACTGAATCGCAAAGGAAAGATCTGAACTGTCAAAGATTGTAATTAAATCACCATCTGTAAAAAAATATATATATAAATATATATATATATATATATAGTGTGAAGGCACATGTGCACACAGTTCAGTTTAGTAACAATAGCTATAAAACAGTCAACGTAACAATTTATGAAACTGTTATGTTGACTGACAACGATCGCGTTTAGAGAGCGTAACTGCTGAGATTCAGCATTCACCCTTTTTACTTTGTGAATACAGTCAATTGTTTGCTAAATGAACACCAAGCAAAATACTGCGATCTATAAGTTAACATATTCAATAGATGTTTGCTAACCGCGCCCAATGGCAATACCAAGTTTCATATAAATAGATGATAAAACGGTTTGCAATGTGATTTATTTTAATAATCACATAACTTATACAACCATATTTGCATATTCTTCTGCTCTTTGTTATCGTTTTCGTTATCAATTTCCTTTTACTGAATACCAGTATAACATTTTGTGTAGTAGATTTTACAATAAACTGTTTATAGGTGAAACTTCCTAAGCGCCCTGACATCTGGTGGCGATTTTCGGAAGATAGGAGAGTGACATTGTTTTGTTTTGTTCAATGGAGAAATAGGTACGTGTTTTTTTGTTTGTTTTTATATTTGTGAATCGTGGTAAAAAAAATATATCATTTTGTTGTGTGCCGCAATGTAAATCGTGAATAAATAAGAACATTTGTTTTCAAATCGGGAACAATATAAATTGAAAAGACATTTCAAGGTACAGAGAAAGTGGCTCATAGGTCTCTATCATAGACAAATGTCTCTATGGATCAAATAACTAAAAACTGGCAAAAATCCAAAGCCCATGCCTATAGACATATAGCATATAGACCCAGGCAACAAAATAAATTTTCAATCTCATTAAAAATTAAATATTATTTTATTAATATAAATGAACGGAAAATAAATTACACAGGGCTGTGAAGGTTGGCCGCTTTTAATAATATATGGAAATTCTAATAGATCAGTAGTGATAATGCTAAAAAATAATATTTTTTTTCACATATCATTTTTTTTCACACTTTAAAAATTGAAGTCTTATTATCTATGACTCATATTTAGTAGGGCCGAATGTAAATATTGCAGTTGTCATAAGCTTCATATAAATAAACAATGATTATAATATGTTAACACTTACACATCAAAAGTGTTGAGTGATAAAAACCACATACATGCGGTAACGTCAAAAAATCATGCATTCATGAGAGTTCCGCAAAACACAAGAGAAAGGCTACAAGGTGTGCTTTTCTCCCTAAGAAGTGTTAATAGCAAGCTAATAATTAAGAATTACCTTTACCACAAAAAATTCTCTATATTTTATCTTGTTTTATATTGAAGTTGAATTCACCTAAAAATATTATCCTTGATACTTTCTTTTGAGTATTACAAACAAAACTAGACGTGATGGAGAAAAACTAAAACTTGATAGGTATGAAATCAGGATTCTACCTAAATCATCCTTTATAATCAAAAGCGGTGGAAATTTAATTTTTTTCGCAGCCCAGTTATTACAAACACAAAAAAAATTAATGAAAATTAATTAAATTAATTAAACACAAAGTATTATCCTGCACTGTTTAGCAAGGAAATCACTGTATTTGTAAATAATTAATAATAACAATAATACACCCACGGTTGGGATTTGCTCTAGCGTACTTTCTAGTAAATCTTGATGTTATCTGCTCGCTCGCAAGGCAATTTCAAAGTAGTCCAATCGTAAACACAATTAATATTTCTTAAAAAATCTCCACATTATATAAACGTTTTTAGGTTACAAGTATAAATTGTATTATAAAAATAGCAATACAGCAAACAAATATTATACAATCCAGCTCTAAGCGACATATACCCCAACTCCCTGCTCTGAGGCCCAATATAAGCAAACTTATCGAAATTCTAGACAGACTAATAGTCTATATAGTATTTTTAGAATAGATATATATTGTTTACTATTAGAATATTCGTATATTTTTTACTATGTAGTAAAATATGTAGCCAATTGTGCTATTTAATAAATATTATTATTATTATTATTATATTATTACTATACTATGTTTTTATATTTGTAATTGCAATTGTTGCAAACTTTTTGCTTTTGGCTCAAAGCTTAAAATAAATAACTAAGGGTTTTTTATTATAATAATAGTTTTTATTACTACTATTCTGTGCAAAATAATATGACAACAGTATAAAAGAAACAGTCGAAAAGACAATGTTGTCAAGTGTTATTTCTGTCTGGCAATTATACTTAACTTAAACAGTATTTAATTGTGCTAATGACGCCTAGCTAGCCATCTATGTTAATAAAGAAACATCAGTTTATTGTTGTGAAAAACAACTGCTATCCAAACAAAGAAAATACATACCTTCGTCTTTATATTTAATAGTAATATCATCGTTACTAGTTAACTTTCCTCGAAACACTCTCTGCATCATTAAAACGAGTTCATCATAAGTGATTGCTTCATTATGAATAGGAATTCTTCTAATATCATCTCCAAGCTGTACTTTAATAATGAGTTTACCACTTAAATCCATTTCTTGGGTATTCATTTCTATAAACAAAAGTTTAAATTAAATAATATTCTTAAATAAATTCAAAATAACTACCACTGTCGAAAGACATGTCGATAACGCTTCTTTATCAAATTAACATTAATTAAATAAATTCAAACGTCACTACTTACTTGTTAAACGTTTGGCTTGTCAAAAAAAAGCAAACACAACGAAAAATGGCGCATAGGTTTGGAACAGAACATATGTGAGTTAAAAACAAAATATTCGGTTTTATTCATTAAACAAAATACCTGAGAGTGTAAAACAATAAAACATGTACTATATTTAGTAATTGTTTTGTTCATTTATTGTTTTTCACATGAATCTTTTAGTAAAGAAACAAAAAAATGACCGGTAAGTAATTATAATTTGAGGTTAAATATGAATTATACCCGCGTACTTTTTCAGGATTTCAAAATATTATTTTAGCCAGCGGCATAATATTATCTCTTACAATTCTAAGATTAATTTATTTGGTGTATAAAATAAAATCAGGGACCACCAAGTTCAGTAAGAAGAAACAGAAGGAACCTCTTAAAACATTAATATGTATCGGTTCGGGTGGCCATACAACTGAATTATTAAAATTAATAGGTACATTGGATGCAAATAAATATATACCAAGATGTTATATTATGGCAGACAATGATATTTCGAGTGAGAATAAAATATACAATTTAGAAAATAATGTTTACAAATCTAGTAAAGATCAATATGATATTATAAAGATACCAAGAAGCAGAATAGTGGGACAGTCATATTTTACCAGTGTATTTTCAACATCGTATTCAATATTTTATTGTATACCCCTAGTAACAAAACTAAATCCAGAATTAATTTTATGTAATGGGCCAGGAACTTGTATTCCAATATGTTTAGTTGCATTTATAATGAAACTCTTTTTTATTAGTGATTGTAGAATTGTTTTTATAGAAAGTATATGTAGAGTTCAAAGTTTTTCTTTATCGGGGAAAATTTTGATGTATTTTGCTGATAATATAATTGTACATTGGGAGGAGTTACAAAAATTATGTAAAAGAGCTGATTACTTGGGGCAGCTCTTTTAACTATATATAAAGTGTTTGTATATTGTAATATTTATTTGTTAATAAATTTATAATAAAAAATCTTTTATTACAATCTTTTCTTTTTAAGAATTTAGGCTATAATTAGCTAAAGCTATAGCCTGTTTCTTTGGTTTAAGCGGAACTAGATTTTGAATTCTAGTAACTTTTAACGGTTAAGTAAGGCTTTTGATTATTTTTTTTAGCAAAAGTCCTCTTCACTAAGTAAATAGAGAGCTCATGATAACTTAAAAAAATGAAAATTCCAATTAGTTTCGCTTAAACGTTTGGAATAGTTTATAACAGCGTTTGCCAAACTATGGTCCGCGGCCCGATACCGGTCCGCACGAAAAAATACCGGTGATCAGAAAATATTAGCTTCGGCACGTTCAACATAAGGCTTACATCATGAAATATTGTGAAAATTAATTGCACTAGACTTCGTTCAACTTACCTTCATCACAGGCGAATGTTACCGACTCCCCTGCGCAGAAACCAAATTTCGTCCATTACGTTATGAACAGTTAGTTTAACACATTTCAGTGGCGTCACTTACTTTAAATTGTTTTCGACTACGCCTATTGTGCGATGTTATGTGTTTATTTCCGTTATTATTATTTATTTCTCGTACGTTTCAAGATCCACAACAATTGTTTAAAACCCTTATGTACGTTTATGTGATCAGCTGTTCTCTCGCGCAGAATTGATGACGTAATTTATAACACCCTGTGTTGAAGTCATTGACGTCATATAAATACACAGCACGCTCTATGCCTTAGCATTGTTTGTTATGAAGCCAAGACCCTGTGGAGACGAAAGGGGGATTTGCCCCGAGGAGTATAACAAGTTGCCTAATTTACATTGATTTTATTCAGCTATTGCTATGAAAAACGCCGGCGCCGTATTATGTTTATGATTGTTTTGTTGTGTTATTTTGTCTATTTTACCTTTTCATAATTTTTCAACTTTTAATAATATTGCCGTAAATTAATTTTTTTTTTTTTTTTTTTATTAGAATTTAACGTGCTTCACCTTATTTAGATATTAGCATTGTACAGTTCAGTTATGGACAATTCATGTTCTTATAATTATAAATTAACAATAACAGATCATATTAAAGTGACAAATATAAACATATAATAACATATTAATACAATCATATTTTATTGATCAGATCAGTATCTAAAAGAAATGACAATAGTTTTGGGGTATTAATGTCGTCCAATATTCCTCCGATGTTTGTTAGTAGTTGATGGTTATTCCGTTCCAGCTGGTATTTTTGACAATGGATTAAGATGTGCTCTACAGTTAATGCTGTATTGCATTCTTCACAGATGGTTTGATCAGTTCTTTTAAATAGGAAGTCGTGCGTAATTCTGGTGTGACCCATCTTCAGTCTTGTTAAAACTATTTGATCTCTTCGTCTTCCAGTTACTGGCTGCCATTTGGTAATTGTGTCCTGGATTGTTCGGAGCTTATTTGACGTCATCGCTTTCCATCGCCGTGTCAAGTTTTTTCTTGCAGCGGATTTTATTTGGGCTTTGAGGTCATATGCCTGGATTGGTAATTTGGTTATTGCGAGGCTAGTAGCCTCTTTAGCAGCATCATCAGCCTGTTCATTTCCTGTGATACCAGTATGTGACGGTATGCATATAAAAATAATTTCCAGGTTTCTTTGGGAGAGGCGGAATAAAAGGTCTTGGATAAATTTTACAAGGGGATGTTTTGGGAATATTGCTGATAAGGATTGAAGTGAACTGAGGGAATCTGAGCATATTACGTATCTGCTATTGTTTGTATTTAGCTCATCTATGTGTTTTAGACTAAAGCATATGCTGGTCATTTCAGCGGTATATATACTGACCTCATTTGCAAGATGGTATTTGTATGTCTCGTTATTCATAATTATAGCTGATCCTATTTTATCGCCAATTTTGGATGCATCAGTGTATATAAAATTGCTATTCTCGTATCTTTGTTTTATGACTTGGAATTTATTTTTTATAATATTGGGATATTTTTTGTCATAGTGTAATAGACTTAAGATAATTTTTGGTATATGTATAAGCCATGGAGGGACTTTGGAGCTTTCATTTGTTTCCATGTTTGGTATAGTGATATTTATGGAATTAAGTAATTAGTGTATTCTTGTTTGGAAGAGGGTGTACTTTTTAACACTTGTTACAGGAGACGTATGATCAAAAATATACTGGAATGCAGGGTGATTTGATTGGGTTGCAAAGTTGCACACATACGATAACGTCAATACTTCTCTTCGGTCTTTTAGAGATGGTTCATTTGATTCGCAGTACAGGCTCTGAATAGGGCTAGATCTGTATGCTCCGGTTATCAGTCTTAGTGCTGCATGATGTATCGAGTCTAAAGGTCGAAGATTAGTCTTCTTTGCCGTTGAGTAAATGATTGACCCGTAATCTATTTTGCTTCTTATTACGGTTTGGTAAATCAGATGTAAAGTTGCCCTATCTGGTCCCCAATCATGGTGAGATAGAATTTTGACTAGATTTAATTTTCTGCAGCAAAATTTGATATATGTTTTTTCCATGTGAGTTTTTTATCTATTGTTAGTCCCAAGAATTTAATTTCATTCACATAATTTTTAATTGTACCATTAAGTGTAACGGTTGGACTAGCCAGTCTGTTTCTTTGTTTTGTAAAATGAATAGCTTTTGTTTTGGATAGGGAAAATTTAAATCCCGTTACTTTTGCCCATTCTTCAATTTTTGCGATTGTCTTCTGTAGCTGTTGTTGAATTGATACCAAGTTTTTATTTTTGTGGAATATAACCAGATCATCTGCATACAGAAGAAATTTCACTGGACTCTTTATGGTTTGTGCAATATTGTTTATCGCTAAGAGGAATAAAGTCACACTTAATGTTGATCCTTGGGGTATGCCATTATCCTGATTCGTTTTATTTGAGTACACGTTATTTGCGCGGACTTTGAATTTTCTACCTGTCAGAAAATTTTCACGAAATATAATATGTTTCCTTGAATGTTGTGATTTTTAAGGATTTTTATTATGTTATGTTTCCAAGTGGTATCATAAGCTTTTTCCAGATCGAAAAATAGTGCAATTAAATGTTGTTTATTTTTGAACGCTTGTGTAATTTCTGATGTTAAGATGACCATGTTGTCTACTGTCGAATGTCCAGCTCGAAAAAGCCTGCTTGTGTTTTTGTCAAGATGTTATTGTTTTCAAGATGCCAGTTTAATCTTCTAGCTATCATTTTTTCTATAATTTTGCAGACAGTTAGTTAAATATATAGGACGGTAGTTCAATGGATTCGTTTTGTCCTTACTACTTTTAGGAATAGGTATTATGACAGCTTCTCGCCATATATCTGGGAAGGTGTGATAGGACCATATATGAAGATTAGTAAAAGGTATTCTTTAGCTTCGACAGGGAGTTTTTTAATTAATATTGGAGATATGTTATCAGGACCGGGACTGAATTCCTTTTTCATTTCTTCAATGGCTGTGTTAAGTTCCCACATAGAAAAGTCATGATTAATTGGGTTTGTGTTATCTTGGTCGATCGTTATTCCTGTCTCCTCAGTTTCGTCTTTAAGTTGTTTAAACTCTTGATCATAGAATTCATCACTAGATATTTCCTTATAGCTATTTGCGAGTGCATTAGCGATATCTTTTGGTGATGTAATAGACTGTCCCTCTACTACCAGGTTAGCGATTTCTCGAGGTGTATTATTTCCTTTTACTCTATTAATTTTATTCCAAACTACCTTTGTGAGAGTATCCTTGTTGATAGTGGATACAAATTGTTGCCATGACTGTTTCTTACTTCTTTTGATCGTAAGTCTACAAATCGCTTTTGATCGTTTGAGTTCTATAGCGTTTTCTGTATTATTGTATTTCCTATATTTATACAGGGCTCTCTTTTGACGTTTTACTGCTTCCTTACAGTCAGGATTCCACCATGGAACATTATTACAATTTTTTTTCTTGTTCCTATACCCTATTGCTATTTCGGCAGCGTCTGTTATTTGTGAGGTTATATCTTGTACAATCCAATTGGTATTTTCTATAATATTTTGTTTTCTAATGTTCTTCAGTATGTCAGTATACTGGTCCCAGTTTGCGTTTTTGAAATTCCAATCTTTGCGTTCATTTTCATCTAGATGATCTGGGTCATCTGATGTACCTAATGTGATTTTTATCGGTAGATGGCCATCTCCAAAGAGGAGCGGGAGTGTTTCCCAGGTCATACTCGCTGCCAGCCTAGGCTCTGCAAATGTAAGGTCTATAATGCTAGAAGCACCTGACCGAGCCGAAATATAAGTTGCCGATCCATCATTTAGCATTGTTAAGCCATCTAATAAAGTGTCCTCTATTACTTTACCTCTTTGGTTGGTATGATGTGAACCCCATAACACGTTATGGGCATTGAAGTCTCCAAGGATAATGCGTGGTGCTGGAAGCTGATTAAAAATGTTGAGTACGTCATTTTTATTAATATTTTTATCTGGTGGTAGGTAGATATTGCATATAGTCAAAGGGGTTGGAAAATTAGTTCTGATTGCTATTGCTTCTAGGTTCGTATTTAGGTTGATTTGATCTAGCTGTATTGAATTTTTACATAAAATTGCCACCGCTTGCTATTCTATCGTATTGTCTATCGTTTCTATATACATCATATCGTTTCAATTTAAAGTCTTTGTTTTCTCGAAGCCGTGTTTCTTGTATGCATATAAAATGTGGTTGATGTTCTTGTATGATTATTTGAAGTTCTGGTAGATGTGATATTAAACCGTTGTTATTCCATTGGACTGCAATCATTCTGGGTTTTTAGACTTAAGATTTTTCTGTCGCTACTTGTATTTGTTTTTGTTCTTCGTGTAATTGTATTCTAAGCTTTGTTGTGATGCGTGTTATTCTGCTTTTTATAGTTCTGTTAAGTAGTAGAGGCTTTATATCATTTAACATATCTATTAATTGATTTATGTCGATTGTATATTCCCTTGCAATCTGAATTTGTTCGTTGGATCCTTGGATATTTTGAAGCAGGTCTTTTATTTCATCAAACTCCAACACATATTTTTGTGGATTGTTTGTTATTTCCTCATATATAGGAGCTAGTTGTTCATCAAGTGTTGTTTGACTATTAGGACTTTGGGATCTTGATATGCTTTCTGTATTTGATTTTATTGTTCTCTTAATTTGTTGTTTAACTACATTTTCTATCTGAACAGTAGTTATTGAATTATTAGTGTATGCTTCATTATTTTCTTTGTTTAAGTTTGTATTTAGTTCCATATTGTTTTCTGTGTCTTTACCTACAATACTAATATTGCTATCACTGCTACTGGTTGTTTCGATGGGATTATTCTCTGGTTCCGAATCTGTGGGTGCTGATCTTTTATTCGTACCTTTTTCAGATGTCTGAGTATTTTGAGTCATTTTTTGTAGATATAATTCACATTTTGAGGGTATATGTCCTGTTTTGTTGCACATATGGCATAACACGATGTCGCCGCTTAAAAAAATTCTGTACTCGGTTTCTTTATGTTTAAATAGAATACTGTCTTGTATTGTTTTACTTTCAGGTGATGCATATATTTGTCTTCTGAAACTACATATATGAGAATAGATATCCTCTTGCAATCCAGCCCTTTGAAAATGCATAGGAGATACGGGTTTTATGCCATGTTGTATTAGTACTTGTTCAATAAATGTATGTGGAATGGATGGACAGACGTTAGATAGCACTATTTTTATTGATAGTGTTATTAGTCTTCTTATTTCAATGTTGTGGCTGCTAACTTCAATAATTTTATGATTTTTTACTAGTATATTGACGATTTCTTTGCTGGACAGATAGATACAGATTCGATTATTAGATATCTTAGATGCGAATTGTATATTTTTGGGGTCAACAATGTTAACGATAGCTATAACGTAGTCCTTTATGAAGAGGCCTTCTATTGCATTTAATAATATTGCTTGTTATTTTGCGGGCAAAGAAAATGTTGTTGGTTGTCTGGTTTTATTTGCTTTTTGGGCATATGTTTGTTGATTGGTATTCATTTTATAATTATATTTGACTACCCCTGTGTTCAGAAATAATCCAAAATACAGATATGTCTATGTCGATTTTAATTTATTAAATTTAATTTACAGTTAGGCAACCTACAATACAAAGGTAAATTGCCGCACTGTCGACTGCATTGCTGCCCCCTTATTTTATCAAAACTGCACTATTACACAACAGATGTTTTAATGATGTTCAATTAAAAATGATTATTAATAAGCTGAGGTAATCAGTAATTAGTTAATCAGTAATCACACGAGAGCGCTCGTAAACACGTCTGCTTCTTTCGACTGATCGAACTAGACTCAAATTACATTTCAAGAGTTGCGAGCTGTACTTCAACTACGTAGTATTTTAAATACTAAAAAGTAATGTTTAATTAAAATGTTACATATAGTTTTTCCGTAAAGAAAACTATTTGTATTCAGTACTTCGAATACATCAGAAAAGTATTTTACCCAGCGTTGATTATAGATATACACAGTGGCGGATCTACATACGGGCTAATAGGGCTTAAGCCCTGGGCCCCAGATCCGCAAGGGGCCCCCAACCTCTCGGACATATAGCTATTATGTTCTATACCAAACACGGCTTATAAGAGAAAAGATCAAAACAAAAATATTACTGTAATAAAAAAAATATAAATAATAATTAACCTTTAATACTGTCTTTTATTTATTTTTTTTTTTTTGATTGAATCATGGGCAGGGCCCCTTGGTATTTTTAAGCCCGGGGCCTCCAAAAAGCTAGATCCGCCACTGGATATACATCTTTATAATTTGTCAGATAAATTTTAATTTATCATGGAATAAATGATGTAATATATGCCCATTTTAAATTTAAAACGTGTCTGAAGCAGGTCATATTGCTTTACAATATGATCGAGAAAAAAGGTGTCTAGATAGTCATGGAATTAATTTATTTTTATATTAACAGAATTGTCCATTTAACATTTTAAATTCAGGGCCTACTAAACTTTTTTTCGATCATATTATATTTTAAATGTATGTAATTTAGGAACCTACTAATTATCTTAAATATATACTAATAAATTCAGGTTAATTTAATATTATTTATGAAATTTATTTTATTAAAATTTGTAGTATACAGTATTAAAAAAATATATTTTTACTTTCAATTCTTATCGGCAAAACATTGATGTATGCAAACTGTACAACTCCTCGGGGCAGCCCCCGTTTCCCCGCCTAAAGAGATGTTGGCTTCATAACAACTCGTCCTCGTTCAGTCTCTATGTTATACTACTTCATTGGTTGAAGTTAAGTTGAACAAAGTCTAAGCAAGTGACCGTGTGAGGCGGACCTGCCCGAACCGAAGTCGACCTGTCGATCGGCGCATGTTGTAGTAGGAATAGTCATCTTATGGTAGCGGCTCCGCTATTTAGCGCATCCCCATTGGAGTTCCTCCTATCTCTATGGTTCGCATCTCGCGTATTGTGAATATTGAATGTACCGTCTGTCCTAAATTAACTGCTATAAATAGGCGCTTTCCAGGTTGCTGTAAAGAGTAACTTGGAGTTACTCCGAATAGTTCGTTACTGTTCCAAGTTAAAGTACTCCACGGTCCCAAGCTATGCTAGAACTACCTTCTCTAATTAATCCTAAATGTTTTTTTTTTTTTTTTTGTTTTAAGCCTTAAAGTTTAAGTTTTTCTTATTTAGTTTCTTTTTATTGTAACCACGATTTTTTATTTTTGCCAGAGGTTATTATTGTTACTTATAAATTATATTTTCTTATATGTATTAGGTGGGCCGCGCAAAAATATTACAGAAAATACCGGTCCCCAGTCGCAAAAGTTTGGGAAATGCTGGTCTATAGGTAACCCCTTTTTACTGTGATTGGGTTATATAGAATAAATATTAATATATCCTAATATATTATAATATTTCTTAAATTTTTAATAGTTTTACGTATTTATGTTATATTTAAATTATATTTAGATAAATATTAAAATTACCTATCGAAGGTATTTTTTTGAAATGTTTGCAACATAAAAAGAAAACAAATGAAAAAAATTCTTAAAAAAGGACATGAAAGAAAATAAAAGATATACGTTTTTATTATTTTATAATTTTATTTGAGGACCTTTATAAACGAAAACATTTTTTTTTATAAAAACGGGGGTTCCAATCTTAAATTAAAAATATATTTATTTATTTTCATTTGAATATTTTAGATTTAATAAAACAGGTTGAAATAGGACATTAGAATTAGAATAAAAAGGTAGGAAAAAATAATGATAAGGCTCTATAAAAAGTGATGTTGGGTTCTCTAATTTTTGGGAAAACACGCGTTTTTATAATTATTTTTCTCAACTTTAAAAGTACTCATTTACATAACATTGGAACAAATTACTAACGTTACTTTAAAAGTGATTACAAAAAGGGCCCTTCGGGACAATTTTGTAGTACTTCAAGATTTAAAGATGATAAAACGATCGTTTTTTAATTGAGAATATTAATATTATGAATTTAAAAAAAATAGGATATTTACATATTAAAAAATTGATGTGAAGTGTGAATTTTCACACATTTCTGGGTTTTGCAGGTATTTAGTAACTGAACGATGATTATTTGGGATGCCAAAACAAATTTTATGTCAAAATATTTTTTTATGAATTTTAATTCGAATGCCTAATACCATTATTTGAGTTTCTAAATATATGCAGTATTTTTTTTATATAGCAAAGTTCATTAAGATTTTGAAAATTGCACCTATGGCTTCCATTGGTTGCTTACATCATAAGTCCCGCCCTTTGATTTCGTCAAACATACAATTAAATTATAATTTCAACACTTTCCACTGGTTATTAAATTTACGCTTTTAAAAATTAAATGCACTATTTACCAAATATAACTAGAATTTTAACAAAATAATTTAAACAAAATAAAAATGCAAAAAAAAAAAATAAAAAATAAAATCAACAGGATTCGAACCCTAGTTTGCAAGTTAACTTATATTATTAAGCGCATGACGAATCCAACCACGCCACGAGAGTTATTGTTGTGATATGTTACACAACGTATTAAATAGTTAACATATTTTAGTTAAAAACACAAAAAATGCGTTATTTTCCGAAAACATAATCTGATCAAAAATTCCTGTTGTACTATTCCGGTTCACACCAATGTACATTACTTAGAATTTTTTCAGATTTTTAGTTTTAACCATCTGGGCTACAGGGTGTGGGACAAAATTTTTTTTGCACAATTTTGGCAAAAATCGCATCAAAATAATTTATTTTGCAAAAATAAAATTTTGATCGTTAATCCACGTACTAAGGGCTTTCATTTGATACCCTACTCAGAATTTAAAAAAAATATTTTTTTTTTCGATGAGCACATATTTGTTTATATTTTTAGAGGGATATGTTTTTTAGATGTTTTAGTATTTTTCTTATGTGCGGGTCAACGAGTTGTATAAGCATGCCAAATTTCAACTCTCTAGGTTTAGCCGTTTGGCTACAATTTTGACCGAACAGACAGACAGACAGACAGACAGACGACAAAATGACGGTATAAGGGTTTTTTGGTCATACCTACAAAACCCTAAAAAGAATAAGCAGAACGAAAAGCAAAACATGTTAAAAGATGTATTAATAAAGAAAACTGATGTATATATTGACAATTGTGCATTTATTCAACTAAAATTATGGTCAGGTGAAAAATAAAATTAAATCACCATATTATATTCGAAAAACACCACTTAAATTTGCTGCAACACAAGCTAAACACATATAAACCATATGTAATCTGTAACAAAGTTGGAGAAAAAATAGCGGACTTCAGCTCGACCAATAGAAATTGAGACCATCGTATGGCCACATTGTCTTTATACAGTCACTGTACCCCTTATAAGATTGCGTCGCCTAAGTGGCAAAATCGAAACTAACCAAATACACAATAACAACTTTTTGACATATGGACAATACGTTGTAATCTGACATTTAGAAAGAATTATATATACAAAAGCCCTAATTTCTGTGTATCCTCGTAAAGTTCCTAGGTGCTAGCGGGGCTTGAAGTGTGTGGTCGGTCGTTCCCCACCAGTCAGAGTGACCTTCTCCGACAGCAGCTTACTTAGGCTAAGCACATAGTGAAGCAGAGAGCAAAGCAGCGATGAAAGCGGAGAGTGAAACAGCGAATAAATGTCGCACTTATAAAAGAGTGTCTACACATAGTGACGCGTTTAAAATCGAGCAGAAAGTTCACAAAATTATAATGGATTTTTTACTAACAGAAAACTCTTCCCTGAAAATTTGGTATTTACTAAAAAATAAAAATAAATACACTAGAAGGCGCAATGTTCACAGAATAAATAAAAGTAGACATATACATGGTGAATTTTATCATTTCTATATGCAACTCAGCGAACATCTAGAAAAATTTCATTCTTATTTTCGCATGAGTTTCAACGTTTGATTATATTTTGGAAAAAATTCAACATACATTGGTAAAAAATGGACAAATTTCATTCGGAACCTACTATAAATACCTCTTATAAATGATAGCTACTTGTAAATGCCTCAATATCCATTTTAAACAACTATTTTAGCAACGATGATAGCAGAGAAATCAAAATTGTTTGAACGCGTCGCTTTGCTCGACTATAACAACGATATAACCTCGCTGCAGTACGCTCCGCTATGCGCGTGTTAACAGGAATTCATTTATTTAATTTCGCCGCTTTGCTCTCTGCTTCACTATGTGTTTAGCCTTAGCGAGAATATAGCTCTTAGCTCTCCAGTCAGTATATACCTTTACTTAATTAAAGAATTTGGTGTCAATTAACGTTATGCCCGCGGGCCGTGTCTGGCCCGATACTTATTTTTAAACGACACGCATTGAGCGGCTTTTTAGGATTTCCTAGGTATAATCAGAAACAGCTATACCATTGAGGTCCAGAATATGGCCCACGGGCCGTACCTGGCCCGATATTAATTTTTAAGCGACACGCATTAAGCAGCTTTTTAGGATTTCCTAGGTATAATCTAGAAACGTTTTTATTTTGTTAATATACGCAGAATCATGCAAATCTTAATAATTGATTCTTGCTTATATTGATTTTTATTCGATATCAGTTTGCCAACGTTTTTGGCAACGGGTCTGCTAGTTTATTAATATTTTTGTCCTGATTTGTGTTGTCTTAATAAATATCACACTTATGCCAAACTGATACAAAATCTAAAAATCCATAAAAATGTAACATGTGCGTCTAAACAGTAACAAACTTGTCTATTTGGTTAGTTCAACATAATTCCGCCAGATAGAGTCTCTCTTGACCATTTACCTATAGTGGTTTTTTAACTGCTAATCAATGAAGGTAGAGCGTTGGCCGCCTTGAATAGAACGCAGGATCTTCAATGACTGTGAACGTATGAGCGGTTGCTTAGCCGCGGAGTTTTAAATAAGCGCAGTATGTTTCATTTTTCAGATAGCGTGATTGCTGCCTTCCACAATGAAACAAGTATACCTGCGTATGCGTGGTTAAATAACTGCTTATTTAGATAGCAATTATTCAATTTATTATTTAATTAAGAATGGAGGAGAAGGAATAAAAGTAGAAAAAAGATTATTATTATAAGATAAAAAGATTCTTAAGTAAAACGACAATAATCTGAAGATGTGGAAGGGTTGTGGGCATAAATAATGCAGTTAAATACAGCTGACCTTTTTCGTAATGTTTTATTTCTTCTTCAGAGCTATACAGGTGAAAATCAAATTGCGGATTTACAAAGCTTTATTATAGAAAATTCGGGTTATATGGTTTGACAAACCATGACAAAATTTTGGAAGAAGTATAATTATTCTTCCAATTTAATATTCTTATTTGTAGAGTAAAATACATTATCTTTCCTAATTTAACCTGCTTCGTACCCGTAACTTTACATGTAAATGTTACAGTTGCTCGCAGAATCATCCAATTGTCTATACGTACCCGTAACACCTCTAGATTGCTTACAACACGCCTTACGATTGCACAAAATTGGTCCATAAGACTAGTACGTGGTCTATATGGTGGTCGCTCCAAAGCCCGCTTTAAATTTTTCAAATTAGTCATATATTTTTCATTATTTGTTAAAACTGTATGACCGGTTTATTATTTTTTTTTTTTAAATTTGTTTATTGTTTTGCTATAAACTTTTATAATGTTGCATATATCTACATATGTTTGTATGTTTTTATAATATAAAATATTATGAAATTATTAATTTTATAAAAATATACTTAAGTACATGTTTTAAGATAAAATATTTGTTTTTTTTTTACCGCTATGAATATAATCGGAACGAAATTAAATAGTATTTATAAGCAAAATTTATTTTAATTAGTAAGTCAATAGGTCAAGCCTATCCGGCCTTCTGTTAAAGTTTAACATGAAAATCTAACACTGCACTTAACAACATTTATTGCTTAAAAATAAAGTATTACTAAGTTGTACAGAATAAAGGATACCTACCTGATCCCGTATCTTCTTTCCAGTTTTTATATTTTATTGTTACAAAAACACTTCCTTTTGCGATTCCAGCCGGCCCCTTACACAGTGCAGGGTTAGGTCCTTTTACTATGTAAGGGGCCGGATACAACAGTTCCCTAGTATGATGATCTTGCCACCATCCATAATTAATATCTTGACGGATACTTGACCCATAATCGACGATTGGTGTGTTTATGTCTGTATACATAGGAGCGTCTCCCTTCATTTTAACTGATTATTGGAACTAGATTTTCAAATTAAACAACGTAACATCTGTAGAAAAAAATCTGTATAAATAGCCTGGCTTAATGTACAATTACAAAAATTGCAGTAAAACGTTAATTCCCACTCATTTGTGAGGGTTTCATAGGTATAATCATCTTTTTAACAGATATGCACACAATAAACACATTGTTCTAACAATGCATTTAATTGTTTATAGATACTTGACTTAAGTCGTCTACTATGAAAATCAGACTATTAAGTGAAAGAGGTCCACATAGGACACAAATGTTGGATGTGAGGCAATATTTTTAGATATAAACCCGTCAAAATTTAAATTTTTTACAATTAAGTTTCGTTTGCTAATATTCGTATTAAGAGGTTTCTATTAATACCCAACATGAAATATAAAAATATAGTATGCCCGCCGTATCCGTGGTTGATTTGTTTTTTTTTTCCCCCCCATCAAAATCACCGGACCATCAATATGTCGTAAGAGAAGCATAATGCTGTTCTGCAAAACGTCTGACAGTGGTCTATACAGTGCCGTACCTAAACAGCGGTACAGGCCCGAGGCCCAGATCGAAGGGGGGGGGGGCAGAAAGGAAAATATTGGCATAATAATGATGGTATTTGAGTGAGAACCTTTTATTAGGTCATCACTTGTAATTTAGAAGTGAGGATCATTTTTTTTTCGGACATCACTTGTATTATTGTAGTGTTTAAAGAGGCCCGAAAAAAGGTAGTTGAGGCCCTGGGTTTATAGGTAAATATAGGTACCGTCGGGGTTCCGCGGGACACATTTTGAATACCACCACGTTACATTGCCACAACAAGAAATCATTTTATAATTATTTATATTTATTAAACACTGTACCTAATTTATTAATTAATTTTTATACAGTATTCAACTTTTTGAAGAACCAACCCAGGACAAAAAAAAAAAAGAAAAATTTATTTAACATTTTTTTTACATATTATAAATGAATGAAATACGTTTCATAGTCTCTTCCAGTAATATTTTAATTGCCGCTTTTAATAAATCATTTTTTCTTTTATAAAATTGTAAAACGCAATGCAATCTATTTTAAAATTAACTTTTACTTGCAGTTCGGCCTTTATTAAATCAGTTTTGCAACGGTTTCTGGTGTCAGTCCAATGAGAAAACATCAAACTAGAGATCCTCCTAACAAATTCGTTTGATCATGGAATACTGAGAATTTTGCCAACTATGAGCAAAAGGTTCTTATAACTGTAGGAATTAGCTTCAAACTCATTAGCTTCAAAAATATCAGTCCACATTTTGTCAACAGCCTAACACTCTATGAATTCATCATAGAGGCTGTCGATCTCTAAAGCGTGTGTAATCAAACTCTTTGCGGCAGATTTTATATGATCATAAGTTAAAATTGTTGTTTTTAAAGAAAATGTCCAAAATTTGATTCTAAATAGTTAAGAGTTTTGGTAAAAAAATTAATAAAATCTTGTGCAATTTTTCTAGATTCTGCTGGCAGCATTTTGTTGAGTTCTGTAGCAGTCTTTTCTCCAAAAAGGAATCTTTTTTTTTCGCCCTTCAAGACTTTGACGTAACCTATACATAACATCGAACAACTCAGGCGCAGTAAGATTGTTCTGTTCTAAACTCCTTATAGCCTCTTCAAAAACTGGCAAACAATTTTGAAGGAATAATATGTAAATTTCGGTTCTACTGTATTCTTCTTCTCTATTTTCATCCATAATGTATTTCCAAATAAGGGTAGGACATTCGTCTTGTCCTATACTTTGAAAATAAGTTTGTACACCTGGCCAACATTTTAGCATTAGTATATTGCTGGAAATAATGATAATCATCTAGTACGAACATGTCTAAGGAGTTTATCTGGTTATATGAGGAATTGAGGATGAAAAATATTTTGTTTTTTAAAAATATTATTTAATTTTTCTGAAAAGATTCCAAAACATGGTGTCATTGCTGA
This sequence comes from Liopterus haemorrhoidalis, assembly GCA_963971575.1. Lineage (NCBI taxonomy): Eukaryota > Metazoa > Arthropoda > Insecta > Coleoptera > Dytiscidae > Liopterus > Liopterus haemorrhoidalis. The sequence goes on from OZ020620.1 coordinate 22,975,203, forward strand.
AACCAGGACTTTTTGCGTCCCGGGCACCTGCTTCCCGTAACACGGTACTTTCAGTACTCAAACCAGGACAGTTGGTCACCCTACAGTACAGGTACATACAAGAACAGAAAAACGGAAGTATACGGTAATTTAAAAGAGGTTTGCTATTATCCGTGGAGTGGTTTGGAACCTATTGCCCACGGGTACGGTGGGCATCAGTGGTGTCACCCCAATTTATGAACAACCGGTTTCCATAGTGAGGGGTAGTGCATGGGCGGATTCAGAGAGAATATTAAATATTACCTTTTAAATTCTGCAAACTAACTGCAAACTTCCTTTACTAAATGCTGTGAAACTATAATTTTATTACTTCCTGCATTAAAAATGTATATTGTAAATTTATTTCTTTTAAAAGCGCAGTTTTAAAATATTGACATTTTGTGTGATGACATAATTTGTTACTATAGAATTAAAATACATGGCAACTAAATACAATAAGGCTCTGTCAGCGTTCCGCTAATATAGTAGTTTTGAATTATAACTATATGCCTTATTTTTAGCGCTTGGGCAGGTCTTTCGGTTTGATAAGATATGATTGTTTTGTTTAAGTGTATCCATATATTTATATCTATACTACTGTACTAAGAGTCATCCACCGAGCTTCACGACAGTAATTTCTTCTGAGACTAGTTGATCTGAGTAACACTAATAAATATGATAAAACGTCTGACAAAAACATAAACCAAAATGTCAGCCGAAAAACATTGTTCACATATCGTCCTCCCTGTGCAACCTTGTGATAATTTGTTTTCGAGTGTTTTATTTATACGACATTTTTATATTAGGTTTGTTCTTTTCGCTACCTTGCGTTTTACTGCAAGACGCGGCGTTAAATTTATTACTGCAAAACGCGGCCGTAAGAATTTAAGTTACTAAAAACGCAAATTCTGTTCGTTTCGATATTAACCGAATACTTGACGAAAACAGTCGTTACCCAAAGGCGATATGAGACTCTAGTTAATTTATAAAATGTGACAGTTATCATTTCTCAATCATAGTTGAAGATTTTTTCAATGGAACTTCATTATTGTCTGAATCTAATTATTGGAGTGATTCTTCATATACAGATAAAGATGGCGATTATATTTTGGATATACATTGTTTTGCTATTATCATTCATGTGTACAGTGTCCATCATAAATACAATACACACTTTCAATTATTTTCAATTTACTGCCAATTTGTTTCCATTCAACTGACTTGGAAGTAGCTGTAAGATTACTTGACGCGGGCTCTTACTGCCATCAGTTGTTTTACCGAAACGAACAGCTTCTAGTGACTTTACATTAAAATGTCAATTCAAACGAACAGATTTTTGACGCAGCCGTAAACCGTAAACGTAAAAAGTAGCGAAACGAACAGACCTATTGTGACTATATCCCAGCATGCGGCTGTTGATTTTATATGCTTCGTCATAAAACAGTTTTCTTTTTATTAAGGTATAAAACGTATACACGCGTACCCCTAGAAAAATAGCCCTGCCTTTACTCATTTGTTTGTCTGCCTGTTTGGTAAAATTGTAGCTAGCATAATTTCAGCAGATTTTCAATTATGTTAATTTTTTCGCGTTAATATAAATCTAACCAATATCATCAATTTTGAAGTCAATAGAAGAAGATTTGAAGCGCTGAACAAAGACTTCAGTCCATACTACTCTAGTAGGAACTCTAAGTTCCTACTGCCTTTGACTGCCACCAACAATGTGCTGGGCTGTATCCTAGGATGATTAAGTAAAGGATGCGCTATTCAGATGTAAAATGTGTGGAAAGGAGTGCTGAGTGAGAAAGATATATATCACGGTACTGCGTACACCCGTTATGCGTAATGCGCATGTGCTACACCCCTTATAGTTAGATAAAAATCATCCCTTAAGCTGCATTCACAGTTACCAAATTATATTTACATTTTACAATTATAATCAAGAGTTATATTTTTACTTAGGAGGGCATTCATACATAGAAATCATAATTCTAATTAGTACGTAATGCCATCTGTTTTTACAAACAAAAGTTACTATAAAATGAATAAAAAATCTACGTTTTTTAAACATTTTTCATTTTTAAATTTGCTAAAATAATCACAGTTCTTCATCTAAGATTTATTTCGCCAGTTATATGCTTCCTAATTGTCTTATTTTTGATGTTGTATCTATTTTGACATTTCAAATTTATTTAGGTTAGTTTCTGTCTCTTTCTCGCTATTGTAAGTATAAATCAGAAGTAGAATTATAATTAGGGAAGTGTGAATGCAGCTTTATAGTTGAAGACGAGAATATTTCTAAATAAAAAAAATAAAAAAATATGTAAAAATCTAAATACACATTTACTTTAGTTTTAGGTCCGTTTGACACGTCGTTATATTTTATATAAAATATGTTATGAAAAATATGCGCAGAAAAACTAACACCGTGTTATACACATTTCTCAAATATGTTATAAAATTTGCTGTGAAATTACGCGATTTTAGAATAATTTCTAGGAAACTCCATAGTTATTTTCATTTAAAAATACGCTCGCTACAAATTCAAATTTAGCACATGCGCATTACGTAGTTACAGCGTACACAGTACTAACATATATTGCCTTCTCTCTCAACATTGCTTTCCACACAATCGTCAATGCTGTTTATTTATGAGAGGATAAATCTGACGTTCGATTGACACATGTGCGCATGCTTCAAAATGATCTTGAGCGGAGATTAAAAATATAATATTCTGATTTATTGTGGATATATTTAAGATTATCATTAATACATCAATAATAAGACAATAATAATTATCAATTTATTATTTATTTATTTATTTAATAGAACAGCACGTAGCTAATATGAACAATAATACAAAACAAGAAAAAACAAAAAAAAAACAATAAGGAACAAATGTCACAGTGTTGTCGATAGCCATAAAATTATTGTTAAGCAACAAATAATTCATTCTTAAATTATAATTGGCTTATATATATATACAAAGGAGATAAAATGAATGAAATTACACGTGTGTGTGTGTAACTACTCACACAGTTAAGACAAAAAAAAGTTACTTCTGTATTTTTTCAATAATATTTTCTTCGTCTTGCGTTGTCGGTTTTTTAAAATATGCGACTTCTTAATTTTTTTCCTGGTACTAAATATAGAAATTTGTTTATTAATTTTTTTATTACTTGGTTCAGATTTTGTCGTATCTAGTTGGTGTTTCAGTTTTTTATTTTCTTTGTTAATTTCTAAACATATTCTATAAGTATAAGCCCAAAGATTGGGCTTCTCATAATAATTTGTGAAAAAATATTCACCAAATATTTTCATGTCATTGTCCGAAAGTAAAAAACTATTGCTTTTGGTAACATTTCTATAAATTTTGATTCTTTAAGGGTTATTTCTAAAGTTCTTAAAGTTTGGTGCCCATCACTGCACACCAGGCATTGTAAAACACTTCATTTATATCGGATATAAACACATTGCAATTTATTAAAACGATTTTTTAGAAAATTTTACGAAAAAAAAAATCATGAACAGTAGTGTCCTGCCTGTTTGTAAACATACATGATGCAGGAAACCCCTCGCCATATTCGGCGATTACCATTAAAGTTTATCTTATGAATACTTTTCAAATGGACATTTAAATTATATTGTTTTGAAAATATTTTATTGCAAATTAATCACATCACAGACATTTTCAATTTATTTAAAAATGTGTGCGCTGCATATAAGTACATGTTAACATAACAGTGGTTTCCTCGTTTCCCGCTACACTGGAACGCATGTGTATATGTGTCAATCGAGCGTCAGATTTATCCTCTCATGTTTATTTGATACAAAAAAAAAAAAACAACAAAATTATATTAATAAAGAATAGAACAAACAATATAATAAAATAAAATAAAGAAAAAAAATATGCCATTTGTAATAATTCACTAAAAGTACTACTACAAGAAAATATTTACCACTTATGCCAGAAGCTGCCATACAGTAATAGTTACCAAGAAGGGGCTCGCAAATCATAGAATAACTTAACAAAGGGCTCGCGCGAGCCACCTATAGCCCCTATAGAGACCAAATACGCCGGACTGCGCCATCCAACAACGAGCTGCGTAAAATAAGAATTTGCTGTCGCATTCTCTAACATGATAAAATTGTGTTCTTTTACGCGGTAGTTAGCGTACGTTACGTGCATACTTATGGCACAGTTCTTGTCCAAAGAAATCGTGAGTGGACATACAGTTTTCTTTGAAGTACCGTCACTCGACGGATCGTGTTCATTCGATCACAGAGTTGCGGAAACTGCATATATTTGCGCAGTTTGTTGTCCAATCATGAACGTTGGCCAATTTCGGCGCAGCGCGGCGCATTGGTTATAGATGCGGCTTAACGCGTTTGCACAAAGATCAAAAGTGAATTATGTGCAATATTTTGTAGAAGTTAGTATCGTGTGATTTAAGAAAAAAAGTACATCAAAGTAAGTTGTGGAACAGAAAGACAGCAATATAAGGCATGTTAGAGATAATCGATCAAAATTTAAATATATAAAAAACTGTTTATTACTGTATGTTTTTGACAATGCAGTAAGTTTAAAGAATTTCAGTGTTTAATCATTTAGATCGGTTAACAAAAGAATCGGACTCTGTATTGATGAAGGCTGTATTACAAGTTTATTATTTTATTTAGTTGAAGCTGTTTATTTAAGTATTTGTGTCCATTTTTAGTATAATAATTATTTAAAAAAATAAATAATAATAATAATCAAATAAAAAAATTATTTTTAAGAAAAATTAATTATTTAAAGCTAAATTTACATTTATTTAATAGATCTGTAGTGTCGAAGGTTATGTGAGTACTAACGTACAAATTTATTCAAAGACCTGCGTGATTTTTTCTCGGCCTACTCAACGTTTTTTTTTTTTTTTTAACACGTTATGTTAGTCATTGTTAATAAATTCAGTTTAAATTAATTGTAATATTATTTATTCCACATACACCTCGGTAGAGTGTTCAGTATTTCATGTCTGTTTTAAGTATATATTGATTACTATGCTTACCTTTTTCTTTAAATAAAGCCTTTAGTGTTTATTTTATTTAAAACTTTATTTTTCTACGTTTGGTCCGTATACGACTATTGCAGTGCATTACATGCATGAATAAGTAAAAAAGCCAGTGATTGCTAATCCTTATTAAATAAATTCAAAAAAATGAATAAATAAATAATTAGAATTAATATATGCACCACACATTTTATTTATTTTATTCATATCTTACATTATCGTAAGCATACATATGCACTATATTTTGCAAAAAGTATATTATAATGAATATATTAAATTTAAATATATATTAATTTGTTATAATCTTTATTTCTTAAACATTACAACTTCCAACTTATGGAAAAATATCCCTCCAAGTATATTTATATTGTTTTAAACTCTTGAATGGGCAGTTAAAAGACAAAGTGGTTTAAGTTATTTTATATAATATAAATAAAACGTTGTTATTATGTAAAAATATTTAGTTTTGTCAGTTGACAAATGTCTGTTTTGAATATGCATCTCACTATTGGGCACTGGTAATCACTTTGCTTTTTAACGGCTCAAATCTTGGCAGATAATTATTAACTGACTATTTAGTGTTCTACTCATGCACCAAATGTTTAAACAAGACTATAGGCACTAGATTTGGTTTAATTATAAAATATTTTTAAAATTTTTAAGCAATTTCAATGTACACTTACACTAGTAACATTTCAGCTAATACCAGATTTTTTAAATATCAACAAACTAATTTATAAAATGTACAAATAAATATTTTTAAAAAGTTTATGTCTGTTTATATACTTTTTTTTAAGAAACTGAACAAGTCATTATTGACAATTATTACACTAATTTATTAACTACTGTAAGAAAAAATATAACAAATAAAATTAAAGAAACAGTGAAAATCGTATTATTAATTTTTATCCGTTATTACTAAATTATTCCAGCTGTTAGTAAAGGGTATCAACCTCCTTTTTCAAACCTGACAACTATCAAACTTTAGCTATAGAAACGCCTTTTGGCGTCCTATGTTCCCTAAAGGAGTAAAGGATAAAGAAGAAAAAGACCAACCTTCTTTTTATTAATTTTCAATGGTATCAGTAATGTTTCCATTTTAAATGAATACAATACATATTATTCACAAAGTTCGTGCAGCGTTATAAAACAATTTTACAAGGTTGTATTGTCTGCGTTAGCCTATCACTCTACAACGCACTGCATTGACTCAGTGAATTGAGTATAGATGCTGGTATCAGGCAGGTATAAATAATATTAGAATGATAACAATATATCAATATCGTTTTGTCGTATCATCTTATTTTGCAATGTTGTCAAAGTTAGGCAAATATATTCTTATGCTATTACCACGAATGTTAAATCGAATATGCAATCCCACGTAAGACCATCTGAGCGGATAATGGAGAAGTATATCTTCAAAAGAAGTTAAGAGTTATTCAATAATGCTTCACAGAAAACATCGGGTCTAAACGTTTGGCATGGGCTGGGCATTTAATCAGATATCAGGAAACCAGAGACCCAAGAACTGTGTTTAAAATTAACTAATATCCAAATGGTCACCCGAAAGACCCAGATAAAGATGGATCAGAAATATTAAGAGAGAGCTACGTGGGTTGAATGTGGCAGACGATTGGAAAAAAAGCAAGGGAACGGAAGCAATGGACAAACATTATTATGGAGGCCAAAACTCTGCAAGGGTAATTCCGCCACATTAAGGAACGGTAACGTTAGGTAAAGTAACGGTAAGTAACTACGGTAAGTAAGTCAGTGACGAGTGGAAAATAATAGCAAAGGAACGAAATCAATAGACAGACTACATTTTGGAGGTCAAAAATCTGCAAGGGTAATCCCGTTACGTTAAGTAACGACAACGTTATGTAAATTAACGTTCAGTAACCACGTGAATAAGTAAGTCAGATGTGTGAAAAAAAAAAAAAAAATAGCACGAAATCAAAGGACAGACATCAAAACTAACAGAAAACTTAGTGTGTCAGTTTACAAATCTTGAGACTGACTGTCATCCTGTGGCTATGTTCTTCTTGTAGGCTTAGAATATACGACAAGATGGCGAAAAGGACACCACGAAGACAGTTTTAACGTTAGCTCACGAAATTCTTTCTGCGTCTGCGACTTGAGTACCACGACGGTGACGGATTGAAGACCGCGAAAGTAAGAGTTGCACAACACAATCAAATGTTTTTGTTAACCCAATACAAATAATAGTGAACATCACATTTGGAATTGTTGTAATTACTTTCATGAGCAAAATACAATGAAAAACAGTTAAAACAGACATTAATTTTTTAAACTTGTTAGTTCAAGTTAATAAAATTTTACAACAAAAAATCCCAAACAATATTTGTTGATGGTTGAAAAATCTGATATTTTAAATGCTCACTGGTAGAAAGAGATTATTAATCTCAATTGAACAAGGATAGTAACACTACCGAAATAGACATTTTTCAATATTTCTGTAATAATTCAAGTGGTCAAATTCTTAAAATTTACGATTTACGTAATCCTATCTTTAATACGCTAAGTTTATATACTGTTTAAAAATGAAGCAAATATTGTAAAAATAAAATATATCAAAATAAAAATTGTCACAAATCAAGTAAATATAAAAATTACAAATAAAAGTAGGTTGCTAATTTTAGAATCATATTTTACAATCTTAAATAACTTAAATAAAAATAATTTCAGGAAAAATAATGCACCTTTCTTATACAATAACATGCCATAGTATTTGGATTAAATTAATTTTTTCGACGAAAAGCTAAAACGTTTTACATTTACGTAACGTAACGTATACGTTTACGTAACTTAATTATTATGTTACATAATTAATTTCCCGTTTTTGGCGCACCGTATTTGTGGCTATTAACAACTATTACTAACTTAAGCACCTAATATAATGTATTTAAATCTAAACAAAGGTAATTCTAAAACAACTGAAATCAAAATAAATATTTGATTAGGCATATTTTTTAAAATTCGTACATATTACATTGCTCAGACCACACAAATAATTAGCGCTTTAAGTTGCGTTTTGAAATAATTTATTTCAATACAGATGTCTTATATTAGATGACCAGACGTGTCGAAACCGCCCAGATAGTACCGTTTATTAATTAAATATCTCGGCGACTTGAAATATCTTATACTTCTCTTAATGCCCCGATTTCTGATTTTGAGAAAAAAAACTAAAAAACACAAATAAACACGAAAAATAAAGTGCGGCGACTTTAATAACTATTACTCATAATTTACGTTTACACATTTCTTGACGTTTGCGGAAATACGCTGTATTTATTATAATATATTCCCAACGCCAAGGTGATGATGTGTAGGGGCAGAGAAGAAGTGTTCTCCGTTTCTAGACTTCCAAACACAATATGCAAGCTGCGCCACGTTTCGGTTCTATTATCCCTGTATAAACAGGTACTTATTTCATGTATCCTCGAGCTGACTGGACAGTACAAAATGTAAAAATTCCTCAGTGTTGTTCAGAACTAAACCCGAGTCCCTGTGCACCGTAGGCAACAGTCTTACCACGGAGCAACATAAACCCATAGTGTGGATTACATAAGTGAAATAAATACTTTAAAACGAAGCCTTCTATTACTTAGAGGCCGTAGCCTTTTTAAAATCTGGTCACCTTAGTCTTAAGTTGTTTGAATTTTCATGCATATAAATGGTTAATATCGAAAAACTTCAAGAACTTGTAGTGCAAACGATTCCAAGTAATTTTGGATGACTGCCGATTGCTTCTTACGATGCTACAGTTTCAATTGGAATACGTAAGTATACACATTTTATAGGTTTTCAGTCAAAACAAAACTCATGATAATGATTGTACTAAAGCTCTCACTAACACCAGAGCAAAATATCCCACTTGAACAGCGATATTGTAAACTATAATATATTTTGATTCACCTCGACGCCATCGTCTCTAGTACAGACGGAGAGGATGCCGTATTCAAACGACAAATAACTAAGTGAGTAGTGTCATGGTAAATCTGGTGGAGATATGGAGGCAGCAATATATCAGAATACTAAATTAATATTAGTTGAATCTTTATTTATTCCCATTACAACATGCAGACACATAAAATTTGGAATAGAATAAAAATAGATGCCTTCGAAATGTGGACACATGGGAGATCATTTGATCCGTACATGATTACCCACGAGGATCATCTAATCTTCTTTAAGATATTTTGGACATTTAGGTAGGCGCACTACTGCCATAAAAAGATGGTAATAAAAGGCAAGGCAAATGGAAGTGTCCAAGAGAAAGGCCGTTAATAGATGGGCTGAACAGATGAAAATTCTGTTAAACCACGTATTGTATGAATTAAAACACGTGGCATATGATAGAAAAACTTGGTGAAACACAATAGATGTGGACCAAACTGGCCCGCAGGCCGAGTTTCGTCCACGAAAGTTTTTGATCCGGCCGTTTGTACTATATAGAAATAACATATGTAACTCTCTCATGTAAGGATTTCATGAAGTATTTAAAAAAATAATATTTTAAAGATTTTCAATGAAAAACACTCGAAAAAGTCAATGGTTATTTTATTATTATTACTTTTTTTTTGTCAGCTGATATATATGCCAGCCAGCGTCTACTTGCAAAAATCTGTACCTGGCCCTATGCAAATAGAGAAATTACCCTCTTCTGCAACAGCAACTATCCTCATGTCACCCTACCCCTTTGAGGTAATCGGAATAAGAGAGAAAGAGTTAAAACTACGTTGATAACTGAGATTAAAATCAAAATATGTGTATTTGTCAACATATGAGTTCCTATCGAATTTTTGACATCTAGCGCCATACGAAAGAATCAGTGGTCATGAGTTTCTTGCCAAAATTACCTGTATTCGTCTAAAAGATCTAGAAGTTTTTCGCTAATAACCATTTACATCTTGTATTTCAATTAACGAGATATTTTTCCATAAAAACAAACATTATCTTCCTGAAATTTTACAAATATTCTCAAAAAGTTTTGTATGATTTTAAAATTAGCGTTTAAAAAAATTAAAAATACATTAAATACAATTTTAAATAACAACCTTTTATCCTAATTTCGTTTAAATCTATGTTCGAGAATAAACTTTTTAAATATTAATACTTAATAAATAAATGCTCCCATTTATAGAAATATTTTTAAAAAATTTAAATTACTTGATTTCGACAGTTAGACATAAAGGTAAAACATGTATTTTATGATACAAAGTGAAATGGAATTATTGTGGATTTCGTTCGTCGGTTAGAAACTGATCCATGATTTGGTTTAGGGAACTCTGAAGGTCATTTCCACTTGGTGATGAGACGGTTTGTGTCATTGTTCGCACTGTGCGTGTTACTCTGGAAAATAGAACATTATATTACATTAATTGTTAAATAAAGTACAATTCAACAACTACGACATACAGTTTATCCCAAACGATTAGGCGGAACTAACCGGAATTTTCATTTTTGTAAGTTGTCAATAGCTATTTATTTTATATATTGAAGGGTTTTTCCTGAAGAAAATAATCAAAAGCTTCAATCAATCAGTAAAAGTAACTAGAATTGAAAATCTACTTCCGCCTAAACCAAAGGAACAGACTTTACGCTTGAAATGGTGCATAGGGTATCTACAATATAGTAATACAGACCAGTCGGATCGACTGGTCAATGCACTTCGTCATTTTGCGTCATAACTTCAATGACAAACTTAGTGGCGAAAAAATAACTAAATGGATTTTATTTTGCATTTGAATTGTAGACTAATATTGCTCTTCACTCATTTATTTTACTAAAACGTACCTATTGAAGTCATATTTAGTTTGTGTTCGATAATAATTTTGAAGATTTACAAATCTTAAAAGTTTTTATTTAATATAGGGACATTTGTATTGCTTCTGCTAAATTTTATAATACGTTCTGATTTGTTTTTGAATTGGATGCTATGTAAACGTACCTAATATGACGTCACAAAAAATGTGAAGTTCGGGTAACGCAACTGCACTGACTGGCCGACTACCCTATACCATATATTTATTCCGTGAAACCGGAGCAGAAAAAAATCAACCAATTCTTTTACACTTATCAAAATAGTTCAAGGACTGAATTAAAGAATGAAATAATCAATTGAATCAAGAAAATAATGTTAATTTGTTACCACATAAAAATCCCACCAATAGCAAGCATATAGGGGCGCCGCGCGTGCATCAACCGCCCATGTGCAACCATTTACAAGAGTGCCTCTCATTAGAATCGAACTGAAATCGCGCACGTGTGCAAGATTTCATCAACACCTGCGGCTTTTGGGCTCGGCGCTAGCAAGGCCCATGAATGCTCGCATACAGGTGGCCGACACACACGCGATATCCCTGCCTACATACCACTCTCAAAATCTTTATTAAACAAACATACATTCCTTTCAAATCCCTCATCTAAATCCTTCATCAAATTTTCGTGAATTTTGATGAGTGTAGCTTTTTATTTATTTTCATTAAACTTTTTCTTCAAAAATGTTTTATTTTTTATTTTATTGTAATATTTTGTACATTTTACGGCAATATTGATTGCCAAAACAATATAGCCTGATAGGCTGATATTGTTCATTAATTAAAAAACCTTATAATTTTATTTGCAGCGTATTTAGATAACCGGGACAAAATTGTAAACCGTTATTACAAGATTCTTACAGATAAGTTAAAGCCTGGCATTCGCATTAAACAAAGGGGAATGCTGTTGGAGGGGATAATTTTTAATCAAAATAACGCAGGACGACGCTCCGGTTCCCGGAACAAACCGAAGTACAGGATATCTTAAGAACTTAAATTTTTTTAATCCGAACGTTAAATATTTTTATGTATATACATTCAAAGTGCTTCTTCAAATCGTAATTTTTTCACGTTAATGGCCTTTGCTAGTTAGGCAATTACCCAGGACAATTATAATTTTTCATGATGAAAATTCCATGGTAAACAGGATTCGAACCTGAGACCTTAGCAATGCAGGGCACGTGTCTTACCAATACGCAAAGCCGTAGGCAAGAGTTCATATACACACCAGTTTTGCAAGTGAAAGATCGCAAATCCCTTCCCATGTTTATTATCTATTATCGTTTTCCTCACTCTGCTGTCCTAGATTTTTACTAACTATACCTAACCTAATTACTTAAACTGATCGTATATATTAGAGTTTATTACATTATTTTTAATGTGCTAATATTTAGGGGAAATAAAGTACTGTATAACTAAAAACTAAATAGTTAGGTTAGGTTTAATTAGTAAAAATCTAAGACAGCAGAATTAGGAAAATTAGGAAAACGATAATAGATAATAAACATTTTAAGGGATTTCCGATCTTTCATTTGCAAAACTGTTGTGTATATGAACTCTTGCGAGCCATAGCAGCGCCCTGGCATTCAGGTAAGTGCCCGGGGCGCGAGACCTGAGGGACGCCATCGTGTATTCCGCTATTATATATAAAAAAAAACTTGTCAAATACTATTATCAGTGCTGTAGTGGTAAAATCAGGAGAAGGTCTACGGTACATGTATCGTCACAATCAGAGGGCATTGAAATTACAGACATTAAAATGAAAAAAGATAAAAAGGGCGCTATTTTAGGTTAAATTAATTTACAAGTGTCTACTTTAAGTATATTCCAAGGGCGCTATTGTAAGTATTTGCCAAGGGCGCTATTTTAAGTATTTGCAAAGGGCGCCAAAACATTGCCACGGCTCTTGCAATACACTACGCCAGTCGGCAAAGACGTACTTACAAGTTGAACTTGAAATTTTTATAATTATTATTATTTTGTTCCGAGCTACAGATAGGTCAAGAGTAAGGATGCGAAAGTATTTAAATCAAAATGAAAGGCATTTGAATACTTCTAAATAAAAACCTTTTACTTTCAAATCGCTATGAAGAATACAATTTTTCTTAAACCGTAAAAAATGTTTCAATAAAAGTAATTTTTTTTAAATCCCTTTCCAAAAATGTCCGTCGCGACCAGAGCCGGCGCTAGCTCTTTTGGCGTCCGGGGAAAACCCGCCAAACTGCGCCCTTCTTTTAGAATATGCACTGGCGTACCGAAGAGGGGAATTTAGGTGCTCGCAATCTTATTTCAAACATATTCTTTTAATTTAGATGATGCAATTTAAATATTTTAACGTTTTAACCGAATACTAGTTATGGTTAAGTAAATTTACTAATACAGTGGTACCTCGACTTACAAATCTCTTGATATACGAACATTTCGAGGTACAAACTATTTTCATATCCTATTTTGACCTCTAGAAACTGAGACGGAACGGTAACCCGCCTTCCGTCCGCTACGCCACTGGAGTATAGCTGTCTCTGGTTTATGTTACGGACCACTTGAAACATCTGTGAAACCACTTGAAACATCTGTGAACGGCCATCTGGACCAACATGCCAGACGGAACCTGCGTTCCCACGACATATGTGGCCCTACCCTATCATACACCCCGCTTCGTCACCTGTATGATATAAAAGAGATGGAGTTAAAGGCCACGAGATCAGCCGTAAACGAGTCTTTGAACGAGCAACTGCAGAGAACTTCCAAAGTCAGCTCTGACACCGACCCGTGGACTGGCAGCGCAGTGCAACAGCGGTTACAGCGGGCCGGTGCCGTCTAACAACCAGCCTAGCGGACTACAACGAGAGGCCAGTCGTAAGGGCTTCATTCCACGGGACCACGGAAGAAGAGGACGCCGCTTAGAAGGTAAGGTATACGCTAACCCGGTGATGGAGACACTTCTCTGAATGCGCGCTCCTCGGAGTCCGTGTTCCTTGGGTGTTTTGACGTAGCCAACGTCGCCGGCGAGAGTCGGTTTGGGCAGGCGGTCACACTTTTGGACTGCTCCGTCTTAGCTCCGGCTAGGAAGCAGTTATCTGGTGCCATCACGAGGCGAATCGTATGCTCTACGTTTCTAGGGCTCAGATGTCGTAATATACCTCCGTCCGGTGACTGAGACACTTCTCTGAATACGCGCTCCTCGGAGTCCGTGTACCTTGGGTGTTTTGACGTAGCCAGCGTCGCCAGCGAGAGCTGGTTTGGGCAGGCGGTCACACCTTTGGACTGCTCCATCTTGATTTCGGTCAGGAAGCAGTTATCTGGTGCAGTCACGAGATAGGTTGTGTTTTACGACAGATGGGGGTCGGCTAAATCAGATATGTAGTTTCCGGTGGCGGAGGTGTTCTAGAGGCACGCGCTCTATGGAGTTCGTGTTTCTGGGGTACTTTGACGTAGCCAGCGTCGCCGGCGAGAGTCGATTTGGGCAGGCGGTCACACCTTTGGACTGCTCCATCTTGATTTCGGTCAGGAAGCAGTTATCTGGTGCCGTTACGAGATTCTGTATATGGAGGTAGCACTCACAACGTTACCCCACGTCAGGTGTGACGGGCGAGAGCCCTGAGCACCAGTCGTTGGTTGTTGCCATCAACGTGAGGTTGGAGAACGGTGATACTCGGAGTACAATTGAAAGCACATGTCTTAAGGACAATAAACTCATATCAACTGGCTACAGTACTGACATACAGTACTGAAGGCCGGCTTCATTTACAACGAAATCTCCGTGTACTCGCCGTGATCTTGCCTCACACGACGATTTCACAGTACGCGAGCGAGCAGGTCACTCCATTCCCCGTCTGTCCAGGATGACACCACTGCTGAATCCAGCCGACTACAAGCGACCGGTATTTGCACTGCCTGTCGCTTCCACTACGGGAATTTATAGGAGGATTCCTTCACACAGTGACAATAAGAGCGAGTATAAGCCACGAACCTTCAGTTCAATATCCCGTATAAGAGTTTAAATAATTACTATAATTTTGCCGCCCCTTTTTACAATGTAATAACTAAGAATTGACGTGTACATCTTATGATGTAATAAATACAATTAATGTTAATGTTTTTCTCTTGTGTACAGCTACCCACGTGAACCTTCTTAACGAGACAAGAGGTCCCGTTTTGTCACAAAACGAACCGTGATTTTTTTCTTTTCAAATGAATTTAAGCCTGTTTACATTAAGTCCATTCTACATTATACTTTTTTCAATACTTTTTGCAATACTATCCAACTCTGACGTCATTTCAACTTTTGATACTACAGAATATAGTGGGGGGGGGGGGAAATAAGATACAGTGATATATTTTATACCTTCCATCTTTTATTACTTTGTCATACTTCTCATTGCCAACTTAAAAATTTTTAGGTTCAGGTGGCATAAAACAATTTGGTTCTATATAGTAAACCAATTTATAAATATTGTTTAATTGTGCTAAGTTTATTTTTAATTATATGTTCTAAATAAACTTCTTATCAACTCAATAAACTACTAAAAGTTAAGTTGTAAACAAAAACTAAAAAGTTGGTAGTTGGTACGACTGATAAGTATACAACTGTCATCCAAAAATTTGATCGGAGGTAGTTTTGAAAATAGTGTAGTTTGCAGTGTAGCATCGAAAGTTGGAAGGAAGTATTGTGTTTCACATTATACTTTTTACGTCAATACTAAGCAACAAATCTGTAGTGCTGCGCAAAAAAGTATAATGTAGAACGAACTTTACACTTTTTTAAACTTTGTTTCCCTAGTACTAGAAACAAGTTACTACTACAGGCTAAAAATCGAAAACTCGTGAGCCACAAAACCAGACACAAGAAAATTGTCATTTTTTTACAATATAATGGAAGATGATTTTCATACTAATCATGTAAAACAAAAAATTTTATAAATAAAAATTAATATGTAATGGTATACAAAATGTATATTTATAGTTAAAAAATGTTCCTTCTCACTCATTCTCCATTTCTTTGCATTTTCTTCATTTAGTTAAGAATAGTTTTTTTTTAAAATTTTTTGGATTTTCATTACAATTTTTTAATCTGGGAACGGATTGTAACGTTTTAAAAGAAATTTGTTTATTTTATAAACAAATTTAATACGGTACGCTAATGTACAGCAGCCTACTTTATTAAAATAAGACAATATCGCATAGATTTCGGTAACCATGATTACACAATAATATACAAGTAACAAACAGTATTTTATTTTTTGTGAAAATTATTT
The DNA here is from genome assembly GCA_963971575.1 of Liopterus haemorrhoidalis. NCBI lineage: Eukaryota > Metazoa > Arthropoda > Insecta > Coleoptera > Dytiscidae > Liopterus > Liopterus haemorrhoidalis. The sequence goes on from OZ020620.1 coordinate 22,991,376, forward strand.
GGTACGTGGTCAGACCTTCGTTCTCAACAGAAGAATATTATTATACGGTGAATAGTATAAGTATTTAGACCTTTAAAGGGATTTGTTTTGAGAACGTAAAGGTGAAAAGGACGTTGAGTTCCTACGATTTATTCGGATTTATATTGCCACAATACAAATTCACTACAGAGAGCCGCATAACATCTTAAGGTTCTCCTTCCCAGTATTTCTCCTTTTTTCTCTCTCTCTCTCCCTCTTGGTGCGTCGCAGGAAATATCCAGAGCCAGCTTACGGCATTGGCGTACTGGTTTGGATAATTTGGGGCTGGACGTACCGAGCGTCGAAAGAAGGCAAGGATAGAGGAAACTTCAAGAAAAAGAATCCAGATAAGCCTTTTTTAATCAAAATTATTTGTGTTATTGTTTATATATCGTTTATTTTAAATTTTGAATATCAGTTGTATATATTTTTTTTTATACGTTAGATTTTATTCGGAATGTGTAGGAATATCGTGGCGCTGGTCGACCAACCCGAGAAAGCTTTGTAATCCAGCGCATTCTGGTAAAATCGCTTTAACCAAATTTACCTTTAATTAATATTTTTATTATTTGTTTGTAATTTATAATATTATTATTCTAAATTTATTTTTGGTATCTATATATTTTATTTACATTTCAATTTTCAATTATAATAAATTTTATTGTTTTGATATTTACTATATTCAGTTGATGTTATTGACTTATATCCCCAATATCTCGTTTTAGGTTAGGTTTCGCCTAGTGAGACTGATTTGGTCAGTCTTAGTTAAAATCTAGTCTGCGCGTGGGATCTACTGGTCGGTCCCAATTATTTTATTTCAGACCAGTTGGCGCCCTTAATTTTTTTTATAATTTCGTCTAATTTTGGAACCGCACGACCGTCTCGGCTGTTTAAAGGCTAGCCACAAAAGACTAAATAAACCTATAGCCGGTGTTTTATAGGTCACATTTCTGGCGCCCAACGTGATTTTTAGTGAGTATTTGGGATAATAAGGATAACGTAGTTGGAAAATAGACGTCTAGTAATTATTTTGTTGTAGTGTTGAAAATTAGGTAAATTTATAATTTTGTTGGCTATTATTTTGTATTCCCGTAAATATGTCCGGTAAAATAAATAAACAGATTCGATACGAAATAAATCGTTTAAATCATAACGAATTGGATTATGAATTAACGATTAGAGGTTTGCGTGATGTAGGAACGGTAGAGCAAATGCGTGTTGCATTACGGGGTTTATTAAAACTCGAACGGAAGGGTACGGAAATAAAAATGCCAATGTATCCATACGAGGCGAAGGAGGATATTTTAGCATTAAAATTAACAGTTGACGAACTTAACAATTTGAATTCCGAAATGGACGGAGATGTGGAATCGTCGGTTCACAAGAAATTTCGTTCAAAAATAGAATACGCGTTAGGTAGGATCAATAGGATAAAAATAGGGGATTCGGAACATGATTTGCAAAAAGAAAAGAACGATATTTTACTCAAAATTGTTAACTTGTCATCATTGGCAGATATAAAACAAAAATCTTTTCGAAAGTCCAGCACCAAAATTTATGATCAAGTCCCAGTAGATTTATCAGCTATTGCTATCAACTTATGTGACGACGAATCGGAATCATCAGATAGCGATGAGTCTTTGCATAATACTCGCGAAAGTTTGAAAAATTTAGCAATGTCAAATCGAAACTCATACTCGGTGCCAGTTTATAAATGGAAATTAAAATATAATGGTGAAGACAAGCAATCACTTAACGCATTTTTGCAAAGCGTTGAAGAAATGCGCGTTGCTAGGAATGTAACGCAACAACAATTATTCTTATCGGCACTAGACTTGTTCGAAGGAAAGGCGAAATGTTGGTTTCGAGTCATTAGAAAATCAGTAAACAACTGGGAGGAACTTGTAGATGCCTTAAAGGACGAATTTCAACCTCCAGACTATGACGAGAAATTATTCGAAGAAATAAAACGTCGTACACAAGGTGCAAATGAGTCGGTAGGGATGTATTTTGCTGTAATGTTAAATTTATTTGATAGAATGTCGATACCATTACCTGAGTCAACAAAACTCAAGATAATTTCGCGAAATATTTTGCCTTATTTACAAACCCAAATAGGTCTAGTAGAACCTAAAAATATAAACGAATTGCGAAAAATTTGCAAGCAATTAGAGCATCGAAATACGCTAATAAAAAATTATACACCACCACCGAACCGGATGATGGAATCTGATTTAGCATACGCTCATAGTAGCAAATCTAGCTATAACAGTAGCTGTCATTCAGTCGAACCGGCAAATAAGAAATCGGTACGTAAATGTTATATTTGTCATGAAGCGGGGCATTTTGCTAATAATTGTTCAAAACCGCGCGAAAAACATTGCTTCAAGTGTAATAAAAAAGGTTTCACTATCCATACTTGTCCTTCATGTTCGTCAAAGGAGGGAAACGAGACGTCAAGGCAATAGAAAATCGGTTATTGTCTTGTACCCCTAAAACGGAAAATCCGATTAAATGTATTTTAGAATTTATTATGAAACACGCCCGAGGCGATGAAAGACCTTATGTCGAAATTGATATTTTAGGAAAGCAATTTTTAGGTTTGTTAGATTCGGGTGCGACTCATACCTTCATGAACGAAGTTGGTTGGAGTGTATTACATTCTATGGGATTTAAATTAGAATGTAATAATAAATTTAATTGTACTGTGGGAAACGGGGAAATTATATATAGTATTGGTTCCTGTTACGTACCAATGAAATTGGAAAATAGGGAAAAATTAATTAACGTTATTATTGCCCCGAAATTAAGTCATTCGTTAATATGTGGTATTGATTTTTGGAGGGTTATGGAAATCGTCCCAAATCTATGTAGTAACCATTGGAGATTTGCGACACCGACAAACGTTATGACTGTTGATGGTAATCTGTCAGCAATAATAGATGTCGATAATTTAACATCGGACCAACGCAGTAAACTCGAAAAACTAACTACGAAATACTTTGATGGAATAGGAGATAAGCTCGGTAAAACGTCGTGGATAGAACATGAGATCATTTGTGACCATCCCCCTATAAAACAAAGGTATTACCCGGTATCACCCTACGTTCAAAAACATATCGACGAAGAGTTAGATAAAATGTTAAAACTAGGAGTAATAGAACCGTCGAATAGCGCGTGGTCGTCACCGATATTATTAGTAAAGAAGAAAGATAATTCTTATCGTTTTTGTGTGGACTATCGCAAACTTAATAAGGTTTCTAAACCTAGTGCTTATCCTCTTCCAATGATAAACAGCATTTTAGATAAATTAAAGAACGCGGTGTATCTTACTACTCTGGATGTTAAATCGGCTTATTGGCAAATCCCAGTCAAAAAAGAATGCAAAGAGTTTACGGCATTTACTATTCCGGGACGTGGATTGTTTCATTTTTGTCGCATGCCTTTTGGACTCCATTCTGGAGGTGCGTCGTGGCAAAAACTTATGGATAAAATAATTAGTCCCGAATTAGATCCGAACGCATTCGCCTATTTAGACGATATTATTATAGTTAGTAACACTTTTGAGGAACATCTAACCGTATTATCAAAGGTTCTAAATCGTTTAAAAGAGGCGGGCATAACACTTAGTAAAGACAAATGTAATTTTTGCAAACCAGAACTTAAATATCTAGGCTACATTGTAGATAAATTCGGTCTTCGTGTTGACCCTGAAAAAGTTGAGGCGGTAAGAATTATTCCGAGTCCTAAGTCGGTAAAGGAATTACGTAGGATATTAGGGATGATATCTTGGTATCGGAGATTTTTACCAAACTATTCAACACTTATTGCGCCACTAAACCAACTTTTGCGTAAAAATACAAATTTCAGATGGTCCGAAGAATGCGAGGAGGTGTTGCGAACCGTAAAATCGTATTTGGTTACAGCACCAATATTAAGTTGTCCGGATTTTACACAACCTTTTACGGTACAATGTGACGCTAGTGGTTATGGTATAGGGGCGGTGTTAACCCAAATTATTAACGGAGAAGAAAAAGTGATTTGTTATCTCAGTAAATCATTAACTAGAAATGAACGAAATTTTAGTACAACCGAAAGGGAATGTTTGGCTGTCATTTGGAGCATTGAAAAATTACGACCATATTTAGAAGGGGTTGAATTTACAGTCATTACGGACCACAGTTCATTGTTGTGGCTCAATAATCTAAAAGACCCAACAGGACGTTTAGCGAGGTGGGCCGTTCGTTTGCAGCAATTCCAATTTAATATCGTTCATAGAAAGGGGAAGGAAAATATAGTTCCTGACACATTATCGCGAGCAGTACCACAAGTAGATTGTATACAAAAAAATGTAGTCGTAATGGACAAGTGGTACAAGAAGTTGATGGAGGAGATAAGGAATTTACCGCAGAAGTATCCATTGTATAAAATAGAAAACGGCATTATATTTAAACACGTTACACCTAAGATCCCTGAACTGTCGGACGAAACGGACGAATGGAAAATCATACCACCAAAAGAAAAGCGACTGGAAATTTTTAAGCAGTTTCACGATGTCCCAACTGCAGGACATGCTGGAGTGTTTAAAACTTTGCACCGAATAGGTCAACGATATTATTGGCCGAAAATGAAACCAGATATTGCTAGATATGTCAGAAATTGTATGACATGTCAAACTCGTAAACCAGAGTCAAAAGCAAAACAAGGTCTAATGTTGAGTCATCCCAGAATAATTAAACCATGGCAGATGATTTGCATGGATTTCGTGGGACCATTACCGCGAAGCTCGAATGGGAATACGTTTATTTTAACGGTAGCAGATTGTTTTACAAAATTTACTAGGTTATTCGCTATGCGGAGTGCTACTGCACAGAATGTTAAGAAGACACTAGAACGCGAAATTTTTTTGTTATTTGGTGTTCCTCAAATAATAATTTGCGATAACGGGAAACATTTTGCTAATAATCTTGTTAAGCAACTGTGTGCAGAATATGATGTACGAATACGTTTTACACCGTATTACCATCCACAAGCAGATCCAGCGGAAAGAATAATTAGAGTAGTGAAAACCATGATATCTTGTTACATCGATGAAGATCAAAGAAAATGGGATGCTGAATTAGATAAAATTGGATGTGCGATCCGTACAAGTGTACACGAAACAACTGGACACACACCGTATTTTCTAAATTTCAGCAGGGAACAGATATTAAATGGTGCATACTACCAGAAAGACAATGAAGAGACTGATGAAGAAGTTCTCGGAACACCAGAAATAAGAGCAAAGGTATTAAATAAGGTGTACAAGAAAGTTCGCGAACGTTTGAACAAGTCTTTTCAAAAAAATAAAAAAATATATGACTTACGAAGAAGAGAAGACACTTACGAAATAGGCGATGAAGTATTACGTAAGAATTATTCTCTCTCGGACGCTAGTAAACATTATAATGCAAAGTTAGCACCGAAATTTATTGGACCTTTTTACATTAAGGAAAAACTATCGCCATGGACGTTTATATTAGAAGATAAATTTGGGGTTCATAAAGGAACATGGCATGCGAAGGACTTAAAAAAATTAATAAAAGAACAGGATTTTGGTTAGGGTTTAGTTTCGGTTAATTTTAAATAATGTTAGTTATTATTAACGTTAGTTTAGGTATAGAGTAGAATATAGTAAATAAAAACAAAAAAAAAAAAAGATATTGCTTAGTGGAAATATTTCTTGAGGGAAAGTATTTTTCTTGAAGTAAAGGGGGGAATGTAACGTTTTAAAAGAAATTTGTTTATTTTATAAACAAATTTAATACGGTACGCTAATGTACAGCAGCCTACTTTATTAAAATAAGACAATATCGCATAGATTTCGGTAACCATGATTACACAATAATATACAAGTAACAAACAGTATTTTATTTTTTGTGAAAATTATTTGGTACGTGGTCAGACCTTCGTTCTCAACAGAAGAATATTATTATACGGTGAATAGTATAAGTATTTAGACCTTTAAAGGGATTTGTTTTGAGAACGTAAAGGTGAAAAGGACGTTGAGTTCCTACGATTTATTCGGATTTATATTGCCACAATACAAATTCACTACAGAGAGCCGCATAACATCTTAAGGTTCTCCTTCCCAGTATTTCTCCTTTTTTCTCTCTCTCTCTCCCTCTTGGTGCGTCGCAGGAAATATCCAGAGCCAGCTTACGGCATTGGCGTACTGGTTTGGATAATTTGGGGCTGGACGTACCGAGCGTCGAAAGAAGGCAAGGATAGAGGAAACTTCAAGAAAAAGAATCCAGATAAGCCTTTTTTAATCAAAATTATTTGTGTTATTGTTTATATATCGTTTATTTTAAATTTTGAATATCAGTTGTATATATTTTTTTTTATACGTTAGATTTTATTCGGAATGTGTAGGAATATCGTGGCGCTGGTCGACCAACCCGAGAAAGCTTTGTAATCCAGCGCATTCTGGTAAAATCGCTTTAACCAAATTTACCTTTAATTAATATTTTTATTATTTGTTTGTAATTTATAATATTATTATTCTAAATTTATTTTTGGTATCTATATATTTTATTTACATTTCAATTTTCAATTATAATAAATTTTATTGTTTTGATATTTACTATATTCAGTTGATGTTATTGACTTATATCCCCAATATCTCGTTTTAGGTTAGGTTTCGCCTAGTGAGACTGATTTGGTCAGTCTTAGTTAAAATCTAGTCTGCGCGTGGGATCTACTGGTCGGTCCCAATTATTTTATTTCAGACCAGTTGGCGCCCTTAATTTTTTTTATAATTTCGTCTAATTTTGGAACCGCACGACCGTCTCGGCTGTTTAAAGGCTAGCCACAAAAGACTAAATAAACCTATAGCCGGTGTTTTATAGGTCACAGGATTAATTGATTTCCCATAAGATATAATGGAAAACTGGGTTTCTAGATACATACTTTTTAAGATACGAACCGCGGTCGGGAACAAATTAAGTTTGTAAGTCAAGGTGCCATTGTATGTGTAAATGTGCCACCAAAATCAGTTATAAATGTTTTCAGATGTGTAAGAAAGTTAATACAGTGCAAAGGAAGACTGAATATTATTATACAATCAATAAATGTGTACATTTTGAAAATCAATTTTATAATTAATATGTGCAAGATTGATATAGAAATGAAAATTTATAATTTTGATCTAAATAAAAATAGAAAAACTTAATAAAAACTCAGAATATGTATATTTAAGCGCCCTGGGCCTGTGCTCCTGTCACCCTTGTCTTTCACCGCCGCTGGTTTCGACATTCGTTACCATTTAAAAAATCAAAGTTGCTCTCGATTTCTGTACTTTCGGTTTGTTCCGGAAATTTCAATATCACCAATCGATTCTTTGTGGAGACTTTGGACATTCAATTTTTTTCCCAACTTGCTCACACATCGCGTTTTCGAGAAAAAAGGGGTGGATGGGTGGTCTGATTCACCCGCAACAACAATATTACAACAGCAAAAGTAAAAACATTAACAATGTAATGAAACATATATTATTTATCATAATATTTCCTTGCCAACGGAGTATCCGAGCTCATTAAATCACGCAGTTCTGACTAGTAAAAAAGTCTGAATTGTGATGTAGCTGGTTCAAGTCCCCGTTCGTGATATTATTCGGGCGAGAATAATATGTTTACATAACTCCTATTTTCACAATCATTCACCCCCTCGTCCAGGTGTAGGAGCTCGCCCCCTGGCATCGGCGATTACCCTCGTTGCATAAATAAGTCGATGTAAAATAAATAAAATAAAAATTATAATAATGAAAACGTAATGTTGCCCAATACGTACGTGTGTTTTATATTTATTTATATACACACATGTATATTCTGTATAATATTGTAAAATTATTGCAACTTATTAACAATAAAAAAATTACAAAAATTAAATTAAAATTAATAATAATAATATTGCCTTTGTTTTAATACACACTAGGCAACTTGCCAATAACAACAAAAATATCCAGCAATGAGAGATGTCGACAGATAGACAAACACAAAACATAGCATTGCTTAACAGTTTACAACATTCCTAGTAACATAAAATAAGCATTGATCTCTAAGAAAATGGATGAAAAATGTTTAAATCCTTACTTTGTGTTAGTTTCGGGGTCGATCTCCTCTATTGTAGTCTCTGTGTAAACTGGTTGGTCATTTTGGTAGAAATCGCTTTCTAAAAATTACAAAAATATTAATAAATACACTCAAAAAACTACACACCAAATATGTCATATGTAAATTGTATTATTTAATTTAGTATTAAGTTGTTACGTTGTATTTTATGCATCAAAAACCTGAAGATCTGTAACCAATCATTCAGTTTAACAGAACATGCCTCACTTTAATATTAGTGATTAGAAAAAGTTAAATTAAATATAAGAAGAAAATTAACTTATAAAGAAATATTTTTATGAAATAAATGTAAATTCGGTATCGTATTTAAAATTTTAAATGTGTAAGAGATTAATTTAACCTGGGCTTTTAAACATAAAATAATTAATTTTGAAAAGAAGAACCACCACCTTTTTGTTTTTAGCAAAGCTATTTTTGCCCATACTTTATTTATTTTATTTTTTTCCTGTAACTTCGCGAAAACATTTTATATATGTATCAGGCTTGTGTTGTGAAGCATTTGTGATATCATAGCAGTGTTAAAATGGATCCTATTTTTATCAGATCAATGTTTTAGCTCAGAAACCTTTTTTTTTATGACAAAATCGGCGTATTTATTAATTTATTACACATTGATTAGCAAAGGAAAACGGTCAAAAATATTTTTCAATGAAAAATACAAGACTACGGTGACCATGCGTATTTTAATAAGCAATTACATTTCAATAACACGCGTGCTGACTTTGGTGCAGGGTGAAATTAATGTGACACGTAGCGAAATGTCAAATAATTAAAATTTTTCAGAACTTTCGCAAGGATTTTAGTACATATTCATAAGGTTAATCACTAGGTCTCGCTATACATCCCGTATCTCCGGTACATACACGTCCAGCGCCGGCGTTACGCATAGGCGAAGAACACGGTAGACTGTAGCGCAAAATATGGAAAGGCGCCAAAATGTTGAATGCAAATATAACAAAGTCTTTGGCGCTGTACACGTCGCTGGTTAATTCGAATCAATGAACTCGACATATATATCGAATATATAGATATGTAAATATAGATATCGTTCGAATCTTTTTCCTTCTGTATCTAAATTTATAGTTACATACTGGATATATGCATACAAGATATCAGCACCTCAGATGTAAATTGTATTAAGTCACAAATGATAAACAACTCAGAAAAGACGATTTAAGATTGTTTACTTCCTTGCGTTGATCGACTTGATACAGTTTTAAAGCAACGTATATTGAAACTGGCTAGAGCTATAGTTCCAAATTATTTTTCAACCGACGGACTATAAAGTATTAAGTCACTTGGCACTAAAATGTCATTTCTGATAAAAATGTGACTTGATAAAGTTTACCTCTAAGGTGCTGATATATATTAGGGATCTAGAGCACATGGTGTTTAAGTGTCATAAACGTACTTTCCAGAAAACTGAGTTGAAACTTCAGTAAGAGGGAGATCCTACAAGCAATTTAATTTCCTTCTATGATATGGATAGTTTTATTCGGTCAGCTATTCTCAACCGCCGGTCCGGTCCGGTCCGGTACCGGTCCGCGGAGAAATTTGACCGGTCTGCGAAAAAAGTTTATTTAGTAAAAAAATAATAATAATTTTTGGTTGAACAATGTAAATAATAATAATATTCAAATATTTAATTATTATTTAGATTTTGTTAATTCGCAGGAAGATTTAAACTTATCAAAATTAAATATAATTATTGGGCAACACTTGGTTTGCCAGCAAACTTTAAATAATAGTTTCGAAAATATTTCCCATCTCAAAAAAACACGTGTGAAAGGAATTTGTGGATAACAAACCCTTTCATAACACATGACAGTAGTAAATTAAATTTAAATAACAGAGAATATGAGTCCCTGCTTGAGATTAGTTCAGATATCATGTTAAAAGCTAGTTTTTCAACAATGTCTATAGATAAATATTGGATCAAAACGAAAAATGAATATCCATATCTTTATGAGAAAGCAATGAAAATGTCATTCCCCTACGCAACAACATATTTATGTAAAGCGGGATTTTCATCTATGACTATAAATGCTTATATACTTTCTTAATAGCCAATTGATTTATCAGTTGGTCTGAAACCAAAGACGTAGATGTACGTAGTTGCTATTTTGAACAGTAGTATTATAACTAGTACAAAGCCGAGCTGTAGAATGAAAACAAACAATTGCAATAAATATTGTTTGTTTTCCAAGTTCAAGGAGCATAACTACAAAGTATGTCGAGGACCACTTGTTCGGTTAATTAGGAAAATTGTATCTAATTTTAGAATCGAAATTTGGTAAGTATGACAAAAGTTTTAATATTTTTGTTTTAGGATCTACTTATGTGAAATAAAATAATAAAGTTGCTCTACATTTAGCAATTTATTTCAAATTGTTTACTACTCTTATATAAAGATGGTTGCCGTAATTATTATTTAATTATTCAAGTACACGACAAAAAAAAAAAAAAAAACTATAATCTGTGTGACAGTCTGTCGATACGTGTACTTATACTCGATTTATAGAAATTTGTCATAAAGATGTACTTTTAGAAGATTGTATGTTATTTTGTCAATTTTGCAATTGCACTGGAACTGTAAAATTTTACTTCAAACAATGAAAATGAACTCCTTAATTTGACTGAAAAATCATTTTAAAAGAAGTGATTGAAACTGAGCTACAATTCAATGAAAGTGAATTGAAGTTATTCTTTCATTAATTAGGATAATTTGTTTGAATGATTTGAATTTGATAACAATCGTACGTTTTATTCTGATTCTGTTTCTGAGCTGAAACATAGTATTTATAATAGGATACATTTTGTGCATTATTTCATTTCAGTGTTTCAATTTGAAGGGCTGTATTTTGTATTTAATATACGACAATAAAACAGTTAAAATAGCAATTAAAATCAAAAGTGCACGTGATTAAAACAAAATAAAGTAAAACATATTTAAGCAAAAAAAGACTCAATTGCAGAATTAATATAAATATAAATTCAACTTCACGTAAAAAATCAAGTTACCAAAATAACTTACATATACAAATAAATGAAAAGGGTTAATTAATAACAATCGAAACTAGATTTAATAATGATTAAATCAGAATTTAACGATGCACGCACTGAGAAATAATTGTTTATTTTAAGTATATACTAGGCGAATCAAAATTTGTTTATTTCAGCGGCAATTGTAACTTTCGGGAAGTTTTTGATCCAGAAAAACAAAATGATGTACAGATTCTCGTAATTATTTGCTTGAAGACGAACTTAAAATTATCGATATAAAATTAATTTTGTATATCATTAGTAAATGGATACTTTTAAAACAAACGGCCATGCCCAAATGTGGCACTTGGTTATGGAATAGAATAGTTCCGAGTTAACTCTGTTATGGCTGTTTAAACTAAATCGTCAAAAAAATCTGACAATATAATATCCAAGAGTTCTATTTATTCTGGCATTTTCACTTCACGAACTGCAAAAAATTGTTGCTAAAACTTGGGTTTTTTTCATTAAAAGGATAGATAAAATTTCTGCAATTTGTCTTGAGTGAATTTGATGTTAAAAAGGCCAGCTTAAATGTAATCTCATGTGGTTGAAGTGATATCGTGTGCTGATGTCGAGTGTAGCATACCGTGTAGTCAGTAGCGTGAGAGCAGTGCCAGTACGGCCATGCTAGTTGCCAGCGCGAGTACAGACCACAACAGACGATACAACGCATGCCAGGATTGAGCATCGTATGAGCATTGCAAAGCTAACAACACATCCAGTTAAAACACAACACTACAAAATACTGCTACCATTCTTTACGGACTGGTACGTACTTGGCCACTAGAGAGATATATAATGAGCCAAAATTTATTTAAATGACTTAAAGGAGACATTATTTCTGAGCAAAAATATATCATGAAGTAAGATGGTACTGCGAAAAGTAAAACAAAATAAAAGCTATTATTGGGAGCTTTTATAAATATTAAAGTTTTTGGTCGTTATTTTATTGGTAAATGTTTATTAAGAAACAGTAAATTTTGCCGAATTATTTGTTAGCACGTTGACTGCCATTCGACTTTTGCTATCGTCTAATCAGATACGCTATATCTTCGACTATTTTTGGTCAAACATTGCAAGCCTTGCCCTTGTCGATGATATAGAAATAAATGCATCATCGGTTTATATACATTTTTACTACATTTAAATAAATAAATAATTTTTAGTTTCCCAACGCCTTGAAAGGCGTATTGGGGCAGAGAAGGTAAGTTCTCCGTTTCTAGACTACCAGCCATAGATATAAAAGGCATTTACAACATTGGGATAACATTAAAATTAAAGAAGGACATCTCTTTCAAAACTGTAAATAGAGAAAACAACAAAGAAATAAATAATTAAATAGAATAGTCTGGAGTTTGTAAAATTAATTATCTAAATATATAATATATGAAGAGACGTCATCATCGATTAATTAGAAAAGCATGAATCTGATTGTTAATTCAATGAAATTATCAATATATCATCCCAATAATAATCAGCCAAGACAACAAGAAGCATTGCAATACGACACTCACAAACTAGCAAATATTTGAAAAGGCACGGCAATCAAGAAAATACCCAAATTAAAATGTCTACTACCTGATATTCTTTATAATATATATCTATGCAACCGAAACATGGACGATAATATAATCTAAAACAGATAGATGTGTTTGAAACGTAAGTCTATTGTCACGTTCTAATAATACCCTGGACAGTTCGTCGTATAAATGTCTCTAAGTTTTGGAAGAACTAAACATCACAAACAGACTAACAAGGATTAACCAACTCTCCCTTTAATACTTTGGATATAGATCCAGAAGAGAAGACGGCATAGAAAGGTAGTCGTGCAAGGGAAATTAGATAGACATTAGCCGAGAAGCAACTACCCCAAATACTGAGTCGACTAAATGATGTTACTAGTTGGCCAGACACAAAATGAAGCTACACATTTTCTGGCGAAGCCTGCTTCATGAATAAAAACCATCTTGCCAAAATGATACCAGCAAACCCTTCTGAAGGACAATGGATCGAAGAGAGAGATCAATATATGAATACAGTTCAATTATTGGTTTTCAACAATATTGAAAGAGACTGAAGATTACAATGAGTAGGACACGTGATAAATCCAAAAAAGGACAAAATGTTAAAGAAGATCTGAGAAGGAAGATTGAATTACGTCGGTCTGTTCTTCGACAGTGTATACCATAAAGTGATGCCGAAACAAACCGATTTACAGTGTCCAATAAAAGAGGGCAACATAATTTATAACTCTTTAAATGTGGGTTGCAGAGGACGATAATTCGTGAATAGTATAACAAATAACAACAACACAAATTGTTTGAAATGAATAAATTTAATTTTAAATTCATAGTCGTTTTATTTTAGAAAATCATATTGTATTATCACATTAGCAGTATCTAGTCTGAATCTTATGGGAGGGTTATGACGGATACCAATAATAGCAAAATAACTAGTAATGAGATGAGGTCCCTTAGAAAGATTGTGGGGAATACTCGAAATGGACAGGATGAAGAACACTACATTTAGACAACTTTGAAAGTAAAACCAGTTGTAGACCAGATAAAAGAGGACCAACTTCTATAGCTCGGACATTTGCGTATAATCAGGATTGATAGTCAAAATATTTAACAATTGGTACGCTAAACAAACAAAAATCCTGAAAAGTCTGTTATACAAAATAAAATTTAATCGAAGGGTAGTTGTGGTATTTTAACAACTGTTGCCGACTTAATGTCAGCACTGCATATAATGCAACAATTCAATATACAAAAAGAAGCATACCAGTGGAGAGAAGTCAGAACACTAGCTCAAGGAAAAATAGACGGAAAATTGTGGAGATAAATGTATAAGGCAGGTGGCTTAGCCCACGACTGCCACGGAAAAGGTATATAAAGCATAGAATTAACACATCATCTCACATGAACAACAAAGAAGTTTGGCTGAATATTCGGACAATGCACAACACTGGAAAATTTAACAAAAAAGGGTCCAATAGGTTGCCATCAGCTAACTGGTGCACAGAACAGAGCAGAGAAGTTCTCCGTTTCTACACTTCCAACATTATATGAAAGCTTCATGCCAGCGTGACATTTCGACCAGTCATATTATCACAAAGGTAATCCTAGGTCAGGATTGCGACACCTAGACATTGTGACGTTCAGCTGTTTGATTAAAAAACTATTTGTCAACGTCTAGCATATGTTACCTGATTACGAACTGCATACGCTGCATTTTCGTAATAAGCTAATATTTGTCATGATGAATGAATATTGGAACAAGATCAATCAGAAGTATAAGTACATGAATGTCGAAAGTAATCCAGGCAAAGGAACCTAGCCAACTCCTTTACAAGTTCCATTCAACAAGGTGACGACCAAGATACCGACGCCATGTACCAATACATCTGGTGAGCCAAGCGGCAGTACCATATGAGTGGGAAAATGCGTCTCCAGGCTCATCGACTCCCTGATGGGCAACCCCCGCCTCGGAGATAGGTCCAAGCCGATTCTAGCCAACACGGGGTGGACCGAAGGCTTCCCCAACTCCATGGACAAATTCATACAATTATATTGTAAATGTGATATATATTTAATAAATTGTATTGTTAAAACCAGGAGTTACATTTCCATCTGACCACCCACGTGACAATATTAACCCTGTATAGATGTGTACTCATTTTTACATTATAAATTTTATCTTAAGTCGACACCTGAGTTTAACTGCACAGTAAAGTGGTGTCAGGGATTTCAGTCCCTTTGTTCCATACACATTCGTCGCGGTAGATGATGGAAATAATATGAATAAGTATACGTAAGTCAAAGTCGATGATTTTTGCTCACAATAATATCTCTAAGAATTCATTTAAATTCAAACACATTATAAATCACAGACTAAAATACCGACTAAACTAAACAACAATGCAAATCAAATGTTAATAACTAAATTCAACTAAACTAAAAAGAAATTTATTAATAAATAGAACAGAATTGTTAAATTTTAAAGCATGCATTAGTTGAAGTTATCGAAATTTTGAGTTAAAGAATGGTAACGTAGAAAAAATAAATATAAAATTATATAGTATTAAAAAATTAATATTGATATTTCATTTTTCAATTAAATATTAATATTTATTTACAAATGTTAATAAATAATTATTAATAAATATATCGTCAACTTAATCTATATACAATTTTCATATAAATAAAACCATTAGTAACTATTAGAAATTATGATTAAGTTGACAATATATCCTAAGTATTTTTAGTATTGGGTATTATCAATCATTAAGAAAGTTAATAATGTTATATGTATATACAGAAAATTTTAGTATTTGCTCATTTATAATATCACAAATATTATACTGAATAATTTGATAGACTTAAAAGCTTGGTTTCAGAGACTATATGGGGTGTGCAATTGTTTATTGAAAATTTTAAAAACTTATGTGAAGTGTAAATTCTGACACATTTCAATATTTCATAGGTATCTAGTGACAACATTTTTTAGTTTATTTTATCAAAGTTTTTTAATCAATGTACATCTGTTAATTTATATATTAAATGATTTCAATTCCTAAAAAAATTAGGTAGTACGCTGTCTAAATTATACATATAAAAATCGCTGCTGAAGGGAGGGCGGGGGGGGGGTTCACAAAAGTATAATTCTTACAAGTTTCTTTCACAAAACTGGTAATCTGAATTAAAATTAGTAGCCATCTATAATCTTTTTTATCTGTCTAATAGATATATTTTTAATTGTAAAAAATTGTTATGTAGCTGCAAATAAACTAATTGTATTATAGAGGTCACCTTGTAAAACAATCGACGCATATTGCGTACAACGTGGCAAATTGTAGCTAAAGCTTCATTCTACTAATATATTTCTAGCCATTTTGTTCTATTGTGGAAATTACTTATAGTTATTGTACTTAGTGATCTATTTTTGCCGGCACCCTGAATCTGCCGCGGTTCTCAATACAGGTGCTCTTAGTATAGGGTTAAAATGATTTAATTTTTGTGAAGAACACGTGTACCAAGTGGCATTTCATTATCATCAATGTATAGTATTTTTCGACGAAGGTAAGACTATAAAAAATTACTTAAAAGTATTCACGTATTATTTCAACATTTCTACACAAAACTATATAAAGATAAGTTATTTACAACCCACACATATTTAAAAAATTACAGAAAATTGTTGTCTGATATGTAATATGAAGTTATTGATTGATAACAGTTTTTCTATAATTAAAAATATTTTATTAAATAGATACAAATTCGCTGTAAATTTTGATGTATAGATTGTTACTAATTTTATTTCAGATTGTTAGTTTTGTATAATAATCTACGGGGGTTATATACCATTAAGCGATAAAATACACTAGATCTGGTGAAAAAATCATTAAAAGAGCATACACATTGTCGGCCCGCCAAAAACTTAGCAGAAAAATGAGTATTTTTATTTGAAATTGACAAAAAAAATCAAGTATGTATTGCTTGTAACTCGTGTTAGTTAAAAGGATAACCGTACTATTGCGTTAACTTCAACAAAATAGTCCTGCGTATTTACGTAAAGTTACGCATGTATTGCTTGTGATAAACTCTCTCGGTCCAGCCGTTTGGCTACATATTCTATGTACAGACAGACTGACACATAAGTGACAAAATAAGACATCGTGGTTTTACCTATGAAATCTATATTAACTGTCAGAATTTTAAAATCTACAAATAAGGTAGAGTCGATTCAAATAGAAAAGGATACACGACCGTTACAAAATTGCGCAAACAAGATAACGCCAGTGGCGAAGACTAATAAAATATTTTTAAACAAAATGGGACAATTAAATAATATTTTTTATTGAATTAGTTGAGGAACGATTTAAAAGCTATATATTAAAATATAAATAAAATGCTGTTTAATATAAATATGTCAGTCATAAATGACAGAAGGCAAATTAATTATGAATAGAAAAATAAATTTTTATATAAACACGTTGAAAGATCCTAAGTCACACAAGACTTCTACGGCTATGAGTAACAAACCTAACACCCCTATTATAAGTAAATTAGACCCGTCCAGACGAAAAATCATTTCTGCACAGTTTTATTGATGAGCTCAACTCTATTTGAATCGACTCTATAAGGCAGTCATTTCCCCCTCTCACGACTTATAAAGGATGGTTTCCAATTGATGTAGACATAGAACGTAGAAATAAAACGTAGAACGTAGATTTTGTTGCTTTAGTTTCCAATAAACTATCTAGAATATCGTGTCAAAACTCTTTAAGTTAATCTCTTTGTAAAATAAGTTTCTTTCGAATAACATGTATTCGTCAAATAATATGAACGACGATTTAGCAATGCTAGCAATTTTTATTGTTACTGTTATGCTAATTATTCGCAAACATCGTCGTAAACACAGAATATCTAAAGCACGATGGTAGTTTGGACCAATTTGTAACCAGGGCCGCCATGTTGGTGACAGCCGTTCGTGTGCAAACATAATAAGACCGGCTTTTCTAGAATCGAACCGAATGTCGCCCGTGCGCAAGCTTTCATAAGATCGTCATCCACTAGTAGGGTTCTATAGAATCGACCCCAAGATCCGCCAATTTGTTGCGTCACCCGTGTGCAGCACACACGCTGCGGTGCTGTACGCCGAAAAGTTTCCATAATTAGTTTATGTATTATATATTAAACACTATATATTCATTATTAAACATAAATCTAACCATGGTAATTATTTATTACCCGTATTTCAATACCGTAAACCCAAAAAATGTTGACAGGTTGTATCTATCTAAAATTCGACGTATTGAGTATGTTTCGTCATTTTCTATCATTCTTTCCTATTGGCTGGACGTAAAAACGTAGACGTGAAATATATAAATATGAATATTCTACGTGAACGTTTCTACGTATGCGTCCATCTAAGTCTGATTGGAAACCGTCGCGTGCATTTTCCTATTACTTATATTTTCACGTAGACGTAGAATTTTACGTGTACGTCAATTAGAAACCACCCTTAAGAAATAACAATTTAAATACAAAATACCACGCCAAAACATTACAAAAGGTAAATTTATCACAAATAATAAAAAATATTAAACATACTATGATGTGCTAGAGTAATTTTATATATTCATTTATATTTTTCCCTTTTTCTTGTTAAAGAGTAAAAAGATGCAAAAGGTGCATATTATAAAGAAGCTATGAAACCCAGCTTTTAAACTTGCAAAGTAAGACATTTATAAATAGCAATTAGAAAAAAGTTGAACGTCACATAAGAGACAAGATTTTAGCCAGAAATTTTAGCTAGAAATATTTTTTAAATTTTGTTTTCGAACAAAATAATTTATCATATATAAAATTAAATATACTGAAAAATGCAATACCAATATATTAACATAATATTAACTGAAATAAATTAAATATAAATTATCTGCAAAAATATTATGGCAATAAAAGAAATATCTGTCAATACAAAGTAATTATTAAAAATTTTATCAAACAAAATATAGTAAATATTTTTTTTATAAATAAGTAAATTAAATTAATAAAAATGAATTGAATAAATAATTATAATAAAAAATAATTGTATTATCAAGTGAAAATAAAACACATTTAAAAACTGATTTAAAAAAAGATTTAAAAGGCATTATAAATACAATTTCGATAAGAATTTGAAAAGGAAGCATTCTAAACTAGCCATGCTTACATCTAGAATAAAAATCAATTACCTGTGTCGTCATCACTTAGTTCACCTCCGGCTTCATGAAGGGCAATATCAGAACCACTAGAGCTACCTAACGTTCTCATACTAGGATTAGATTTCTTTAAGATCCCTCTAAGTGGGGGACTTTGCCTACTGTCTGTATCCGAATCAGAATCAACTATATCTTTATGAGATTCTGTCGGAGAACTAACTTTACTCAACTCATTCTTACATTCAACGATACTTGATTCATTTTTACCTAATTCATTTACTAATACAGGTATTTTACTCCGTGGTGATTCGTTTAATTCAGTTTTACTTCTCGGTGACTCAGTGGAGGTGTATTCAATGGTCGTTGTTTTGACAGGACCTGTTTGTATTGTTGTTGTTGTTGTCGTACCATCAGGTTCTTGTGTTGTGTATGTTTCTGTTGTACTATTGTCTTCCCATGTTTCTGCGTTTAACGTTTTAACGAAATCTTTCAATGGATCTTTGGAATGTTTTTTAATTGTTTTAACCTTAATTTGTTTACTTGAAGCTACTGGAATTCTACTCAAGATGTCACTTTCAACAGGACTTAAACTATCATATGCTTCCTGGGAAAGAACTAAATCAACATCTTTTTCATCTTTCAAATATTTTTCTTTTGATTTTAATTTAGGGATATTGCTCTTATTTTTTTGTTTCATTTCTGTTTCTAATTTATCGAATGACTCAGCAAAATCTTTATTTTCTGGTATATAGTTTTCTGCTTTTATAATTTCTTCTATTTTTAGAGGTATAACATCATCCTCATGTTCTAAGAAAGAAAATGCTTCTTCACTTTTCTTCACTGCTAGGTTTAAAGAATCGTCTAAGTTCGTTGCTTCATTTATTAAATTCTGTGCTTCATTTATACTTTCGTCTTTCTTAGCTGAATTAGTAGAACTTTCTAAACTGCTGTAATTTTCAGCTTCGTTTATTATATCGTCTATAATTTCGTTTGCTTGTTCTTTCACAGAATTCAGTAGCTCAAGCTGTTCTTTTTCAGGTTCAAAATCTTCGAATCCTAATTTTTTAGGTGTACTAGCAACAATTTTAGTTTCTATTTTAGTGTAAATTGGAAGATCGTCTTCTGGAAGAAAGTCATTCCTTTCTTGATGAAGGAAATTTAATGTATCACCAATGTTTTTCTTCAAACCATGAACAGAAACATCTTCAAATTTGTACTCTTTCATTGCGTTTAATGTCTCCTGTTTAGGTTCTTCAATTACTTGATTTGTTTCTTCTATTATTTCTTTTGTTTCTTTCATTAAGGTTTCTTTTGTTTCCTCAATTGGTTTTTCAATTGTTTGTTTCACTGTTTTTGAAATTTCTTCGATCTTTTCTGTAGGTGTTTCTTGGCGAACTTCTGGCCCTTGGAAGAGCAGGGATAAAATGTACTACACTACTGTGCTAATAAAAGCATGCAGAAAAATAACTAGTTCTTTTAAAAACAATATCTTAATAGGAAGTAAATTATCTATGAAGATAAAATACGTCAACAACACCGTTTCATATTATTTTCCAATAATTTGTTAATGCAAATATTGCGGTTTGTTCCTATTTTCTATTTAACTTTGTTTGCGTCAAGTTACTTTGTTTATCGAATAATATTGTAATGGAATATCCCATTATTTTAAAATTTAGTACAAGCTGAGTGGAAAGTATACATAATATTTAACAAAAATAGTAATAGTTTGGTCCTTTAATTAGCCATTATGTGTTTCTGCCTTTTGAGACAAATAAATAAAATTTCGGAATATTTTATTAATTGTTCTCGTTTTTGAAAGAACACTTTCTTTCTAGTTAGGATATAAGGTAAATATTTTAATAAAGTTTCGCTATTTTTATTTAAGATTAATTTTCAGACGTAATATTTTTTATATTGTAATATTTTCTTTATTGTTATTAAAACAAAGCAAAGATGTTAAAATTGCTGCTGTGAATAGAGAAATAAAATGGAGCGAAATCAGAACGATAGTTCAAGGTAAAAAACTATGGAAATAAATGTGTAAGACGTTAGATCAACCCACAACTGAAAGTGCCTACAGACGGTGTGCCAGCGTTCGCCAGCGCTAGTTCTGGCGCTGTAGCACTGGCGGACACTTAAATTAGATTAAAAGTACAAAAAATACTTTTTACTTTAAGTAGACTTCATAATTAGCCAAAAATGGTTATAACTTTTCTTTTGAGCACAACACTCTCGACTGATGTGATGACAAGTGTGTACGGTGCTAACATGCATTTACAAGTTTGCACCGATGTTGGTCAAACTCTTCTGAATTGTGATAGAATACCGCCTCGGAAGCGAACGTCTGCCAGCCGCAAACCCCGCCTACGCTGGCTGTGACTTGTTGCAACTACACATGATCCGCGGAGCTAGACAAGTATAAACATTGGCCGTGACTTGCCACGCCGTCTGTAGGCACCTTGACACCGTAAGCAGGGCCGTCCCGTGAGTGACAGTTACCCATGTGCAAATATTCATAAAACTGCTCTTTACTAGAATCTAACCCAAATACCGCAGATGTGCAATTTTTTATAAGATTGCCCCCTACTCTGTAGGATTAATTGTAGGATTATAAAAAAATCGACTCAAAATGCCGCCTGATTAATCGCCCGATTGTGGCAGACACCGTGCAAACCCGCGCGTGGTGGCCCTGACCGCAAGGTATATAAGTCATTATAAATAAGAAAAGATGATCAGATTTGGGTAATACTTCAATCGTGCAAAGGAGGAGGGGTAAAAAATATTGATATCTAAAACGATTGAGATGCTCAGTAACAGTTAGAATATGTATTATTGAATTTAAACTAAAGTTTATGTACTACTAAGAATTTAGACTTTTGGTTTACAGTAATCCAAAATTATTTATTACAATAACAGAAATAATTGTAGTATAGATTGTTTAGTTTTATAAAATAAGATATACCTTCGTTTGTTATGCTACAATTTCAACTCCATAACGGCTAATTGCAAGGAGAAAATTTATAAGATATTTGGTTAAAATAAGTTTTAATTACATACGAATGAAGTGTAACTACGCGTTGTAGATTTCTTTTCATAAAGACAAGTTTTGAAAAATTATCACAAATCAGTTTTTGTATAACAGATGTTTAGTATAAATACAGGTTTACGTTAACTGTTGCATAGTATAATAATACATCGATTTAAGATATTGTTTTTAAGAAAAATAACTATAGTAAAAAATGCAGTAAGATGAAATGAAGTAAGAAATAAAAGCTATACCCAATACTCCAAAAATTCATACAATTACAAAAAAAATTATAAAACAATATTAATCCTTATATTAAAATGGGCATGATTGTTAAGTGTTGTTAACAATAAAATAATGGCAGCGTACATAATACCAACATAATAATGAAACAACAAGCAAAGCATCAACAAATTAAAATCACGAAACTTAAAATAATAATGAACGAAATACACAGCTTTCTCAAAGACATACAACAAATGTGTCAGTGTATTTTGTTATAATACAGTTTATATGGCATAAGAAACGCTTCCAAAGTCACCAAATGTCATACAGACACACCTTCTAGAATTATTACCTTGAATTATGACTTATTATATAATATAATAATTGATATATAGTACTTAAAATCGTGCTAGTATCCCTACTGATTTATCTTATCATGTTAAAAAAATATTAGTCTTTGGTAATAATATAATAGTCCTACATTTTAATATACTGGCATAGTGAACCAAGCGCTTAGTTAATGTTGCTTGCAGTGCGCTCAGCGAGGATACGTGCCATGTGTGACCCAATACGATTAGAGCCACTGAGAAGTTCGATTCAGTTCAGTAAGTAGGTTTCGGTAAGTAAATATGTCGATTTAAGGTACAATTCTGTGCCAAATATGTAAGCTACAGACGATCATATCTAGGGAGTTGAATTATTGGTTGATATGGACAGTTTCTTATAGATTCTGTATGTAGGCTTACAGATTTGGCACAGAATTGCACCATTAGTTTGGTAAAATCTTTAAGATCGTTTATGAAAAAGTGTGATATACAATCGAATTGTAAATAATAATAAGTATGGTGTTCGGTGAACATATTAAAAAATATCATTATACTAGCATGTTAAACATTTGAAATCAATTATTTTTATTAAAAATATTCGAAACTTACAGGCTTAACTTGAAAGTATTTAATCTCTAATAATACAAAAAAATTGTAGCAAACGATGTTTATTGTCTGCGACATCGCTGTAATGTATGAGTATAGTGGTGTTCATGCTTCATATGCCTCAGAAACCCTTTTCAATATGAAAAATAAGCACAGAACCCATAAATATACATAAAATATGTATATTCATCCATCTCTTAACCGGTAATCAAAATCCCTTTAAGAAATTACTACCCATCCTTCTTATTGATTTACTCTTTAACTCATTGATTTATTTAAAACGATTTAATACGCCCGAAAAACATTAGCCCCAATAATAATAATATAGAGTACATATTATTTTTATATGCAAATTAAATTTTATCTTTTAGGGTTCCGACGAACAGAATTTGAATGATAAATGCGATGCGGGAAAAATAAATGCGCTTGCGCATTGGTGTGAATTTACTCATTCCTGTAAATGTGTGCGCAGGCGATGCGTAATTTTCATTTCCGTACCGGCTCCGCGCGATTAATGGGTTTAACCAATCAGGTAGTACAATATAGAGACTGAACGAGGGCGATGTGTTGTGAAGCCAACACCCTCTTAGGCGGGGAGCGGGATGGTGCCCCGAGGAGTTGTGCGTGTTGCTAACATCCAATGACGTCATATAAACCAATACGCCATACAATCTCATTGTTAACATCAATGTTTTACCGATAAGAATTGCAAGTAAAAATATGTTTTTTTAAATAGTAAACTGCAAAATAATAAAATAAATTTCATAAATAATATTAAATTACCTTAATTTATTAGTATATTTTTAAGATAAATAGTACTTTTTTTTTAATTTCTGTTAACAATTTGCAGAAAATTGTCAAATTTATTTTCTGTTTGCATGGTACTTCAACACCAATTGAACGATTATTTTCAGAAATGAAGAATATATGGTCACTTGAAAGAAATCGTTTACTTGAATGTAACGTCCGTGCATTATTATTTTGTAAAACTAACATAGATTTAAAATGTTCTGAATTTTATGATTATATTAAAAATGATAAAACTTTCTAAAAAAAGTACAATCTGCCGATAAATATTCTTGGACAAATTCTTGGACACAAATAAATAATATACACAGTGCAACTATGTAAATCAAAAATTATAATTTTATAATATGTATTTTTGTGATTTTTTGATATACGTTTAATTTTGTAATTCTCAAGATTTAATATTAATCATTTATAATAGAAAAATATTGATAAATACATCAATCAATAAAGTATAAAAAATGAGAAAAAAAAAATATTTGGGGGGGGTCCCGGTTTGGCGCACAAAAAATACGGTAACCCTACTTTTTAGTATTTAAAATACTAAATAGTTGAAATACAGTTCACAACTCTTTAGATGCAATTTATGGCAATATTACTAAAAGTTGAAAGTTGATGGAAAGGTAAAATAGTAGAATAGAAAAAAAAAAACAACAAAACAATCATAAACACTACATGACGCCGGAGTTTTTCCTATCGATAGCTGAACAAAATAAATGTAAATTAGGCAACTTGTTATACTCCTAGGGACGAATCCTTTTTTCGGCTCCACAGGATCTTGGCTTCATAACAAACAATGCTAAGGCATAGAGCGTGCTAAGTCTATTTATATGAGGTAAATGAATTCTACAATATTTACATTGTATTTTTTTTTAACTAAAATATTAAAATTATTTTATTGGTAATCGTAAGAAAATGATATGGGTAAGAAGGCATATTCCGCATTTATCGCTAGTTGCACAATATACTATTTTATGTTACAATGAACTGACAATTGGGAAATGAAAGCATAGAACAGAAAACTGTGGAGAAAAGTTGTGGAAGAAGCCCTTCAAACTTTTTTTATATATACATACCTAAGTGTAATTTTTGTGTAAAAGACAGCGGCGCGTTTATGCGTTATTGATATTTGTTATCTGGGGATACGGACAGAAATTGTGTTAAATAAATTTTAAAGCCAGGGACGCCGTGGTTTATAACCAATCCCTTAGAGGAGTGATCAAAATAAGCAAATAAGTGCTACTAACGCAAAAAAATATGTAATCAATGAGCGCGTTTAGCGAACGCAGCTGTTGAGTATGTAGAGCAGTTCGCTGGTCGAGTCCGCTAACTTTATGCTTACTGTAAGCAGCTTACCAATTTTTTAAGGGACTAAAATTGTTTTTTCCTTATAGTAACTTCAAACATAGCGACAAATTAACATTCAACAGTTTTTTTTTTCTTACGACAGTTGACTATAATTACCAAGTAAACAGATTTTCTCTACTAGTCAACAGTTGCGGCGCTAAACGCGCCCATTTATTGGTAAATGTACTTATAACCTGTAGTACTTATAACCTGTACTTCGACTGTAGAGTCGAAGTACAGAAAAAGTATATTAAAAAATGACGGTCTAGTTACCAAGGCTCATTTTTTTACTCAACACACTGAAACAAAAATTCTTATTCTGTTTCAATAGTATTGCTGTAAATGTGTAACCATGAAAAAAGAAAAGTTATCGCACACATAACAAAAGATATATTCGAATTATTATTTAGTTTTATTTTCAAATTGTAATTCGACATTTGTTGATTACTTTAAGTTGACGTTGAATTGTAGACAAAAAAAAAAGTTAAAAATAATTATTTTATTAAATCCTAAAAGTATGACTAAGCAGTATTTTATATATACTGCCTTTAGAGTGACTTTAAATGCGTTTCTTTACTATACAAACTTAAATTATTCATTTAGATTTGTGAACACATAAATACATACCTTCAACCTTCTTGTTAATGATCTCTCCATTCAATATATTGGTGTCGTTACTGTACTTGTACTCAACACCACAAATCGCAGGGCTTGGAGGGGGCGTGCTCGAGTCTCGAGGTGCTGTTTCGAGATTGTTTAACTGTTCGGTTATTTTTTCGAGTATATCTTCGTTCATCACATTGGATTTATCGTTCGGTTCAAAATCTTCAGACAGTTTAACAGCTTCTTTATCTTTTTTATTTGACAAGTAGTCGGATATCATGTCTTTTAGTTCGTTATCTGATGATTGGTGGCCTTCAGATTTGTCTAAAAGTATTGAATAATTATATGAAGCTTAGTATAACAAAGGTTTTCGTTTTCAGTTATATTAGTTACAAATGAATACAGTAAAAGTCCAAAAATCCAGACTGCTCGGGGACTGGATAGAAGCGGATTTTCCGGTTTTTCAAGCAGTATTTTTAATATTTAAATTTGAGACGAAATAAGAAAGATATTTACCAGTTTATTATTAGTAAATAAAGCATGATTCATTTATTAAAATAAGTAGTTTTAAAGAAAAATAAAGCAAACATCTGATAAATATGTAAACATTTTTACCACAAAAAAGCGTATAATTGTAAACATGGTCTATAAAACTAACAATGTAAAAGAAAAATACAATATATAAATAAAATCAGACATATTTTACATAAATTATATGTTTTTATTTTATTAACGAAACATTACATATAAAATATAAAGTTCGGAAAACAAATAAATATTTATTCGTTCTTTTTCGTGATTTATGTTGCGTCTGCTGTATTGCTTAACATTTCTATGACTTTCTTTAAATACGACCGACATCTATAATGTTCGCATATCATCTTGTTTACGACTTTAAATAAAATTTACAAAAAACAAACAAAAAGTTTTAACTCTCTCATGCGCAAATTTTTAGACTTTAGTTTTATCGTATGAAAAAAATATATTATAAGAAATTTGGTATAAATTAGGCAAAAGAACATAAATTTTGAAAAAAGTACATTGAAATATTCTTTTTTTTTTAATAAAAAAAAAGTGCTTTTTTTAATAAAAAAAAGTGCATAAGGTTTAAAAAAAAATCAATCACATTATATTGGAACAAAATTTATTTTACAAACTAATTACTGAAATATAACGTTTTACTTATTTTAGGTGTGATATGACTCAAAACATTCAGGGCACAGATATATTTCGCATCTTTTGCAAATATATCTCGTTCGCTTCGTACAACTGGAACTTTTACATCGTTCAGCATTTTTCAAATATTTTTTTTTTTTTTTTTGTGAATACGGTATTGCTATTGCCATCTATGATCATTTATGGTAAACTTAAGTACACAAACGTGGACTGTGTTTACTTAGATACTCATTTCAAGTATTGGCATCTGACACTACCGATAGAGGCGCTACAGCATTCACATCATGGCTGACTTTGGTAGGATATTTTTGACAGGTTCAATGGTATCTTCATGTGATATTTATTGAAACACACGGGAACACACTCTAAAATGGTCTTTAACTGTCTTTCCACTTCTAAGAACATATTCCCCTGCTTGTCACAAACTCGACTATCCTACAACCGTCAGTTTCTCAAAATCTCACTAGAGGCGCTTCAGTTATTGTCAGTTGACAATAGATATTAGAATAATACTGAAAATTGTAAGTGTCCACGTACGTGTCGGTGCGCATGAGAGGGTTAAATAAGAAAAGAAAAAACATAATTTTTGTCTGAACCCTAAACCCTGATACTCGGATGATACCGATTTTCATAATTCTGATTTTCAGACTTTTACTGAATTATTATTTCACTACCGATTCAGCAATTGATTTCTTAAAATAATTGAGGGTGGATGGTTTTAAAACACTAGATTAGACCAAACATAGATAACTAGTGGTGTTCATACAGTATACAGTGGATTATTGTCCAATTCATTTCATAATTTGTTTTCTACTTCATTTAAAATGCAATCATTATTAAAAAATAAATAAATAAACCTTACGTATAGTACGGTCAGAGCCGTAGCAATGTTTTTGGCACCCTTAGCAAATAAAGTAAATTGATAAAATTTACCTTCTCAAACCCAAGTGATGAGCAAAAAAAGGTCCTCACTTCCTAAACACAAGTGATGTGAGAGAAAAAAAAAATTTTTTCACCTTCCACTGCGCTTTTAATGGTCAAATATTACAGTGGCGCCTCTTATTAAAGGCGCCATGCGCGCTTGTCAAATCTCGCGCCCCTGGCAAATGCCAACCCGTTGCTACGGCTCTGAGTACGGTAAAGAAAGACAATTCAATCGCGTGTTGTTATAGCGAAAATATTTAATCAAAACTAGTCTTAGATTTCGCGGGCCGAAAATAATATGAAATTTCTGCGAAGCACATTTCGGCCTCGGTGACTATGTGACCAAGCAGAATAGTAATTCCTGGACTACTAAAAATCCAAAATTAATACACAGACGAACTTAATATTCACGCAGAGTGACTAGTGCGTGTTAGCGGCGCATGTTTTCCCAAAGACTGCTCGAAAGGCTGTTATACCGACCGCATTGCCACTTTATACAAGTACAAATTAAATAGTCTTTGAAATAGCTTGCGAACGAGACTACGAGACTAATATTACTTGTTAAGGTAGCTTCAATATTTTGTATATGGTTACTTACCTTTATTTTCACATTGACTGCTGTCAAGTTCCTCAGTACTGCTCTGGAATGTCCTATCGATAGAGGCATCTCTCCTTAGTGACGTGTCTCGGGATGGACCTAACTCCTCTTTCAGTGAATCAAATCCAGACTGATCCAGCCTGACCTTAGCTAATGCTTTCTCCATATCGTCTGTGACCAGCTCTATATTGCATATGCATTTCTGGACGATATCTGAACGTCCAATCTTGTTAAGGGCTATTTCTAGTGTATTTCCTGAAAATAAATGTAAAATAACTTGTTTTGCTTTCAAATTTAATTAGAGCTTAGAGATTAGAGAAATTAGAGATTTAATTTTCAATGAGCAAACAAGATTCCACTCGTGAATATTACCGGACGTGAAACCATTGACTTGTATTCTCTGAGTGTTCAAAGAAAACTAGCACAACGTATGAGCATTAGAAAGACCCCTATTTTATCAAAGTGACTAGGTCGAAACGAAAGCGCTTAAGCTTGACAGATCACGTGCAGTTTTCCTAATGTTGCGTGGACTCTAGTTTTTTATTATATTTGATACAAATCAAAATAAAATGAAAATTTAACCTGTCTCGTCCAGATGATAGAGACGTAGGAAAGGGCTACCAATCCGTGGAAGCCAAATGTATCAACTGAGTAATGCTTATGTTTTAATTACAATACGTTCTAACATCGGCAATTAAATTAACTAAGTGTGACGTCATTTCATAGTTAACTTGAATGATCTTTATTATCCCTATATAAATAAGTACTTATTTTAAATAATAACACTTCGGCTGAGTAGACCCATGAGTTAACTACACAGTATAGGAAGGTGAATATTCCGCAGTTGAGTCCGGAATTGAAACCAGAGTACACATGCTGCGTAGGCAACAATTTTTTCACGGTACCACGTTAACAAATAAGTTAATAAGATTTCTATACATTGTTACACTATCCCAAATTGAATAGTACAACATATTAGGTGTACCGGAGAGTTTTTCATTTTTATTATTATTGCAGTATGCGAACTAGTCACGACTTATTCACTGAATTAAACAGACGTCTATTGCGTTTTGATTAAACTCTGTAATCTTGAGTACCTAATTATTGTTCCCGTTTCATTTTAAACCCTTGCATTTTAAAATGGCGGAAGAATTTTCGTCAAAACATTTTTTATGCTGTTTAATATTGTATGAGTACCATAAAAAAATCTGCTACAGTTCATACATAAAACATTTGAACTGTTTATGGTGATAAACTAAGTGTACGCACATGTCAACAGTGGTTTAAAAATTTAAATCAGGAAATTTATGCTTGGATGATGAACTTCGATCTGGAAGGCCCTATAAAGGAATAATTTATTATGAGATGCTAAAACCGGGGCAAAGTGGTAATTCTGAACTCTGCTATGAACAATTGGATCAACTGAAACAGAACTTGACCAGAAATCGGCCAGAAATTGTGAATAGAAGAGGAGTTATTCTTCAAGGCAATGCCTGACCTCATGCATCAAAAAAAGACACGTGAAAAAAATTCCGAGCTTGATTGGGAGGTTTTAACACACCTACCCGATTCACCAGATATTTCACCCTCCGACTATCACTTATTTCGGTCATTGGAACACAACATTTTTAAGAGACAAGACACTTAGAGATATGAACCATGTTAAAATGAGCCTTGTACAATTTTCCCTTCAAAAAATCAGGAATTTTATAAATCGGGAATATTTTCTTTTCCTGATAAACGGCAGAGTGTTATAGATCACAATGGGAACTATTATGCTCAATAAAGTATATTTTTTACTTTCAATTTGTTTCTATTTTAATAATACCAAATAAACGAAAAAACTTTTCGGTACATCTAAAAGAAGATATAAGAGAGGCGAAACCTCGATGACGTTTATAAATATATTACAGGTCACGTTTCATCAAGCTAGAAGAAACAGACATAAAATAAGAAGTATAACATGTAAACAAAAATTCTTACCTGTAGCTTTATTGGCATATTGTCTCAACCATAATCGAAGCATGACCATAGCTTGCTGAGGAGCGTTGTCAGGATATTCCGAAGAAATCAAATTCGTATCAGATGGTGGAACACCCAATTCTTCAGCCAATTGTTTCCAATCATTGCCCAGTAGATTGCAGATATCTGTCAGGCGAATGTCTGCCTTGTGAATTGTATCAGGCTTACCTAGAAATAACATGTTGTTTTACGACTTAAAACAAATATGAGAATAGAGCTTCATACTGGTGTTATGACAAAATTCAATTACGTAAGACGAACATAAAATGGTAAATAATAAAAAGAGAGTGCCACAGTTAAGATGTGTTGCTGGTAATGGAAAATTTGTAACTCATCGCGGGCTAATAGTCTCATTTCAACAATTTAAGGGGGGGTCACAATTAAAGGTCTGGTTTGAGCACCCCTGATATAAAGTATTCATCTGCCATTACGCAAAATCAATCGTTTTTATAGATTATTTTCAAGATTTTTTTTTTTTTTTATCAATTATATGAAAGTAATTTTATGGGCGTTCAACAGTCGGGCTACTTTGTCAGTATCAAATTAAAAAAGCCCGTTATAATATATCCATTCACGATGTTATCTCATTTAAGTAGGCCATGATATTTTTTGTTAACCCAAGCTTGACCAAGTGGGGTGTGTCACACCCCAGTATATTAATAGTGGAAATGATGTATCTATTGACAATATTTATGAATTAGTTAATATTTAACAATAAGTTAATTTTTAATCGACAAAAAATCAAAAACACCATTTACAAAAAAATATGTCTAAATTATATTTGGCAACAGCGCATTCCGAACGAATTATAAATAAATAAATGTTGTTTGACCATTGGCGTACAGATTATATTTAAATTTTTATTTTTCTTTATTTAAAAATTACTATTTAAATTCCTATTTTTTTAAAATTATTCCAGCTGGAACAAATGAATTCACAGTGCTGCATACAAATATACAAGGTGTCTCAAAAGAAATTTTATATTTATTTAGCTTACTGCGTGAACGCAACGTATCCGAGGGGCGCGGGGGATATGTCAATCGGTAGCCTGGCTCTTGGGAATTCAGTCGCTATGGAGCGTTTCTCGGGAGCAGACCGCGCGTTATACGTGCGAGAGTTTTACAAAAACGGTGATTCGGCGACTGTAGCGCGTAGAAAATTCTGCAGTATTCGAGGTTTTCGCCACTTAAATGATGCGCCAAGCATTCCTCTCATTCGACATTGGGTTAAAAAGTTTGAAGAGACTGGTACAACGCTGGATAAATCAAAATCCGGGCGACCTAGGTCATCAAGAACGGTAGAAAACGTGGAGAATGTTAATCAGTCTGTTCGTGACGACCCGAACCTTTCAATTCGGAAGCGCGCAAGTGCTTTAAATGTGCATAGATCATCATTACATCGCATTATGCACAAAGACCTAAAGCTGCACCCCTACAAAATTCAATTGGTGCAAGAATTAAAGCCCCAAGATGCCAGTCAGAGGCTTAATTTCGTAAATCAGGTGATTGAGCGATTTTCAATGTTTACCAACATTTTGTTTTCGGATGAAGCTCATTTTCATCTTAATGGCCACGTAAATAAGCAGAACTGACGCTACTGGAGTGCAACGAATCCGAGACGCAAACATCAGAAACCCCTACATTCGCCTAAAGTGACCGTATGGGCTGCGATGTTGGCGCGAGGAATTATCGGCCCTTACTTTTTTGAAGACGAAAGGGGGCGTGCAGTTGCAGTGAATTCAGAGCGTTATGTGGAGATGTTAGACAACATCTTGGTACCTGAACTGCAAAACTTTCCTGGCTATAACCAAAGAACATGGTTCCAACAGGACGGAGCAACTTCACACACGTCCAATATGTCTCTGCCACGTGTTCGTGAAATTTTCTCAGGCAAATTGATCTCCCGGAGAGGTGACATAAATTGGCCTCCACGCAGTCCAGATTTAACCCCTATGGACCTTTTCCTATGGGGTTATTTTAAATCTAAAGTTTACGCCAATAAACCGACTTCACTGGCGCATTTGAAAGAAAATATCCGTCACGAAATGGCAGCCATCCCTGAGTCCACCTGCCGAGACGTCATAAGTAATTTTACTGTTCGATTAAATGAGTGCCGAGAACGCGAGGGTCTACATTTAGACGATATTATTTTTAAGAAATAAATCCCCAAAAAGTGTATTTTAATAATTAATAAACATTTTTTCTATATACGGCTTACTTTTTTTTTAATCGATCCACTAAATATAAAATTTCTTTTGAGACACCTTGTATTTATTGCACATGCTGCACTGGTATCTGGTTTTTCTGTCTTTGGATCGCGGGCATATTGAGCATCTATCAAATTCTTTTTTGATGGGAGGGACATTTATTCTTGGAATGGTATATCCATTAATTTATAAAACAAATCAATACTAATTTTGACGTCAAGATGTAAATATGGATTATTTTCACGTCTTTCAATTACGTTAGGAATCATTAGATTCAATGATAGCTGCTCAATGAATATTTTCCTTTTGCCCGTATTTTTTTTTGCCATTCAGGATTTTTAATTTTCCAGACGACATAAGTATTTAGTGCAACCATATCTAATATTTCCAGAAATAGTCGAAAGGGCCAACGTCTGGTTGCTCGAAAGCATGAATATTCCCGCGTCATTCCATCACCCGTATCAACGGCACCTTTAGTTTTATTGTAATGGATAATAATATCCGGTTTATTTTTAATGTTACTTATACTGTTTTCTCTTATATGAGATGACAATAAAACTACTGACTTATCTTTTTGGGCCACATAAGAAACCATAGTCAAGTTATCCGTAAATCCAAAAATACTTGACTGCACAGGACGTTTTGGTGACTTTTTAAACTCCTTAGGAATTTCAGTTTTGTTCATTCGAACAGTTCCCGTGTAATATAAATTTTTTTCTAATAATTTCTTCACCATGGCACCGATGTGAAAAAATAATCGGCCGTAACCCCTAAATTAGAATATGGCTGCACTAGATCCAAAACAATTCTCTGGCCTTGATTTATTTCCCTTTTATTATTTATCTTACCAGTGTAAACCTGGGAATTTAAAATGTAACCAGTTTTTCCGTCGGCTGCGGCCCATATCTTTATCCCATAACGTCCTGGCTTACTCCGCATATATACTCTAAATGGGCATTTGCCCCGATATGTTGCCAGACGCTCATCAATGGTGATATGCGCAAGATCCAGATACCTAGTACAGTTTTCATTAAATTGATAATAAAGTTCAGCGATAGGCTCTAATTTATTGCCACTTTGCTCAAGTCTTACTTGCCAAGTAGATTTATCGTCGAACCTTAAATTACTAAAAATAAACGAAAATCTGTTTCTGGACATTGCAGAAGTAGCATAATGATGCGTTGTTAGGGAATCTATTTTCCATAGTTCAGTAAATGGAACTTTCCTACAGCGGGTTTTACCACTAGCCAAGAGTATACCAAAAAAAGCGAGCAATTCATTTTTCGAAATTTTAATAAAATTTTTGTCTAAATTTTCCTAAACTTTAAAAGTTTTTATTTGTATACTGAACAATACTGTTTATCATTTCATCTGTGAAAAATAATTTAAAGCAATCCACAAAAGAGGAAACATTTTCTGCACCGTTTTTCAATTTTGGCAAGTCTGGAATAGTGAGGTTTTTATTTTGGTAATTATTTGGGGGATTTTTATACCATTTCATTCCAGATTTTGAGTTAAAAAAAAAGGTCATTGTCATCGTTGTGATCGTCACTGTCATAAACACTGTCGTCTTCAGAGTCTATTTCTAAGACATCTTCTACATCTGTTTCATTTCCATTCGGGCATTCAATTTCAATGTCCGAATCATATTCGTCGTCACTGCTCGAATCTAAATCTGACAAGATGAATAATAAAAAAATCAACTAATATACAATTTCAAATAATCAAAATCAATCAATAATCAGAAATTGGCCAATAACCTCTGCAGCTAAGCCGTTCAAACAAAAAAAAATAATCAGAAATAACTAAAAAGGTCTAAAAATTAATAATTGAACCCAATAATATGAACAACAAAATCAAAACAATAATACTAATCTAAACAAATAAAGTAAACAAAACAAATGAAAAATATTTAGATAAAAATATTAGGTGCGCCTATGATAATAATATTATGGCAATAACGAAGTTGGTTTAAGAGGAACAAGATTTTGAAATCTAGTAATTTATATCGCTTAAATGAGGTGTTTGATCATTTTGTTTAGCAAAAGCCTTCTACACTCATTAAAAAGCTCGTGGCAACTTATACAAAATTAAAAATTCCATTTAGTTCCGCTTAAACGTTTGGAACAGCCCATAAAGATATTGCCAGTGTTCCCGAATAAATATTTCTTACAGAATGTTACATGAATGATATATTGGAATTAACATTATTAGAATTACTTTATTTTTTATGAATTTTATTTTATTTTATTTTTACATGTCTAACTATGGCAGCTACGAAATATAGTGGCTGTCAACAAAAATGCCTAGCATGGCCTACTCAGATGAGGAAACGTTGTAAATTAATAGCCAGATGAAATCTATACAATCAAATCACATCAAAAAATAAATAAATAAATATTAGGAAATCACTTACTGATGCCATGTCTGAGGTAGCTTAAATCCTTCTCAATTCCCAGTAGATCAGGTTCACTTCTGTCCATATCTTGTATGATGTTCTGCGGCAGAACCAGATTGAGTGTGCACAATGGTACTTGTGCTGGCTCTCCCTTGGCTACTCTAGCTTCGGCCATGAAAATGATTCGGCCAACAGTGTCTTCATCAGCGTCGCGTACTCGCATTGTAAACGCTAGGCGATTTTCTTTAAAGGCGCGGAACGAGAGAGAAGGTTGATCTCCTGATTTTAGAATAGGTACGAGGTTGCCAGCGAATTCCATGTAGATGTTTTTACCTTCCATCACCTATAAAAATAGAAATAATTAGTGGAAAATAAAAGAAAATAAAAAAGAAGAAAATGAGTAAATAATTCATCACCAAAGTCGTTACCATTTAAAAAAATCAAATATTGCCGACCGGCGTAACCTAATAACAATTTTTAATTTTTCTAAGATGAAAAATTATTATTAATAAATGTTGGCAAATGATTTAATATGAAATGTGAATAATAAAAATAATAATATAATTATTAAATATGTATTATCTAGAGTGCAACTGCAAGATTATAAATTTCATTCGCATTTTTGTACTATCCATGGTCTTTTAACAATGCTTCAATAATATTGCTTTGGTTCAATATAATAAAACTAACTCTAGATAATCGAAGTTTATATTTAACAAATTTAAAAAAGACCAAATCAGGGAAAAAAAAAAACAGTGCAAGGTAGACTTAACGTGTTAAAAGAATACAATGACGCAGTTCATTTGCGCCAATTTGAATACAAAAGTCAGTTTGCGCAGATTATCTGAAAATATAAAAAGAAATATATTTACAGAAATATATTCGATAAATATTTCATAATAAAAATTAGTCTATGGCAAACAAAATAATCAGTACATCAAAAATGCAAAGATAAGATATAATTTGCTTTTTAAAATAATGTAAATAAATAATTTCTTCATAATCTCTTCTCTTTAAAAACAACAAGATCAGGCTATATCAGATTATGGTTCCGATACATAGACCTTAGCAAAGTGAGAATTACAACACTTCACAGTTTTTAAAAACAAAATATTATGTCGAATCTTTGGTTTCATTTAAACTAATGGCACAAAGAGAAGACGCAAGATTGAACATGAAATGTACTTAAAGCCCAGTATGAAAGCCAAGAAATGAGAAGTGACTATTACAGTGGATAGGACACGTGATGAACATGAAAGATAACATAATGGTACAAAAGTTAATACTAAAGTACTAAATACCCATTAAAGTATTTGAAATAGCAAATATTATTACTCATCACTGATAAAAATTATTCGAAATATCAAAAAAGCAATTTAAATAAAATAAGGAATTCAAGTAATGTAAATAAATGTAACTGAAATACGAGAATTACAAATACTGAAAAATGCTTCAGTAGATCAATTATTTGAAATAAGAAATGTATTTGAAGTATTTAAAATATGAAGAACATTTCAAGTACGAAAATTATTTGAAATACCCAAAATATTTGAAATATCAAAAGTATAGGGGAAAAATTTTAAGATCGTAGCGCCACGCGGATATTTTTGAAACCATTCTAAATCAGATACCACTTGACATTTACTAGTAAATAATAGCGAAAAGTGTATCAAAAAACGACAAAAAATAAATAATTGTTTGGGATTTTCTGATTTTGTGAAGTGACATTACTTGTAAACATCTAAAATACTACATTTTGTGATCTGGTTTTAAGTTATGGCGGTTTTCCATTGTCGATTATTTTAACTATATTGGGGGAAATAATAATTCCCGTGTTGTTAACCAAGGGGTAGAAATCTACAATGCTGGGCATATAATATTGTGTGGAGTCACTGAAAAAAACAGAGAGTTCATAAAGATTTATGCATTATGCCTACAAACTTGCGCATTACAAACCCACACACAATAACAGGAATTTTCAAGATATGCGATAATAAATACAAAATTGAAAATATTTTTTGTAGTCACTATCATTAAAATGTAATGAGCAAACTTTGTTATAAGGGCTCACTTTTTTTCCAATTTTTAAATTGTTTATCTAAACATCGCGTCGATTCCTAACCTCTTGCTTTCCCAATTTTGTTTCGAACCGTACGGTGTCTGATATTAGTGAAAACAAATGAAACGATATTTCCGGGTTACTTCTTTTCAATGAATTGCACATAGGCACACAACAATATGTATTATACATTTTTCAATGATTATAATAAAACTTTAAAAACAAACTTCATACAAAACCAATACACAAAACGAAATGTTATCTGATGTACACAAGTTCATGAAACGCTCACCAGATGGTAGGGTGCTTAGCTGCAAATCCCTATAGGGGAAACTTCCTAAGCGCCCTGACATCTGGTGGCAATTTGTGAAAGATACGAAAGCCACATTGTTTTGTTTTGTTCAATGGAGAAATATGTGTTTTTTTGTTGTTTGTGTTTTATTTTTGTGTATCATAGAAAAAAAAACAATCAATTTTGTTGTGTGCCGCAATATAAATCGTGAATAATGAAGAATCCTTCTTAAACATTCCATAATTTACCTAACCTAACCTAAATCGAAAAAAATATCAATTGAAACGACGTTTGGAGGCAGAGAGAAAGTGGATCGTAGGTTTTTATGGACTCAAAAACTAAAAATGGGCAAAAATCCAAGCCCATGCATGCATGTTTGCCCGTTGCATTTTATGGAAAGTGATTTTTTACGTCCAAAAAAAGACTGAAAAAAAGCATTTATCGCACCCAAAATTTGCCTAAATCATCAGTTGTTATATTAAAAGGCCCTTCTACTTTTTCAGGCAGAGATATTAATTTTTACTAATATATTTACCATATTTTAGTTGTTATTATATTGACAGACAGTCAAAAAGAATTAAAAATACAACGAAAAACTAAAAATAACCTTGAAATTTCTTTAGAATAGTATATTATTACATATCTTGTAAATCGGAGATTACCTTAAAATTAAAAAAAAGCTCGGAAAACAGGAAAAATACAACTCGTGTTCATTTTCACCATGTAAACAAATACACGAATAACAGTTTAATGTGGCTTTCGAGTGTTCCAGCTTTGCCGCATACGGCGCTGCGATCTTAAAAAGTTTCCCCTATTGCAAATACCGAAAGTATATAAAGGTATTTTAAAACATTTGAAATATCGAAAATAAAAAGAAATATTTTAACATACATAATCTAGAGCCGAAATAAATACATTTAAGGATTATAATGACTATGAATTAGTTTTAAAAAATAATAAAATAAATCAGAAAAAAATATAGAGCTTTCCAATTTAGAATAAAGAAAAAGTTCTGCAGCTATGGTAAGTTGTGTATGGTATTGAAGCGTCTGTTCCAAGTTTTCATGTGTGAAATTAATTTCCTTGTGCTCACCAATTAATATTCCTTTACAGTGACTGTAAAGACTATTAAAATATTATTTTATATCACTCATATCATGAGAGAGTATTTGAAATACTAGGGAAGTATTTTCTACGAAAATATATGAAATACTAGAATAATATTTATAATACTTCTAAAGTATTTTAATTACCAGATGAGTATTTCAAACACTTTTGTATACATTAAATACCACAGAAAAAGTAATTGCAAATTTAATCTAATCGAATCTAAATCCATATACCAGAAGCATTGTTTGATGTATTTGAAATATAGTATTTGAAATACCACACAGTAATTGAAACACTTTTTCAAGTACTTTATTTCTAATATTCTTAACTATTATTCGAATTTCACCAAGTAAACTATCAACTATTCAATATACTTGGAAAGACCTGGATTGAACAGATCAGTGTGAAAAGCGTATGTGACTGAGGCTTAAAGTCAACTCAACTGATAGTTGCCAAAGAAGAAGAAAAATAAGTAAAAAAGATGACATGCTTACCTCAATATCTCTGCTCTTGGCGATTTCAGTAAAATGCTCCTGCATCTCCAAAGTTTTATCTTCTTTATCATCTGTCATACAGAACACTCTTATTCTTGCTTCCATGTTGCTCACCCTCTTCGCGAACACCACGAATTTCGCCATGAATGGTACAAATGCAGCCTGAAAAACACATTTACACTCCTTAAGAAACACCTTCAATTTGAATAATAGCAATCATCATGACTAGATAACTGTTCCTTGTGTATATGGCTTGTCTAGTGTATGTCTAGTATGAATGCTGAATATTAATTTTAATAACTTTCTGTGTATTATTTGAGGTCAAATTTTATTTAAAGAAAGTTATTTACTCTTCAATTAACACTTATTTAATTTGGCAAACTTGATTTTGATAATAGTATAACATAAAAAAAAAAATAGTGGCCACCACAGAACCGACAGTCACCACAAAGCACTTAAACAAAATAACTTTTAACAGAAAATTATTATTGAAAAAGATAATAACGTGTTGCATTACATTGACAATTCCATGATATGTATTTATAATTTAACGTAATCCTGGAAACTACCTATATACGTATATGTTAAAATAGATAATTAAAAATATAGTAGTACTGGTTAATAGTGGGTTACTAACCATTCTGAGAATTTAGGCGATATTGATGTTTCTATTTATTTTGCAATAACATTAAAGAAACACCCCCATTTTTTAAATTTATACCCGTTCTGTCCAAATCTAGTCTTCTGCACAAATTCTTTTCATCTTGCGTTAGCTTTACATAGTTCGAATTATTATTACAATAGGCTTCACGGGGACTGGTTCGTACTAAAAAATTGATGTGAAGTGTGAATTTTCACACATTTCAGCGTTTTGCAGGTATTTAGTAAGTGAATGATGATTATTTGGGATGCCAAAACAAATTTTATATTAAAATATTTTTTTGTTAATTTTAATTCGAACGCCTAATACCATTATTTAGGTTTCTAAATATGTGCAGTATTTTTTTTTTTTATATATATAGCCAGGTTCATTAAGAATTTTAAAAATTGCGCCTATGGCTTACATTGGTTGTTATTAGCTCCGCCCCTCTGATTTCGTATACATTGAAACAGAATTAAATTATAATTTAAACAATTTCCACCGGTTATTAAATTTACCCTTTTAAACGTAGGCAACATTTACCAAACTTTGAAAAAATAATTTATACAATATAAAAATTTAAAAAAAAAACAAAAAAAATATTGTCTCATCTCGCAGGGTTCGATCCCTTTCGATCGAGTTAGTTGGGTGAGAAGCTAGCGTCATAACCACTACACCAGGATATACCTTCCAGTGCAGCGTGTTACAAAGCTATAACTTGCAGAGCCGCAGTAAGGAAAACTTGCGCTAGGGGCAGAGTCGTGTTTTGGCGCCCTTAGTAAATAGAAACAAGGTTCTTACCTCTCAAAATTTAAGTGATGAGCAAAAAAAAAAGGTCTTCACCTCGCAAAATCCAAGTGACGAGCAAAAAAAAAGGTCCTCACCTTCGGAATGGCGCCCCGTAGCAAGCCCATCAGCGCCCTTTTCCTTAGTGCGCTAGGGACCGTCGCTCCTCCGCCCCCACCCTTACTGCGGCTCTGATAACTTGTGTACATTATTAGCCAAAAAAACACAAAAAATGCGTTTTTTTCCAAAAACATAATCTGATCAAAAATTCCTGTTGTACTATTCCGGTTCACACCAATGTACATTACTTAGAATTTTTTCAGATTTTTAGTTTAAACCATCTGGGCTACTGGGTGTGGGACAATTTTTTTTTTGCACACCTTTGGCAAAAATCGCTTCAAAATCATTTATTTGCAAAATTTATTTAATTGCAAAAATAAAAATTTGATCGTTAATCCACATACCAAGGGCTTTCATTTGATACCCTACTCAGAATTATAAAAAAATATTTTTTTTTTTCGATGATCACATATTTGTTTATATTTTTAGGGGGATATGTTTTTTAGATGTTTTAGTATTTTTCCTATGTGCGGGTCAAAGAGTTGTATAAGCATGCCAAATTTCAACTCTCCAGGTTTAGCCGTTTGGCTACAATTTTTACCGAACAGACAGACAAACAGAGAACGACAAAATGACGGTATAAGGGTTTTTTGGTCATACCTACAAAACCCTAAAAATGAATATATACTAATTTTCATTTACCTGAGTGTAAAGATCTGTGGCCATCCTGGCTGCATCAGCAACATTTCGGCAGTCCATCAACCAGAATCTGGCAGATACTGTTGTTGTAAAAGCTACACAATCTTTCACGAATGTCAAAGGTGTGGACCCTGTGACATCTTCCCAAGCTGCCCGGTTTTGTCCTCCTGATATAACAGTATAGTTAAATCACATATTCAATAATACAATATTAACCTAACAGTATGTGTAAGTGTAATTTCAGTTTCAGAAATACTGACGTCCCAATATAAGATGGTAAGTATTTCTAAAGTTATCTTACACGATTAGATATTTATATTACCTCAGTAGCAAATGTTTACCGTGCTAAAATAAAACAAGTAGCTGAATATACTTTATATACCTAATCGTGTAATCATGAACCACTGAAATTACATTGAATGTTTAATGTAAAATGTAAGTATTGTGTCAAAATATAGCGCGAAAAACAAGTAAATAAATAAGAAGCTAACTGTTTCGTGCCCATTTCATTAATGTTACCAATAGCTATGAATATCTATTTACTGAACAAAAAAAAAAAAAAATCATTTAAAATTAAAAATGTCTGCCTTAATAAATTCACGTGAATCTAAGTTAACCAAATATTTTAGAGGCATATCCCGCATTTTGTATACTCACAATGCGAATAGTCGTTCATTCGTAAAATTTTCCATTGCTCAGTATTCGAGATTTTCGAGAGTATGCGCCTTCAGATTACAAGAGAGACAGTCCGTCTGATATTCTTCCCATATGAGGGATCTTTAGAAAATACTATTCGTATATATAGGCCATTGCATCGCCAATGTAGCAAAATCGGAACTAACCAAATAGACAATAACAACTTTTTGACATATGGACAATAGGGGAAACTTCCTAAGTGCCCTGACATCTGGTGGCAATTTGTGAAAGATACGAAAGCCACATTGTTTTGTTTTGTTCAATGGAGAAATACGTATTTTTTTGTTGCTTGTGTTTTATTTTTGTGTATCATGGAAAAAAACAATCAATTTTGTTGTGCGCCGCAATGTAAATCGTGAATAATGAAGAATCCTTCTTAAACATTCCATAATTTACCTAAATCGAAAAAAATATCAATTGAAACGACGTTTGGAGGCAGAGATATTAATTTCTACTAATATATTTACCATATTTTAGTTGTTATTATATTGACACACAGTCAAAAAGAATTAAAAATACAATGAAAAACTAAAAATATCCTTGAAATTTCTTTAAAATAGTATATTATTACATATCTTGTAAATCGTAGATTACCTTTAAATTAAAAATAAAAAAAAGCTCGGAAAACAGGAAAAATACAACTCGTGTTCATTTTCACCATGTAAACAAATACACGAATAACAGTTTAATGTGGCTTTCGAGTGTTCCAGCTTTGCCGCATACGGCGCTGCGATCTTAAAAAGTTTCCCCTATACGTTCTAATTTGACATTTGGAAAGAATTTATTAATATTTTTGTCTTGATTTGTGTTTTCTTAATAAATATTACACTTATGCCAAACAGATGCAAAATCAAAAAATTCATACAAATATAATACGTGTATCAGAACAATAACTAACTTGTCTATTTGGTCAGTTCAAAATACTTCCGCC
Organism: Liopterus haemorrhoidalis; assembly: GCA_963971575.1. Classification (NCBI taxonomy): domain Eukaryota; kingdom Metazoa; phylum Arthropoda; class Insecta; order Coleoptera; family Dytiscidae; genus Liopterus; species Liopterus haemorrhoidalis. The sequence continues at coordinate 23,034,348 of OZ020620.1, forward strand.
AGATAGTCTCTCTTCTGATCATTTGCCTATACACTTGTCCGATTGGCCTAAGCTCTGTCTTTAAAACTTTATTCTAGTAACTTTATGTTTCTAACTAAACTAAAATTACAAATAACAATAAAAATTTTAATGATTTCTAAAAATTCAATATGTTTATGAAAGGCATATCCCCTTGGCTCCCTACATTTTTATGCAACCTGTGGCCCGTGGGATGTATGAGGCCCGCCCAGTGATTTCATGCGGGCCACCAGTAAGAAAATATTATTTTTCTTATCCAGCATAGCGAACATATTACCGCCGCGCCGCTTAAGGTTTCTTACACACTAGTCGTATATACCGTCATAAATACGTATAAACCTGTGTAAAGAAGCTCTTTAGTAAAACATAGGATTGAAAAAATTAGAAATTGCAAAAGGAAATATGGCCCGCTAAATAATTTTATTACTGAATACGTTCCGCGACGGAAAATGACTGCTCACCCTTGTTGTATAGGTAAATACTGCAACTATCAATTAATTTCCTGCAATTCCCCTACTAATCTTCCACTAATCTTCTGCTTTTGCAATCTACGCTTTGTTTCTTTAATATATTGTACGTACACGTGCCATTTCGAATTTATTTTTATCAACTTCAATATTCATATAACAATTATAAGGCTATTATATGTACATCATATTTCAACTGTCATCAGTTCTTACGAGAAACTTATAGTGCTGACCAACCATGTCATATTTTAACCGTCATTAGTTCTTACATGAAAATTATATGCTGGCCAAAAACTTCAATAAAAAAATACGGTCATGAAAAAAGAGAGTATTCGATTGCCATATTCCATAGAGCCAGGCCGCGAATCATCATATTATTCAAAATCAGCATTAATAAATTTTATGTTAAGTTCATTCCATCCCCTAAAGCTACTAACAACAAATTTTTTAAAAAAAATAATAATAATAATAAATTAATACCAATAAATAAACAAGAATTACTATAATGAACTTTAGAATAAATTTGATTTAACATTAATCCTAAAACCCTTTGAAGATATATTAGATTTATTAGATATAATAAACAAATATTGTTACATTCAATACATTATAATAATATAAGAAAGGTAGATGAAACTTCAATAATGAATATTCGATCAATTTTCAATTAATATAAGCAAATACTTTTTATTCAGTTAAATATATTTTTATTCGTAACTGATGAAATAGGGCATAAATAATTTAAAACAAACATAATCTGCTGAGTTTGAAAGTGATCTGTTCTTGTATTGTTTGTCTATGTGTTCAGTTTTTATAAAAAGTGTCAAATGAAAAGATCTAGGTAATAACAAATATGTGTTATTTTGAATATACTATAAATTAATATTTACATATACATTAAATATAAAACACACTATTTAAAATGTAATAAAATTAGTTTACAAAACATAACTGTCTAATTTGTGATTATATATATGGGAACAAAATTTACCTGATTTTGTTCCTGCACAGAAGCATGGGTACAAACACAAAAGTTTGCACCAGTTATATGATGTATGAATGTTATACAAGCAATGAAATAGATCATGCACTATGTAGGGTTGCCAACACTCACATATTTGCCACACTTTTCAACACAGTAAATATAAGAATAATATGTTAGTATTTTACCTCGTTAAGATCAAAATTGTTTTTAAAAACCACAATGACAGGGAAAGATTTGCTACGACTGCTCGTCGCACTAATTGTTCAATTCTGCGAGAGCTAAATATACAACAGATCCTTTCATCTATAGTTTACGATCAAATTCGATATTTCGGGTACATCATGCCGTAACAAAGGACTAGGGTGGCTAATTGTTGAGGGTAATAATGTACAGGGGAAGAGAGCTTGGGCACACTCTTCAATTACAATCCACTAACTAAAATTCATTTTTTTATAAATACAGGCAATACCAGTAAAAACCCTATATAAAAAGATATGCAAACTATAGTTCTATCTATTTTTCATACATTAACAAAAAATATTCATTAAAAATGTATATAGGAACGTACATTAAAATATTAATGTTTTTAATATTTAAATATTTACGCTATCAATGCAATATAAAGAAATTTGTTTAGTATTTTCGTTGTGGTTTCAGTGGTACAGCTATAGGTGAACATTTTGTGTAATTATTTATTTGGCTAAGTCTTTTTAAGAATTCCCCAACATTTTTTTGGAATTCATGTACGGCGAGTTCCCTGGCCATAGTAAAATAAGTATTCTTTGCTCTTGTAAGATTTAAAAAAATAAATATTGCTGTGTGACAATGTGCTCTATCTTGCATAAACACTTTGTAACTTTGGAATAAGTTTTGTATCAAAAACATTTTGTATTGGTTTTGTCGCATGGTGCTTTTAACAACGTATAAGCGGCTCATTCTCTTCCCACTTACCACAGGCCGTACAATAACTGATACGGGATGCATAATAGTCTGAATAATGTAGTCATGATTACGTTTTTCATTTGGTCGTCTCTTAACAAATTGACTGACCTTACTCATTATCCTGCTTTTAATAAAAAAAAAAAAAAACAGCAGCTGCTCTTTATTTTTACAACTAACAAAAAAGCATAGAATATGTTTAAAATTTATTATATGTCTCCACTAAATAATCGGCATTTTAATGAAATAGAGATAAATTAAGTATTAGTCAAATTGAAGTCAAACTCACAACCGGTGGTGTAACTTCATATTTTGGTCTCCCCCACCCCGCAGTATTTTTTTGAGTCCCCTAGTAGGTTTGCTAATTTGTCCAGAGACATCAACAACAAAAGTGGTACGATGGGTCCCGAATTGGCTTGCCCCACCTAATATCCCTGAGAGGCAACTTGCTATACGAACGACTGCCTTGGATTAAGTAGAAGGTAAGAGCAATAAGAGCTAACCAGGAAAAAAGTCACGCATTGCCCGAAGTAACACTGGTATCTCAAGAGGAAAAATGTGGCCAAACACAATAAAAGTTATCATGTAATCAATGGCGTAAATTCTGCCTATTCAGTAAAACGGGTTTACTTTTTGTTTTTATACTCTCCAAGTCGTTTAGTTGACTGGGGAAAGAGAAAGATAGAGACAGGAGGGAAGAGAGATCCCATTTAAAAAACTTAGAAAAATGTAGAAGCAGTTAGATGCTTTCCAGTCGCGTGATTTGCGAACTTAACCAAGCACTGACTGCTGATATTGACATTCTGAATGTGATATAATATCACTGTATCCTCTTACAGTATTTTCTACAAAATTTTGAATACAAGGAATAGTCTGTCTTGAACTCCTATCAATTTCATCAGAACTATTACTACTCCTATCAGAACTATTCGATGGTAATATATCGTTAATTGCAGGATATACTAAATTACAGATATATCAATATTAAATATTCATAATCTAGAGTGAAATGTACTACAGAAACTTCATTGACATTTTTAGATTATCTATCGTATTTTAATATTGCTTCAATAATAAAGCTTTGGTTCAATATAACCTTAGATAATCGGAACTGATATTTTACTTACAAAAGACGTAGGCTTATAACCTATGCTCGAATAACGCATAGCCTAGAAACCAGCTATTATTGTAAAGTGCTCATAGACGAAAAACAGACTATTTTTTGGTTACGAGGACAATTTTTTTCCCTCATAGTCCTCAAAGGCGTACATAAGTAAAGCAAAATGTCATACTTGATATTTGGAAAATGACTTTAAATTATTACGCAGAGGCTATGACTGCAACTGAATTTAAATTGAAATTATCATTATGCTGATGAGATATCGAATCAAAACTTGTTACGACCGTAACGCTCTTATATCTATTTGGAATGTTACTAATTAAGTAATAAAAAAGAATTATAAATATTGTAAACACAATTAAGATACAATCATTGTGTCCATCATCAATTATATGTATAACTATGACCATTTCATAATTTCCGTTGAGCGCAGATGGTCACCGTCGCTGTGCGCCAAAAATTTTAACTAACTATACTTTTAGTCGATTTGTTCTACAGTTTCATTATTTTTTCATAGTTGGCAACCCTAAGTAACAGACATATGTAGCTATTTAGAACTGTGTCTATTTTAAAACACACATGTGATAAACTATACTAACAATTATTCAATCGATAATTAATTTTACTTACACATAACTAAGCAAAGCTCAAGATTTTTAAAATATCTGTTAATTCAATCAATTATTTATATCACTAAACTAAATTTAAATTTAAGTTCAAGTTAATAGACAGATCTAGTATGAAACTATGTATGTACTCAAGTTTATTTATAAGTTCCTAAGGATTTAAATTAGATGAAGGGAATAAATATTATTATTATTTATAAATATTAGAATGATAAAAAGTATTTGTGCTTCATATGGTAAATCAGTGGATCTGAACCGAAATTACGACAGTTTTAAAATATTATAATTTGTCCATACTAAGAATTGCAGTCGTTGATAGAAGAACGAGCTGATTCTCCCAAGGTTAGCTCTATGTTGCCCGTTAAAGTGTGAGTCAAAGCGTAGAGCGTAGATTGTTTCATTTGTGCACCGAAAGGGAAAACCACAAACGTTGTGTACAAAGAAGTTCTTTAGACATGTTAAGAATTATTAAAATACATGATTACTATTTTATAATCAACTTAATTGACCTTATTCTGTGCGAAGAATGTATATTCTGCGGATATTTGTCAAATGTATCAAGTAGTGTTGCTCAAATACTTTTTAACATTCTAACGAAGGAACCATTTTAAGTGCAGTGCATCTACCACACCAGTTAGTAACAAACATGTGTAGACTAAAGTAGGGTAAGTTACATACCTGTAATTGAACACAGAAGTCGTAAGGTGGGCGCGCTGCCGCTGTACTGGTTGATCATGCCTTGAGAGTGAGCCCTGGGTGCCGGCATTGAGAGTGTGATCGCTTTGTGGAACTTCCTTCTGCGGGGTTCTACAGTCACCACTGGAGACACAGCAACTCCGTGACCCAGGAGTTTGGCTACTTGCTCTGGGTCTATCGGTTGTGCCTGGAAGAAAAAAATACCGACATTAAAAAATTTTAAATAAAATTTTGACTGATAATATTTAGATCGTTATTTAAATTTTTTAATACAATCATAGTGGCGGTGGGGGTGTTTCAAGTTTAAGTGAACTAATTTAAAATATGAATTCTAGTCTCTAATTTTATTACATATTATTATTTGGTGTTTGTCAGGTCTTGACACACTGTCCACTAGTCGCAAACTTCAGTAACCTTTTGAGCCACACCATGCTAGAGACTAATGGAGCTAAATACACACGGCTGCATCCCAAACCCTGGCGATATGTAGAGGCGGAAATTACGTAAAATTCAATACCCGTAGTGATACAAGCAACACTGCTTTCTGCATCCTGCAGATCAAAGAGGTGGTAGACGATCTGCAGGCGGGAATGGACTCGATTTCCATTCAGTAGGAGGCTTTCATACCACCCCAAAATACCAACTATCAGTACTACAAGCTTAACTTTATACTCTGGATAGTTTTCTGCTCATACAAGAGGTCCATATACTTGGACCTCTTTTCCTCCTTCTTGAGAAAGTTATTCTTCTCAGAAGGATTTGAAATTTCAGTCACGAATATCTGGTTGGTCTCCATGTCCAGGAGGGTTATGTCCGGCTTAGTGGCTGTCAGTAACATCGAGATGGGGAAGCAGTAATTCCAATAAATGCGGTACTTGGAATTTTTCACCACCGATTCTATGTCAAATTCTCCATTTCATTCTTTTTTTTTTTTCTTCTATGCCATCTTCGTGACGAAAATTTGTTAACGGCCTGGCAATTTATGGCATTGCTCGGGGAAATATGTCAGCAGTTTTTAGACCTAACCACTGTTTGAGACGCTTCAGATACGATGTTTTTCTATTTCTCATTCCTTACAATATGAAAAGCATATTTCCTAAAACATATTCTTCGCTGTTTTGGTTTTCTTTCTTTTTACCAGGATCTCTGTTTAATTTACCAAAAATCAAACATAACATTTAATTCATTTTTTTTCTTACATTGTAAAAATGAAACATTCTAAAGTGACGTCAATGATGTTCTAATTAACATTGACGTCATATGTTATAATTAATTGTACTTTATAATTTTAATAATATTTACATGAACAATATTGTATATATATTGTGATTTTTTACAAATAAAATTAATATCAACCAAACCCTGTGTTTACTCCACAACTGCTCTAGACATCCTTGAGCCTAGCCTTAGGGTACGGTGAGTCTGGCTTACCGGTAGTGTACGTAATTCCATCTACAGGGTACGCTGTACCCCAGCTACAACTTAAGCACGTTGTGCTTATAAGCGACACCGAGGCGTTCCGCTACCAGGACGTTCCGCCACCCAGATGTCAACAATTACACGGCTCACCGCCGCACTAGGTATCCACCACACGGATACCGATCACCCACTACGCGGCTACCGAGGACGTCGCCAACTGCATGGTCCCGCCGCCGCACCAGATATCCGGCACGCGGATACCAACTACTATGTGGCTACCGAGGACGTCGTCAACTGCACGGTCCCGCCGCCAACCAGGTACTTCGAGCTCAGGCTCAACAGCCTCTCAGGTACCTCCTATATAGGCCAGCCGCAGCCAGGCAGCAAAGAATCAAAAGGCATTCTGTTCAGTCTCTAAATCAAATTTGTTACTGGCTACCAACACAAAGTCATCTGCATGAAGGATATTGTTATTTATTACCAGATCATTGAGTTCTTCATCAAAGAAGTTTTGTAAGTAGCTATTAAGCAATTAGGGTAACAAAATACATCCTTGTTGAACTCCACGTTGTGAAGTGACATAGGCAGATGAGTTTTAGTGTTTTGACCAATTTGGTTATGGACTCGTTGAATAATTCATGTAGTTCTTGGTTCATGCAAATTCCCCATTCATTCGTTCCTACTTATCACTGGAATTATATTTTACTGCAGCATGATATTGTTGATTTACAAAAAAATACGTGATATATGTAGCATTCAAAATTATTTGACATGTGTTTACATCTGTTTGTGGTACAAATATTCATAATGGTATTTTTGAAAGAAATGTAAATAAATAAAATGATTTTTACCTGTAATCCAACTCTAATTTTCTTGGTAAGCGCACTGTTTGGGAAGACAGCTTGAACCTGCGGTACGGCGCTACTGGAAACAGTACCACCATCGGGCCCTATCGCATGGACCTCCTGTCTCACTCGGGAGACTACCGCGAAGTAGTGAGGGAAATCGCCGGTCAAGATACGAGTAATTCTAGAGGTGTGTAAGTCCTCTATTTGTGACAAATCTACAAAAAAAGAGAGTTTTGATTCATGTTATAATCAATTATCCTCTTTATTATAATCCTTCAAATTACAAAACGCAGTTTTGTAAAGAACGTAAAATTGGATAAAGGTATACATAAAACAAATGCTTGATGTGTTTCACCAATTTTATTATATCTTACTCTATGCTAGTTATGCAAGTGTTATGTCACTGCCAAGAGTTTATCGCAAACTAAACTTAACTTTAACAAATTAATTATATTAGTTTCTGTAAATTCGAGAATTATTTTGATGAATGATCAAACCAGGGTTTATTTCTTTTTCCTTATTGGCAAGTGAAACAGTTACCATAACTGTATTTTAAAATTGTATGGCGCATGTGCTGTTCTACCGACTCTAATTTGATCGAGAAAAAGAGGCGTCTCGATAGTCATGGAATACATTTATTTTTAAGTTAGTATGGAATTGTACAATTAACATTAAAAAAAAATCAAGGTCTACTAGACGTTCTTTTTTTCGATCATATTGTACAATAAATTATAAATAAATAAATTTTCTTACCATCTCCCTCGAAACTATGGTTTAACACATCTTGAATTGCTTCTTCACTGGACTCCAGCGTATGTTCCCTCCAGGTTTCTCCATTATCAGACCGTAGAACAACAATCTCTCGTTGTTTACCACGTAGAGAGGCAAAGTGTGGTACTTCTAAAATCACAGGTCTGAAAAGTAATAACGAAATAATTATCAATTGACCATATAAGTAACTACGTCACAAAATAGGATTAAGTGCTGCCGCCTCGCGGTTAGTTTCCTTTTATTTGAATTTAACATGTTTTTTTTTTTAATTGTATTTTGGAAGTATAAATTAAGTTTTTAAAGTAAGAAAATGCTTCATATCAAAACTACAAGTCAATATTTACTAATTAAATTTTTTATTTTATACATTATAATTTAATATGTCATTATTTTTGCAGAACAATATTATTTTGGAGGTTAATTTTGAATTTTTTTTAATTTAATGGCCTTTGCTTAGTTTTTAATTGAGAAAATTTCCATGCCTGACCGAAAAATTTACGTTAATAATCGTTTTTATGGCAAGTAACATAGCAATATGTCTGTTTGCCATTTCTAAATAGTTTGAAGGAACAACATATTCTTATTTTATCCCTTATTGATTTTCATTTTCATCGGTCAAAAAACGAAAAAAATTTCAATTAAGAATTTGGCTGTAATGGTTCGAATTTGGAGCAAAACAATACACCATTATGCATTCTGAAACTAAATATTACTGTTTACTTAGTTTTAATAAAATATATTTCGATTTTCATATTATTTAAAAACGTTACCTATAAATTCATCTTCGAAGTTACATACATGTTTATAAAAACATTATTCTATAATATAAGGGATATCTGAACTGTATATAGAGTCCATTTAGGATTACAATGAAATGACGTCACACTTGGTTAATTTAATTACCAATTTCAAAATGAAATGTACCCAAATTTTTAGCACTACTCAGTTGTTACATTTGTCATTTATAATTTTTCTGGAGTGGTATCTTTTTGCAACGTTGCCAATTTTCCTGTCGCATTTGTTTGACGTTAGAACGTTCGTGATGTTCTGTGGTTAGAAGTGAGGTTATGCTTACGTTTAATTTTGAATTTTACCAAATATTATTATAATAAAATTTCTGAAAGCTCTTAGTAGCCGCACCCAAAGAAGAGCGAGATAATGGTGGGCCATTAATAGATCTGAACTGTGTAAAAGATGTAAGTATTATATTTTGTTTATATCTGTGATCTATTCACTTGACTATTTTTCGCAAAATAATTATTTATTAACATAGTAGTGAGTTGCTCCAGCATTAGACGTCAGCATTTGAAAAATTAATAAAAATGCAGTACAGCAATCTAGAGGTGACATGGTCAGTCACTCGAATAATAAACGGACACATACTAAATCTGTGGTAGAATTAGATAATTTTAAATCAGTTGGGTACGTAATGGAACTTCCCCAAATCGTTCTGAAAAGAATAAAATTTCTTAATAAATATATGAAATTAAAAGAGGAAGGAATCTACAATCTATGTATGAAACCTGTATTTTCAAAGATGGGAATGTTTATCATTCTTCGCAAGTCTAAGATCTGCGTGTAGGCTATTTAATAACATTTAAGCGGAACTAAATGTAATATAATTTTCTTAAGTTGTTACTAGCTAACTTTTTATATATTGAAGTGGGCTTTTACTGTACAAAATGATCAAAAACTTCAATCAACCAGTAAAAGTTATTAGATTTGAAAATCTTGTTCTACTTAAAGCAAAGAAACCGACTTTAGTTAGAAGTTAGAAATCTTAAAATTCTGATTTGTTCATCAGAATAAGTTAGTAATTCATATTTTTATATTTGTATGTTTTATATTTTATTACTATACAGTTGACGACAATTTTCAATTTGTAGTTTGGCATTCATTAAACTCCTGAAGATGTAGATATATCCACGAAACTAGTCAAGAAAAAACACGTGTTTCATTTAAAAACACCTACAACTTACCACCAGATGTCCCACACGACACCAATTAAATCACAGTATTGGCGGTGACTATGGACCTAACGATCCAATTTATCTAATGTTCGTTTATTTAATAATTCTAAAAGGAGTAGAAATGTTTGATACAGCCTTCTACAAATAGATAAAATTATATTGTTTTGTTTTACTCCTCAAATTAATGATGATGCCTGATTATATAAATACCAAATTCATTATGAAATTTCCCACGTTTCGTAGTAAAATAAATATAAAAACTGAATTTATCAAAATCGACTGCAAAAAAGTTTGCTAACAATAGAATTGGGTATTTTTTTTTTTTTTTTTGAATTGTTACCATTACGGAGCTTGTAAGGAATATATTTAAAGTACTTACCCTAAAAATTTAGCCCCGACAGGTCCAAGTTCAAGTACTCTGCTGGCTAAAGCTTCACCTTCCATCAGTGGTGGAGGATATGGGGTACGTTCAGGTCGTACATAACGGCAAGTAATACGCATAGGTGCAGCAGCGCATCTCGGTGGAACTATGACTCTTACACCACTGTGTCTGCATCCTCTCATCGCTCCGCCCCTCGCGTCCACCAAGAAGGATACGAGGAAACTGTAAAACACACGATTGGATTAGAAACAGGTGATGACTAGTATTATTTTCCAACAACTTAATATTAAATAATTGAATTTAATAAACTATTATCTTCTTAAGCATTCTTTATGTATACGTACTTTATATTGTGAAATAAATAAGGAGGTTACAGCTAAATAAATTTGAAGTAACAGTCAGATATTTATTAACAGTTTTAGCATGTTAATATTCAGAATGGTTAGATCTCATATTGACTGCGGCAATACTTGTGCGAATTAAGACAGGTAAAGAGAATAAATAAATAAATAAATAAATAAATAAATAACATAAATTCCACAGTATTTCCGAGTCATCCAGTCCTACATATTATTCAAAACACAAACAAGAGAGGCTGTATCGCATGTATTTACTTGTTGAATGCCGAGAGTATTATCGACATAAAAAAAATTGAAAAAATTTAAACAAATTTCAAAAATGTTTATAATTCAATATTTTATAACATGTCTAGTATTGTAGTTAAGTTTGCAGATTGTGTGCTGCTTCCTGTAGATTTTTGTGCGATACAAGGATAGCAGTATCATCAGCTTTAGTAGCGACTACATACATAGCCCGCTACATACAAGCATGTAAGTCGGCGAACTTGGCTTGAATAGACCAATAATAAGTTTCAGACGGATAGGACGAAATGTTAGTTTTTGTATAATCTTGCGTTTAAAAATGCTCAGTCTGACGTTTAAATTGATGTTTAGTCGATCATCACAATACTTGCCGGTAATTTTAGAATGATCTAGTGCAGTGTTGTCCTTTTACGGCCAGCGGGCCAGATGCAGCCCGATAATAAGTTTTAAACGGCCCGCAAGAAATTTGTCCCTTCAACCTCAAATGATTTTCGGAATTTCACTTCTCAAGATTAAATTTTCACTTAAAATGCTAGAAATAATAGTTATTTTTTAAAAATAATTTATAAAAAATATTTTTTAATAATCAGATACTTCATTTATGAATGCTTAAAAGATAACAGCTGATTATAATGTATAATATAAAAATAAATCATATAATAAATTTGAGTTGTATTATACAATTATTTTTGTTATTAATTTATTTGTGTTATATTTACTTGTGTTTTGTAAATTGTTATGTTTAGAAATAAAAAATGCAGCCAATTCTAGAAAAAAACTTAATCGTAGGTACTGATCTAGTTCAAAAGATTTAAAATTATTTCAAGAAATGTATAAGACAACCGTTGCAATTAAACTATTTATGATATAATTTAAGACGTAGTCTTTCAATTTTCTTAAAAACATTAGTAGCCAGTCGCTAAAGCACGAAATAAATGTTTTACCTCCAGTTATCTCTAACTCAAGTTAAAATAATAGGTTTTTTTACGTTATTTAACTAGAGTTAGGCTTAAAACTGCGTTCACAACTCTAAAATTAGTAGATTATACGCTGTGATTTGTACACTGTTGACTGTCACTAACAAGTTTGTTATATGGTAACGCAAGCGACGGTTCATGGTTCTAAATTTGATGGACTATGCTTTGTCGACTGTAGACAGTTTTCCAAACTTTATAGTTAGTGCGCTGTTTTAATGAGACATACATATAAACACACATTAGCTACATAACCTAAGAAATCAGCTGTGGCCACCACAGGACCAACCGCCATCACAAAGTACTTGTTTAATTTATGCTGTTTTATCAAAAAATGTCTCAAATAAAAGTTGTTAGTTATTGCATTTATAGCAACTTTTGTTAAATACATTTTTTCGGAATATTTCTCTGTTGAAAAATCTTAAAACCGACACGAGTAAACTCCCATTTCTAGTAAACCGATTTTTACCAAAAGTTGATCAACTCGTGCCATTGATGTCAAAGGCTTAAATATGAAGTTTTATAAAAATCCTTTCAGCCGAATTTGCTCTGCATGTATACACGGAGCGACAGACAGACAGACCGACAGACATCATGCTAAAAATAGTCAAAACGTTATGTAGGGACCTCAATTCGTGGAGACCCATCGAAATCTCGAAATGTCAAAATCGGTATGATCACAATACCTCCCTTATATATGTTGGCGGTCAGTAAAAATACTGTCACATATTTCAAGAAATTTCGGAAATCATTAAACGAAAAAGAATTTCTGTAATTAATAATTTTGCTATTAAAATTTGGTAAGAAATCACGATCTCGCTGAAGGGGGGTTCGTAAAGTCACATAAATGCATTTATTCCTTTGTAGTTGGTTTGAAAAAAACATAAAGGTCACAACATTCGTTACGCATTCATTTTCATAGCTATGAACGCTGTCATTAAGCGTTAAAACTGTCTATTAAATTTATCCACAACGCACAGCGTATAGTTAACTAATTTTAGAGCTGTTAACGCAGATTAACTCATAAGTCGACGTAAAACAACATACATAAACATCATTTTAATTCGAGTTAGGCATAACTCGATAATGTTAACAACAATAATTAACAATTAACTATAATATAATAACAATTAACAAATTAATCACTAATTGTCGGTTGCTAAAGAACGAGTTAAGTGTTTTAACTTAAGTTATGCCTAACTTGAAAAGTCAAAACAACATACAAAAACATATAATTTTAACTTGAGTTAGTGAACTCGAATTAAAACTGTTAACTCGTCCTTTAGAAACCATTAGACGTATTATTAATGGCTGACTAGATCAGTAATTTTTAGGTAAATAATAATATTACCAATACATTGTGATACTTGGTATGAAACTCAACTAACAACTATCATGAACATTGTTTACTTTTTCTTGACTTTTTCATTATCTTTTTCTCTACTAAACCTATGTAAGTGACATTTATGTCTTTGACAATAAAAAACAAGAAATGAAACAATAATATAATAAAAATACCTTCACATAGATCGAAATCTAAATGATTAAAATTAGAATAAACAAATATTCAATTACATTACATTAATAAAATACAAAAATTTCGAAATGGTACAATCCTAACAGAATTAACGGAGATACTTTTTCATCCATGCAGTGGAACTAAAAAAAATGTACATAAATGGCATGGCAGGAGAGGCAGATGACTTTTTTCTTTTTAGAATCTAAATTAAATAAAATACAGCGGTTTTCTTAATATACGAGGAACATTCAATTATTAAAGAGACAAATCGATGTAGAAAAAAGAACAAAAAAAAAGGTTTGTAGGAGTTTGGTACTTTCATGACTTTAAGTTGGCATCACTGGGATGAGCTAAGAATACCTGACGGATAAAAATTGTTTTGTTTATAACCTCAAAATTGTATTTAACGATGGCGTGTCCGCTTGAAGTTTCCACATTAGTTGAATAACATTAAATGATCCGGTTTTTGCTTTCTGAAGGTGAAAAACCGGCTAAAATCTTTTCTCGAATGATTTTACAGTATGGTGAAGGTTGTATGAATCGCGGAAATTTTTATATGTGGGTAGAACAGTTCAAAAATGGTCGAACCTCAGTGACTAACGAGCAACATTCTGGCCGGCCAGTTGAAGTGTCAACCCCTTTGCTTGAAATCCACATTGACGACATTATTCGTGAAGACCGACGTATTACTGTTAAAGATATAGCAAAAAAAAAAAGTTGCAGTAAGTGTTGGCACAGTTCATCACGTTACCATTGACGAGCTTAAGTACAGCAAAACAAGTGCAATGTGGGTCCCAAAACAGTTAACGCAACAACACAAGAAAACAAGACGCAAAGTGTGTACAGACTTGAAAGAACGCTATGAAAGGGAAGGTGACCCTTTTCTAAACAAGATTATAACGTGTGATGAAACTTTGAAACAGAATCCAAAAGACAAAGCATGGATTGGATGCACACCAGCTTATCTGTTCGAAAGAAATTCAGAACGCAAGCATCAGCGGGAAAAGTCATGTAGACCGTCTTTTACCGTACAATAAACAGTGCCTACAACTCAGACATGCTGATGAACAAAGTAAAGCTAGCAATGAGAGAAAAACGTCACGGATCTCAAAGAAAAGGCATGATATTGCAACACGACAATGCTCGCCCTTATGCAAGATTGAATGGAGCACCCCCAGATAGGGCAAAATTTCAAGTGAAGAACTAAAAAAAAAAAGATCCTCACTTTAACCTTGGCGCCCCCTGGCATCAAGCGCCCTAATGCCTTGCATTACCGTAGACTGCGTTCCTCCGGCCCTGGTTGGAAGATACTACCTCATCATCCCTACAGTCCAGATTTGGCTCCTTCTGGTTTTCATTTTGTTTGGTCCACTCAAGGGGCTTCCTTGAGTGCACCAAACAAATGAAAACGTGGAAAAAAGTTCAGCGACAACGAGGAAGTCAAAGAATTTGTGGGAAACTGGCTCAAAGCTTTCTTTACATCAGGTATAAAAAAAAAAAAAACTAGTTCATCGTTGGGACAAGTGTATTAATATTCGTGGGGATTATGTTGAGAAGTAGTAAAAGTCTCATTTTGTAAAAATACACTGTTTTTTTTTTTTTTTTTTTTCTACATCAATTTGTCTCTTTAATAATAGAATGTCTCTCGTAGAACACCATTTTAATACACGAAAGAGGTATATTCGGCCTAAAAACGGACATGTGGCAACCGTACATATAACTTATTGTCGTATCCCATTTTTCTTTTGTCAATATACCACATTATGTTTTTTTTTTTTTAATTATTTATTTTACATCGGCCTATTTCTGCAACGAGGCTAATCGCCGATGCCAGGGGGCGAGCTCCTACACCTGGATGAGGGGTGAATGATTGTGAAAATGAGAGTAATGTAAACATATTATTCTCGCCCGAATAATATCACCGACGGAGAATCGAACTGCCAACCACAGAATCCAGACTTACCAGTCCAAACTGCTGCGATTTAGTGCGCTCGACCACTCCGTCGGCTTACCACATTATGTGTATTATAATATACGTATTAAAAATTACTCGCTATTTTTCCTTGAATCTCGAACAAACAGACAGACGGACAACTCTTAAATTCACTGGAAACGTGTAGAAACGAGGTACGAGAAAAAAAAAAAAAAAAAACAGGTAACCCCCAATTTTATTATACAGATGTTTTTTTTGCACTTTTCAACACATAGCAATCAGAAATATTATCCGATAGATGTTCCATTGTCTGCCATTTGTTGGTATTGACTTTGGAAAACTGAAACGTAAAAATACCGGTTATAATTGGTATTTTGTTAAAACTTAGGTACTAATAAGAGTTAAAGTTTAAATATTCTAATAGTTCTGTTAGAATTTTTGCCATAAACGAACAAAATCTTATAGTATTATTATTTGGGAATTCTAATTTTAGACACTACGAAATGTCCCAAAGTCTTAAACCAGGGATATAATATAGTATAGTGTGAAATATATCACTTTTGCTGGCATATTTTTTATATTATCCAGTCCGGTATATTTGTCAAAAGTGTTTCACAATGTATTGAAAACACAAAAATATACACAAGTAAATAAATTCAATAAATCATGCAGTGCTAAATTAATAACAATTATATTTTACCATTCCTTAAAATATCTTCTAATAACTAGTTTAATAATGTTAAGCTGAAATGCAAATTTAATTATCATCCATGCTCACAAGACATTATACAACATCAGTGCATAAAATAAAATCAACAAATGAATCTAATTTACAATCTGCGACGATACTATACAATTTAACTTACTTCCTCCAGTTCGGAATTCTGTAGCGTTTTTACAAAACGAAAAGAACATGAAATGTTGTTAGTATACAAAAATGGAAAAACAATACTATATGTACAAAATTCTGTAATACGATAATATGATAATACGATCTAATACAAACTTTTCAGATTCAGAACAACGGAAAATCATAAATCCACCAACTGAAATAATTTCGGAAGTGATTTAATGTATCACCCATACAATTTTCCGCAAGTAAGTGCTGCAAAGTATACATCGAAAAATAATAATAATAATAATAAATTCAATATCAGTAGTATAAAATCGGCTGATGTAAATTCGGTCAGCTGAACGATGCTATACGGCCCACCAATAAGAAAATATAATGTTTACTTTTCTTATCCAGCGAAACCAACGTAGTATTGCAACGCATTATCGCGCTATTGTAAGCTTCTTGCGCACTAGGCGTATTTATGTCGACGTAAATACTACGAAGATCATAAAAAATTGATGTGAAGTGTGAATTTTACCACATTTCAGGGTTTCGCAGGTATATAATAAGTAAAGGCTACATGCTGAGTGTGTAGGACAAATTTTGCTTTGTAGTAACCGCGGCAAAATGAACGTTACTTTTAAAATAATTTATCGTCTGTTAATCAAAGAGCTTTAAAACAAATTTTTTGTTAAAATATTTTTTTGTTAATTTTAATTCGAATACCTACCTAACACCATTATTTAGGTTTCTAAATATGTGCAGTATTTTTTTTTTTTTATATATATAGCAAGGTTCATTAAGATTTTGAAAATTGCGCCTATAGATTCCATTGGTTAATTTAAGTCATATGCTCCGCCCCTCTGGTTTCGTATACTTGACACATAGAATGAAAATTCCAACAATTCCAACTGGTAATTAAATTTACGCTCTTAAAAATTAAATGCAACCTTTGCCAAAATATAACTAGAATTTTGACAAAATAATTGAAACAAAATTAAAATGAAAAAAAAAAACAAAAAAAAATTGTCTCCTCTGACTGGGAGCGAACCCTAGTCTGTTGGGTAGCAAGCGAGCAAGCTAACCATTACACAAGGATACGTCTTCTAGTATAGTGTGTTACATAATTATAACTTTTGTACATCGTCAACAAAAAAATGCGTTATTTTCCGGAAACATAATCTGATCAAAAATTCCTGTTGTACTATTCCGGTTCACACCAATGTGCATTAGTTAGAATTTTTTCAGATTTTTAGTTTAAACTATCTGGGCTACAGTGCGTGGGACAATTTTGGCAAAAATCGCCTAAAAATAATTTATTTTGCAAAAATTAAATTTTGATCGTTAATCTACGTAAAAAAAATAGTTTTTTTTTCGATGAGCACATATTTGTTAATATTTTTAGGGGCATATATTTTTTAGATTTTTTAGTATTTTTCCTATGTGAGGGCCACAGAGTTGTATTAGCATGCCAAATTTCAACGACGATCCCAGGTATATATTAATAGAAGTGCTAGGTTTTATGTTGCATTAGAATCATAGCATAATAGTAACTGCTGGGCACGTAGTCAGGATGTCCAACAGTGTAACAGTAAAAAGAGTGCTTAGATAGTCCAAAAGATTTTGCGACCAAGGTGAAAATCATTTATCAGATGGGTGGACAACGTACACAAAGATCTGCAAAAGATTAATACTTCCAAAAGTTTGTAAAATGCAATTGATTATATGAACTAATTAATTTTACTATATTAAAATATGTATTAAAATAATAACATGAACTTAAACAAAGCGAAATCGACGTCTCACAGTTTTTGAAAATATATTCAAAGACCTCATTCAAATTATTGGTAAATGGAGAAGTCAAATATAACATACGATATGAGAGGTAGACGATTACAGTAAATAAGACAAATTATAAAAAGATAGATTGATAAAGAGGATCTGGAAAAGATAATTAAACACTCGTCAACCAGTGCGAAGAACTCGGAAAAGATGGTAGAATCAGCTAAACGAATATCAAATAAGTAATGGTATACGTAATATTTGCAAAGAATATTTGGGGCGTATCCAGGATTTTTTTAAAGAGGCGTTGAAATTTGCAATAAGCTACTATAAATTTTATCACAAATTGATTATTATTATAGAAATAAGGAGAAAAATATAGAAAAAATAGATAAAAGATAATAAGCGTTTCGAAAGACTTGATAAAGATTTAATGTAGGACTTATGTGATACAAGTTAACTTGACTAACAGTGGCCAAAGAAGAAATGAAGAGTAAATAAAAATCTTGTACAAACACAATAAATTAAAACAAAAAAGGAACAGAGGCAGGAGATGGTAAGAGACTGGTACCAACTACAATCTGATATCACAAATCAGTTAATACATACATAAAGTGAAAAGTTCACACATAACATGGTCAAATTGATTCTATTGGCATGAGTGTCAGTACTCAGTACCATTTCGTTTAAAGCCGCATTCAGAGCTCTTAAATCAATAGACTGTATATTACGGCTTGTAGTCTGTTGGTTGTCAAAAACAAGTTTGTCATTCAGACCTCTAAATAATAATATGTTGTTCTTTGTCGATTGTGGATAATTTTCAAAACTTATAGCTTCTGAGTTGTTTTAATGAGATAAACAAATAAACACATTGGCTATCTCAGTCTATCAGTGACACCGTAGTTATCGTATGCCTTTACATAACCTAACATAATGTCATCATTAACAAATCTTGCTCAAAATTACAAAGACGGACAGAAAATATGATCAATTTAGGTAATTAGGTTAGGTTTAGTTAGTTAAAATCTAAGACAACAGAATTATAAACATGATAATACATAGAAAACATTTTACGAAGCCATGTAGTTGGTTTAAAGACACACAGATGTCCGACTATTCGTAACCCATTCATTTCTAACTTGCTGTGAACGGTACGTATAACGTTAAAACAATGGATAAAAACATAACTTACAACGTGACAACGAACAGTTTACAACGTGTTAATTTAAATAGCTCTGAATGCGGCTTAAGTCAATTAATAAGTCAAGAGTATATACCTAACCTATTCCTAATATCCTTGAGCTGACAACATTTCGTTTACATGTGAGGCACTCAAGTCTGTATGTTTACAAATCTCGCGAATTGGTGTCTCCACTTCGGAGGATATGTCTGTGGGTTCACTATTACTTATTTTTAGTAAAAGTTTGACCATGCTCTAAGTAAGAATGATCACATTCCTCAATTCTGCAGCTAACTTCAAATTGTAATATTAGCTTACAATCGGCGAATTTCTACTACTATTACTACTTTTACCAAGATTTTACTAACAGAACTTGTCCTGCTTTGACAATTTGACAGAGGCCCGTGAACTGTCGATTTTCATAAAAATTCTCAAAAGGTAAACTTTTGCATAACATATTTTATACCGAAATTCTACAAACAAAACTCTTATTCACATAAAACTAAAATTTTTCCTTGGGGGAAATATTTTATCTGACTAATAAGTTGGCAAATTTGTTCACGTTATTCAGCTTTTCAGTTATCTGAATGATCTTTTTACTTCACACGTTATTCTGAATCTGAATGAGTAAATTATATACAACTTTAAAAACAAAATCATACAAAAATAATCAAAGATGTTAAAATTACAAATTAAATTAAAAATACATCAAATTACATGATATTTACAAAAAATACAAATACAAAATAAGAGTAACAGAATTAAAGTAAAAGTGATATTTTCTGGTAAGGATAGCTCTGATGTTCTCCTATTCTCATTGCATACCAACCACAACCCATTCAAATCATTCAATTGTTTAATATTTTGTTAAAAGTTCCATTATGTTTATTAGACAGAAATATTCACAGAAAAAACCAATGCAGTTGTTAATAATACCTATGAAGTTTGCATTTAAAAAAATATAGAGATAAGGTACCTATCTCTTAAATGTGTTGTTATAATTTCTGAACATTGTATTGTATTATCAGTTATCAGTGGCAGAGCTTACTCTACCTTATTACTAAATAAGGAACCATTACAGTTGCATAAAAAATTATATACATTAGTAATGAAGATATCAATCGGTTTTTGATCGATTTTTGACGAATTTTGAGTATAGTCCAAACTACTTGAGTATAGTAACAGATACAAAATAATAATTTATAAACAATTTTAAAATAAATATTGCAAATAATACATAGCCATAGCTGTTTTTCTTTTTCTAAAGACACCTTGTATAAAAATATTATTATTTAGAAGCATAGCTTTCTCTAATTTAGCTGTAAAATAATGTATAAGATTAGATTGCATAAAAGTTGTTTTATTCTTAAATTATTTTGATTTAAATACTTTTAAGTAGGCGACGCAAGTAAGCAAAAACATAACAAAATAATTTTAAATATCAAGTCAATAAATTTCAGCCAATAAATCAGTCGCTTAATATTTTAGTCGTTTTAATTGTTTACCGACCGCCAACATAATATAAGGGAGGTATTGTGATCCATCGTTAATTTTGACATTTCGAGATTTCGATGGATCTGCACGATTGAGGTCCCTACATAATGTTTTGAATATTTTTAGTATGTTGTCTGTCTGTCTGTCTGTCTGTCTGTCTGGGTCTGTCCGTCGGTCTGTGTACACGTGCAGAGCAAATTCGCTTTTGACATCAATGGCACGAGTTGATCAACTTTTGGTAAAAATCGGAACTAGAAATGGGAGTTTACTCGTGTCGGTTTTAAGATTTTTGCGAATATTTCACAACAGAGAAATATTTCGAAAAATTTTTTTTAACAAAAGTTCCTGTAAAAGCAATAACTAACAACTTTTATTTAAGTTTTGTTTTTCGTTTCTATGGTTATCGTAAATTTTAAATACACATTATGAAATTATCAACGTAATATAATACGTTATTATCTTTTACAATAATAACTCTGCTACTAGAATGTATTTTATACAAGTACTTTATGATGGCGGTCGGTCGTGTGGTGGCCACAGCTAATTTTTTTATATATAAAATATTTTATTGCCAGGCAATTATAGTACAATTATAAAAATAAAATTACATCGTGCTTATACATTATGTATTACTATGTATTCAATTATAAATATATTTAATTATCTTAAAACAGTGTTTAAAACTATATTACCATTCACAGTTTGTAGCGCCGGGAGAAAGAGCAAAACTCAGCACTCTGTTACGATGGTACTACAAAATATGCTTAACACGTTTGTGTTTGTACTTTTTATACTTCAAGCTACTTTTTGTGTGATTCCCTAACTCGGATATTAAACTATTTTCATATATAGCAAAATTGTAATTTTTTCTTTGTCGTTTTATGAATACTAATGTGTATATTCACTAATAAATGCGATATTCAGTTCTTCGTGTATCGTGTTTAAAGGTGTCCATCTAAGGTATTTACCTATGATTCTTAGGCATTTATATTGGATAATCTGAAGTGACAGAATACTGACTTTACTGTGTTGCTCCATACTGACATGGCATATGTAAGAATTGGTATTATACATACTTTATAGATACGCAGATTATTTTTTAAGCTTAGTTTAGAGTGTATTAAACATGATGAACAACTGACACATTGCTTGGAGTGCTTTGTTGCAGGTTTCCTTTATATGTGCACTGTAATTTAATTTTTTGTCTAAATGAATACCCAGGTATTTGACATTTTCGACCCATTCAATTTATTTTTATTCAATTTTTATTTTTGGAACGTTGTGCGTTCTGCGTTTTGTTATTAACATTACTTTGGTTTTAATGGTATTCAGTTTAGCTTTCCATTTATTAAAATGTTTTTCTATGGCGTTTCTTAACCTGATTGCTATCGTATCGTCTCCAGGAACTAGTGTATACAGCAGAGTCATCAACAAAAAGAGCAATATCTGTGTTTTTACATTTAGGAATATCGTTAATAAATAAGCTATAAAGATTTGGGCCTAATATGGAGCCTTGCAGTATTCCGGCGTTGATTATTTTTAGATCTGATCATGACTCTCGGATATGCACTATGAATACGCGATGATGCAAATATGAATTAATTAATTTAGTTACATACCCTAGGAATTTATATTTTATTAATTTGAATATCAGAACGTTTTGCCACATCGTGTCAAAAGCTTTTTCAATGTCGAAAAGAGCAAAACCGGTTGAAAGCATCTGTCGCAACATCACATAACCGAACTAGTTGCTCAGTGAGAGAATGCTTAAGTCTAATTTTTAAATTGATGTCATGCAGTATAATATAGTACTGTACATTTGTTTTGGACAAAATATTTCAACTATAATCATAAATCTCGGCCCAATTTTCCATATTAATATTATTTATAATTATATTATTATAATACCCAGTTTGCATAAAAGTCTTAAAACTAGTTTTAGCTTAGAACTAGTTTTAAAACTTTTATCCAACCGGGCGTAAGTATTTTTGAATATTTTTAATGTGCATGGGATAGGGTCCATTTGTATTTGCCTGAAGATGCTAATAAAATAGCGAAACTAATTTAATGACCAACTCCGAAGTTAACGACTTATATTAAATATGTTCTTAAAATAGGAATCAACTTTTTAAAATTCTGTTGATTAAGTAAAGTGTTAAAATTCTGTGAAAATGAATGTCTAAAATGGAACATGTACTTTAATAATGTTACTTTATACGATTATGATTAGTGTACAAGTGCAGCAATCAAAGTAAGTGCACTGGTGGGTCCCACGACCTGCATTCCAGTACCTGTCTCTCCATAGGCCGGCACCCTGAGCGATGGGACCCAGCTGTTGTAATACACGCTCCAATATGTGCCACTCGCTACTGCAGTTCAAGCCATAACATCGTCACACACAGCACACTTCACAGCTCTCGGGGACTTTGGGAAGATTACGCACTATCCCAAGTTCAGTAAGTAGTGTTTTCTATTGTCTTTTGTTTACTTATTACTTGCATCACGGTTAAACGCAAGTCAAATTTAAAAGATTTGTTAATAACAAGTATCAAACATTAGGGGACATTATCTTTAACAGTTCTAATTAAAATAATTGTTATTAGGTCATTTTTATATGCACAGACCTTAATTAAAATAGAAATAAACTTTTGCAAAAACCATGACAGTCAAACAATAAAAAGTAAAATGCCATAAATTTGTAGTTATTGCAAGTATTTATGAAATAGAAAACACTACCTAATAGGTTGAACATTTTAAAATGGGTACAAGAACTTAAACAATAAACAATTTTATATCATTGGTCAACAAAAACTATTTCAAACGTTTAGGCGGACTGGAATTATCTGTAATTATCATGAAGGCCTCTTTTAAAAGATTGAAGTTGGCTTTTACTAAACTAAATGATCAAAAGCCTAACTGAATCGGTAAATTTTATTAGAATTCAAAATATAAATCCGCTTAAACCAAAGAAAAAGGCTATATGTTGTTTATATTTGTTGAACCACACTATAGGACTATTCTGAACCTTCTATTTAACAAAACGGAGGAGGGAGTAAATGCATTTATTAAAAAAATAAAATCGAACGGCCGAATTTGCTGAATGTTTCATTTTTATTTCCCATGTTTAAGTAACAATTATTTTTTTTAATTTCAGTAAGAAAGTTAAATTAAGGATTTATAAAATAATTCTTTAAATAAACCAAATTAATTTTCTAGCACAAGATAATACTATTTCATAATTAATATAGCATTCAAAATTATTAAAAATATTTATAAAGATTTTCTAGACAAAACTACAGTCAGCGTAAGAAAAATCAGTGAAACATAATAAATCACATTTAATCAAGGAATGAGAACGAAAAAAATACCGTGTCCGTTTTTTACGGATTATCTTATTCCTCTGAAACCGGTTTGAACCCAAATAAAATACCAGTAAAAACCGGTTATACTATATAATATTATTGACAGTTGCATATACATATTATTTATTAACTAATACATAATTAAAATTGCTTCTAAAAATCCATACTTGTCACTGTAAAAAGATAATAATGAAGTTTTAACAATAACACAGTAAAATTACGATGTATCCCAGAATCAGGAGATGTATTTTTATTAATGGGAGCGTGGTACCTAACAATTGAAACTATTCACATTGAAAGGTTCAAAAGAACCAAATTCGCATGTTAATATCTACCTGCATAAGTCATATATAAGAAATTATATAAAATTATATTGTGCTTCTTAAAATGAAACACCTCGAATATATATGATAGCTAATGTATCTACTACAAAAAAAAAATAATAATTTTATTGCCATACCAGGAGAAATACGAAAAAGACTAACATATGGTTTTAACTTATCAGGGTAAATTGATAAATGATTAATTTTTAAACTATGATAATTTTATAACCCACTCTTGTCCCCTTAATTTATTACCTTATGAAAAGGAATTTATCACAGAAAATAAATAAATAAATAAATAAATAAATAAATAAATAAATAAATAAATAATAATAATTCTAGAATCTCCGTATTTTATTAATATGTAAATCAGACACTAAACTGAAGAATATTAAATTAAACCAGTTAAAACCGGTATTAAATATTATTAATCTTGAACAAGAAAAATATATCGTTTGTTCTTTAAAAAATGTCCGTTAATATCGTTATTCCATTTTCGTTCCGTTCTCGGTCCTTATATTTAATCACCTTTTACCTATTAGTGGGTTTCACAAAGTTAAATTGTTGACAATTCAATATAATATTGAGAGACAAGAAATTCATATAAATATATTAATAATAAGTTTGTATTCTGTAAAAAATATATATTTTTTATTTTTTATTTTAAACAATATTAGAAGAAAATAAGCATTAGTATATTGAAGCTTCGCGATTTCTATTAATTTAATGACAACTATCATCATATTTTACAGTTATTAAGTTTATAATTCATAAACGTTGTAAATAAGGACATTTTGTACTATAATTTTATTTCATTCGGTCTGTCTTTTCCACAATACTAGAACCGCCGCTACATACGCATTAAATCTGTTCATGAACTTATTCCTTAAGTGTTGGTACCTCATTAGACACTTCATCCGCGAACAAAGCTAACGTATATTTTAAATAAATAAATAGATAAACCGGTCTGTTACCGGTTCTAAACCCGCAATAACAAACAAATGTTAAAAATTCTTCTGTTTGATGCCTTCATAAGATTTACGTCTATGGACGGAGTCACATTAGCCATAGCCTTGGTACGTCTCTGGCGATTGAATTTTATTAACTTAATTTGTCGCCTCCTTGTTGTGGCGCCTTTGTGTAATGCACAATTTACACACCTGCTTATGGTAGCCCTACTTAACACCGTCTACATTTATAACAAATCCAGTTGATACAATTTAACTAAAATGGCTGGTGTAGAATTTCCTAATTTTACAGACTGTTTCTGAAATATTGATATTTTGCGATTATTGTGGTATAATTTATACAATCACAATAAACAGCTCTGTTTAAATGTTCAACCCATTACGTTTGACACCAACCATGCAGGCTGTTTCAAATTGATTGAACATGCCACTTCGTTCAAATATATCATTTGCCGCATGTGTAGCACTAATTGCGGATACCATACTATATAACATGCTGAAGTTGACAATTATAAGTTACGTTATGCTCAAGAATAAAATAATGTCGTGGCTTAAAACATACTAACTATGCAAATTGTGAAAAGTAAAGGAGAAAAAGAACATTAAATAAACAAGACGCATCGAACTGAAATATTCATACAAGAACAATAGAAGAATGTTTTGATTTGCGTTTGTTTGCGATATCGAAATCAGCTTTTAGATTAAAAACATTGTTTAGTCACGTGAAATTCAATCAATTCCGAACACTTTGTATGGGCCATGGGAACCTGACGTTTTTGAAACGGGTAGTACTCTGTAAGTAGGGGGGGGGTAGAAGCAAGCGGTAGGTTCCATTCCAACCGTCAGTTCGTGCAGTTTAGTGTACATCATGGCTGAATGGGGTGTAAGACATCGTGTGTTTGTGTATGACGCGTTTGTCAAAAACGGTGAATCAGTAATAGCGGCGCAAAGAGCGTTTCGAATTGAGTTTAATGTTGGGCGCCGTGGAAGCATCCCAAGCCGAAACACAATTCTCAAATGGGTCAACGACTTTCGAACAAGCGGGAACATCATGAATAAAACTCATGACCCGCTCGTACGGTACGGACCCCCGAAAATGTGGAGAGGGTGAGGGAGGCTTTCCAAAGAAGCCCAAGGCGTTCTGCACGAAAACACGCTCAAGCCTTGAGAGTAATTCGTTCCAC